>CM022544.1:2267737-2951505 GCA_012273795.1 Dendrolimus punctatus
TCGTCCCGATTTTGGCGGGTCGTTCCGATTTTAAAATCAAAATTAAATGTCCCGCGCGGGTCAGACTCAGTCCCGCTTTCGGGGATAACTTGAGCTTGTGTGCATCGTGCTGAGGAATCTTCAAGAAATAGGAATGAGCTTCTGATTCTTAAAAATATAATTATTATTTTATTGTAAGTTGCAATTTGTTATGAATTAAAAAACTTTTTTGATTTTGTTTCCTGTTTTTTTTTAAATTTATTTTTTTATTCAGAAGACGAATAAGACTCAACTATTTAAAAATAGGGTAAATATGATTAAAAATATCATACTTTCATTCGAAAAAATTCAGTGCCAATTTTTGCTATGTACTCGTATTGTCACGTAAACGTAATTTGAATTCAAATAAAAAGATAGAAATTAAAAAACTTTGATAATATACATTTTTTTTAAGCGGGACTACGCGCTTTCGACGAAAGAATCCCGCTTTTTTTCACTCAAAAAGTTCCAAAATCCCGACATGGCAAAAATAAAATCTGGCACCGCTCATTGGTAACCACAGTTTTCGAATATGGGACGCGAATGTTCTAACCGCTGATCTATCACAGCCCTAGACGTTATTTTTTTCTTAAGGATTCACGACAAATATTTACAACTACGCTTGAAGCGTGGCATTTTGAATGACTCATTTTTCTCAGAATTTCACTTATTGACACTTGGCATTTTTGTCTCCCGTTATCACGCTACTGAAACATGGCCGAAACGTCAAAATAAAAATCAAATAAGATGCCGCGCTTAAAACTTTAAAAAGTAGTTTGTAATATAAAAATCTTTTCTTTTGCTTGACTATTACTCATTGTAGATAAAATAGGATCGGCATTGCTCTGTTTTCATTATTGAAATATACACAAATAATGATATTAAGACACCATAATGTATTAATACACGAAAGAAGCAATGAGACAAAATAATATGTCAAAACACATGGTGTCAAAAAATTAAAATGTATCATGGAGTCTGAGGTGCCAGTGCCAAGTTACACGACCTCATTTTAAATAATCACGGATATAGCCGGCAGCGATAAAACGTAACAATTTATTTAATTATTTACTAGAAATCTACCTACTGGGAAGTCAATCCGTTTGCCTTAAAAAAACAAAAGCCAAAATTAACAGTATCATGGAATGCCTTGGAAGATTCCTTTTGGCAGCCGTTTCTTTGTTTCACAATAGAAAATAACGATAAATCAGCATTGTGAAGCGACCGTTTCCATTCCCGTATTTCTAAGCTTATCTTGTCTATGGATTTAACGACCAATTGTTCTTGGCCTATAATCACACAGATAAGTATACAAGGAAGGGATCCTGATAATGTGGATACTTTGTTCTTAATATGACTCGACGAAGCGTAACGAAGTGGTTCGGATAGAATTCATGTTTAGAGCGGCTTTAATGTTGTTTGTGTCGACATACATGTGAAAAGTATGAACATGGACATAAATTTTCTTTTGACATTATTTCCGCTTCATTGCTTTGACAACTTTGTAGTATCCAATCTAGTGCTTTAGTAATTTACTTTCAGGGCGTTTCATTAGTAGTTCGCAACGCCCAAAATGCTCCGTTAGCCGTTCCATTGTGGCCGTGGCGAAAACGTCACTAATGACGTCATCTTATTAAATCACACAACGTTCACAACGACCCATGTCAAGAGGTGGGTCGAATGGCCGTTCTACTTGGGTTTACGATAGTTTCGCTGGCAAGCAAGTGGAACGGGATAAATCGCGGTCGTGAACGTGGTCGTTGAGGGTCCCTAATAGACGTAGCCCTTGTCGGTATCCAGTCTAGTCTGTGGTCTAGTAGTTTAAGCGTTTTTCAGTCTAGTTATTGGAACACAAAGAACCTGGGTTCGATTTTCGATAAAATAAATTTTGTGTTGAATATTTACATTGGTCTGGGAGTTAAAAATAGGCTCTAATATCTTTTGTATCTTATGTTCTCTCACCTTCTGGTAATTATTTGAGGTTAGCATAATATGTATTTCCCTTCGATATTCTTATATTAGCTTCTGCCCGCTGCTTGGCTCGGGTTAATATTATCCTGGGCGGGGGATCTCGATGGCTTGGTGGCTATCATTGTCCGGACCGCCGCTGCATGCCCTCCTCTAGCCGGTGTGGTAAGGGGACGGGGCTACGTGGCGGCAACTATTGGGGAGATTGTGGTCGTTGGTGGCTACTTCTCCCCAAATCGAAGGCTCGCCGATTTCGAGGGTTGGATAGAGGAAGTGGGCACAGTGGTGGCCCGCAGCCGTCCTCGCCCCGTGCTAGTGCTCGGGGACCTCAATGCAAAATCCGTGGCTTGGGGATCTCCGAGTACATGCGCGCGTGGTGAGGCGCTTGAAGAATGGGTCATCACGCAGGGTCTCGTAGTTCTCAACCGGGGCTCCGAACACACGTGTGTGCGCCAGCAGGGCGGCTCAATTGTTGACGTCTCGTTTGCCAGCCCTGAATTGGCGCACCGTGTGCGGGACTGGAGGGTCGTCACGGGGGTGGAGACGCTCTCCGATCACCGATATATTCGGTTCAGCGTCTCCTCCCGGAACCCGGACCCGCCGTCCCGCGAGCCCCCGGTAGGAAACTGTCCGCGCTGGGCATTGAAAAAGTTGGATCGGGAGGCATTCAAAGAGGCCCTGATCGTCGCCACCTGGGCATCAGGACCCGATATGAACCCTCCCGACATAAATGTAGAGCAGGAGGCAGAAAATCTACGGTCGGTCGTCACAGGCGTCTGCGATGCAGCGATGCCGAGGAGGGGCCAATTCCGGCCTTCCCGAAAGGTGTACTGGTGGAGCCCTGTACTCGAGGGGCTAAGGCGCGCGTGCAATAGCGCGCACCGCCAGTACTACCGACATAGACGACGGCTACGCCACGCAGCAGACGCAGCGGCCGTAGAAGCTCAGCTGTACGAAGGGTACAGAAGCGCCAGACAAGATTTACGCATCGCAATCCGCGACGCGAAGAACGCGGCCTGGGGAGAGCTCTTGGAAAGTTTAAACCAAGACCCTTGGGGGCGCCCATTCAAGATGGCACGGAACAAGCTCCGTGCTTGGGCGCCCCCGCTAACCGAGTCTCTCCCCAGGGACACACTTCATAACGTGGTTGGCGCTCTGTTCCCTTCAAGGGCTGAGCATGTGCCTCCTGCAATGGCCCCGCCAGAGGCGGAGCCCAGCGCGGATAGAGACCCAGTGCCCACCGTGGACCGGGTAGAGCTGGGGGTGGCTATGCTAAGGCTAAAGGTCAAGAATGCCGCCCCCGGCCTTGACGGCATTCCAGGGCGTGCGTGGGTTTTGTCCTACGACGCCCTCGAGCCCCGACTGATGAGGCTTTTCAGCGCATGTTTGGAGCAGGGCCAGTTCCCGCAACGGTGGAAGACCGGAAAGCTGGTCCTGCTGCGTAAGGAGGGGCGCCCCGCGGACTCACCGTCCGCCTACCGGCCCATTGTGTTGCTGGACGAGGTCGGAAAGCTCTTCGAGCGCATCATTGTCAACCGCCTCGTCCAGCACTTATCGACGACGGGGCCGGACTTGGCGGACAACCAGTTTGGATTCCGCACGGGGCGTTCTACAATCGACGCTGTCATGCGCCTGAGAAGCCTGGCGGAGGAAGCAGTTTCCCGGGGCGAGGTATTATTGGCGGTGTCTCTCGACATCGCCAACGCCTTTAATTCCTTGCCCTGGCCTTGCATTATGGAGGCACTCCGGTATTTTGGGGTGCCTCCTTACCTCCGCCGAATAGTCGGGGATTATCTAAATGAAAGAGCCGTCATTTACCCGGTCCACGAGGGATGGAATCGGCGAGCCATGGTGTGCGGTGTTCCACAGGGATCCGTTCTCGGTCCCCTCCTGTGGAACATCGCATACGACTGGACGTTGCGCAGTAGGGTCCCCCCGGCGTCAGCATCATATGCTACGCGGATGATACTTTGATCGCAGCACAGGGGAGGACCCACAGGCAGGCGTGCCTTCTAGGCACGGCTGGGGTGTCTTTAGTAGTAGGCAGGATCCGGCGTCTTGGACTGGAGGTGGCGCTTCAGAAGACCGAGGCCGTGTTTTTCCACGGCCCTCGGAAACGTCCACCTCCAGATACCGCTATAATAGTAGGAGGCATCCGCATCGGCATCGGGGAGACCATGAAACATCTGGGATTAGTCCTCGATGGCCGGTGGGATTTTTCGGCACACTTTCGGCAGCTGCTCCCCAGACTCAAGGGGGCAGCGGGTGCGCTGTCGCGCTTGCTCCCCAACGTCGGGGGGCCGAACGCCACGTGCCGAAAACTCTTCGAAGGCATCGTACGGTCGATGGCCCTCTACGGGGCCCCTGTATGGGCAGACCGCCTGACGGCCAAAACCGCACCGCTTTTGCGTCAAGCCCAGCGCATAATGGCCGTCAGGGCGATAAGAGGATACCGTACGGTGTCCTTCGAAGCGGCCTCGCTACTCGCCGGATCCCTCCCATGGGACCTGGAGGCCAGGGTACTGGCGTCACTTTATGTATGGCGCAAAGAAGCCCTGGCCAGGGGCACCAGACCCGCGCCTCGCGAAATCGAGGCGTGCAAGTCGGAGCTCCGCCAGGTCGCCGTGGGAGTTTGGGAAGATCGCCTTAGACGCCCCAGCGCGGGCCCCGCCACCATTGACGCGGTGAGGCCCGTCCTGCGAAATTGGATTGACAGAGACTACGGCACCCTGACGTTCCGGCTGACGCAGGTCCTCTCGGGGCACGGCTGCTTCGGGAGGTACCTGTGTCACCTTGGCCGCGAGGCTACGTCAGGGTGCCATCATTGCGACACAGGCGACGAGGATACGGCGCTGCATACACTCCAGGAATGTCCTGCGTGGACGGAGCAGCGCCGAGACCTCGTCGTCATCACCGGACTAGACCTTTCGCTCCCGGCTGTGGTACGCACCATGGTCGGGAGCCGCACCGGATGGGACGCCGTCTCCTCCTTCTGCGAGCACGTCATGTTTGCGAAGGAGGAGGCGGAACGGGAGCGTGAGCGCACGTCTTTGCTCCGCTCCCGACAAAGGAGGACGCGCCGACGCCGGAGGTCAGACCTAGACCTTCGGCCACCGTAAGCGGGCGGCGCGGGTGGGGCCCCTAGGGGTATAGGGGTTCTCACTCACCCGCACATGCCGTCGAGATGAGAGCGCGAGTGTTCCGCGCGCGCTCATCTCTCTTCCCGTGGGGCGCGTTACAGACCGCCCCACGCCTGGAATAGACCGAGTAGGGCCGGGGGAGTAGCTCCCCCGGCATTGGAAGAGGCCCAGTGAGCGGGGCCCACGCCTGCCAGGGCACGCGGAGACGGGATAGCCTACACCCGTAGCCCTGGCATAAGGCGCAGGACGGAACACCCAGGGGTTTTAGTGGGTATCCCTAACTGGGGAGTGGCAATAGCGTGGCACCGGTTCTGACCGGGCACGCTAGTGCCACCCCCGATCTGGCGAATCCCACACTCTCACCGGGTCGCGAACATCCCCCCAGGCTTCTGCGCCTGTCGCGGCTTAGTCCTCAAACGGATTTCCCCTGGCTAAAAAAAAAAAAAAAAAAAAAAAAAAAAAAAAAAAAAAAAAAAAAAAAAAAAAAAGGGTTAATATTATCCTACGAGTACCGTACATTTTTCCAAGACTATAATTTAACAGGCATTCTGCCGCGATTGGGCTATATATTTAGCCATCTAAACTTTCGCATTTATAATATTAAAATAAAGTATATCCTCTATCATCACAATCGTCATCTTATCCTTCGCACAATCCGTCTATCTCTTTTTTGGAATACCTTTCTTTTCAGGTACAACTTTAATACTGGTAAGACTTTTTAAATTGTAATATGCATACATACATACATAACTTCACGCCAGGTCCCTTACGGGGTAGGCACGAACAACAGAGCGCCATACAGGCTTATTCTTATTCTTCTTATTATTCTAACAATCATAGTTTTTAGTAAACAACAAAAAAATGTATTTTTGCGTATACGCACGCCTATTGCCTATATGTTATGAAGCCCTCAATATCGACCTTTGACTATAACATATTCATAAATTGTAAAGACGTAGGTTGACTTATTGTAAAATACATAATTTAGGTTTAATTATTCCTTAAATTAGGTTGCCTGGAAGAGATTGCATTAAGCGATAAGGCCGCCTATTGTTTCTACCATGACAATATTGTAATGGTTTTTTTTGAAATTTTTGGTAAGCAATAAAGTGTTATCTATCTATCTAATAAAGCAAGTAATAATATAGCTAAGTAGGTATATTCTGCAAGGTTTTGCACTAAAAGTGAACGTGAATGCAATTCATTAATATTTTTTGGCTGCGCCGCGCGGCATTGACACTTTCCGATAGCGACCCGCGTGGTTGCTTGGGTTAGGGTTGCCACCTTTTTGAGTGCCCTTCTTATGGGAGGGTAAACCGCTTCGTTACGTAACACGTTACGGCACCAGTCTGTCTGGCTTCCCTTTCTCTCACGCATTCGCTAGCGGTAGGCAAGCTTCTCCTCTCTGACTCTAACCCATAGCGCTAGCCGTATTTCGGTAATTAGATTAAATAATGGTATTAATAATGTACATACATAAAATTCTAATGTACATATTCAAGAATTGTAATTAAGAATAAAATATATTTTGATAAGAATAATAAACGGGTTGTCTAGAAGAGATCGCATCTTAGCGATAAGACCGCCCATTGTGCACATATATAATATTTTTAGGCTATATGTTCATCTGTGTTTTCTGTAATGGTATACAATAAGTGTTATCTATCGATATTTTATAATCAATAAAATATTTTATTAATAAATAATCTTTCCTTACATTATCATATTAATGTTACGAGCTACAAGACTCGAATTAAAATAAATGCCGTTAGAATGACTATAGAGTTTATTAGAATTGTACAAACACGTATAAAACAAGAACAAAATGAAACTGGATGCAACCAGTTCACACTGCACGATTTAATGCAATTCAACACGTGCAAAGTCCGTCACTATGTCTCCTAATCGAAAGTACTACATACATATATGTATCCGTGCAGGAACGGAGAAAGAATACAATTTCCTGCGGCCCGGCGGCCTGTCGTAAGAGGCGACAAAACAACCCACAGCCAGGTGGTAGGGCATTTGCCCGACTGGATGGCTACCACCCCTGGTCTAGAGTATGTCGCCATAACAACCTTGTGTTGTGTTCCGGCATTAGTGACCAGGTTCCAGGCTCCCTAAAGAGAGCAGCAGCGCATTCGTAGCACCTTTGGTGTTGCAAATGTCCATAGGCGATGGTAACCGCTATCCATCAAGTGGGCCGTCTGCCTGTCTGCTGATCTGCTGCAATAAAAAAAAAAAAAAAAAAAAAAATACATGTCTCAATCGTATCGTAGTCGTCGTTTGATTGCCCGATCTCTCCGATCGGGCACCCCTTTGTACTTAGCTTACGACCGTGTAAACAATGATTTCTACGATTCACACCTGCTCCTCTGTCGGCACAATTCCCAGAAAAACATAATTCTGCCCACCTGCCTAATTATACCTGCGAACGGCCATAATACAAGAACAATAGGCTTTTAGCTAATAGAAATAATTTAGCTTTAGCTATATAATTATTTCTATTAGCTAATTTAGATAATATTATTATATTGTATGATATATAGTACAATTGGCTTTAAAATATGGTACGATACTATATATTATAGAACAGGTGAGAACCCTAGCTCGGGTCACCTTCAGCCGCTAATGGAGCACGTTTCCGAACGCACCTGTGTCCTCTATAATCGTGTCGGATTATGTGCTGATGGTTCCTAGAAATGGGGTTGCCAATGTTGTTTTGGGGATTACAGCAAAATAATAATGTGCGACAATTATTTATATTTAGGTGAAGTGTTGTTATTGTGGTTATTGTCATTTTATTGTTGATATTATTTCTATATTTGTTATTTAGATCGCATATAAATGAATAATAACACGTTAAAACCTTTTTTGTATTATCTTCTCTCCCTGTGACGAGTATTGGAATATTTCAAATAATTTTTTTTTCTAAGATGAACAATATTTAGAGAACATATTTAGATTTTTTGTGAATGTGACTTCACCTCTCTAGGCTTGAACAGCAGATCGACGCTGTTCTTCAACCAGTATTCACTGAGTTCGGCCTGTTTAGTTAAGTTTTATTTATTCAAGTTCTGTGTGAATGGGTACTGTCTAGGTATGCATGCATTATATTTTAGTAAAAAGTACAGTTTCTACCAAAATATATAAATTATCATCTATAAAAAAGCGATAGTAACTCGATCTGTCTATGTTGAGCCTTTACGAAAAAAATACTAGGAGTACTGGATCGGTCTTGCTGTAGTATTGTTTAAATGTAGTTTTAATACCGAAAATGGACATAAATGATAGTTTGCGATATACAATGGGATGAATCTTCCGTGGGCAAAGAGCACTAACATAACATAACATAAATTTAATACAATGTAACCTGTAGTAACGCCTGCTGTTTAAACAAGAAGCACACAGTAAAGTTTAATTACATTAAATAATAAACAATAATTTTTAATTCTGTCAATTGCCGGATTTGGCCGTCGTCCGAGGTAGGCAACAACACTCTGATCTAATATTTTAGGAACATTCGAATATTCGAACATTATGAAATAAGTACAGCTGTGGCACATATCTATTTTAGATTATAGATTGCTGGAAATTCGGTCACTGACCTTCACCGACATAGTTCACGCCTTATCTATGTAACTAACCTTATTATATGTAAGATTGTTTTCCTACATACGAGTATCTATATACGTGACAGTAACAGATAGGAAAATTGCCAATATAAAGTACCATCTTAAATATTATTTAATGAAGTATAAACGTAAGTGAGAATAGTACTTTTACCTTCTCCCATTTACTGGTGACGGCGCCAAATGTCTTTTCCTTCCATACTCCTCTATTCTGACACATTTGTCGTCTGTCACACCACAAATCATTATGTCATCCTTCATACAATCCGTCCATCTCTTTTTTGTTTTATCTATCTATATATAATTAATCTAATAATAATTAAAGTTTACAAATACTGGAAATATAGATTTACGGTCTTATTCATAAAGAGTTAGTTAACGTTTGAACTATGGAAAAAAATCTATGTTGTAAACGCTTCTTTAAGAACCACAAAGAAGAGTAAAGCTGACTCTAACTTCTCTATGAATAAGACCGTAGGTCTTCTTATATACAATATTACAAATTTGAAATTTGGAAGCTATGGTATTGAAAAATAATAAAGAAAAAAAAATTATAATTATGTCAAATTATATAGAAACTCTTAAAATAAAAGTATCTACAGTTAACAACAGGTAAATTTTTAAAAGTTCTTTGGAAATGTGTCTAATTAAATTTTAATATGTTGATAAAATATTTTCCTTCCTATTTTTGATCCTTCGAGCCGGATTTCATATAAGTAATTAATATTAATTGTAATAAAATCAATAATAGAGCGTCAGTGCTCAGATAAAATTTCCTCTACTATTTCAGTATAAAATCATTTGTTAGGTACTTTATATATAATTTATTTTTTATTTATATATCTTTTGACTTTTTTTATAAATATTAAGTCGACGTTTAAAACTTTTCTCATTGCCGCAAAATATTCCTCTAATTCCGGGACATCGAATATTTTTTTTTATAAACCAGTATTATAAGTACAAAAATCGGTTGGCGGCCCTCCAACGCAACACGTGCACCCCAAGTCCGCCGAGCTCACACAATTAATAAATCAGAAAGATTTATTGCACTATTGTCGTCGTTTCACTGCTCTATAAATAAATAATATTATGTAATATAAAATTTAACTGATTGTTTCAAAATATATTACAACGAAACAACAATACTCTCTATTGCACATCAACATAATAAAAGTAACACTGTTGCGTACTCTTTTTCCCCGCAACTTTTTAGATGTTTCTTAATTTTTTGAAGTTGGCTTATGAGAAGAAAATTAGATTCTCTGTCAGGCACAAAGGAAAAATTGCGTTGTTTTTCCATTTTTCCATTAAACACATTTATTAGCCACAAAAAGTTTATAATTTTACGGGTTATCTACGCAACGAGCATACTTTATTGTCTTTCCTGATTGGTGGCCTTATTGCTTAAAGCAATCTTCTTCCAGGAAAACTTTGAATGGACAAGTTCTAACTCAAAATAATGTATTGGCGTGCAGATTAATAATATACCTATGATTGTAATAAATTATACCCGTGGGGCTGCTTTGTGGCGAAGCCTTAAGTGAGTAGACACCTCGAACTCTATTTCGGGAGTCAAATCAAGGCTTTCACCTCCTTGCTTGTCGTAGTCAGCTGGCACGGAGTGGAGATCGCTAGGCCTGAGACTCAAGCTCCAGGGGCTGAAGTGATAAATGACCTAACGTCGGAAGTAGCTTCGATAAACCTGCTACCTAATTCTCGAATGTTGCTCCTTGACAATCTTGTATGGAATTTTTTGGCGCCCATGCAGGGAGTTGCGCGTCACCTTCTCCCTATTTTATCCATAGTCCCCGTAGATCTCTAATTCCTTAGATCCCTAATTCCACTAGCAGTTCAAGCCCTGTACCTTTTGTTCTAATTTTCTGCAATAGTCCTACAATGACAGGGGCTTGTCCTTTGGTACATTTCTATATAGTGTAGACAGGGATAACCGCCGGTTAGTGTCACTTCAACTTTACATCTTTCTCAAGGGGCCTAGTGTTGGCCTTCCCATAGCCCCCACGCAAGCCCTCTAAAAGTCCGGGTCATTTTTATGGCCCTAAGTCTTCAAGGACATACATGTATAATAAAATATAATATACTGTTGAGTATTATTACTTTCTTGAGCTTTTTTATGTAGCTTGCTATGGTTTTTTCTTTACGAGAAGTGGGTAAACAGTTTGGCATGGCATTCCACCCGACGTAAAGTCGTTAAAGTGTCGCCGACAATGATATTATATAAAAATATAATATCATTGGTCGCCAATGACTTTTTGTAACACCAAGCGCTAGTGGCGCATTGACAGCTTATGGAGATGGGGGATGCAAGAAGGATAAGGGAGAAATGGGCAATCGGAACTACGAAATGACTCATGGTACGAAATACGATTAGGTCAAGGTTAATAATTTCACGCCGATAATCTGTGAAAGCGTATTAACACACCGATCGAGCTGGCTCCATCAACTGGAATCAAGATATATGACATTTAGACAGCGACAAATAAATTAAGTGTTTTTGAGTTCTCGTACATTTGCATATCGTATTTACTATCCAGTCAAAGGTTTGGAGACATATGGCTTTTATTTACTGGACTAGTAATAATAACATATTTGTTAACTGAGGCCACGACACACCTTCCATGATCAAATTGATCATGTGTTAGCAGAAGGTGATGTTAGGAGCCTTAAGAACAGACGAGCGTGCATGACAAGAGCTATGAATGTCAAAGAAGCAAGTGAGGTGTGTAAGAATGGGCCTGTGTGGCGCTCTGTTGTTCGTGCCTACCCCGCAAGGGACCTGGCGTGAAGTTATGAATGAATGAATGAATGTTAACTGATGAATAATTGGGTTAAATGTAAAAGGAATAAGGACGCTTTTGTGATTGACGTATACTTTCAGGTTTCCCCAAATGTGGTTAAAATTTATGTATAATGTATATGTCATAATATTCCGCGAATATTTTAAATTCAAACCTTTTATGTAGATATATTAATACACAGTGCTTTTTTGTGGGTCACGACGTTAAATATTGACTGATAACATATGTTTGAACACTAATGCGGCTTAAATAAGACGTATTCAGCCACAACCTAAATCTTTAACATTAATGGTAGGCAGTAACGGATTTACCAATAGGCTGAGGGGGCTGGAGCCTAGGGCACCAGATTTTGGAGGGGCGGCAAATTTGAGGGCAATATTTTAATTGTGATACAGAAATTATGTCTAACTTAGATTCTAAGACTCAATAAGTTAGTTCTTATGAAGTCCAAATTCAAATTCAACACGTAATGTTTCAACAATCAGATAAAATTTTCTACAATTTGAGTGACTAGTCGCTTTTGATGGGTATGGCAAGAAACCAACGCATCGATCCCCTGCTTCACAATCTACTAATTACGAGATGAAAAGATTGTGTAGTTAAGACGGTAGTGCACAATCATAAATTTAATTACATTGACAAAAAATGTAACTAATAGGATTACGATGTAGGGTATCGATGTGTACAGGTCGTTATTGGCGGCAAAAATTAAATAGCCTACAAGCGGCAAATGTCTGATGGTAGGTGTAACAGCACCACAATAATTTGCTTAGTGAGTAATGTATAGACGAGACAATATTCAATCATCATTCGGTTATTTCCGCCTGGGGACGGGCATCTGGATCTGCCGCTTACGACAGACAGACAAAAGAGCCCACCGCCGTAGAAAGAGAAAATAGTTTTAGAAAGATAACGAATTAATTGTATTTTCTAAATTGAGTATAACGTAATATTTACATTAAAACACTCGATAAAAACAATAACAACGTGGTTGGACTGAGCTGTATAATTGGGATTGTTTACTTTTTTTCAATCTAGCTATTTGAAAAACCATTTCGAGGAATAGTGTCCCTTATCATTTCTGTCTAGTTAAAATTCCAAAAAACGTACGATCTTCTTGTATTTTGTAAGAAATGCGTTTGACCTTACTAAATCCAAGCAGGAGGGCCGTCTGCCTGTTTGCCTGCTTCAGGTGTAAAAAAAAACCCTAAAGACCACTTTACAAAATTTAACGATAAGTATAGAAAATAATAATGGTTGAACACGAAAAATTATAAGCCTAGCGACAAAAAACACTAAAATGATCATGATACGTAATGAGTAATGACAGTGACATTTAAATAAGTAGCACAGATTACTATGATTATATATAGATAAAACTTACTTTTATTATTTTTGTTTCCTAGGCAAAGAAATCAATGTAAACTTGTCCCTTATGACGTCATCGGAGCAATAATTTTAAAATCGTATTATAAAAAAACTAACGCTTAAAATCATTGATATATAAAAAATATGATATTTCTACGTATGTTTATGTATGTGTATATATAATAATATATGTATCTATATATTTATGTATGTATATATTTATGTATGTATATATTTATGTATGTAATATCAATAGGAGTATTTGTATATGTCTATTTAGTATAAAATTTATGTAAGTAGCTGCATATCCTCTAATATTTATGTATACCACCTTTGACCAATTTAATATGTTTTTATTCCTGCCTCGGGTTGTCTGGAAGAGATCGCTTCTTAGCGATAAGACCGCCCATTGTGCACATATAGAATATTTTTAGGCTATAAGTTAATTTGTGTTTTCTGTAATGGTGTACAATAAAGTGTTATCTATCTATCTATCTATCTATCTATCTAAATATATCAATGCTTAAAATACAAAAATATTCAAATTAGTATCTTAAAATACCCTATTTTTCGTTATAAAAATATAAAATCAGAGGGTAATTTTTTGTGAACAATGCCCATTAGTGCATATTTTGCCGCGAGACTTATTTGGTAAGACTATATCGGTCTGTGCTGCAGACGATGGAACCAATACAATTATTTGAATGAACATAGGTGCTCTCAGTGTACAGCATGAAATTTGATTTCGAATTAAACGCCATACAAATAATAATGTAGCTACGACAAAAATTGTAGAGAATTTTATGCAATACAGCTCTTATAGTAAACGTAAAAACAATTTGAGGCAATTTAAAAAAAAATGTTTCTTATGACCTCCGACTTTGAAGACCTCAGATGCATTAAACCTACATTGTGTGACTTTTGAGGCAGTCTAGAATGCCAAAATGAAGATTCCAAAAAATGCAGCTTTTTCGATTTTATTCCGAGGTGAAACCCCCCTAAAGTGACTGGAGTTATAGTCTGGCGTAAGTGGAATAAAAGCGAGATTTTTAGTGAATAAATATTTGGTTATATTGCGTAGGTTCAACAGGGTGTGCCGGCAACTTTCTACTTTTCACGAGGCAAGCTCGTTTGGCGAATAAAGCGATCCTGGCACACTTTCCACTTTGTTTACCAGTTGCCTACGCTTTCAGTCACGTATGCCTACTTTTTTAGACAGCAGCCCAGGTTTGATCGATCTCATTTCTGTCATGTTGCGACTTACAAATAAAAACAACATGGCTGCCATTGCTAAACAATTTTTAGGATTTTATAGCTATTTTCCCAATAAAATAATCATTGTTTTTTAAAGTGATAACTTCTTATGGGAGGGTAAACCGCTTCGTTACGTAACGTGGTTTTTATTATTTTATTTTATTTAAATAATCGGCAGAAAAACGTACACATTGTATATCCCAAATTAAACAAGTTGTGCTATATACAATGGATCATTTTGGATCGACCCCAGTTCGTTTCTTAAATTTACCATGAAATCGAACCCGGAGCGTCTGTACTGTATTAAGGGCGACATAGGCTCTCACAGTCACAGAGGCGTTTTGTGACGCGACCCTCGTTTTGTACTTCTTTGTTAATTACTAACATAGGTAGGTATATATAGGTAACTTTTTATTGTAGAACAAAACGATTCGATGCAATTTTTTTAGAGATCTTGATTGTTTATCTGTTTCTTCGGGATTCACATAAACACTTTTAAGCCGATTTCGAAGCGGTTTTCGCTGATCGATAGCTAATTCTTAGAATTAAATTGTTCGCTATTTTTTATCCTGGGAATCCCGAGAGATTTGTTCAGAGAATTATTTAAAATCCCGAGATATAAAAAAAATAGAATTCCAATGTAATATTTTTTATCCCGGGTGGTGGTGGTTTATGGTTGTTCGGGTATGTAACAATTACCATATTCCTACACGTTTTCACTAAACAATAGCTGCGGTACTTTGTGTCCCGGGAATCCCGCGGGAATTTCAAGTCAAGAGTGGACGTCGTCGCGGGCATATCCTAGTTTGATATATAATGCCGCTGCATAATACTGTAGCATTGAAATCGTGAAAGTTAAGAATAGGGGTAGCCGCACAATAGTTTTTTATGATGCTCTAACAGATTGGTAGCCAAATTTCAAAAAAATATATTTCCTGAATTTGCTGGTCCCAATTAGCCCCCATCTTCTTTTCTTTTGATGTTATGGATATATTTCAATTAAATATCCGTGCAGGAATGGGGAAAGAATATAATCTCCTGCGGGCGGCCTGTCGTGAGAGGCGACAAAACAACCCACAGCCAGGTGGGAGGGTATTTGCCCGACTGGATGGCTACCACCCCTGGTCTAGAGTATGCCACCATAACAACCTTGTGTTGTGTTCCAGAATTAGTGACCAGGTTCCTGTCTCCCTTATGAGATCAGCAGCGCATTTGTAGCACTTTTGGTGTTGCAAATGTCCATAGGCAATGATAACCGTTGTTCATCAAGTGGGCCGTCTGCCTGTTTACTGAACTCATGAAAAAAAAAATTACATTCTTTTCTTGCATTACACCTAGTTACTTAATAAGGTTTTCCCGTATGAATACTCGTTACAAAGTACACAATAATTTACTCCAATTACGTATATGAATCGCAATAGAACTCTCTTAGTTACGTGCCTTAGGTACTATACCCAAGTGTGACTACAGAATGTACTAGGAATTTCCTTTGTTTCCCCACAAGAACCCTGTGGTTTGTGACGTCGCAGAAAACAGGTGTTTTGTGGGAATGTTTTTACGCTTTTAGGTAAATTAGGTCGTAGCAGAGAGCCGCTGTATACGGGGATAACAGTGGACTTTGCTTCTGCTGGACCAATCTCTGTTGTACCAATCTTGCACACTAGATCGTCACCGTGCAGTAAGTCTGTTCTAGATCCTTTGGCGTGTCTGATTCGCTGTAAGCGGGGAGCGTTCCTAATATTGGACACATGTGGGATGGTAACGCGTTGCCAATTACTTGTTCCACTCTTCAGGTGCACGGCCGCGCTCTTCCCATGTCTGTGTTTTAGGGTGCGTGAGACCAAAAGCGTGTGCACGGACAGCATGCTTGCAAGTGATTGTTTCGTTCTTGTTCGTTCTGTTGTTGTCAGGAGGGATAGGTCAGGTCAGACTCTATGGGGAAGAGTTCTGCTGCCGGTGTTCCACATGCTCTCACCTCCCCTGTCGTAGGGCGCGTTACACACCGCCCCATACGAACAGAGAATGACGACTCCGGGGGCTTGATTCCTCCGGGAGCAGATGAGGTCGGTGAGCCGCCGCCTACTAGATCAGATACCGTCAAGTAGGGTTGGCATTAGCATCTTGTGCTAGTGCTAGTGCTACACCAACGCGTTTCCTTCTGTAGTGGCTTGTTCTCAATTGGATTTGCTCTCATTAAAAAAAATTACGCAAAGTATATTAGGGATTAGATTAGATAAACAGGCGAAACATATGGAACACGGAGGTGTTTTAGTGGGTATCCCCGACTGGGTGGCCATAACATCTCCTTGGAGATGCTATTAGTATTAACACCCCAACGCGACGAATCTAACACCGCGGTTCCCCGACGATGAAAGTCCTCATTTGGATTTACCTCGTTAAAAAAGAAGCATGCAATGTGCATGTACAATTGCAACCGAGAGTAAAGTTCGGTCGCTATACCTATAAATTAAAACTCATAATACAAACAAAATAGGTCATGAAACTTACGTCACATGAAACGCAGTAAATTCACTGTATCTAATCAATTACATTTCCTTATTCGCATGTGTGCACGTGGGGACACGTGGCGTAACACCAGCAGACTTGCGTGTGCGCACGTTTTCAACCGTTCTTTGTTGTCACGAACAAAGGCACAAGTGTAGCGTCCAAACACTTGTGTGTCTCTTTCAGTTCAAATTAGACTTTTCTGCCGCGTTGAAAAACGGAAAACAGAAAAAAAACATGATTATAAGAAATCACAATAAAAAGGTAAAATATTTTTTTTGTAAGCTGGTAACCCTGCCTGTCAAGTTATCGTGACCTGAAGGCACAATAAAGATGGCTGATTAAATATAAATACACTCTGCAAAATATGACTTGTAATTATATTATTAATATTATAAGTAAACTTATAAATATGTAAATATTGTAAAATCAATAGATATTTTTGAACGCGCTACTATTTGCCGGCCATTGTCAACAAAAGACACGCTTCCGTACTAATGTGTTAATTTATCTTATACGCAACGAGGTATAATGTAATACGTATTTATATAAGTCAATGTTTATACGTCGAAATATTTTTAGACTTATCCATAGAAGTATCTCGTAGATTTTTATAAAAGTGGATATTGTAAAAATCAATTATATTACAAATATTTACGTAACAATTTTGAAAACATAATAATTCAGAATAAATTCAGCTAAAACATATAAAAGTAGCTACAAGCAACTTGATAACATAATATATGATATTCTAAATACAGGATTCAACCTGTGTTAAATATAAAACTATAAATATAACTATATACTATAAATAAAAATAATACTATATACGCAATAACAAACCATAACCAATTTATTATTTCGGTCTTGTTTGTCACTTCTGTCCGTTGTTTTTTTGTTTGTTTTCTTTTATTTGTAATTATAACAATGTTCATATACACTAGTAATTATTTCGCATAATTTTATAATGAATGTTTATTGTTTTAATTTGCTTTGTGGAGCTAAGCCATGGCATCACTTACAGATCTTGCGGAAGATCAGCGCTGGTTGTGAAACTAGCATTATGCTGAGCAAGAGCCTTTTTAGGACATCAGAATCAATTGTTACATATAATATTATCATGCAAGACTTTTTGAATCTTGTCCTAAATAAATATTTCTTCTTTATTTTTTTTCTATACATAAATTAGGTAATAAATTACTATAAATAACACTAAAGTGGATATTTATCAAAATATTGTAGCCGCCTTCTGATGATTTTTTTACAGCCTAGCCACGGACTTTTGGTATACCGAAGTGCGATGCGACGGGAATAAAAACGAAGACAAAATTATTACGCATGGAGTACAAGTCGTTTGTGATCTCTATGAAACCTTTCGCAGTTTAAGAGCTGCTAAGCACTTGAACAATTTTATTAATGATTTTGAAAAATATAGTTACATACTTCTATCCACTCTTCTATAACGTTCTTATTAATATTTTAAAAGCAAAAGTAACTCTGTCTGTCTGTTCCGTTTCCACGGAAAAACTGGATCGATTTGGTTGAAACTCAGTATATATATTTTCGATGCCAAGGATGAACATAGGATACTTTTATCCCAAAAATGGGACAGTTTCTGGGATAAAAATATATTTCTCTTTCTGTTTGTTTTGGTTTCACGGAGATACTAATGGACCGATTTGGCTGAAATTCGGTACCACTCATGCAACAGTGACTGTAACACGCTGAAGAAAATCGTGTCACTTTTAATTTTTATACCGTGATAATAAATAACTGCCCTACATCGATGAAGAAGTTTCACATAGACATTAGTTCGATGTTATTTTTAAAATTTTATTCGGCTCTGAATAAACAATCTTGATTAATGGAAAATCTTGGGTAAGCATGGCAGGCACATCGTCTATTACCTTTATGAACTGATTTTATCTATGTCTAATATCATAGAAAAACCTTCCATAGACGAGTCCGACTTGCACACGGCCGTTTGTAATTAAATAACAAACGTGCCATATTGTAATTATATTTTTTTGGGAGTCGGCGATTGGGGTGTACAAATTATACTCAAATTTTCATAATATAATAAATATCGTGTTTCAAAGTGATTAAGTTGCTTGTATTTCCTTATAAGCCGACAATATAGGAGATAAAAATTAAACAAAAAGTGTAATTAAAACGAACAAAGAAGTAAAGGAAATAATACGATGTGAGATAAAACACGAAAAATATTTTTATTTGATTTTGTTATGAATGTTAGGTTGATAACACACATGTGATTTCCATTTTTCATTATACTACTTTGTTTTATAAAGATTGTTGAACCGATAAGACAGCTATCGGGCTCAACTTTATTTAATTCAATCGTCACTTTTTAAAACTCAACCTGTTCAAAGATCTATGGCACCAAACATGAATTTCTTATGACAGGTCAAAAAGTCATATTTTTCGGCACATCTAATGGAAATTGGCTAATGGTTACTATAGACACCACAGAGGTCTATAGACTTTAGTCTATAAACCTTTGTGTTACTATACGTTACCAGTCTTTTAGAGAATAAAGAGGAGGGGATAGAAGGGATGGGATAGGGTGATAGAGGGATAGGATAGGGAAGATAGAATAAGGGGAGAGGGAAGTGGTTCTGATTACTCTTATCCAAAGCTTTAGGTACGAGCGGTAGACTACTCGTTAATTGACCTACAAGTAATTTTTCAAAGAAACTTCTGGAATAGGCGTCATTGAACTTGAACCTTATCCCCCCTAGTGTGTTTGATGATAAGTAGTACGCTAGATAAATGAATTGAAGGTTTTGGGTAGATAACAGTAGATAAGTACTTGGAGTTCCTAAGTTTTAGAAGTACCCAAATAAATATCTCTATCGGATCGCTTACTTATCGTTTGAAACACGCATAGTTCAATGAGAACCATTTGCCGCCGACGTCCTGTGAGAGCCTGGTAACGTCGATCGAACTTAAGAGCTGTAATTAAGATAATGATACTAGCATGTCTCTGCCACGTCACATTTCAGGAAACAATTGATATTTCTCACATAAACACAAGTCTTGATTAAAATTGCTTAAAAAATAGTTAGCCATCCTCTGGACGTTCGTCTTCATACTCTTGAGCCACTACGTTTTTGCTTACACCAATATCAAAAACATTTTGGTTTTGTAATGGACCTCCAGTCGAAATTACCTTAAGCTTTGTGTTATGAATTTTTACAAGAACTGTAATAATTTTGTAATTAAACATAAATTGAAAGGGATTAGTACTCATTATGTTAATTTTATTTTGGCTAACAGTTGTAATCTTAAAAACGAAAGTTACATAGTTAAGTAAATATTAGTTAAATATACTGGAAGACAGAACACATCACAGGTAACAGAAGAAATATAAAAATGAATAATATTATATTACATTCATAAATGGAAACACTGAAGTGCTGAGTGTGCTTGAGGCCTAAAAAAGATGGCGACCGAAATGTCAACGACTTTTGCCGCCTAAAATATTGTTTGGCGGGCGAAGAATGGAACACATCGCTCATTGTCATAGAGGGGCACTGACACCCGAAGTAGATAATCCCACATATACGGGCATACTATAATTATAAAATTCTAATTTAGTTTACGACTGCAATAAGTGGTTGCGTTGGTTTTAGATTTATTATAACCTGCTTGGGTGTTGATAGAGTAGTTCATTTTTAAATTTTGTTTATAGTTTTAGTTCTGCATGACAGTCAATAATTAATTAATTATAATGAATATTGAATTGTTCAATTCAGTGTAACACCAAAGATGCTACAAATGCGCTGCTGCTCTCAAAAGGGAGAATGGAACCTGGCCACTAATGCCGTAACACAACTCAAGGTTGTTATGGCGGCATACACTAGACCAGGGGTAGTAACCATCCAGTCGGGCAAATACCCTACCACCTGGCAGTGGGTTGTTTTGTCTCCCCTTATAAGAGTCCGCCCGACCGCAGGAAATTGTATTCTTTCTCCGTTCCTGAACAGATATTATTTTATACGTATTCTATTAATATTGTTAATGGATTTTTCATGTGTATTTGTACTTATTTTGGCCAGCAAAGATCTTAATAAAATAACCCCATGAATCTGCATGAAAATATAGTCTATTTTGTACTATGTTATTTTTCTGTAATATGATTATATAGTACAATGTTAATACGAGTATATGTATGTAAGGGTGGGAACCCTAACTTTAGGCCCTATGTGCACGGGTGGTACCAAAGATTCCTTGCAAATGTTTCAAGACAGTTTAGATGGATCCCAGGGACCTAATGTTTCAACTTCAAATGTCACAAATACGTCACCTCTTAGGTTCAATATATTTCAATAGTATGTGGAAGCTTACCTAGGCTGTTAGGGAAAATAGTAAATCAGTGTAATTTCTGTTAAAAGCCACGGCGTCAATTGTGCTGTTAACCCGAATACCTAGTTACATCTAACTACATCGATTCTTATTAAGGTCAAGAATGCCATTGGTATTTGTTTTGAGGTAAAACATTGTTTTATTACAATTCTAACATTATTGCCGTTTGGTGACCATTCGAGAACCTCCATATGTTTATACACATAATAGCGGGTAGGATAGACGTTGTTCAGCTTTAAAAAAATCAAAATGTAGTACCCGATCTCAGCGCAATTATGTATCTAAATCATTCCGGGACGCATACGAACATACTCTCCCTGCAGGAACGGAGAAAGAATACAATTTCCTGCGGCCGGGCGGCCTGTCGTAAGAAGCGACAAAACAACCCACAGCCAGGTGGTAGGGCATTTGCCCGGCTGGATGGCTACCACCCCTGGTCTAAAGTATATCACCATAACAACCTTGAGTTGTGTTCCGGCATTAGTGGACCAGGTTCCAGTCTCCTTTAAGAGGGCAGCAGCGCATTTGTAGCATCTTTGGTGTTGCAAATGTCCATAGGCGATGGTAACCGCTCTCCAACAAGTGGGCCGTCTGCCTGTCTGCTGACCTCCTGCAATAAAAAAATAATAATACAAAATTTTATCAAAATCGCTTCAGGCGCTTTGAGGATTTCAGTGACATACATACATACATACATACATACATATATATATTTATATACATATATATATGTATGTATATATATATATATATATATATATATACATATATATATGTATGTATATATATATATATATATATATATATATATATATATATATATATATATATATATATATATATATATATATATATATAAGAAGATATAATTCATTTGTACGTGTTTGTATGTCAGCTAACTCCTAAAAGCCTGGACTGATTTTGATGATATTTTTTACCATCCCAGGACCCGCTCAAACACACACTTAAAAAAATATTTAAAATCTGTCCCGCGGTTTAGGAAAAGTTCAGTGACACACGTAAAGAAGCTATTAAATGGCTTCAATGTTTCACTGTTTTAGTCTAAGAAATAATTATCAGTTTTATTTCGGTCCAAATTTGATCTATGTTTAATCATCGGTCTCATTGCTTCAAATCTGTACTGTGTACAATGTGGAACTCGCATCTCATTCTCTCGCAGGCTTAATAATATAGATGTTTATTTTTAGTTCTTTTTAGTGTAGCTTTATTGTTTGGTCTTGTTTCAAATCATAATAATTCTAAAGAAATTTCACTTCAAAAACAAGCTATACTTTATGTTCAATTGCGACGCCCTCTATAGCGATGTACACAAAAGTTTTTGTTTCCCACAGCGGACATTTAGGTTTATTGTCCTTTTATTGACCTAACCCACGTTTGCTTTGTCAGGGTAATGAACGGTCGTCAGTCTCGGCATGGGATATTGTTTAATATTACATGTTTATACTTGTACAGGCGACCACGAAAGTAGTCGATTATAATTTTACAAGTTGCAGGACTCGAATTAAAGTGCCGTTAGAATTACTATAGAGTTTATTAGAACTATACAAAAACGTAAAACACAGGTACAAATATAACCGAACACAACCAGTGCAAACGTAATGCACGATTCAACAACGCGCGCCAAGTCCTTTATTAAACAGATTACCAAATGTACACACGTGTTGCTTCGCATGTGCTTATCGCTTGACCGCCTCATCTCTCAATTAGGGCATTGCTTTATAATGTAAAAATGCAATATGTCTGCTCGGCTGCGCGGACTGAATTCCCTAGAATCACACCTGGCCTCCGTCCTCGCATTTTTCGTAATAACGGGTACAACGTTTTTGCTTCATATTAATAATATAGATATGGCATAGTTTGCTGCATACGGACATATATATGTACTGCTATAGAGCTCCGAATCATACTCACCTCTATCGCATAATACACAGAAATTCACAGAATAACAATGCATAATCGGCGGTGCTACTATGCGAGCGTTAATATTTTCAGTATGTCTGTCCATCTTAGTAAGTAAGAAAGCTATCGCGACGATTAGATTTAATATTGATTAAATTTAATACTAACCTACATATATTTTAGTATAATCGGGAAGTTAACTTTTTAATGTGCCTACATTGTAGATTGATATCGTAAAATTTTTGAAAAAAATGTGGTGGTAGAGTTTCAAGAATACTTTTAAAAAAACAATGATTTGAAAAAAATCGTAGAGTAGGTATCCAGCTGTCAGTCCATTGGTAATAATAGATAGGTCAGATATAGGAGGCAAACGGCATTTAAAATGATTAAAATGCTAATGCTGATATTACATGGATTAACCAAGATGAACAATTTGGTTACAAAGTAAGTACACAATTGAACGCGCACGACGGTATTCAATGACATTGAAGAAAAGAAGTGTTTTGTTAATAAATACACTTTAATTAATAAGTAATATTAAAAGTAATATTAATATGGAAGCGAGAGTTGGGTATGGAACAGAGAGCATGAAAGTAGAGTAAACGCTGTCGAGATGCGAGCACTGCGCAAAATCTGCGGAGTGACGCTCGCGGACCGCGTTCGTAATACCGAAGTAAGAAAGAGAGTCGGTCTAAAAGAGAGTGTCGGGGTAAAGGTAAGGAAAGGAATGCTCCGGTGGTTCGGGCATGTGGAAAGAATGTATGATGAAAGAATGACTAAACAGATATACAATGCAAAAGTGGATGGATGCAGAAGTCGCGGAAGGCCACGACACACCTTCCATGATCAAATTGATCATGTATTAGCAGAAGGTGATGTCAGGAGCCTTAAGAATAGACGAGCGTGCATGACAAGAACTATGAATGTCAAAGAAGCAAGTGAGGTATGTAAGAATAAGCCTGTATGGCACTCTGTTGTTCGTGCCTACCCCGCAAGGGACCTGGCGTGAAGTTATGTATGTATGTATGTAATTAATAAGTTTAGTTTTATTTATTATAAGACATAAAGCGAATACAATATAAACAGAACATAAACAAGTCTAAAGTAGTAGTTTCATAGATCTCGCGCTGTTGAAAAAATTATTCTTTAAATGCCTTCTGACACTGGTCATATCAGTCTAGTGAACTGGTATTCTGCATAAAATAATATTCAGAAACAAGAAGTTTATCTTTATAATAATCACTTTAGTTGATTGATCCAAATTGAAAGACAGAAATGTACCAACTAATATGAGCTTAAGTACTTCACCGATAAAAAATATAATTTTGTACTTGACAGTATGAAAAATATAGTCTGATTTTAATATATATCGTAGATTACGATCTAGATATGACAAAAATAAATTGTTTTAACTAAAATTTAAATGTTAATTGATATTTTTGAGAAATAAAATTGTTATATTGCAGCCATTAGCCACGTGACAATGAACGCCGATCAGAGCGCGTGACATCATAGTGTGCAAAACACAAGAAGTTATTAATGTCTTCTCAGATAACACTTCAATGAAACAGATGTTTGTTTTGCACACTGTGACGTCATGCGAGACGCCATAACAGCTTGACGCGTTTTTGTGACGAAATGTCAATATATTGATAAAATTGCTAAATTAAATATGTTAATGTTGTTTTTTTGCTGAAATATTAATATTTTGGATAAAATAGACCATAAGGCTAAAAATAAACCTGTTTCTCAAAAAATTGTCAACTACCGAACTGTTACTCAAATTGTCGAACTGTTTTCACGGATTACTTTTTCTGTCGACCGTATTCATAGTTTCATGAATGAGTCATGGTGTCAATCCAGAAATGGTATGCAGTATGGTTTGGAGCAAAGCAGCGCTAGGAATCATTATTGTCTAATTATTATAATTGTTCGTATTTTGCTTCCGTATGGATCCATTAAGTCATTTAAATATTCAATGAAAGACGAGCTCCTCTGATACGTGATCACAATTTATTATCAAGTAACTGGACATAATAAATCTATTAATATAATAATGTAATATAAGGTCTCGATACTCTAGGGGTCTAAATGTTGGGACGTTTAGTTCTTTGAATTCAGAGGTACTATTACCAGTGTTTGATTACAGGGTTCTTAATGGTTGAAAGATGACGAGTATTTGAGGCGATAGAAGATTTTGTACAGTAACTTCTTGAATAATATCTGAATATAAAAACGAAGACCTGCTGAAAAATAATTGAGTTTAACCATGCTTAAATTTTCAAAGTAGTGAGAGTGTTTTAGTTACTTTGGCACTTTTGATAATGGTAATTGGTACTTGACGCATTCTGAATTTTTGATTGTATAAGTAAAGTTTTTTTTTAAATACATGAGTTCACCAGACAGGTGGACGGCCTACTTGATCGTCTATGGACATTTGAAACACAACAAGTGACTGGGACCTGGCCACTGGAATTCAAGTCTGTTATGGCGGCATATTCAAGACCAGAGGTGGTACCTACCCAGGCAAACAAATAGCCTACCACCTGGTTGTGGGGTGTTTTTGTCGCCTTATACGACAGGAAATTGTTGTCTTTCTCCATTCCTGGACAGATTTTTAAGGATGGGAGAAAATTTGTAACGTCATTTGTAAGTTGTAAGTCGGGTGTAAGCTTGTTTGAGGTTCGTTGAGATTTTAATCTTGGTGACTATAATGAATATATTAAAAAAGACAGGCGAGTTATAAACACATGATAAAAGGCATAGGTAGAGTTAACTGCGAATCTTGTCTAGGGATTTATCACATCTTATCGCTTATCAGGTGGACGTCTCGCAAATATTTGTTACACGGACGCAGCTCTTAGGAGATTATGTAGTCTTAGTACCTATCTACTTTAGGTTGTAAATGTGTCCTGTTATATATTCAAAACAAGATTATAAACTTTAAACCGTTTCGAGTTAATTTAGTATCACCATGGAACAAGAATACTCGGAATTTTGTTTCTATTCATTATAACTAGTGGTTGCCCAGCGGTAGAAATTATTGATTAAGTAATTTAAATTATAAATTTGAACATTATTAAGGTTCCGTTGTCAAAGACTTACTTCTATAATCATAGATTTCGCTAAGGCTACACTGATTTGACTTTAACAATAAACAAAAGAGTATATATGCGTATGTGGGTCAAATACATGGTAGTGTGTGTAATGTTTTTCTTATTGATTTAATGCATATTTAAAAAAAGATATTAGAATTCGCGGCTTCTTTACTACTTTTCCTACAAAGTGTTCTCTACAAAGTTTTTACTTCACGTATTAATATATAGATATTAACAAACTAGCTTTGAATACAAGTAGTTTCTTGCAGTCGGATGGCTGCCAATGCTAACTGTAACACATGTTTGATACGGGGTCTTAATAACCATCTGACTACACAGCTGGTTTTTCTTTGTACAATTTTGTCTTCTTTGTACCTATACTTGTAAACATTACTTGTTGATATGAATACGAAATAAATATTAGTTATTTATGATGTGTAGGTTCCACCACGATGTTCTTCTTCACCTTCAGAACGAGGTAACTGTAACAGCATGCTTCCCGGCCAGGATTAGAACTAGAAATGTGAGCCTGTTAGCCATTATACTGCTGTCTTTGTATGTCGTCTCCTCAAAGTTAAAATCAAAGTAATTTATTTAGTGTTTACAGGTTTGAATATGATGTCTATATCTTTATAACAATTTAGGTATAACTGTATCCTACCACATATGTAGCTTACAAAATAATTGAATTTAAAACTACTATCTAGATACAAATTAATACAAAATTTATAGTAATAATGATTAACAGTAATTAGAATTTTTCATGTCACAAAATCAGACTCCTATATCAGTATTTGACAGACGTAATAGAAGTAAAGATAGACGGAGCCTATGTGGTGAAAATGTATGAGAATGACATAATAGTTAGCGTAACGATATGTCACTCCCATACATTTTCTATTCTATTCGTTTAGTGCTGGCCCCTTGTCTACATAGCCTGATCTGCTTACACGATCCGTACACTGACGCGCACTACTAAAATTGATCTACTGCACAGGTACATTAACTAAAAAATAACTCCTTTGGCTCAGCGAACCAAAATGTGTCTTGGCCTCCGAAACTACAACACACCGCTTGTTTCTGTCCTGTGCGATTTTTTGTTAGTTATAATTTGAACCTCGCGTGATTTAAAAAAAAAACTATACTATGCATAAAGCTATATCTACATAATAACATAGATCTATAAGTAAAAAATTGACTCCAAATCGCTGTCGGCGGAGAGCGTGCCCAAAATGCTGGCCGCATTTCCGCGTTGGAAGGCAACGCTTATTCCTTGCCCTCGGTGCAAGCCAGCCTTTTGGTCACGTGAGACCTCAATTAGAGGTCTCGATAGAGGTGATGAGCTCCAGGCCTCCACGGCCCGAGGGTCTTGACCCCGAAAGTCACAAATACATACCCCTACTAATGGACACATATGTTGTTGTGTAAAACTGTGATTTGGATTAAATACTGAGTTCTTGTAATGCACTGCGAGACAATCGGCAACCTATTCTAAGACCGGCCGTTCTGTGGCTGACTTCACTTTGAGAGTCCGAGACTCCGAGTTCGTCTCAAACACTTAATTCAGTTGAAATTACATTTATCTGTTTAACGTACCATTCTAATCAATTGGACCAAAGAAGGCAATGCCCTCTAAGCTTCACCCGAATCATTAAGAACTAAATGTTTAGACGATCTTGCACTTGTGTATTGTATCGAACTATATCCAATCACGTGATAACCAGATGTAGATAAAGATATTATATCGTATCATTTAACGTTTAAATTGATAAAAAAATGATTACAAAGAATTTCATACAAGGATACAGTCACTGTTTATATATTAATGGAATTATATAATAGAGGAGGAGCCTTAAGAACAGACGAGCGTGCATGACAAGAACTATGAATGTCAAAGAAGCAAGTGAGGTGTGTAAGAATAAGCCTAAATGGCGCTCTGTTGTTCGTGCCTACCCCGCAAGGGACCTGGCGTGAAGTTATGTATGTATGTATATAATAGAAACAGCTTGATATGTCATTATTTGTCATAACGTGTTATAAGAACTTTCTTTTACAATACCAAGAAGAAAACTTAACTTTCATCAAATAACATATATTTATGGTGTAGTCAGTTTAACATTCTATGTATGTTTTGTCCACAGGATCACAGAATTTGAATTTATCGGTCAAATTTTTCTCTTTCTCTCATTTAATATGCACCTGACATTTTATCAACTACTGTGACACTGGTAAAATCAATGCTAATTACGTTGGAGCCATAATCCTGCAAAAGAAGAAAGAAAGAAATAAAAAGATTTATTGACTTAAAAATACGAGCGACGCTATACATAAAAGAAAAAAAACACAATAAATTGAAATTTTTTACACAAAAACATATATATAATAAATAAACAAATAAAGGCTCGTACGTCAAGTTTTTTAGCCAACGAGGTTGACAGCTCAGCATTGTGCTGTATCGATTTTTTTTTAATCCCGATATAGCGCTGATTTTCAGTGCCAACCTCCAAACACTTGACCCAATAACATATCTATATATATAAGTTATAAGTTCGTGTACACATAAAAACATACAGCATATAAACAAATACAAACACACATATAAATATACTGTGATTATATTAGAAAAACAAATATAGTAATATTATTAAATAAAATTAAATCATATAGGTATACATAGTGAAATTACAAACGATTAAAGATATATCAATAACAGTGCTGTGAAAAAAAAAGAATTACATATGTATTATGGAGAAATAAAGGCTATGCGTTATTTTCAAGTCCACATTAAATTCAACACTTTAATTATTATTAGTGGTAGGTGGGGTCATTCTTTTGTTCCTCCATCAAATATTTTCTGTATTGAACTTTAAATGAAATCGCTGACTTCATATTTCTTAAAGGTGGTGGGAGATCATTCCAGCAATGAGTTGCTGCAAATTTGAAACAACCCCTAAACGCTGCTGTCCTATGTTAAGACGTCACTAAAGGCTAAGTAACAACACGTGTACTGTATTCTGGCGTCCTGTTTTGTCTCCAGACCATTTTTCCATATATGTTGGATTTCGTGTAGATATTATTCCAAACAATAGGGTAGCTAGGTGAAGTTTTCTTCTAGTTGCCATCTTAAGAATATCGTTTGCATAAGATGTATGCGTTGTATAAGAAAGACGTTCCGTTCTTGTTAGCAGGCATGGTCCATATACAGTATCACAGTAATTTAGTTTCGAAAGGACTAGACTCTCTACCAGATGCTTTCTCACGTTTATACTTATAAAATTCCTTAAAGCATATAATATTTCCATCCTATAATGACAGTTTCTCGTAACATTATTAATATGTGATTCAAATCTTAATTCAGTATCGAAAAAACTTAACTTTTATCCTGAGGCCCTGCGGCCGTTCGGGCCTAGGGCGCATCTCTATCGAGACCGCTCCACATGTCTGATGCTGGGAGTTTTTGGCGGGAACTGAAAGGAGACGTTGTGCTGTGCAGTTTTATTTTCTAAAAATGTGTAAAATTGCTCTAAAATGAACAATAGTTGTAGGATATAGTGATAGTTTTTGAGTAGTAATTATGTGTTTTGTGAGAAATGTGAACTGTATAGTCAAATGTGGCCTTTGGAGTTGTCACAAGAACTCCGTTGAATGGCACTATCTGATTACCTACAGTTCATCTGTGCTACACATAGGCTTAAGAAAATGAAGAAACTATATAGTAAACTAAGATCTGGCTTAAAGGCCTAGCTGCCAAGCCGTAAACCTAAATAAATAATAACAATAATGTCTGAGGCTAATTTTTGTACCATTTTTTGACGAGGAGCTTTATTAGTTAGGACGATCAAATTAATAAACAATTAAATTAATGTCCCCTACGAATTCTACCTTAAAATAATAGTCTTAAGTTTCAGACTTTGCGAAACCAGCACAGCCTTTTATGGCACCCAAATGAATGGAAGGAGAAAGCGGTTAAACGTGTTAGGTCTCAGGTTCGCTTGCAGTGTGCCCACGCGGAACATCGACCCTGCTTCATAATATTCCATACTTATTAAATTATCATATCATTTATCTATACCCATGTATATGTATCTCCCAAATGCGTGACAATTCACGAACTATAACAACACCGTCTTCATAATGTTATGGTTAATTCTGATATCGGTTTAATTTATTTCCAGAAAATTTTAATATAAAATTGTATATCTGAACTAGCGGCCTGCTCGGCTTCGCACAGGTATTTAATAAAAAAAAAATCAACATTATTTTTTTTGAAAATATAATATAGCCCATGTCACCCGGAGATATTGTAGCTTGCCAACAATTTGGCTGGGCGTAACTCTGTTCTAAGTCTCAGCCTTTCCTACAAAACAAAGAGCAGGGGCACAGGGAGGAGGGGTTTTTAGTGGGTATTGGGGTTGCTGCCCGTGCAGCTTCCTCTGAGTTTTTCCACACTAGCTGAGTCGATCGCGGGTGGGTTACTGCTAAAAGCATACTATTGCTGCAGTGATGCCGCCCCCGACCGACGTAGGTCTTTTTCCTTGCAAGGACCCATTCTGTGCGTAAATCGGTAGCATTTTCCCTCGCCTCAAAAAAAAAGGTTGCCAACAATCCCTCGCGCGTGGCCTGGTTTATTGCCAGGCGGCCGAGCTACACGCGATTCGGACCCGGCAAACCGCATCCACGATCCAAACTTGGTCAAGACAGTTGGAAAATCCTGTGGCTGGCATTGTGACAGTGGAGGCGTTGCACCCGCACCTGTTGTGATGGCTCTCGCGGAAACGCGGGACCCTGACTTTCAGGATGACGCAAATACTTACCGGACATGGATGCTTCGATAAATATCTGAATCAGATTGCGGGCTGCCTGCCTTCACCTCAATGTCGCCAGTGTGCCGCACGAGACAGCGCGGTTCATACGCTAGTTGAGTGCGTAGCATGGGCACCGCAGAGATTTGAACTCGAGACACTCGTAGGTACGATCGACTCGCTCGGCAGTCTGGTGCGTCCAATTTCTGCGGGACAGTGATATCTCAAAAGGAGGCCGCAGAACGAGAAAGGGAGAGAGGAGCGCCTGCGTCTCGCGGGTACCGAAGTCAGTCGGGGCCCCGGAGGCGCAGTTATGCGCAAGATCTCCTCCCGTTATACCACTGCTCACTCACTTCGTTAACCGAGGGGTGACTCCTCCGCTCCCTAGATGCCGGAGGGCCCCTGCAGCGGTATTAGGGGAGGAGATCTTGCGCATATCTGCGTCTCCGGGACCCTGACTGACGTCAGTACCAGCGAGACGCATGCGCACCTCTCTCCATTTCTCGTTCCGCGGCCTCCTTTTGAGACATAATTGTCTCGCAGAAATTGGACGCACCCAATGAACTATGTAACTATGTATTCCAATCGCTATGTAGCATGGCTTGTATCAAACTGCCTAGCGAATCGATCGGTCCTACGATGGTCTCGAGTTCAAATCTCTGCGGTGCCCATGCTTCGCACTCTACCAGCCCATGAAACGCAGTGACTTGTGCCCGCGATATGCACAAATCACCTGGCTGCTAAAGCCCTGGCAGGACGCACGACATCCGCCAAGCAACAAGCGATACGATATAGGTTGGCGCCAATCGACACCTTGTGCTTACATCTTACATATTAATACTGCATAACTGAACGCAAACAAAGTCACACAGATAATACAGAATATTAAAATATTAATAGAATTTTAATTCAAACCGCAAACCAAATTGTTTTTAAAGCTTTGTGCAGCGATAATTGTAACAAATAAAGTCTTATCACTGTATTGTTCAGTTTTATTTCGTATAAACTTGTTATATTTAAGTGAAATAAATTAAGCAAATTCCAGTGCGTTGTTTAATTTATATTTAATAATAGTTTGATATATCCTTTTATGTCTTGCATTTGTTGTTAAATTTGTCCGGACTAACAGGACAAGCAAGGTTAATTGATTTGTTTGATTCGTTTCCTTCCTTAACATCAATTTTCAATGCTTGTTGTTATTTGAACATAGATAATGATATGACCAATTTATAGTAATTTTCCTGTTGTTCTCTTAACAATAATACCTACATCGTTATATTTTATTTTTAATACACGATTTAAAATACCTACCATGACTTACATTAGGATCGAGTACTTTTTTTTTTTTTTTGAGGCGAGGGAAAATGACTAACCGATTTACGCACTCTCTGGGCCGTCACTAGGAAACGGCACGAATCCACGGGGGGCGGTAACGCTAGCAATTGTATGCTTTATTTTGCGCTCCGTCCGCTCTGGACTACACAGAGGAGTGTGGAGACTCCGAGTGATGCCGCACGGGCGAGCAACCTCAATACCCACTAAAAACCCCCCTCCTCCCTACGCGGCCCTGCGCTTTTGTGTGTTGAAAAGACTGATATATAGAACATAGTTACACAACAGTCGATCCAGTGCAATAAAGTGCTTGAAGTGTGCCCTGGGAGAACACACTCCACTACGAAACGGGGGTAGTTGTTAAATCCCTTGCTCTACCTAGTAGCTAAGGGCCCCCATCGTTCCGGATCCTAACTCAGGGAGGGAAGTAATGCGCGTACCTGCCTCTCCGGGTGCCGGCTGAAGGCCGGCGACCTCGAGAAGAGACCGTAGTACGCGCCGAAGGACTTCGCTCCCTATCCCTTTCTGCGGCCTCTTTCAAAACATTACTGCCTCACAAAAAAAAACCGCAGCATCCCAGCGGTCGTCGCTCTGCAACATGGCCGTTACCAAGTCGCCGAGCGATCCGACGGCTCCTACTTTTGTCTCGAGCTCGAAACGCTGCGGCGCCCAGGCAGCGCACTCGACAAGCGTATGAAACGCCGTATCGGGTGCGCCACACTGTCGGCAATCCGGAGAAGGCAAGCAGCCCACAATGCGAAACAGATACTGATCGAAACAACCGTGTCCGGTCAGTATCTGTAGTAATGGGACAACCGCACTAGTGCGGTTGACCCATTCCTCCAGTTGTGGCCTGATTGCATCCACCGTAAAGCCGCCGGCCGCAGGGTGTTCGAGGTCACGAGACCAGTCGACGAGGCAGCAAGCGGTTTCCCGCTTCCTGACCGTCTCTATCTCGACTTGACAGAAGGTCTCGGAAACTTCAGTCCACGCGGTCGATTGTTATATTGTACAAATTAGTATAAACCGATGCCCCCGAACGGAGGGGGCGGGGTTAGTCAGTCAAACGACGATTACGATACGAGCAAGACATATACATTCCATTAGATATAGTGACGGACTTTGCGCGTGTTATTGAATCGGGTAGTTTGTATTTTTTATTTTGTATGCAAATTCTATAATAGTTCCAATGGCATTTTAATTCGAGTGCCACACTTGTAACACTATCGTGTTGCAATGGTGCATCAGTGACGCCATAATGATGCCTTTCGTATTGTGGATAGGTCTACAAATTTTTAAAGGGCTATGGAGCTAGATCGAAGATTGTATTGTTTCTGCTTCTGGGTCATAAAATTTATGACCGAACTCTCAAAAAGTTCTCTATGAAACTTCATGACAGAAAATTACTGTAAAATTATTTAATTACATATTTATCCTTAACAGATAAGACATAGACAACAACGTTCAAGAAATTACAATAAACTTTTCCATGAAACAAAGTTAACAAACACTTGATGTTATCTGATTATTGCGTATCTTTAATATTTTCCGGTATTTTGCAACTATTTATCGCTAACAAGTGTCAATAGTCCTTACAAGATAACGCTTATTCCAAATTTGAATTTATTGTATTAATATTTTTTCTTTTTTGCCTGAAGCAGGCAAACTGGCAGACGGCCCGCCTGATGGAAAGTGGTTACCGTTGCCTATGGACGTTTGCAACACCAGGGGTGTAGCCAACGCGTTGCCGACCTCTAAAAAACAACAACAACACCCTACTTAAAGAACCCCATGTCATAGCGCAAAGGGAAAACCGCGGCGGGAAGTTCTTTCCAGATCACTGTTGTACGCGGAATGAATGTCCTAGAGAACTGTTGCGTAGTTGAGCAGGGGAGCTCAAGGAAATGGGGGTGAATATCCCGTCGCTGGCGAGCGGTTGAAAAAGTGAGGCGTTGGCACCTTGATCAGATAGTTTATATTGCTTTTTTTTTTAAGGCGGAGGAAGTGCATTTCGCACAATACCGGGTCCTTTGCTAGGGATTAGACCAGAGTTGATTATGGACATAATCCGGCTTGTGTGGAGACTCGATACCAAAACTACCACCCAACTCAATACTCCACTAAAACCACCCTCTTCCCATGTGCCCCGCGCTTATGGCAGGAAGAGCGTGAGACTTAGAACGTAGTTACGCCCACGCTGATCCTAGCGCATCAAGGGCCTGAGTAAGCCCCGGGAATCAGGGCAAACTCACTTCATCAACAGGAGTGAACACTCCTCGGCTTCCTAGATGCATGAGGGCCCCTGCAGCGGTATTTCAAAGGGAAGTCATGCGCATATCTGCGCCTCCGGGACCCCGACTTTCAATTAGTGCCTGCGGTATGGTTAGTCAGATCTTCAATTTTTTAATTTATTTTAGACTACGTTCCATTAGAGACTCACAACGACCACAATGACGACCGCAATTTTTCCTCTTGATACGGGTCGTTGTGAGCGTTGTGTGATTGAAATCGTATACGTCATTAGTGACGTTTTCGCCACGACCACAACGACCGCGGTCGCCTTGTGGAACGGCAAACGAAGTATTTTGGGCGTTTCAATTAATGCGGTTCTCGCTCTTAATTATGTTTTCTATATAAATGATCATATGATGGTGTAAACTTGAAAAAAAAAAAATTTGTATTTTTGCATATTTTAGATATAAACGCATATTTTAATAATGTAATTTTAGATAATATAACAATAATTTTCTTTCCTTTTATTGTATGTTTGTCTAATTGAGTACAGTTTGCTACAATTCCATTAAGTCTTCAAAAGTAATTCTATAACATACTTCTGTATAAAACTTATAAAAAATTAACTTGAGATATAAATAGAATAAGATAAAAAGAAAAACAATGTTAGCTAGACATGTTCCTGGCGAGTTTCTTGGCCCTTCTTCTCCTTAACAGCAATAACACGCTGCGAAGCGGTGTACATAGAATAGGAAGTAAAATTAAATATTAATATATATGCATGTCCTTCAAAAAGTGTGCTCCAGTGGAACTTAATTTGAACAAAAACTTTTGCATTTTTTTTTAATCGGCAGACAAACACACACATTGCATATCCCCAAATTAAGCAAGTTACGCTTGTGTTATAGGTAATATACAACGGACCACTCTGGGGCCGATCCCAGACACCCAGACCATGGTAAATAACGGAGAAAATAAGTTTCCGAAACTTACTATACCGGGAATCGAACCCGGCACCTCTGGGTTGCAGTGAGGTAGGCCGTCAAAGGCTTACCCCCGCCCAACCACAGAGGCCGTCAATTTGAATACCTTAAAGTTTTAAATATAGATACAGAAAATTATCTCTATTCAAGTTCCCGCCAAAACTCTTCCATGTTTAATCTACGTCTAGATGCCCAGACAGGCTATAAAATCGATGTTATCTAGGACGTTCATTATCCAAATAACCACGATTAAATATGTACCTTAACATCTAGCCTTTAAGTATCATAATTAAATGTTCCTTCCATGATCAAATTGATCGTGTACTAGCAGAAGGTGATGTCAGGAGCCTTAAAAACAGACGAGCGTGCATGACAAGAACTATGAATGTCAAAGAAGCAAGTGAGGTGTGTAAGAATAAGCCTAAATGGCGCTCTGTTGTTCGTGCCTACCCCGCAAGGGACCTGGCGTGAAGTTATGTATGTATGTATGTATGTATTAAATGTTAAAAGCTAATTTATTTAGTTCGGAAGTGACCCCATTCTTTTGCACAATCTCTTGTTCTCATATGTCAACCTTGGGCGATTGTAATTAAATAAGATCTTTATGTCTTTGCAATAAAGAACAAATTAATTTATAAAAAAGTACAATCTTAATAATAAGTCTGTACAAGGCGATGTTCTTAGACGTGGCTATGCATACATCCGCATATTCGTTGTTGCAATTTTCATTGTAATAACGTTTTTTATTGAGAAATATTTAGATATTTTAATACCACAATACAACCCTTTGACCATATTACATAATAAATGGCAACATTTATAGTATTCTCTAATTTTAATGGTTATAAACTGGGAGAAATGTTCGAAGATCGCGACGACCAGTGAGTGGGACCAATGCGCACGAGCCGAGCGAGCGAAACGAGTGCGTCGCGACCGTTGTACGGCGAGTATAGTCACGACACATTCCGAAACTGTTTACTACATGACTAAGAAAATGACTGAAAACAGAAAGAAAACGTATCTACGTGTAATATATAACCACTGAAGGTTATAACACGATAAGTGTTAATGTAAAGTTACAGATATTTACAACTCGACCAAAATGTCTAGAAAACATCTATTTTATTTTCTAACACATAAACAAAGGGAATTTATCTATGGTATTTTAATTTTATCGCTGATCAGAGTCTAAAATCCGCTAAAAGATATCTAAACACGCATGTAACAGTACCACGTGAGCAGTGATTTTAAAAATTTACCACGGATGTGTAGTTGAATTTGGGACAAAATCTTTTCGTTATGATTCGTCGATATCTACCATAGAACAGCCGACATGATAGGTTTGTAATGCTTAGTTTAGCTTCTTTTAATCAATTAATTTTTCTGTTAACTTATCATAAGGTGTTAAAACTCTTGCTTACAAAATTATAGTAATTATTATTAAAGTAAGCATCATAGGCTATGTTGACAAAATGCAATGACATAACTAAAGCAACTTGATACTTGATTAAGCAACTTGAAAGATGCATGATGCCGTACTTAAAATTACTAGTAAGTATCGATTACTTTTGACCTAAAATTGGAGTTGCTAGTTTAGATATTGCGAAAGTGGCGCCCCTATTACTTTCTACTTTATTTTGCCGCACTGTAATTGTGTAATTTATTTATGTTTCCAGAGGTGTGTCGACAATTACTTTCGTTACGGGGTGTGCCGATCCAGAAACGTCCAGAAAATTGAAACAGACAAAATTCATAAAAAAGAAAAAAGTAATAAATTATCTAATGTCATAGTTGAAGGTAAACGTTGGTGAGTCACGCGATATGAAAACCACATTAATTTCGATAAAATACTTCTTATGCAATTATCGACCTTATCGGTAACATCTTTAATACCAACTAATGTTTTTCGTGAGCAAAATTTATGTGTGCAGTAAATTAATTGGAATTTGTTAAGCTCATTGATGTGGTAATGTTTTGAAGTAGATATTTTAGACACATGTATCCAGAGAAATGAGCGTTTTATTCAAAGGACTTTTTCTAAAGTTACTGCTATATCTGGGATACTGTTAGTGTTAGCGACCGTTTTGTGGCGAATTATTTAATGCGTTATATGTGATGTGTCATACATGTATGTCTCTGTAGAGCACGGGCCATAAAGATGTCCCGGACATTTGGAGGGCTTGAGTGGGGAGGCCAACACGTAGAAACAGACCCCTTGACAAATTTAATCTAAACTAATGGTCGACTGTGGTCGAAATTCGACCATAATAATTAATTGGACTAAGTATTAAATTTATTTAACTATGTAGAGTAAAAGCTAAAATAAACTAAGTTATAAAATACAAGCGATAATTAATTTAAATTAATGGCCTAATGTCGGAAGTAGCTTCGGTGAACCTGCTGCCCACCTCTCTACACCCCTTAGCCACTCATACCCATGTTGCCCCTGCCTTTTATGGCATTTTTTGGGGCCCATGCAGGGAGTGGCGAGTCACCGTCTGCCCATTTTTCCATGTTCTTCAGGGCATTGCGACGGGCAGACGCCATAGTCCCCATATTCCCAGACCGCGAGTACCACTAACAGTTCACCCCAATAGCCCGGTACTTTTTGTCTTCATTTCCCACAATAGTCCTACACTGGCCGGGGCTTGTCCTTGGGTGCATTATTGTATGGTGTGGTCTGGAAAGACATACAATTTAAATTTAAATTATAAGTTTGAACATTTTTAAGGTTCTGTTGTCAAAGACTATAATCACAGATTTTGCCAAGGCTACACTGTTAATTTGACTTTAACAATAAACAAAAGAGTATAAAGCGTGAGTGTGTCAAATAGATGATAGAGTGTGTAATGTTTTTTATTGATTACATTTTTTTATGCGTAATTTAAAATAAATATGGGCATTATGCACTGCTTCTCTATATAAACTATAAGTAAACAACTTAAAATATAACTAATATATACATTTCAGAATTATTAATATACTATAGTCAAATAGTTAAGTATAAATATAAATAATTAAGTCACTAATTTTAATTATATATAAATAATTAGTATTTAGTACATAAACAAGAGGCATTGTTTAATAATTAGAATTTTTTAGTCAATAATTAACTTTATACAACGTACTGATAATCGTAACTTACGCTTGACCTTGCATTAGGCCAGTGGCTCCCAAAATTTTTTTTTGTTGCGCCCCCATTTTACCAGCTACTTAAAAACCACTATAACGTCAAATTAAATTAATTGATTATTGTGAGCTATATGAGCGGAGATTAAACATTCATTCTTAACGATACTTTTACTATAGCCCGCCCGCAAGAGTTAGCTTGAGACCTAAGCGCAGCAGATAGTACACAACGGCGCTGAGGTCTCAGGTTAACTCTTACGGGATACACTTGCCAATGAGAATAATTATTGAAACGCAACTTTATTGTACTCTATCTTAATCAATATTAATTGATGTTCACAAGTTGTAGTAGAGAGTCGAGATTTCAGTCGGTGTCTAAGAGTGTTCCTACTAGATGAAATTACAAATCGCCCGCCAAGCCTCTACACAACGCCCCCATTTATTTTCTGGGTCTCTTACCCTTTCCCCTCCCACCCTTTAGGCCTGCAGCGCCCACAAGGGCGTGTTATCGCCCACTTTGGGAAAGGTTGCATTAGGCCATATATGACTGTACGCGGCGCACTCTTCGCGGTCTACCGCAAAAACGGTTGATCGTATGAAAAAAAAGTTCAAACAAAAGTTGTAGAGAATTTTATACTCTACAACTTTTATCATAAGTGCAAATCTCATTTAAGCAACAGAAAGCGATATATTCACGAAAAACCGATTTTTATAACCTTTGACCTTCAATATTTTAAGACGCGGACACGATATCACTTGTGACTTTTGAGATAACATTTAGAACGACAAAACAAAGGTTTAATACCAATTTACACTTATTATCTTTCATTCCGGGGTTGACCCCTTTTTTACCTAATTTGACTGGGCTATCTCCCGGCCATCACATCGCGCCTGCCTTTGTTGGTCCTTCGTGCCCGACGATTGTTGGAACACAATAAAGAAATAAACTGTTATAGCCTAATTTTATGCTCATAAACTATATCCTAGTGAGTGTGTGAACCACCGGGGGACGAGTGCAGTGTGGTGGCGGACTGGTGGCGAGGTAAGCCATTCTTCCCTTGCTTCTTCTTCCACGTCCCTTTGCTTTCTCCCGGCTATAGCATCGTGCCCACACTAGGTTGCCATAGGTTATAAAAAAAGTTTCATAATTACCATCACAGGGGGCCGCTGCTACAAGGGTAGCAGCGGACTTCCCCCCACCCGTGCTTGATGAAGTGGGTCACTCTGCCACCGGGGTGGCCTAGTATTGCCAAGCGTAGGGGCGTCACAGTGCAATTACTCTGTTCTAGATCTTGTGACGCCCCGTAAAAGCGTTGATACAGCGGCGCAGGTTTAGGTTTAGTAGGTAGTTTGGCGATCGGTTTCTCGCGACTGCTTCTGTTTGAAGCTAGCGTGGAGGACCATTCGCTGAGGGCCCCACACCCCTAGATGCACGCTTCTGCGATGAGTTAGGCTCTTCCCCCGAAGAGCACGAGGACGGTGTCCAAAGACATTCACCCTGCGTTATAAAAAAAGGCTATAAAAAAGTTACTTTTAGATACTGCTAGTCCCATATATATATTCTATTTGTGAGAATATAAGTAACGTCTGGGAGCCCTGTGATCTTGGTCTTGACTATTAAAACTAATGTTCAAATCATGTTAATGAAAAAAAACAATAACCTCCATATATTTTTTGTTTAAATATTTTTCAAGCCTTAACAGATAGTTTGAAAACAGCGGAAGTTTATGAAGCTATTAGCAGCTTTGATCAGACAAGGCTGCATCAAAACACGAGTGGTGACGCCATTTGTTGTTTCCATACTTCTATGCCACCTTTGTACAGGGATGGATTGCGTCAGGTACTAGGGGCAGTTAGTTTTTATATTGCATGAGTTCAGCACACAGACAGACGGCCTGATGGAAAGAGACTACCCTAGCTTATGGACATTTGTAACACTAACGGTACTGCTAATATGCTAACTAACTTCGTTGGGTCAGCGACCAAAAATGTGTCTTGGCCTCCGAAACGAGAACACGCCACCTGTTCCTGCCCTGTGCGTTTTTTTGCCAGTTAAGTGCTTGAAGCTCACACAGATCAGCCTCCACTCTGTCCCTCCGGTACTTGGGGCGACCGGCCGGACGTCGCCCATCCGATCATCCCAAATAGGCCCTCTTCACGCTTCGATCCTCTCCCATCCGTGCCACGTGACCGAGCCAACGGAGGCGGTGAGATTTTATTTCTCCTAGTATGTTAGACTCTGCCACTAGGTTTTCAATTACGACGTTGGTTCGGACCCTCCAGCTGCTGCTCTCTAAAGGAAACCTGGCCACCAAAATCGGAGCACAGCTCAAGTTTGTTATGGCGGCACACTCTAGACCAGGGGTGGTAGCTATCCAGACGGGCAAATACCTGACTGTGGGTTGTGATGTCGCCTTTTACGACAGGCCGGTCGTAAGAAATTGTATTCTTTCTCCGTTCCTGCACGGATAAGTGTCCAATTCAAGAATATTCCGATCCAGAATCTTTGACTTTATGCCTTGAGTCTCTAATAATCGTTTGTATTTATCATCACCATCGTCGAAAATACGAGACTGACAAATTTTATACTGGTTCTCTATTTGTGCGTCTTTGGTAGAATTGGACTACATCCCTATTGTGTATTATGATTTTGATGATATATGCTTTTTAATTTTCTACGTTTTTATTTTCTGTACTTTATTGTATTGCTTTTTCTTTGTACAGAGTTTCGATGTACAGAATTATACCTTTTCTATTTGCTTAATACTTTTACGAGTATTGAGCTTTGCTTTTGGGTCAGCGATTGCACCCCCGTAAAGTTTGGGTCTATGACTTTGCATATGCCACATGATTTCAACAAGATCTTATGCATGCATAACTTATTTTATTATTTATAAATTATTTTATAGCTTTAATTGATGTTATTTATTGATTCACAAAAACTGTACCTAAATCCGTCTCTGTACAATCGCCTTGGAGGAACACTAGTACATTTATTATTGTCTATTTTTAACTATGCAAATCTCAAATCTCATTACTTTTTTATTTTTAAGTATCTACCAGTACTAGTCTCAATGTTCGCGCATAGTACTTATATGAACTTGTTTACACGTGTACTTATTTATGAAATATCTTCTGAACCCCGTAAAATATCGAAATGAAACGTATACGATGACATACGTAAATTTAAGGTATAACTCCTATGTCAATAATCTAATATATAAAATTCTAGTGTCGCGGTGTTTGTAGTTAAACTCCTCCGAAACGGCTTGACAGATTCTCATGAAATTTTGTGTGCATATTGGGTAGGTCTGAGAATCGGACAACATCTATTTTTCATCCTCCTAAATGTTAAGGGTGGTCCACCCCTAATTTTTTTAATTTTTAGATATTTTTTTTTAACTTTTTAATGACACAGCATTAAAAAAATACATACAACCCTAAAATTTCAACCCTTTACGATCAACCCCTATTTTTTTGGAGAGGACGACGACTGGCGGGGCAGCTAGTATTTTTATAGAAATACGTAGAGTCGTTATGTAACTGACTGAAAACTTCTACGATAGTATTATTACGAGCCGCGAGACTCGAATTAAAATGCCGTTAAAATTACTATAAAGTTTATTAGAACTATACAAACACTTATAACACAGGTACAGATATAACCGAACACAGCAAGTCCAAACGTAATACAAAAGTTTGTAATTCCATAAAACGCGCAAAGTCCGTCACTTATTTTTTCCCGATTGTAGTACACACGTCTTGCTTCGCTCGTGGTTATTGCTCGACTGCCTCGTCCCTCACTCGAGGAATTCTTTAAACTGCACAGATAAAATATGTCTGCCCGGCTGCGTGGACCGAATTTCCTAGAATCAGTTTATACTTTAAATTCGGCACACCTGGTTAATGACTGCCATAAAAGATTTCACTACACAATGGGCTGTTTTTTTAAATCAGTAATTTTAAACACAAAGTAAACAAAGGAAGTCCAAATGCCGAAAGGTAATAAAATGTGTTTGTACAGGTATGCAGGTGTGAATTTGTCTTTGTCGGCGTCTAGGTCGTAACACTATTTATTATATAACAAGAAAATAGTGCAGAAGTTCTAATAACTACTCCAACATTTTTTATATACAGTACAAATTAATAACTATCAGAGTCCTTGATGTCATGCTTTAATAGTAATTACTGCTTACTTCATCTTATGGCGGAAGTGGACAAGGCGAAGCTAAAAACAGAGATCTCTTTGTATTTATGAGATGCAGGCTGTGGCACGTTGTTCACGTGACCATTCATTTGATTGCTTAACACGTAATCTGCATAGGTTTTATTCTAATCAATATATTAATATGTGAAGCAAAAACAGCAAAAATACAGATAATACAGTAATAATATATGCACATTTTTGTGGCCCGTGGCCCGTTTCATGGCGCTTTCGACCATTTGGTCACTAATTTATTTATAGAGATATCTATACAAATATAATAAAGAGGAAAGATTTGTAATTTTGTATGTTTCTAAAGAATGAATAAAAAAATAAAGGACCGTCTTCAAAAATTATTTCACTGTTAGAATGCTTTTTTTTGAGGTGGGGGAGATGCATTTCGCACCCTGCCGGGTCCTTTACAATGCGACGAGAGGTGAGACCACGATTGGGCACCAAATCACACCAGTCAAATCGCCGGCTTGTGTGGAAACTCGACTACTCAATACTCCACTAAAACCTCCTCCCGGGTGCCCTGCGCTTTGGAAGGAAGAGCGTGAGACTTAGAACGTAGTTACGTCCACGCTGATCCTGCGCATGAGTACTTGAGAATGCCCCGGGAGAGGCAGACTCACTTCGTCAACAGGGGTGAAGACTCTTTCGGCCCCTAGATGTTACATTATGCCTAAGTAACCTAGGCTATATTTAATTTAAGTAATTGGGTTCTAAATTGTTTTCATGACAGGACAGCGTCTGCTGGGACTGCTATTAGTAATAAAATGTTTGAACAGAACGTGTAAACGCCAATGAAAGCATGGCGCTTTCGACCTTTTGATAGCTAGGTGCTAGTTTCTTAAAGTTAGGGCTATGGGGAATCAATTTTTTATTGCATGAGTTTAGCAGACAGATAGACCTACTTGATGGAAAGCGGTTACCATCGCCTATGGACACTTGCAATACCAAAGGTGTTTGCTAGAAATGCGCTGCTGCTCTCTTAAGAGAGACTGGAACCTGGTCACTAATGCCGGTACACAAATCAAGGTTGTTATGGCGGCGTACTCTAGACCAGGCGTGGTAGCCATCCAGTCGGGCAAATGCACTACCACCTGGCTGCGGATTGTTTTGTCGCCTTTTACGACAGGCTGCTCGGCTGCAGGAAATTGTATTCTCTCTTCGTTCCTGCACGGATAAAGAGATGTATGAAGTCCACGCCACCGGTACTAATCGAAAGATGAGACCAGCCTGTACCTATCACCTTACTTTAAAGCTGATTTACCGCCAGTGCTGACTTAGTAGAAATTGACTTAAAATCAATACAGCGCTACCAAGTAACTGTTGTCTTCAATATTTCCTGATTGAACATATTGGAATCAGTCCGCTCCCCGAGCTAGGAGCTGGATCACTGTAAATCAGCCTTTATAGGCAGAATGCCCACAAAGGCTGATAAATATAGTAGATCTAAATTATTCAAGTAATTGAGGCTTGCATTTCAGCGTGACTCAGTGTTTCTGGTATTACACAAGAATTCACTCTCAATACAACTTATATCCGGTGCTTTATTTGTTCAAGATTATTATACTCAGAAATTAGTCCCACTTGTATTGTCAAGTATAAACTGACCCTGGCTTGAAGTGTCAGTATTAGAGATATTTAAACACACGCAGATTTTTAGATATTTTTCTTTTTATAGTCTGTCATGTTTGAAATGCTTTATGTGTGTCCGAACTTTTGTCATATTATTTGATAATTAATATGTAAACTGCTCACGCACATTATTTTCAAAAATCAAAATTCACATGAAACCTCTTTCAAAAATGGTTACATAGACAAAATTTTGTGTCATTATTATGAGCATAAACAAATTTCAATTCTAAAGTTTCGCCGAGGTGGGTATCGCATCGTCGCGCGTCGTCTTACAGCCGTGAGCGGATACAATATCTTTCTTGAATATTTTATCAGTATCCCCACATGTGTGTTTCTAAATTGCTCAGTACTAATTATCTCATTATCATCAGCGATGTCTTCCAGACAAACCGTGGTAAGAATATAGCTGATTAGGAGTGGCGTGGAGCTATATGTACAAAAATAACAATGCATCATCCATTCGTCCTAGGGTGCAGATAAAAACCAGCGTCAGCACCTGTTGCCTGGCATATGCTGAACTGCACCTATTCCGTACCATCGCGGGACTTTTTTGTTATATCATCGTTTAAGTCATCTTCATGTGTCTCGCTATGTGGAAATTATATAAACGTTTTTTCTTTCTTCTGCTTTTGCCAGAACACCCACTATACAGTTTGGTGTTCTTCCTGACGTTACAAATTTGCCAGGTCCACGAGAATAAGTCATGTTCGACGCCACATCCCTGGCTAACTTGGTCTCGCCCCCAGCTGAGTCGTCTGTTAATTTCTCTACAAGCACAAGTTAAAAATTCATGCGACCATGCAACGTTACGATTATCATATTCACCAAATATTCTTTTTTCTATACATTCTCATATACATGCAAGAAAAACAACAAATTGCAATGGTTCTTCCATAAAAATTTAGACTCATTAGCGTTAATTCAAACAGCTGAAAATTTAGCACTATATTTCAACAGATCTAGCCGATTCTCATCCTTCGCTTTGCAATCATACAATACAAAATTCCTTGACAATATGTTGACCATGTGTTAATATTATTCCTGTAGGTTTGCTAATGATGTTAGAAACTTATCTCTTTGCAATACGGTCGACTATTGCTTGTGTATTTTGTTTACTTTGGTAATATGTAGGCAGACTGTACCGCTCTCGACCACCTCTTTATTTGCACCGTTCATTGATAATGATTACGGATATAGAGATCGACTAGATATGTTAATGAAATGAAACAAGATTTTTCTTAATAAGAATGAAGCGCGGCCTGTTTCGTTTTATTTTTTTATTGCAGGAGTTCAGCAGACAGGCATACGACCCACTTGATGGAAAGCGGTTACCATCGCCTATGGACATTTGCAACATTCTCTAGATGAGGAAGTCAAGAAATAGGTGGCGCTAACTTTGAAGAGGCTTACATCCCGCAGTGGACTGCGATCGGGTGACGAAGAAGACTGATCTTAAATTTTTACTTAAGGTGATTTATTTATTACATCTATATCTACTGGTTGTAAAGAAATTACCAGTAAAGTTATATAACTATAAGTAAAGTTTTGTATTTCAATTGTAGTCGTAAAAATTCAAATGCACCGCAGATCACATTGGGCAGGTGGCCTTTTCGTAAGTATGAAAACATAGGAAAGTAAGAAAATAGTATTAGGATCTTTTCTGTCACGAAAAAGCGTTACGGCCGTGTTGAAAGGCGCCATAATTTTAGAGTAGACGTGGTGGGAGGTGGCATTATTATCGTTAATGTACTTGTCCAATTTGAAAACGTTTGAAACTTTTGTTGTGATTCGTTTTGCCATCTGTCCGTTGCGATTCGTTTTTCCACTTGTCCGTTGCGATTCGTTTTTCCACTTACCTATTGCCATTCGTTTTCTCACTTGTCCGTTGCAATTCGTTTTTCCACTTTTCTGTTGAAGTTTCACTTCTACATATAGTAGCACATCCCAGCACACATTTCGATTTATAAGCTAACAGTTTCCATGAAAATGATTATGTCAGACTCGGTTATGACGAAATTTCAGCCTGGAAACCCTGAAATGAATGAATATATACATGCATGAACAGATCGCGGAGGCGATACGTGTTTCTCTATATCTTTGGCTGTTTACAATCGTGTTTCGATCTAGGTTGAGCACATTAGCGGACTGTAACTGATGTGACGACCGAAATCGGCGGAGCTGGCTCTATTGCTCCCGATGCTCAAAACGTAGAAACCATGTTTCTTATTTTTATGTATTTGTAGGTATATAAATCCTATTTTCTAAGACCGGCGAGTGAGTTTTTCTCGCTTAAGCCTCAAAGGCTAAGCGCACACTACCTGCACAGTTGAACATAAATTGTTCAATTATGAATTAGAAATTCTTAAAAATGCCTCGCATAATTAATGGACGCCCCCTTATCCAATGATGAAGAAAGAATCAATATCAAGTTTTATGAATTCGTACGCCACATTTTCAGCATACAACGTTTGTACTCGGCTTATTGCTGTTATTATCTCCAATAATGGGCCTGCCTCGTATCTTTAAGCTTTGTAACTCAACGACAAATATTTAAACTGCGATTACCAAAAAGGATTATATTTAGGAAGTTTTTAAGTGTCCTTGCCCACTATCTTATCTTTGCGACAGACAACAAAGAATTTTCGCTCGAAAACAACTTAAACCAGAAAACAGTTTTAACCAATTGTTTACATTCGCGTTGTTACATTCACTAAACTCGTATATAATATCACAGAAGAAGAATACTTATTTCATAATAATATCTACCATTGTTATACATCGTAGTATAATTTGAAAGTTTTTTTTAGATTAGATCTTGCCTGCAACTTCGTACGCGTGGAATAGTTAAGAAAAACTAAGTTAAAAAAACCCGGCCCGATTTTGAAACATTCTTCATTGGTGCTCCGATCCTATTCGTCTTAGCGTGATGATGTATAGCCTTATAGCCTTCAGCGATAAATGGGCTATATAACTGTTAAAAAAATGGATCGGCAATATATTTATAAGCTTTAAATATGAATAATTTGATATAATTTATAAGAGAATAAAAAATACGTCTTTTATTTTACATTGATATATTTGGAATCTCAAATTTAAATATAATAGACAAATAATAAAAACAACAACTTATCAAAAACTATGGTACAAAACATGGAGGTTCTACTTCGACTTCGAACATCTTCCAAACCCAAAAATATAAGGTTTAACTTCGAACATCCTCCCAACTCCAAAAGAGATAAAATATGCGTAGAATTCAAACAGTTCGGGAGTTCAACTGTCCTCCACACTGCGAGTCGTCGACTGTCGTCATATTCTATCTCCAATGTTTTGCCTGTTGTTGTAGTATTTAATACGTCCAGCTTCTATAACCGCCAAACCGGTCGCAGTTTTGGAGCTGCGAAAGTTATCAAAAACAGCATTCCCATTGCTCCATCTTTTCCCTTTATCAAGGTTTCTGTTATACCAAAAAGTTCCTTTAATATCTTCTCTTCTATTTGTATTTAAAAAACATGTCCTTTCTTTAAAACTTTTATAATTTCTCTTCCTTTCAAATGAAGTAGTATTGGTGTTAATCTTTGCTTGTTGTTGAATTTTTTGATTTGCAGTAGAACCTTTCGAAGAAGCTGACGCCAATGATTGTTTTGTACGCACAACCTTGTTTAACATATTTTGTTCAGGACAAAGAGCCGTATTGTGTCTTTTTTGACATATGAAACATTTTATATATAATTTGCAAAATTTAGCTATGTGTCCCCTTTTTAAGCATAAGTCACACGCTCGTTTTTTCCTTATATGCTCTTTTCTTTGGTCGACACTCATTTTACCTATTTTAAAACATTCGGCTGAACTGTGATTTTCTTTATCACACCAAATACACACTGTTTTCTTTTCCTTTTTATTTGTGCTAATGAGACACTCCGCCGTATGCTCCCTTGTTGTGTTGGTATCTTCGTGCGCGATGAATGTGCTTCTTGCCATATTAAAACGCTGTTCACTTTCTACCTCCTTTCTAAGGAATGTCAATAAATTATTCAGCTCTTCTTCCATCTTATTGCTATGTTTAGCTGAACGTTCCCAGGCCTTAAGTATTTCCTGAGGTAGCGCAGACTCTACCATAGGCAGTATAAACGCAGCATGATTTTTTGATATACCCAATGTTTCAAGGGCCCTTAAATGTGCACTCAATTTATCGTATAATGATACGAGAGACTCCTCTTGATTTTTATTCAGTATTAATTGTAGGAGTTCTCGCACATAATGTTGCGTAAGAAGTTCCTCTCTAGCGTACCTTGACATGAGATGTTCCATGCACTTGATGTAGTTCTCATTCGAGACTGGATAACTTTCTACTAGAGTTCTAGCCTCGGTGTGTGGTACGATAGCTTGTAGCAAATACTGGAACTTGTCTTCTTCTAACATCGAACTTTCATGGATCTTTTTAAACTGATTCCAAAATGGAAGCCAATTTTTCACGCTACCATCAAATTTCGTGATTTCTAGCTTTGGTAAACGTATTTTTAGGGGATGAGTATGAAGAAATGACTCACACTTTTGTGGAATGTTCCTCTCCTCCTTCTGTTTTTCCACCAACATCTCACACTTAGTTAAAATGCGTAGTCATCTTGAAGTATAATTTCCAGTTTCTTCCAATTCTTTCCCCAATTGGTCTTCCGAAAAATCCAGGTTAGATGTAATCATATCTCTTATCTTTCCGTCAATTATTTCTATAGCTTCGTGGTATTGCCTTAATTGCTTTTTTGCAGATTCTATTTCGAAGAAGTCCGTTTGTGGTCTTTCCAGAAGCTCTTCCAAACAGTTGGCATTCTTGGTAAATAATCGCCGCATAACGGATCTTTCTTTCTTTTTTGCATTTAATCCCTCGGTCGCCATGTTAAAAAATTGGATCGGCAATATATTTATAAGCTTTAAATATGAATAATTTGATATAATTTATAAGAGAATAAAAAATACGTCTTTTATTTTACATTGATATATTTGGAATCTCAAATTTAAATATAATAGACAAATAATAAAAACAACAACTTATCAAAAACTATGGTACAAAACATGGAGGTTCTACTTCGACTTCGAACAATAACACTGATTAAAACAATTTTTCAAATCAGAGATAAGCGCGTTCAAGCAAACAAACACACTTTTCAGCTTTATATATTAGTATAAAATAAGATACCATTAATAAATAAAGTAGGTACCTAAACGGAGTTCACTAGCGTATAACCACATTTATGGAGATACTAGCTGCGCCCCGCGGTTCCACCGCGGTGATGAATACTCGTTATTTTTTAGATAATTACAACTATATCTTTATAAATTATAGCCTGTGTTATTCTGATGTGTAAGCTAAATTATTGTAAAGTTTTATCAAAATCCGTTCCCTAGTTTTTGCGTGAAAGAGTAACAAATATACTTCTATTACATCCATACATTCTTACAAACTTTCGCGTTTATAATATTAATAATATACTTTGTCTTTTTTTACCCAAGAGGTCCGATTGAGGACTAAACCGCGACAAGGGCAGGACCTTGGGGATATTTGGTGACTCGTATATGGGATTCGCCAGATCGGGGGTGGCACTAGTATGCCCAGTCAGAACTGTTGCCATGCTATTGCCACTCCCCAGTTAGGAGTACCCACAAAAACCCCTGGGTGTTCCGCCCTTCGCCTTATGCCAGGGGTATACGGGTATATGACCTAGCCTCTCCGCAGCCCTGGCAGAGGATACATTGTCTGGGTTAACTTTTTTTAAATAGTATGTCTCTTATAACTACCGATTCTGTTCAGGAACTTTATTATTTAAATACTTTCTATATATTGTCGTAAGATTTTCTAGATTCTTTATATCTCTAATCTCTGGATACTCTATGAATCTCAACAATAATGTTACGAATGCCTCATAAAAAAAACATTTTTATTAAATTAAGAAGTCATACATAAAAATAGTAAAAAAAAATCACTTTAAAACTTATATTTTATTTAAAAGTTTTTTTCATTTTTCTTATAATATAAAATATGTACATTAATTTTTTGTTATTTTTTTATTAAAAACTGATCTCCGCCAGCAAGGGACAGGGCCTAGGGTCCTAACTACCGGTGGTCAAGGCTCCAGACATAGGGATTTCCCCACAATACGGGCCGTGTCCAACAGAGCTGCCTTCTGCATGCGATCCTTCACCCAAATACCAAGCGAGAGCCTTTCAAGGTGGCGGTGAAGGCTCTTCGATATTACATAATTGGTATTATTTTTTTACAAGTGAAAATATAATATTTCTAACAAAATATTAAATTATTTTATATAGACATGTATTTATAATAAAAAATCGTGGTAGGTACAAATATTTCGCAGATTTTTTGTTGGAATTCATAGAATTCAGATTTTTGTTGTTAGTAAATTCATCTCCGTATCAGCAAAAATAAGATAATTCCCTTTAATCTGTGAATAACCGAATCGCTATGTATGTATGTAACAAACAGATTACTGTTTCTTTCTTTCAACCCGTCAAATTATAGAGATTTTTTCATATTGTTACACGCCGAAAAAGTGAATGCACACCTGTAGTTTATTACCGTTCCCGCATCTGGATTTCTTTTGTTTACTTTATGTAAAAAAATGTAATTAAGGAAAACATTATATTGTTACTATAGTCGTTTATGGCCGCAGGTGTGCAGATTACAGAAACTGCAGTACTTGCGGTCGATTTTTGTATTGTACAGTTTAGTATAAAACAATGCCCGAGGGGGGGGAGAGGCTAGTCAAGCGACGACTACGATACGACCAAGACGTCTACATTCGATAAGCTATATAGTGACGGACTTTGCGCGTGTTATCGAATCGTGCAGTAGTTGTACTGGTTGTGTCCAGTTATATTTGTACCTGTGAGTTACGTCTTTGTATAAATTCTATGGTAATTCCAAGGGCATTTTAATTTGAGCCCCGCACTCGTAATTCGTAATTGTTTGATTCGATATCGATCAATATCGATTATTTTTATCATCAAAACCCAGCTGTGAGCCATTTACATTAGTAGTTTCCTTCTTTGTGTAAAATAATTGCATTAATTACGTATTATTAATGACTTTGTTTTCTAGTCAATGCCATGCTTATCGCCTTTTATAGAATCCACTACTCGTGCGGAAATTATTATGGAAATAACATATAAATAAATATTTATTACCTATTTAGGTAACAATAATAAATTCCTACCAATGGTAAAAAAGCGAATGAATTGTTAAGATACAGAAAACAGCCATAAATAATTCAGATTTTCTGCACAAAAAACGTCTTCCAGACAATCTTTGTGTGTTATTATTGGGTAACGGTTGGTATATCTCAGCAAAACACTCCTACGTTTTTGTTTTTTTTTTTATATAATATTTATGGCTTGGCAACTAGGTACGTTTTGGTTAACTGCACGCCGCGACCTTCGGCCGCTCCTCACGTATTTTGGGGCACGACCCTCCATTTCGATTCCCAATTTTGCGGGTGGTAACTTATAATTTGACGACTAGGTATCATAAATTATAAAACTATTTATAGATACATTGTATTGTGAATTTTATAACCTCTTTATGAAGTTGCCGATGTTATAATATTGAGGTTTTACTTATAAAATATGTACGTTTTTTTATTGTAGGTTTCTTGATAAAACTAAGATTTAACGGTTTTAAGCGCGATATTTTATTTGATTGTCTTTCCGACATTTTTGGTCTCTTTACAATGGTAAATCAGTTGAGGCTAAATTCATAAATGTAAAAAATAAATTAAATAAAAACCATAAACAAAAATCAAAATGAACGAGTCGGTGGTAGGCTAACACAATAACTTTTACATCACCCGTTGACTCTTGACATCTTTGTCTTCTTGATACTGCTAATGACAAGTGGCCGAAACGTCGGAATAAAAAACAAATTAACTAGTCGTGAAAACTTAAGAATATGCTATCTAGGTTTCTTATTCTTACAAAGGGTCTCATGACATATTGTCGACGTCAATGCAGGGCCTTGTAACTAAATGTTTTGGTGAAATTATGTTTTTCGTCGACAATAGTAATATCTAACGATATTGCGACCTGGTTTGAAGGTTGACCTGTTTTTTAGTTAAGCGTTGCCATCCAAGTCGGTAACGTGGAGAGCGTTTTGGGAACATTCCAAACTGACGGTGCTTTGGGACCTGTTTAATAGGTTTTTTTTTTACCCTTTTGAGTTTATCTGTTAATTTCACTAAACCATGTGGTTACAAGGTCCTGCGGTGATGCCGATGATATTTGATTGAGAAGGTGGGTACTATAAATCAATTTTCGGGACAGCAAAATACTGAGTTCCAACCTCATTTCGAAATTTGCGAAATACAATTTTTGTATAATGTTTTTTAGTCTGTTTGTGTTGGGTGTTTCGAATTTGGAAATAAACACTTTCTTCCTTTCTGTTTTTACAATATTCCCGTGACTTCGATACATAAATATATCTACCTTCTTCTAACGTATTAATGTGTATATGATCTGTACCATTATGTATGCTCCATAACTTTGTCCTATTAAATAAACCTATATGGTCATTTTCTTATTCATAAACAATAAACATCGTCAGTTATGGCTTGCACACCTGCGTATTCTGTTAATGCAATAAGTTGCTTAGTTCGGTGAATATTCCTCAGTGACTTTATGCGACCACCCGTACAGTTAGTCAATATAGTATACTAGCTGTTGCTCCTGGCTTCGCCTGCGTATATTAAAACATAGTCATAGTTTGGGTAATTTTTATCCCCTTTTAACCATCTTAGCGATTGAAATTCTAAAAACGCCGATGTGTACTTCAAAAATGATGGTTTTTCATATATTTCAAACTTTCATTCACCAAGTAAGGGGTTGAATTTTTAAAAATCAATTCTTCGTGCGTATCTACAATATAGAAAGAACAAGCATGCAAAATTTTCAAGATCCTATGCCCCCGTAGTCTGGTCTGTGCTTTGATATGTCAGTCAGTCAAATAAATTATGACTTTATAGAGATTATATTGTAGCATGTTTAGGCACATCAAATCTAAAGCAATCTATATAATTATGCCGTAGTTGACAACATCAGTTTGTTTTTTGTTTTTATAGAAAATCTCAATTATAACTTTTAATCAACTTCTTATTGTTTGAAACTTAAATCAATCATAAATTGAAAGACCTACAAGTTCTTTTTCAATTACGTACATTTCATGATAAATTCTGGACAGTATAGATGTTCTTTTGAGTTTTTGGTTCTTCTTTTGAAAACCTTTGGAAACTTCTGGAAGGAACATCCTTGGATGCCCTTCTGGAATTAAATATTAATAAAAAAATAATTATATAAAAAGTGTGACTTATTTGTCATATTGCAGCCTACAATGTCTATTATCTTTATAATTAATATTTTCACTCACTTTAAAAAAATAGAACTAAAATATACCCAAGTATATAATAGTATGTAAAGCTTAATTTACAAGTAACAAATAATACAATTAATAGATGTCTATTTAATTTTGATTCAAAACTCCTTAAGGTGCAATATACCCCTTACTAGAGAGACTAAAGAGGCCCATTCATTATCTTGCATGGAAGTCTGCTGCGTAATGCCGGACTGTGAATGTTTTTGTAGTCTGTACTGCGTGCTATCATTGGGAGGGTGCGTCAAATTTCTGCGAGATAGTGATGTCTCAAAAGGAGGCCGCAAAACGAGAAAGGGAGAGCGATGCGCATGCGCCTCGCGGGTACCGACGTCAGTCGGGGTCCCGAAGGCGCAGATATGCGCAAGATCTCCTCCCGTAATACCGCTGAAGGGGCCCTCTAGCATCTAGGGAGCAGAGGAGTCTTAACCCCTGTTGACGAAGTAAGTTTGCCTTTCCCGGGGCATTCTCAAGCACTGATGCGCTAGGATCAGCGTGGGCGTAACTACGTTCTAAGTCTCACGCTCTTCCTGCCATAAGCGCAGAGCACATGGGAGGATTTAGCGTAGTGTTGAGTTTTCGAGTCTCCACACAAGCCGGCGATTTGACTTTGGTGCCCATTCGTGGTGTTACCTCTCGTTGCTTTGGTCTAATCCCTAGTAAAGGACCCGGTAGTGTGCGAAATGAATTTCCCCCGCCTCGAAAAAAGCCTGTATTGCGTTCTGCAACGACGAGCAGAATGCGTCTTGAGTCCTGCTAGCTCCACCCACTGTATAATTGCACTGCAGGATAGTGAATGGGCTTCTTAAAGTGCACGTGTTCGCGATAGTTTATTGCATCGCTATGATGCAATAATGAGCGGATTGCCGCCATCGCCGTCGCAGCTGCGGCCGTAATGTGTAATTAACATTATCCTTCAACTAGGTTAATATTAACTGTTAATGCTAATTGCGCTCTTAACTTTATCGTGGGATATTCCTTATTTATTGTTATAAGGTTTAATTATGCTTTTAATGTATTTTCTTTATGAAATCCGATATAAGATCTGATTAAACCGTAAATTACACTTCACTGTGTGTGGGACCCGGTATTAAGTGTGTTATTATTTATTTAGGTTTATGGCTTGGCAGCTAGGACTTTGAGCCAGATCTTAGTTTACTATATAGTTTATACAATACCAGTTTCTTCATTTTCTTAAGCCTACGTGTAGCACAGCTGAACCTGAAGGTTATCAGCTGGTGCTATTTACCGGAGTTCTTGTGACAACTCAAAAGGCCATATTTGACTATACAGTTCACATTTCGCACAAAACACATAATTACTACTTAAAAAGTATCAATATCCTACAACAATTGTTCATTTTAGAGTAATTTTACGCATTTTAGAAAATAAAACTGCATAGCACGACATCTCCTTTCAGTTCCCGTCAAAAACTCCGTATTGAGTGGGCTGCTTGGCGTAGGTACAGATATCAGCTCTCTTTGTCTTATTATTAAAGGTTTTTATAAATAGCTTATTGGTTTTCGTACCAAGTTACAACTTTATTTAGACTGGACTAGAAATAGGCAACTTTGGTATGAATAGAGCAATATGGAACTAAAGCATGGACAGAATTCTGTACTTTGTCGTCATCGTTCAAACAAAATATATCTATAATATCTATAATGCAGAAACAACAATAGGTAGGAAGCTTAATCAATATGCGTAGGTGTGTCTGGTTTTTCAAGCCAAGGATTGTTCATATATACTTTGTATAAACAATATTTATTTAATACAAAAATTATAGCCACGTTTTGTAAAGCAATGGCCGTGATCATGTGTTGTTCTTTTTTTTAATATGACTGCATGATTTATGTATCTAGCCAGAATATTCATAAATGTTCAAGATTTGGATTAATTTTTAAGCAAATAGAAGTCAAACAATTTACGTTTACTTCACATTTCCCCCACTTTTAAGGCAATTAAGGTAGCAAGCAGGATAGTAAAAAAATAAAAACTTCGTTTAAAAAAACAGACTTCAAAAACTAAAAAACTTAAATTATTTATATTTAATTATTAATTATTAATATATATTATTTAAAACATCTTAAAGTCGGTGCTTAGTAATTTTCAAAATATAGTAATTTTTATGTTTTACTTTGCACCGACTTCAAGATGTTTTGGATAATATATATTAATAATAATAGCTTTAGAAATAAGTTATTTTATACATTTTAGTTTTTGAAGTCGGTTTTTTTAAACGAAATTTTTATTTTTTATTTGTTACTTTTTAGTGTCTAGCTATGTATGGGTGGACCTACGAATGGTGCCGCGCTTCTTAAAAAATATAGGTCCCAAGAAACGGGAACAAAAAAATTATCGTAAAATGAAAACTACTGGGCCAAAATATGTCAAATTTTTAGGGGACTACATGGCAGCTATTCGCGTCGAACAAAAAAAGAATCACGTAAATCGGATCATAAATCACGGAGTAATCGGCGAACATACGTAAAAAAAAGAAAAAAAAGCAACAAGAAAAAAGATCCCGACGAACTGAGAACCTCCTCCTTTTTTCGAAGTCGGTTAACAAGGAAAATGGGCGGCGAGAGTATGTAAACGTAACATAAATATTGAACGAAGCTTACTTGCGCTGCCTACTTTCCTCACCACTTTCCTGCTTACTGCCTCAGAAGTGAGCATAACGTAAATGAGGGGTAATATAATTAAGCAGACATTAGAGGTTCATTTCTGTCTTTCAATTTAAATAAATCAATCAAAGTGATCTAAATAAACATAAATCATTCAACATCGTTGAATACCGTCGTAATCTTTTAGTTCTGTGCCTTTTAACCAAATTGTTTCAATTTGGTTTATTCATCTCATATCAGAAATGCTGTCAGTATTATGTCGAACAAGACATACTCGCGTTGTTCACTTCTCTTGCCGCTTTCCTGCTTCCTGCTGCATAAGTGGCCATAATGTAAACAAGCGATAAATATAATCTTATTTTTAATCCAAATTCAAACAGTCGTTCTATTTTGCCTGTCGTTATTAATTTAGCGTTAAGAACAATAAAAAACTTTTTATCATAACAAAATGTTTTATAATGGTCTTTTGACGCCCACACGTCAAATTGTGAAAAAATATTTTGCGAGCATTATCGTGTTTAACACCTTGTATGAAAAGCTATATTGCTATGATTACATTTTTAACATAACGTTGTTTTTTGGCTAGCCAAATGTTCATGTCCTATCGCGATGTTTTTAAAACATCTTGACTCTTTGGAATACGCAATGACTTTAAATAATTATTTAATCTTGTACTTGCGTTATGTTTCATTTGCGAAAATTTGCCCTAGTCACTAGGTTGGACAGGCGTGATGGAGATAGGGTTACCAACTATTTTTGAGAACTAACGTATCACATTTTTTAAGTAGGGAAAAATAAAGTATTTGGAAGAAAAAAAGTTTCAAAATTTTATTTATTTCTTCTCTTGGAAACGGTATTTTTGTGTGCTTCTAGCACACACTAACAACTTTTCATTATTCTTAAATTTTTGGCTACATGGTTACATATTTGCGGCATTTGGGGTGGAAACTTTGGGTCCTTGGGGTCCGAGTGCCCTAAAGATCTACCGAGACGTCGCCAAACGTCTCGTAGACGTCACACGCGACCAGAAGGCTGGCGTCTATTTTGCGCAAAGACTAGGCATTGCCATACAACGTGGTAACGCCGCCAGCCTTTTGGGAACGTTCCAGGTACATGACAGTGGTTTGGGACCATTAGTTAACGTTTAGGCACTTCCCCCCCCCCTTTTTTATTTAGTTTTAGTTTTTATATATTTGATAGTATAATGTATTTTTTATGCATAATAAAAAAAAATAAAAAATTATTTGTAAACTCATCACCATTCAATTCATTACGAAAAAAATAAATTAATTAATATGAAAAATTTTTGGCTATCTTAACATTCCCAATTTAAATTAAAATAAACAAACAATTCATTTTTTATTAAACTCATATATGTGTTTCTTTCTTCTCGCCATTTTAGATTCATTACTAAATAAACTTTTTCAGTGAAAGCTAGATCGATAATGGTGTAGTAATTATCCTTATAAGTATTTCATTTTACGCATCAGAGAAAATGTCGGAAATAGAGTATTTACACATACTTTATTTTTATCCATAAATATAAAGTATATTTACCAAAAATAAAGTAGGAAACGTATTACAAAGTATGGTTGGCAGCCCTAGATAGAGACAACAGAGCCAAGATATGCGCGTACTGGGAGTGTAGCGTCGCTTTTACCATGATACATTGTAAGAGTTTTTGGCGGGAACTGAAACGAGATGTCATGCTGTGCAGTTTTATTTTCTAAAAATGTGTAAAATTACTCTAAAATGAACAATCGTTGAAGGATATTGATAGTTTTTGAGTAGTAATTATGGGTTTTGTGAGAAATGTATTGAATAGTCAAATGTGGCCTTTTGAGTGAGTGGTCACAAGAAATCTGTTGAATGGCACTATCTGATAGTGCTCACCTACAGTTCAGCTGTGCTACATATAGGCTTAAGAAAATGAAGAAACTATATTGTAAACTCAGATCTGGCTTAAAAGCCTAGCTGCCAAGCCATAAACCTAAATAAATAAATGATACATTGTAACATTACTGCTATATAGCTATAGATGTATGTACCTAATAGTTTACACCTGCACGTGTTACTTAGCAATGCCGAAACGCTTTAGATCTGAAAATGGCGTGTTATTCATTTTAAGCATAACACGCATAAGAGATTTTTAACATAGAGCATATACCTTAGGGAGACGCTAAAAGTCTATCTGGACATACCGTATCCCTATTAATATTATAAATGCGAAAGTAACTCTGTCTGTCTGTCTGTTCCGTTTTCACGTAAAAACTACTGGACCGATTTGGCTGAAACTCAGTATATATATGTTTTCGATACCGAGAATGAACATAGGATACTTTTTATCCCGAAAAGTGGGATAGTTTCCGGGATAAAAATATATTTGTCTTTCTGTTTGTTATGCTTTTACGGAAGAACTAATGGGCCGATTTGGCTGAAATTCGGTACATATGTAAATTAAATACTGAGGGTGGACAAGGGATAATTTTCACTTTGGCCTTTTCGGTCATTTTGGCCATGTTGGTTATTCTGGCCGTTTTGGTCATTTTGACTATTTTGGCCTTTTTGGTCATTTCGGTCATTATTGCCTTTTTGGTTATTTTAGCCTATTTGGTCATTTCGGCCTCTTTGGTCATTTTGACCATTTGATTATTTTTGCCTTTTTGGTCGTTTTGCCTATCCCGTCATTTTGACCATGTCGGTCACTGTGGTCTTTTGGTCATTTAGACCATTCTGGCCTTTTTGGTCAAGTTTTGTAATTTATTTTGTTGACTGATAGACGGGGGGACGGGGGAAATGAAGTGAATCTTCCGTGAGCAAATACATAAAAATGTAATATAAATAAATAACCTTTAGCACTTCCTCTATAAACAAGAGATACGCACTAGAGGTTAACCCGCGACGCAGCCGCGGGGTAAACTCTAGTATACCTATAGTTCTTACCTCTTATACTTCATTAAGATTATAAATTATAGCATTATTAAGTCATGTAAAAAGTCGTGGTAGCGTAATGTTTAATGCACGCAGCCTAAACCCAAAGGGTAAGCTTTCGAATCCTGGCCGGAACGCAAGGAACCACTTGGGGAGTAACCTAATGTGCATATTGTTACAATTACCACGTGCTAATTACGGTGAAGAAAATATCGTGAAAAAATTACATTCTAATTCGTTTCTTTTTAATCTGGCCATTTAAGTCATTCCCAGAATAAAAAGTAGCGCATAGTTTAGTTTAAGAATTAGCTTTCAGCCCAGTTATTTTTACTTGAATATCAAACAAATAGACAAAAAATATACAAAAAATCGTCATCTTCATCGTTTATATGGTCAGTTGATTTTTTCAATAAATAAATAGTCACGCAGGCAGGCAATTCTATACAGGCATGTTTAGAATTTTATAATATTATACATATACATACATTATTCAATAAATCTCAAAAACCTCAATGAACAAACATGCAATCTAAATACATGTGCTGGTTATTTCCAATCTGCGCTGTATCCTCTTACTGCCAGTTCAATTTTCAAAAAGTATCGTATTTAATAACAACCTAAACAGACATAGGTATATAAGTTCTACTAATGTTTATTTTGTTTAGCCAGTGGCATAATTCTGTGTGAATGTATTTTATATTTTTCTTTGGTAATTGATACGATGCTGAAGTGACTTAATTTCTATAATAGTGCGTAAACATATTGCTGTACTTTCTATTGGATAACATTGCGTGTCTCACTAAAATAATTCATATATATAAACTACTTTTAGTTACTCCTTCTTTCGTTGACAACTCCTTCACAGTACAGGCTGTCCGTTTATGGAACTCACTGCTACTCATCAGACAAGCTAAGTTAGTATCCTCTTTTGAAATCATGGTTTTTAATTATTTTTGCTCCTCTCAGGTATAATAGTGCTGCTTTTCTGTATGTATTATGATATGTAGGTACTGTGTTTATATAGTATATAATTAAAGATTTTTTTAAATTTACTTATTACATATATTTTTAATATTTTATATTATCTGCTGTCTACACCACCACTGTCATTTGTTTAATATTTTCCTTAGTTTAAGGGGTTGCCTGGAAGAGATCGCGATAAGGCCGCCCCTTGTTCAACATTTATTGTATCTAGTTTTTAAGAACGTAGTTTTAATTTTGGTGAACAATAAAGTGTTTTCATTCATTTATTCATTTATACTTTCGATGGTTGTACATTTTGGACCTATTATTACAACAGAAACCGGCATTTGGGTATCCCATCAATGTTGATCTCTCAATTAACTTAACTATACTAAGCATACTAACATTAAGATCATGAGTCAGTTTGTTTGTTCTAGGTACCGTGGTAATCATAACCACTTCCTTTTATACACCTGATTATCACAAATTTCCTGTGTACAAAAGTATTATTCATACATAAGGATGTTATACATCGAATAGTTTAAAGTATTAATTGTAACTAGATTTTCTGGTTTAATTTTAATCTAATTATTACATAATTAAAAATTATTTTTAATTCTATAATTTTTAAAACAAAGACAGTAGTTTATACTTACCTATACATAAATAGGTATAAAAGCCACGCGAATATGGATTAAAATGACAGTTGATACCGACTTTTTTGTGCAACTCACAGTGGGCAGTTGTTGATTGAACTCAAACAACTCACTGATGAATGAAAAAGGGTCTATCGCAGCTGTCATTTTAGTCTAGGTATCATAATCAGAGTATAGTATATTTTTTATTTCTGTGTTACAGATGACCGACATGATGGAAAGTAGTTACCGTGGTCTAATAAGATTTGTAACACTAGACGTGTCATGGAACGTGCTGCCGTCCTTGCATAAATTTAATGACATCTTTTTATTTCAAGAGATCTTTACATATACTTTTGGAAACGAATTTTATTAATAAATAATCGGCAGACAAACACACATTGTATATCCCCAAATTAATCAAATTACGCTTGTGTTATAGTTGATATACAACGGTCTACTCTGAGGTCGATCCTAGAAGCCCAAACCATAGTAAATTACGTAGTCTCTAGCCAGCAAAGACTTAACCTACTCAACCACACAGGTCGTCAAATTTTATATCGTATATATAAAGCCGATTGGGGGGGATTCGCATATTAGTAACCTCAACTTACAGATTTCATTCCTGTAGTCAGTTTTCGCTAGGTCAATTGAAATTTATCCCAGAATGAGTACCTGAAAACATATTTTATCGTCAATATGGTCACTTTCTCAGTGATTAGCACAAAGTTATCAAATAGCCAGGTAAACGATTTAAAGTTATAACCGGTTCATTTTTTATTTCATTGATTTAATTCGTTTGATATAAAAAATACTAAAAAAACCAATTCGAACGCAGTCTACGTCGATTACGTCGTCCCATCAGTCCTTGAAAGTACACAACAATAACTATACCTTTTTTTGACAAGGTGAAATCTGATTGAGAACCAGCCGCTCGAAGAAGCGCGGCCACTGTGTGGAATTCTCCACGTCTGGAACATCAACTAAGTTTTTTACCTTCTAGCTATTGCTAGAAGCTAGAATATTCTATTCTATCCCTAGTCAAGGTTAGTGAATTATCATAAGGTGAATTTACTCACGTTATTTTAATTTTAACACTGATCCAAGTCTAAAACAATATCGTAACGGTTTGTTTAGTTAGTTAGAACTAAGTAAATAAATATCAAGATACATAACATAAGAAAAACAAAGTCCTTGACTATGTTCTTTGTAAAAAAAATTTATGGAAGTATATGTTTGCGTTTGACTACTGTCTCACCTGATGTTGAGTGATGACGTGGTCTAAGAGGGAGCACGCTTACCTAGAAGACACCTATTCACTCGTGACTTGAAGACTTCAAGATTGTATTTGTCAGAAAAAACAGACTCCGACAAATTATTCCATTATTCGGCAGTGCGCACTAGAAAAGATGAAGAGAAACGCTTGGTTCGGACTGGTAGTGTTTCCACCATGTAACGGTGGCGCAAACCGGTCCGTCTGGTTGTCCGATGGTAAAAAGGGGATGAAGGAATCAGCTCGTGCAATTCTAAGGAACACTCCCCGAAATATATGACAGTTAGCCCCGTGACCTTGCGTCTATGCTCTAGACCATCCTTTCCCTAAGTGGGCGATAACGCCCCCTTGTGAGCACTGCAGGCTTTAAGGGGGCGGTAAGAGTCCCAGAAAAAGAAGGCAGGTGTAGCCCGTACGAGTTAACTTGAGACCTCAGCGCCGTTGTCACCTACTGCGCTTAGGTCTCAAGTTAACTCTTGCGGGCTATAGTAAAAGTTTCGTTTAGAATATGTTTAGATTGAATGCTTAATCTCCGCTAACATAACTCACAATAATCAATTAATTTAATTTGACATTATAGGGCTTTTTAAGTAGTTGAAAACGGGGGCGCTAAAAATAATTTATTCTCGAAGTGGGCAGTATACAAAGAAGTTTGGGAACCACTGCTCTAGACTCTGAAGTCTAGCATCAAAAAGACGATCATGTTAGTGGTGAATTGGAGCAAGATAGCTCCATAAAAAAAGTAAACATCGTAGGTTATGTTGAAAAAATGATGCACGCATGTCGTAAATAAGGCTATATGATATTTGCACGATATTTGCCACAGTACCTCTTCTGGGATAAGGTTAGAGATATAGTCTGTTTCATATAGATATGGCGATGGGTGTAATGCGTTATTTGTGATCTCATTGGGCCTGAATCTATATCTTTAACATAATCGCAGGTATGGGTTCAGAATAAAAATTAGGGTTGCTAGAGTTTAAACAAATTAGCGAAAGTGGCGCTCCTATTATTTTCTACTTTATATAGCCAAACTCTAATTACTATATATACAAAATATTCCATAATTAAAAATAAATCGTTTATGAATAGCCACAATGCATAATAATGGAAAAAATACCTTTATGCAGTCCGTTAGTCCGTTAGCTACCAAAGTCCCGAACTAGAAACTAAATTCACCTATAAATTACAGTTGACTTTGGCATCTCTCGGTTGCGGCAGAATACAGAATACAATAAAAGCTTAAGCTAAAGTTTGAAAATTATGAAATTCAAATGTATAAATGAATTAAAGCCGTAAATGTACTTCCTGGCTACTTTAATAATAAAATTATATCAAATAACGGAGCCACCACTTCTAGTTCCTATATTTTCTGTGAGACTGTTTGTGTGGCGCAGACTTTATATACTGTTTTTCGTTAGAATATCATTTTCATACATTACAAAACAGGATTTTTGCAATGAATTACTCTATTTGATTATGTTTAAATGTGTAAGACTACTAAAGGCACATCTAGCATTAGATATTTCAGTAGAAAATGTTTTAAATCAATCATCTTAAGACACAATTTAACTAGTTTAACTAGTTTTATCTAAAAAATTATCTTGTAAGAAAAAACTATATCTATCTATAACTATAATATATCCAAACTGCTAAATTGGCGCCCAACGTGGAGCCATGGCTCGAACCGAAATTATATAATTTCTTGTAGTAGCTTACGTATTCTGCGGTTTAATGTTTACCATAATACACCAGAATAGCATAATAAATTATTATAATCATGATTGTCACATAAAATTATTTACATTATGCTAAGAAGCAATTACAAGTAAGAAATATTTATTAAAGTCTATTTCAAATAGAACGGTATGGTTGACACATCTATGGAACTTAATTAATTATAGGTTTATCGCTAATAGTCCTACGAAATAAATGTTAATTTTAATATAAAAATATATTTAGTCTTATTACTATTTAATAATAGTCTTATAATTAGAATCGCGATGTTTCTTTCTCTATTTACCTTTATATCTCCAATACCGTCCTATTTGAAAGAGACTAAGGACTAATTAGAATATAACCAAATATAATGAGTGAGAGTAGTCATTGATCAGGCAAAAATAGATGACAACAATTTATTGTTCAGAGAAAAATTATTTTTTTACTAAATCAATAGGTGATTATTGTAATAACTTTGAAAAATGGAACACAGAAGAGTTTCTGACATCAACTATGACTTTATACGTGTTAAGTTGTCAACTGACTATTCTATTAAAAATCCTCATATTATGTGATCCACAGAGTACATTAATGTAAGAAGTAATCTCTTTCAGACTATCCACTTTATAGGTTAAAGTTATTTATTTATTTCCAATTGCTTCCTTCCTTTCTTCATATTATAAAGAAATGAAGTGTACTTCCTAAGTACTCATACATAAACATGGCTAAATAAATAAAGAGAGACATACATTACCTAAAACCGTCATAAGCAACATTGTGGTTGACCACAGATAAAAAAGTGAAAAATGAACACATAAACCTTCATCTCACGTGAATTAACATCGACTTAATGGTAAAAAAAATTGAAATGGGTGTCAAGGAGTATTTTGAGGGCATAAAAGGTATACAATGTTATTAACAAACAAATCCATTTCTCTTTTATTTAATTTTAGACCATATTTCTACAAGGGTAGATTTCATACTCTTTTTAGCAAAACACTGTTAGTTTGAAGCATACTTATGCAACTTGTTGTAGAAGTATATATCTTAACTTATTGAAAATAAGGTTCAAAATAATTTAGACGAATAAAAACTTTTTAATGCATGTCCCAATATTCGATGCATTTCATGCATTCCATTGCACTCATATATCATTTTCGTATTTAAAAGAGATTTTTAAATTCCACAGCGTCATGTTGCATACTAAATTCGAATATTAATCACTAGTGATGTGCCACTTCCATTCTTAAATCGATAACTTTACCGAATTATATAGAATATGACAATCGTTCACACATCTGGGCAAACTTGGCAGAACGTGACAATTTGTGACAGGTATCATAGAATATTTTTTAACAAGCTTTTATATAACTTACAATGATTGTTATAAATAGTTAGTTTGTTTAGGTCAAAGCTAAATTCGAACCTTGAATTTCCTTGATTTTGCACGCTTGACCTAGTACTGATGATATTACACGAACATAAAAAACAAAAGAGTATTTTTGGTTTTGCAGTCGCAAAAAACTAAATTATAATTAGTTCCTTTAGACCACTAGTACTCAGAGTGGTCTATCTCTACAAACACAGAGATTGTCTCCAACCTCCCAGTGATCCACGTTACTAAAAATAAATGGAGAAAAATAATAAAAATTTTGGTCGTGTAGGTCCACAACATTAGATCTCATTTAAGGAGGTCGGGGCTGTAAGTTTGGCTTCCCATTAATAGAACATACCACATTAAAGGATAACCAGTCTTTAAACTTTGGGGAGCTGTGATTTACACCTACGGTTTTGTAAATTTGCTTAAAAATGCATTTACGCCAACCTTCATACAACGTATGTGAAAATACATAATACGCAACGCAACTCGTATGTAACTGATTAAAAGTTCAATTATGTAAAGTCGTGTACAGAGCAGATGTTCGCCTTGACCTGTCGGGGCGCCGCGGTGGCCGGGCCTCGGGGCCTGCCAGCGGAGCCGTGTGGCTCTGACCTTACCTTTAACGTTGTCCTCATAATTTAAAAGCATGTTATTTTGTCTATGTATCTTATCGGACACAGTTTAAATTTCGAATACTGGCCAGTAATGTTTGAACTGATTTTGAATAAGGAACTTTTACGCCATCTTAAATTAAAAGGGGAATTGATTTTGATCCAGCGTGACCAGATTTAGTAGATTTCTACTTTTTTGGTAGATTTTGAGGTACTGGCAATAGAATTTAGTATGTAAAAATAATTTGGTATATTTTAATAGAATTCATGGTTATTCTAGTACTTTTTGGCATATCTAGGGATACAACATAGCTCATAAAAAAACATCGATGGGATATCCATGTTTTCAAAAGTGAAACATCGATGTTAAAAATATTGATGTTTATGAACGATATATATCGATATATCGTCAAAAAACATCGGTTTAGGAACGATGTTTTTTTATCACCATTTACATAAACTTTTGACGCTTGTTCCTGCGATTCAGAAGCATCGTTTTTTTAACATCAATGTATCGCCCAAACCACTTAAGCAACTGCTTTCACTAGCATCATCCTGTTCCACCACTGTTACTCCATCTTTCAAAAAAATACCACACTCTTCTGTAAGATACGTTAATATGTGGAATGTAATGTAATTTTTCATTATATTTTTATCTAAGTAATTAAAGAAACCAATGTTTTTTTAAATTAAATTCTAAAATTTAATTAAAGAAAACATTGGTTTCTTTAAATGATGGTGGTTTCTTTGTTATTTTTATAATTTTATAGTTTAATCGAGAAAACATTCATGTTTTTACGTTCTAACACGACAGCAAAAAAATATAGTAGATTTTTAGTATTTTGTTGTTCTCTTTTGGAATTCAGTAGTTTTTAACCTCCACAAGCAGTAGATTCGTCAAATAAAATCTGGTCACACTGTTTTGATCCATTATAAAATGGGGTGGATGCAGACAGTGTAGAATAGAACAAAGCTGATTTACATTGATTTAGCTACTGACTTCAAATTTGAAGGAAGCCAGTGCGCACTTTATACTAGCACATATAATATCATTGACTAACATCGTTTAAACTGATTTGAAGTTTAGAGCGCTACCGAATCTGTCTGACAATCAATATTCCCAATTTTTTTATTTTTTTTATTGCATGACTTCTTCAACACACAGATAGACGGCCTACTTGACAACAACGCGAAGGGTGCTCCCTACAAATGCGCTGCTGCTCTTTTAAGGGAGACTGGAACCTGGTCATTAATGCTGGAACACAACTGAAGGTTGTTATGGTGGCATACTCTAGACCAGGGGCGGTAGCCATCCAGTCGGGCGAATACCGTACCACCTGAAAGTCAGTGAAATAGTATTTGAAGTCAGTTCGCTCTCCAAGACAGTAGGTAGGTCAATGTAAATCAGCCATTAAGTATATACTTACTATCAGTGATAATGCAATAAAAATATCACAGGATCATTGCCTATTATGGTAAAACTATAAAATATATTTTGTCATTAGCCAAACGCAATCCACTGCTGGTCATAATCATTTGTTTTCCTCATACAGTTCTTCCGCTTCCCCAATGCAATGTATAAATATTTCGATATTATTGTTAAATATTGTTACGATTTGCAGAACTCGAATTAAAATGCCTTTGGAATTATTATAGAGTTTATTAGAACTATACAACAGGTAGAAATATAACCGCCCGCAATAAGTCCAAACGTAATACAGAACATCGTAATTCAAATACACGCGCAAAGTCCGTCACTAAATAGATTACAGAATGTACGCAAGTCTTGCTTCGCTTGTGGTTATCGCTCGGCTGCCTTATCTCTTCATTTGGGCGTTGCTTTATACTGCACAGATGTAATAAGTCTGCTCGGCCGCGTGGATTGAATTTCTTAGAATCAGTTTCTACTTTTAAATCCGAGACACCTGACAGTGATCACAATACAACTATAGGCCGTAAATTACAATACACAATGGGCTGTTTTTTGTCACCAATTTTAAACACAAAGTTAACAAAAGAAGTCCAAATGCCGAAAAGGTAATAAAATGAGTTTCAGGGCTTCCAGGGCTGCAGGTGTGAATTTATCTTTGTCGGCACCTAGGTCGTATTATCCCCGCAAATTGCTAATGCGCTGGAACCTTGTCAAATTAACATTCACGTGACGTCATCCGCAACTCGATATGTACCGGTACTCGCCGGCCAGTGATGCCAACAGTACTGAGTGTTCGGCTACGGCTACATCACCAAAATGGCGGCCAGGCGCAATAGCAATTTGCGGGGATAATAACAATATATATCATAAAATCCTTATTTTCTTAGAAATATATACGTTGAACAGTTCAAGACTAAGTGATGAAATGCATACTGCATCCGGCTACTTTCACTGGCCACGCAACGTGTTGGGCAAACATCAACCAACATTAGTTGGCCCCTAACTTTATTCAAGTACGCCCTTAGTTGGTTAAGATATAGTAGTCAAATACGGGGGTAGGTATGCCTTGTTAAAATGGAAGTTTTAAACAAAATGATAGCAATGGGTTTTTCCGTGAAACAAACTAAATAAAGACGTATTAGACATATACGGAAATGTATTTTGTTTTTTAATAATAATTTTCATTTCATTCATTTATCATTTAAGAGCTCTTGTCGGTGGAGCCTCTTCCAATCTTCTATATTATGGGCCAGTTGTTTAACTTCTATGTAATACGCGACGCCCACTTTTTCTTTTTTGATCTATGAATGCTCGCCTTGGTCTTCCCTTCCCTATACTTACTTCCGCTTTGCATTCGATTAGAGATTCGAGATGTTGGATGTTGTAAATTAAGGACAGTACCTATAATTAATTTAAAATGTAACTTTAAAAATAAAGAAACTATACAATAAATAAGCTATACTTAGAAAATAACATAAATCTATAAATAAAATTTTGACTCCAAATCGCTGTTGGCGGGAGCGTGCCCAAAAAAGATGGCCGCATTTCCGTGTTGGAGGGCAATGCTAATTCGTTGCTTTAGGTGCAAGCCAGCCTTTTGGTCACACGATATTAATTATGTATTAAAAAAATCGATATAGGGAGCGCTGGATAAACTAGTGTCCGGATTACCGCAGTCGACTGTATTCGGATGAATATGTACAATCCTTAACCAATATATTGTTATTGTGTACCAGATGTATTGAATACGAAATTTTTGTGGTTTTTGCGCGATTAATGTCATTTTGTACATCGCTTGTGGAATATATACCGCTACATTATCTGTCTTGTGCGGTTAAGTTATTGCGTAGAAAACTAGGCATAGAAAATATTAGAATTGTAAATTGTATGTATTAGCTGAAATCAAATGGAACATTCCAGCGAATTTTGTGATGAGATGTAAGCTGCCACCAATGTTCGAAGTACCACCATCCGGCAAGACCAACTTGCTTAATAAGGCGGCGTTGACACAGGCCTTTCGAACATTGCCGCAGAAAGGGACAGGGAGCGAAGTCCTTCGGCGCGTGCTACGGACTCTTCGCGAGGTCGCCGGCCTTCAGCTGGCACCCGGAGAGGCAGGTACGCGCATTACTTCCCTCCCTGAGTTAGGTTCCGGAACGAGGGGGCCCTTAGCTACTAGGTAAAGCAAGGGATTTAACAACTACCCCCGTCTCGAAGTGGAGTGTCTTCTCCCAGGGCACACTTCAGGCACTTTATTGCGCTGGATCGACTGTTGCGTAACTATGTTCTATATCTCAGTCTTTCCATCACAAACAAAAGCGCAGGGTCGACAGGGAGGAGGGGTTTTTAGTGGGTATTGAGGTTGCTCGCCCGTGCGGCATCACTCGGAGTCTCCACACTCCTCTGTGTAATCCATCGCGGACGGAACGCAAATAAAGCATACAATTGCTAGCGTTACCGCCCCCTGTGGATGCGTGCCGTTTCCTAGAGACGGCCCACAGAGTGCGTAAATAGGCTAGTCATTTTCCCTCGCCTCAAAAAAAAAGGGCTTTCGAACATTGAACGAGATATGTCAACAAATTGTCATTTTTATTTGTACTGTGACTGAATTCACAGGAACTTCATATTATACTATATGTTATGACGATTGAATATGTATATATAAAGTATTATTTTTACGGATCAGTATGGCGATCTAGCGAGGAAACGTAGCCAGCCTTATGGGCTAACCTTACCCATAGAAGACGGTGATCTGGGCTCAGTATTCTACTTATAGTCTTGAGGGACTATGGGTAGAATACAATACAAATAAGTTAAGTTTTCTCACATTGTATTCAATTGTATGTAATTTTATAATTGTTCTGTGAATTATGTATACCACGCTATCGTATTAGTGACAACTGTAATGATAGCGATGTTTATAAGATAATAAATAAACAAATAATTCCTGGCTATTTTATTCGCTCTAAAATTTCTTATATAATAAATGCCAAAGTTCATTGTTCATGATGTAAAATTTCGTCGATTATCCCGCAATTTTTGAAGACGAAATTCTTCGGCTGGATTGGTCTACAAATTTCAAGTCACTCAACGAGCTAAGGTGCGATCTATGTTTGGTGTTTCTCTTATGGTTAAATTGGGAAATGAGGATATCCGTAAGACAACCAAGATAACAGACATAGATCGCAAAATTAGCAAGTTGAAATAGCAGTGGGCCAGTCAGGTCTGTCGAAGCACCGATGGCCGATGGAGCAGATGAGTCCTGGAGTCATTCATCATAGTGTAGGACGCCCGCTAGCCCGATGGACTGACGATTTGCGCAAGGTTCTCGGTAAGCGCTGAATGAGGAAAGCGCAAAACCGGAATGAATGACGCCGACTTTGGGAAGCCTACATCCAGCAGTGGACTGATTGGCTGAGAAATGCCAAAGTTACTACGTTTGTCTGAAACTTTTTCGGTTGACAGGGCCTAAAACCGTCGCCTTTGGAGAATCACTTACTGCGCGTTCCATTAGTAGATCACAACACCCATAATCCTCCGACAGCCGTTCCACCTAGCGACCACGGTCGTTATGGTTGTTGCGAAAACGTCACTAATGATGTCATAATTTTTGATAACGCAACTCTCACAACGACCCATATACAGAGGTGGGTCGAAAAACCGTTCCACTAGAATTTTGTAATACCCGCAAGCATGTGAAACGGGCAAAAATCTTGGTTTTGAACGTGGTCGTTGTGAGGCACTAGGGGATACTCAAACTAATTAATTATAGAATACATGGTTCATTTTTGTCTTTCAATTTTGATATACGAACTTAAAAGTTAAATGTATTTGTTGAATGTTTAATATATGAGACAAAACAAACACTTATCCTTGAAGGCCTTTTCACTGTGCCATATTAAAATAACCAATAATGTCGAGATAATCTGTTTTGAATGGCTCGAACTGCTGTTAATTTATTAGATGTTTGTTTAAAGATTAATGATGTATAAGCCTGTTTTAATGTAACGTCTTGTAAGTATTAATATATTAAAAACATTTACATAAATCTTACCATACTAAATCCTTATGGTAATATTAAAGTTGGGTTTGGAAGCTTGGAGTAGGCCACCGCCTGCCAGGAGGACGTTTCGACGTCGGAGGGTCAGTTTGGACCTTCGACCGCCGTGAGCTACTAAGGAAGAATTCTCACCGCTGTTATGCCGTCGATATGGGAGTGCGCAGTGTTCCATGTGTAAACAGCTTGAAGATGCCGGGGGATAAAAACAAGTCCCCAGTAATTTTGGATGAGGCCGATAGGCCATCGCCTGTCAGGACTAGCGGAGGGGCTAAGCCATGTACCCGTAGCCCTTGCATGAAGCGAAGACGTCACGCCGAGGGATTTCTATCCCAGACTGTGATGTGGCAATAGCGCTTCAAGTTCTAGCTAGAGGTGCTAGTGCTACCTCGACCTAGCGAAGCTCACACACCGGCTGCGATTTTCCCTCACTAAAAAAGGTCACCGCCTACCAGTGGTTCGTAGAGCGGAACGGCCATGTTTTTTTTCTACTTTTTTATTGCATGAGTTCAGCAGACAGGCAGGCGGCTCACTTGATGGAAAGGGGTTACCATCGCCTATGGACATATGCAACACCCAAGGTACTACACTACAAATGCGCTGCTGCTCTCTTAAAGGAGTCACTAATGCCGGAATACAACTCAAGGTTGTTATGGCGACATTCTTTAGACTAGGGTTGGCAGCCATCCAGTCGGGCAAATGCCCTACAACCTGGCTGTGGGATGTTTTATCGCCTCTTATGACAGGCCGCCCGGCCGCAGAAAATTGTATTCTGTCTACGTTCCTGCACGGATACCAGCTAGAGGTGCTAGTGCTACCCCGACCTCGCGAAGCCCACACACCGGCTGCGATTTTCCCCCTGGGCGCGGCTGATGGTCCTCGATCAGATTTCCCCTCGCTAAAAAAAAGGTCACCGCCTACCATTGGTTCGCGGAGCGGAACGGCCATGGTCCTAACATAAGGCGAAAGAAAGTACACCGGGGGATTTTAGTGGGCATCCCGGACCGTGGGGTGGCAATACCATTTCTTCCTTGCGGTGCTAGTGCCACCCCAACGTGACGAATCTCACACTCCCCACCGTGTTTTTTCTTGCGGTGGATAATCCTGAAAAGGAATTCCTCTGGATAACAAATGGAGGCTTCGAGTATGATCATCTCAATATTTATTGATAGTGGTTTGGTGGTTTTCGCACATTCCCAATTGCAAGAAACAAAAAAAAAGATAAACTCTTATATCAGCGTAGCAATACTGCCGACCTTCTGGGCATGCTCCCTGCTGGCAGTGATCGGGTAGACACAAACATTATGTATAACTTATTATTTGCACTTTATCCAGGCGACCATCCAATCATCCATAACAAACAAAGGGCTGGACTTTATTTAATCCAACAAATAAGCGTGACCATACAACGCGACAGCGCTTCCAACCATTTGGGATACTTCCCGTGAGCGACATTGGTTTAGGCCGTTTGGGACCATTTTTTTGTGTTATAAGTATGTTATTTTAATATTGAATGGATACTAGCAGAAGGTGATGTCAGGAGCCTTAAGAACAGACGAGCGTGCATGACAAGAACTATGAATGTCAAAGAAGCAAGTGAGGTGTGTAAGAATAAGCCTAAATGGCGCTCTGTTGTTCGTGCCTACCCCGCAAGGGACCTGGCGTGAAGTTATGTATGTATATGTATGTATAGTATTATTGTAATATAAAATACTAGCAGGCCTTGTCCTGCCCTAAAATAATAAAGTTTAGAACCCGATTTCAGCAACACCTACCGGGTCCAATTATGAATATAAACCATTCCGGGCCCACTTGAACATACACAATTTAATCAAAATCGACCCAACCGTTTAGGAGTTGAATGATATACACAGGAACAGAATAATTTTGTATATAAAGATTATCAAAAAAACCTATTTAAAAATGTACCTATTTATATCAGTAATTCAAATGCCATGTCCTTTAAGACATAAAGAAAGATAGGATTTATTCTAACTTACTTAAAAGTGCCGTCGTATTTCACACTTAGTCTTACGTAACCCCACTTTTCACTTGTATAACAGGCAGGCCCTAAAAGTCTAGACTCAGTCGCAATGATAAATATTAATAGCCCGCGTCTAGTCTGCATATATAATTTGATTGACACTAATGTTGCAGGCGGCATCCTTTGTGCAGTGTATTGCGTTCAGTTCTCACGTAGTGCATGCAGATCTGCGAGAGGACGTGTCAACGCCTCACTCAGCTTATCGGATCGCCGTGATGCCTTTGGTTTGCTGTAATTAATTTTTAAATTAAAATCTTAGTGTAATGCTAGTGCTCACCTAAGATAATATAAATATTAATCGCTTCACATAAATCTGGCGATGAGCAGATATATTAACAGATAACATAATTACGTATATATGTTATAGTCAAACATCGAAGCTCTGGCGCTCCTAGGTTTACCAGTCAAACCTCGGGTCTGAAAATCTTAGTCAGTCCAAATAAGTGACTTTCTGCCTTTGACTAGCGAATGTTTGTCTAACCTAGGAGAGAAAGAGACTAATTTATACAGTCATTAAACATGTACCAAGTGCAGTACGACGTTTGACTGAGTCTGCCTCACTCGCTTCTAGAGTTGACTAGGTCAAGCCCGAAACAGATTATTTTATGTTCGACGTTTGACTAAAAAGTTAGGCACTTCTAGGTTTGTCTAAAAATACTTTAGTCAAAGGTCGAAATGGAATTTATTTTCCCTTCTGGATGATTAGGACCCTGGTCTAAAGTATAGCACCATAACAAGCTTGAGTTGTGTTCCGGCATTAGTGGCCAGGTTCCAGTCTCCGCTTAGAGAGCGGCACCACATTGGTGGCCAATAATGGCAGCTTTGGTGTTAAAAATGTCCATAGGCGATGCTAACTGCTGTCCAACAGGTGGCCCGTGTGCTGTACTCATGCAATAAAAAAAAAGTGTGTGCCCCTCGGGACGCCCGACAGAAGTGATAATTTAAATTAATTTAAGTTGAAGTATTAATTATAAATAATATTGAAATTTTTTAGCTTGACAAAAGCATAGGTTATTACTTAAATTTTATGTATAATAAAACTACGTTTTAACGGTTTTAAGCGTAAGTTTTTATGTATATTAAAAAATATAAATGTAAAATATTTTGTTGATTATAAAATATATTTTATTCTTAGTTACAATTCTTGAATATGCACATTACTCGTAGAATATATCTAATTACCGAAATACGACTAGCGCTGTGAGTTAGAGTGAGAGAGGACGAGCCTGCCTACCGCTGCCGTATGCATGAGAGAAAGTGAAGCCAGACAGACTGGCGCCGTAACGCGTTACATAACAAAGCGGTTTACCCTCCCATAAGAAGCGATCACTTCAAAAATACAATACAACGGACCACAAATATCATAGAAATTAACGGAAGTTTCATTTACGAAGACCATGCCGAGAGTCGAACCCGGAGTCTACACATTCCAGTAAGTTAGGCAAAGTTTAGCCCACACAATAAGTATTGAAAGTACCTTTCATTAATACCAATCGTTAACTCAACTTCACGGTTGAAAGATGGCACTCATGAGCTGTTAAGTGATGTCCCTTAAGACGCAGAACATACGTAAAAGTTAAATCTCTAACATAAGTGTTATTCAGAGTGTTTTAGTCACAAAGTATACGTAGCAGCAGTTTTCTGCGACGAGAATGCTGAATTTTTTTAAGGGTTTCGTAACCATAGTGGCAAAATCTTGATTTTGCCAAATTGGTTACGTAACCCTATGAAATAGTCATGAGAACAGCGGCCACACGTCACTCCACGGGATTGCCCCATTACACGTACGACCACCACCACCATCAACGCACCTGGCTGCCGACTCTCGTGATCGCATACGCTCACCTAATTAGGGCGATAGCGTGCAGTCGCAAAACCCACGAAGCTGCTGACAAGCCACCAGAAGCCACAGATAGCCACCTCAAGACCAATATGGCCACCGAACGCTAATGAATGCCCAACGAGAGCAGCTTGAAGCCATCGCCAAGCTACGTGTTAGTATATTACTGGTGGGTAGTTGCCCGTTAAGTTGCAACTGAGGTAAAACCTCGAAGACCGAACCTCCTCATTAATAGAAAAACAGGAAGAATACCTTGGGGAGAATTCATCCAACGGTCTACCTTGTAAAGTAAAAAAAAATATGTCATTGCCTACTGGGTTTTAATGGATGAAATTTTATAAGAAAGTGGACACTGTATAGGGCTATAAAGTTATGTAGTGTAACTGCGGAATAAGTAATAGAGATTGGCGAAGGATTCAGTGTAGAAAGCATTTCTTGAGAGTATAGTCGTATGCAATTTGAGTCAATAGATGGGAAGATATTAGCACCCAAAGTAATGACGATTGTGTCCCTCCCTACTTTTAATCAATGATATGGAAAATTTAGAAAGACGGAGCTTATTGAGTTTCAAAGACACTTAAGATTAGCACCTTATTCCGTTTTAAAGGTATGATTAAGAATAATAATTTTCTTTCTTGCCAGACTTAAAAACTCGGGATGCTGAAGTGTTGACCCAAAGTGCTGTTTTTATAAATGTTCAGACTACAAAGGCTGTTCACTGTTTAATCAGTTTTTCATAATATTGAGGACGCGCCCTCTTAATTGCTCTTCCTTTAATGCGAGTTGTCTATATATAGTGGTGTTGGTTTGCTGGAAAGCAGTCGGGCGCCGGCGCTGGCGCGACGTCTCGGCGCCTCTGCCCCTCGCCGAGGGTGACTATTACCAAGTAATGTCGACAGTGTGTCACATTGGAATACCTCGTCTTCCTTTTTTAAATGTCTTAGAACATCGGTTGTCAACCTGGGGTCGCCTTTGTTATTAAAGGGGATAGCAGTCTATTAAAAAATAAAACTTATATATTAATAATAGATTTTATTAATTTGATATATTAAAAAAAATGAACCAATTTATGAGTTTAATTATCTTTGTAGTGTGACGGTAGAATAAGGGCTTTTTAATTTTATTTATTTATTACTAATGATTTAAAATGAAGCGTATAAATGAACAATGACTTTCGCTCGGAGGTCGTGTAAGGAAGCAGCTAGTCAGAAAACTTCCACACAGCATTCGGTGTTCTCCCAGTCGGTCCGGAGACGGCAAAATATTAATAAAATATTAATCTTTGACATGCTGGACTTTTTTAAAATACTTTTCAGTTGATTTCTTTATTATATTTCACACGAAACAGTTTACCATGGTGCGAAAGTCGTGTTCTCGACATGAGGTCAGCTAAAAGTTAACGTCTGAACAGTTAACGCCAACATTTAATGGGAGAAATGAAAATGTGAAACACCTGTTCTTCCGTCCTTTTTTCACATTCTCGCGAGCTTCTCGCATGAATGTGGAGTTTGGTGGACCTATGACAATGGTAGGGGTAAGCAACCCTACGCTCACGCAGTACGCACGTCACGCGCATTATTGAGGACACGACGTTGCAAATAAATATGGATTTTTACACTGTGTTATTTGATACAATGGCACAATGTGGGTCGAGTGAGGTTACTTATTCATTACCCAACCGTATGTGTAGAGTGGAATTTTAAACATTTTCTGCTAAATATAGTGGGTATTAAAAAGGTAAAATTTACGTACAGACAAATTCAAGGTTATAATGATTGTGAGGAGGTTGTTGCCTCTGCAGCCCTAATCACCAATATTATTATTTTTTATTCCATGAGTTCAGCAGATAGGAAGAAGGCCCACTTGATGGAAAGCGGTTATCATCGCCTATAGACATTTGCAACACCAAAGGTGATAAAAATGCGCTGCTGCTCTCTTAAGGGAGACTGGAACCTGGTCATTAATGCCGGAACACAAGTCAACGTTGCTATGGCAGCATATTCTAGACCAGAGGTGGTAACCAAATATTGTATTTTGGGTATTTTGTTATTACAGAATATTGCCTAAAAGCTTTTATGCTGTACTTTTTTGTAAATGTAAAATGTTTGTAATAAATAAATATACAAATAATAATAATCGGCAGACATACACACATATTGTATATACAAAAATTAAGCAAGTTACGCTTGTGTTATTGGACCTATTCAACGGACCACTCTGGAATCGATCCATGACTTCCAGACCATAGTAAATAACGTAAAGTTCGTTTATGAAATTTCTATGGCAGGAATCGAACCCGAAGCCTCTGCGTTATAGTGATTTTGATCAGCAAAGGCTTAGCCCGCTCAACCACAGGGGCCATCAAATTGAAGCCAGCACGCTAATATAGTTTTTGTAATAGATCAGGGGCGCAATTCTGCTACTTCAATATCTTGGCGTTGCGCAAATATTCAAAGTACAATTCCGTTGGGATAATGTAAAATCATATTATTCTACTAAATCCACAATATCCTCACGGTATTGTCACGGCGGAATAAGAGCAGAAAAATTGAAATTGGATGAATGAAATTGAGAACCTCCTCCTTTTTGAAGTCGGTTAACAAACATTCTGAAATACCTAAATAATAAAAAATATTGTATTGGTCCTTATTTTGACTCTGAGTACGGTGGTTACTCATCCGACCTCTTGATATTAATTGCATAATAGTTTTACCAAGAAACTTACATTTATACTGTAAAGTGGGAGGAAATTCAGCTGTTTATTCATCCATTTAAGATGATTCCTTGCGGTTACATTTGTTATTATTAAACTTCATATAATTCCAAGTGGTTACAATATGTTTTTATAGGAATATAAATAAGAATTTCTCAGAAATTCCATAGACACATTTTAGACGAAATAAATAACGTCATAAGTTGTTAAATTAATAAAGTATTGTGATATTGACGACGAGAATGAAAGAACACGGTACAGAACTGGGGGCAGGACGAGTTATGATAGAGAACAGTTCACGATTTCTAGAACCTACAGCATTATTATTGCGTTTACACTGGATATCTATATTAACCCTTTAACAAACTGTAATAACAAACTATAAGCGTCCCATTGCTGGTATCGGGTCTCCCACTATTGAGGAACGGAGAATATACTCGCCACACGTATCCAAGGTGGCTGAGCAAGTTTGACATATCATTTATCTCGATCTACAGGTATTTTTCTTCACCGTTAACAAGCTATAAAAAAAACTTCGTTTATAAAAAACTGACTTTAAAAACGAAAAGCTATAAAATAACTTAATAAAGATTTTGGACTAAGGATGTATTTAGTTTAATAAGAGACAAAATTATTTATAATTTTCTACATCTTGAAGTATAAGGTAGTAGGTGCCAAGTAAACCATTTTTATAGTTTACTGATTTACAATACTTTGCAACATTTTGTTGTTATAACAGTGTATATGGTATAACGACTGGGCCAAAGTATGTTAACCAAATAGCAACTATTCCGCATCAAACTAAAAAAGAATCACGTAAATCGGATCGTAAATCTCAAAGTAATCGGTGTACATAGATAAAAAATCCCAATAAAGTTGAGAACCTCCTCCGTTTTAAAGTCGGTTAAAAATAAAAGTGATTAAAATTATCTTTATCGTGAAAATATAGACAAGATTTTAAATATAAGACTTATATAATAAACATAATATCTATACTGAATTGAATAAAATATAAAGCTAGTACACTGAAGAAATTTATAAATAACCGAATACAATAACAGTTGACTTATTTGTATTGTATACTACCCATAGTCCCTCAAGTAAGTAGAATACTGAGCCTAGATCACCGTTTTCTATGGGTAAGGTGCCCAGAACACTGGCTATGTTTCCTCGCTGGATCGTCATACTGATCCGTTGCCCGCGGTAAGCACCAGCCTTCTGATCACCTGAAGAGACAATAAGTCGTTTTAATAAATTTTGATAGAGGCTCATGGCCTCAGGACCCCACGCTCCAACCGTGTCGACAGCAAAAGCACACAAACATATAACTCTCACTGAGAGGTTAAGCTGTTTCCGCCGGCGAACCGGCTAATTTAGACGTGTAAAATATAAAAGTAAAAGATAAATAAATAAACTTATAATATTTTCTTAAGTTTTCTCAACTTGTATACACAATAAAACTACGTTTCAACGGTTTTAAGCGTTAATCATACACCCACCCATTTTAGTATTATATAAAACTATTAGATGAACATGCCTAGATGTTTGCTGAAGAGTCTCTTGCGCCGCTTCTTCAAGCCATAACATGTTGCGAAGCGGTGGTAAATTAGACTAGGCTCCCATCATTGATAGCTCCCATAGAGTAAATAATAACCGTAAAAAATTTAAACTAAATAATTAAAATGAAGGTAGGCTAAATAAAACTTTAAAAATACTCGTTGACACTCGGCATCTTTGTCTTCCGTGATCACGGCGACTGGAAAGTGGCCGAAACGTCGGAATAACAAAATAAATTACTGCGCTTAAAACCAAATAGACTTACGTTTTACAATGCCATCTATCTCATATAGCAAGTTACTTGGAATCTCTTAATTATATCATCACTATGTAAGACGTTAGGGAAAAAGTTATAATAAATAAAGCGTAATAATGCCTATTGTGACGTTAATATAGATGCTTACGTGAGGAACAGCATGTATTTTCAAACGCAATATTCCGATATTTTCGTATGTTATTTAGTTATTACAAAAATCAGTCATGAATCAATGCCTTTATTAGAGAATATCATATCGGAAATACCTAAAGGGAAAACAAGTATTACAAGCCGTGGTTTGTCCCAAACTCAAAGGGCCGCAGGTTAGAATCCCAACTGGAAAGCATGCATCACTTTAAGTCTGTTTCAAATAAGACGACATGGGAGAAATTACGTAAATAGAAAACGAAACATCGTGATTCTAAGTATATGATTATTATTAAATAGGATTCAACAAATATATATATATATATATATATATATATATATATATATATATATATATATATATATATATATATATATATATATATATATATATATCTCTCTCTTTTCTTTCACCTTCTTCCAATTATTTTTTCTGCTATACTTCTCTAGTCTGACATACGTCATCTGTCACAACACAAATCATCTGAACCTGGACCTGGCGTGAAGTTATGTATGTATATGTTTATTATTGAACACAGAGTACTTTATATGTTATTGAATAAGATATAATGTAAGTATAATACAGCCAGCGTAACTTGGCGAATGTGAACATAGGCTCTGCGAACTTTAGCGCATGTAAACTCGTGAAGAAAATACAGTGACCAACTAGTACAAAGCAATGAAAAATACAGGGATGAAGGGCGACCAATTGTATTCACTGACGAGTCGTATGCACTCATCATACGAGTGTACATGCTCTAAAGTTCGCAGAGCCTATGTTCACATTTGCCAAGTTACGCCGGCCGTATTATAACTGCATATCGTATAATATTTATATATACCATACTACCTTCGACAAATATGATCTTTTTTATTCCTACCACGGTTTGTCAGGAAGAGATCGCTTCTTAGCGATCGCCCGCCCATTGCACACATTTAGAATAGTTTTGGGCTATCATTTTTTTCTGTAATTGTGTACAATAATTATGTTGTGTACAATAATGTTATCTGTCTCTTTTTTTCTCTCTCTCTCTTACTCCTAATAAAAGAAATAAATGAGAACTGATAGCGCGATAGCTGCATGTTTAAAAATAAAATTGGCAAAAGCTTGTTAGTATATTTACGTGATTTAGGCACCATTCGCTGATTTTCCACGGTACTCGCGTCAGGTGTGAGTCAGGCGGCAGACCTGGCTTGTATTCACGAGCTAAGCCCCACTTTACTAACCGACGCTTTTAAGATAAATGCTCGTATTCAAAGCTTAGATACTAATAAAAATGAATCGGTTAAAGAACCCTAACCCCTTTATTCATAATAGATATACGAGGTTTATATGCTCGTTAAGTAAGTGGTGGGTGTTCTGATTGCTGTTATGAATAACACTATTTAACGAGACTCAATTCAAAAGTTTTTATTGAAACTAAGTTCTATTGGAGAACATTTTTCAAAAGGCATATATATATATAAGTTAAATATTCAGTTTCTTTCCTATTTCGTGTAAACAGCATCGCAATTTACTATCGCTGTTTAAAGAGAAGAAGCGGGAAAAAAATCCCCAGCAACAAGTCTAGCCAAAGATTTTTTACCTTTAAACCTACTATAATATAATTAGCCATACTTCCTACTTCTATATCTATTAATATTATGCGAAAATAACTCTGTCAGTCTGTTAAACTTTCACAGAGGAACTACGAAACCGATTTTACTGATACTTGCTATATATACATGTATGTATATGTAATTTATTAACGAACATGGGTGTAGGATACTTTTAATCCCGGAAAATAGTATAGATTCCGGGATAAAATTAGTTAATATTTGTTGCTGAAGCACAGCAGACAGTCTGACGGCCCAACTGTGATTAAATTGACTGTGAACTGGAAGTGGTTAGCGTCGCCTATAGACACGAACAATACCAGAAGTCTGCCAATGTGCTGGCCTGGAAGGAGAAATTCGAACCTGGCCACTAATGCCGGAACACAACTCAAGGTTATTATGGCGACTTTAGACCAGGGGTGGTAGCCATCCAGTCGGGCAAATGCCTCACCACCTTGCTGTGGGTTGTTTTGTCGCCGCTTACGACAGGCCGCCCGGCTGCAGGAAATTGTATTCTTTCTCCGTTCCTGCACGGATAAAAACCTACCTGATGGAAAGTAGTTAGTGTATAACCACTTTCCATCGGGTAGACCTTCTGCCTATTTCTCTGCGTAATACAATAAAAAAATGACGAATAAAATTAAAACAAAAACATTTTCATATTGACACTTGAAATCATGATAGTTGCAAGAGAGTCCGTAATTACGAACTATAATTAACGATCCTTTGAAATCCGTTAGTTCACCAAGTGTCCGACATAAATCTGGTGGCGCCACTGTCGTGACTCACCCGCGCCGTTGCGCGCGCGCAAGTACAAGAGATTTTTCAGCTTATTTCTATTTTATTTTCAGCCTAGCCTGAAATAAAGGACTGGTGGTGTGTTGACATGAGTTTGCAGGTGCCCTTCTGAGTCACAGTTCTGTTTACACGTATTTATTTTGGGTATTTAAAAATTGTGCAACACGCACCTGTTGTGGCGTAAATGATTTTTATTGTAAATTACTCATTGCTGGGTAATTCTGCTATTTCAATATGTTGGTGTTTAAAAGATATTCAAAGTACGCTTCCATTGCGATGGTGTGAAAAAATCGTATTCTAAAATCCACAATATTGTCACAGACAGACCGCACATCTGGCATGTTGTAAACACGAATCCTTTATTTACTTCGTGTTTAAACTTTATAAACATCTATTGTTATCGTACTTATTTTATGGCTGTAATTAGTTTTACACGACTTAATCCTTGTTTTTATTGCGTTGCCAGATGTGCGGGTTACCGCGGCCCCTTTTAAACAGTTTAGTATAAAACAATGCCCGAACGGAGGGGTGAGGCAGTCAATCGACGACTACGATTCGATTACGACGTGTGATACTTTCGATTAGCGACATAGTGACGAACTTTGCGCGTGTTCAATTTCATTGAATCGTGCAGTGTGAACTGGTTGCATCCAGTTTCATTTTGTACTAGTTTTATACGTGTTTGTACAGTTCTAATAAACTCTATAGTAATTCCAACGGCATTTGTTTTAATTCGAGTCCTGTAGCTCGTAACAATATCTTATCGATATCGTAGCGGTAGGATAATTGTAGAAAAAAATGTTATTACCTACCATTAGCAAAAATGGCATCAGTCAAAATACATATTGATAAGCTACTAAAAATTTAACCTATTTTTCGCGAGTTTTCGCTTGTAAATATATTTAAAGATATAGTGGCTTGTCTCGGCCACACTATTGGATTTAAGAGAATACCGAGATCAGGCAAGCCTACGATTGTGACTATATAGTCCGGCGATTTTGATAAGATATTGATATAACAAAACTACGGTTCAATCAAAATCACGGAAGACAAAAATCTTGTGTCTTCCGTGATCACACTTATCAGTGGCCGAAACGTCGGAATAAAAAAATCAAATAAGTTACCGGGCTTAAAACGTAATTTTATTATGTATATAAGTCGCGAAAAAAAAGATAGTAATAGCAGACTTTGCCCCCTGGTAAATAGCCTACATTCAGCAATACAAACTGATTTCTTGGTGCTTAACTATTGGAAAACGAGTAATAGTAATATAGTTCATGCAATCCACTAAAACGAGCTTGCCTGTGGTAAACACCTACCTATATACGGGTGCGTGATATCAAAAGCGAGTATGATTGATTGGTCGGCATACTGGCAACTAGAACAGGCCACCTATAAAAAACTATGATTACGCGGGCGGGAGCGGGAATAAAGGAGAAGAAAAGACTTACAGGATAAGGTACGCCGCACCATACACGCTACGAACGATGCGTCTTCGCAGCGGCAGGCACTTCTTCCTCGTGATCCTTTCTTCTTGTCATGCGGTTCCTTCGACTTAGTGGACCAGCTGGAACGATGCAGCAGGCACCTTCCCAGCGCGCAGGTTGATGAAGCGGGTGTAAAAAGCGGTACAACACACGAAACACGGCGAGGTTTGTGCGGGAGCAGTGGTGCGTTCAGCGGTCCACTAAGTCGAAGGAACCGCAAGACAATAAGAAAGGATCACGAGGAAGAAGTGCCAGACGCTGCGAAGACGCATCGTTCGTAGCGTGTCTGGTGCGGCGTACCTTATCCTGTAAGTCCTTTCCTTCTCTTTATCCCCGCTCCCGCCCGCGTCATCATAGTTTTTACATAAGGTATTTTAAAACAAATCAAGTTAAGAAAGAAACTGATTTAATCTAAAAATTGTCTTTTAAATAAAAAATAAAATATGTAAAAGCAAGATGACAATGATCTAAAATCCCATCTTGTCATAATTTTAGGAATTCATCCCTATTAGATACTTTTCTTTCTTGCGATAGGAATTGTAAGATATCCAGGCACTAACATCTTTATTTACACTATTTAATGATATAACGAACATCGTGATTTGATCAAATACCTTAGGGAAATAAACAATTCACGCGAGATGTTACAATCGCAATTGTATGGCGTCATTTTATTAGTTTAAGTAATTTGATTAGATGCCTTTATTTAGTAAGCCATTAATTATCAAATGTAGAGTGAGTAACGCAGTGATATTGTTGAACAGCAGCGGCCGGCGAGTGTCAGAACGAACTTTGGTCATCGTTAAAATAGTTATCAATGATTAAATGGTAACTAATCTGTTCTGGTCTGAAGCTAAAGTAACCTAACTGACTGTTCTTGTCACTGGTCACGACCTTCGAACGCCTCTCACGACTACTACGCTACTGCGATGCTGACACGGTCAGCGGCAAGGAGCGCTGAGGTAAAGGGAAATGGAAACTAATGAAACATAAGGTGTGTGCGAGTCCTGGCTTATTCATTTCACTAATACAATTTACGGATTTGATCAAAGCACTAACTTTTTCAGTGAAATCACCCAGAGTTATGATTATAACATACCGCGTGCAGTAATCATCTCCTTTAAGGATTTGATCAAATCAGTCTATTAGAGTGCCGGATTAGTGAGATTCTACTATATAATTATACTAAACATTTACAAGACGAATTCAGAACCTCCATTTTTCGAATTCGTTATAAAATATATAGTTTGTTCACCTTTTATACGTTGCCACACCATCGTGGCATATGGAAGCAAAAAATAAATAAAGCTTGTATTTGTTAGCCGTATCTAAGTTTATAAGATACGTTAGATCTCATTTACGAGTGCGTATTCCAAAAATACATTACGAGACTAATAAGAGCAATCGCCTATTGGCGCCAGATGTGGCCCAGCGGCGGTTAACTTTATTTATTTACACGCTGGAGTTACGCTAAATTAATCTACAATAAGACAAAAGATAGCCCGTTTGTGTTTTCTTCTTCATTGGCTGACAAGCGGGCACGATGGGCATGCCCACAACCCTAACACACTTGTGACGTCACGCTTTATTAAGGTCGATAGGCTGATTATATCTAAAGCCTTTATTTTACAATAAAAGAAAACTTAATTTATTTATATTGTACCAGCTGACCCGGCGACCTTCGTATCGCCTATTTGCTGAATTCCTAAAAGACTATGTTCCATGATACAAAAACAAAATCACCAAAATCGGTCTAGGTGGTAGGAGGATTCTAGAACCCGATCTCAGCGCCACTTACTGTTTCTAATTGCGAATCTGAACCATCCGGGAACCCACTCAAACACACAAAAACAAAATCACCAAATTCGGTCTAGATTATTAGGAGGATTCTAGAACCCTATCTCAGTGCCACCTACCGGTTCCTATTCTGGATCTAAACTATCCCTATATAGTGGGTCCCGTCACTCAAATACACACACAAAATTTAATCAAAATCGGATGTATAGTTTACGATTCTATAAAGGACAAACATTTTTATATATAAGAGATTATACCCATAATCCCTCAAGAATATAAGCAGAAATCCCATTGAGATATAACATTTATATGATTTAAGAAAAAGCCTTAAATTAAAAAAAGCAATAATATTTTTTTTTATTGCAGGAGTTCAGCAGACAGGCAGACGGCCCACTTGATGGAAATCGGTTACCATCGCCTATGGACGTTTGAAACACCAAAGGTGCTACAAATGCGCTGCTGCTCTCTTAAGGGAGATTGGAACCTGGTCACTAATGTCGGAACACAACTCAAGGTTGTTATGGTGACATACTTTAGACCAGGGGTGGTAGCCATTCACTCGGGCAAATGCCCTACCACCTGGCTGTGGGTTGTTTTGTCAGCTCTTACGACAGGTCGCCCGGCTGCAGGAAATTGTATTCTTTCTCCGTTCCTGCACGGATAAACATATAAGTACAGATAGTGTACTCGTATTCGGTGGCCAGTACCATGCCGCACCACATTAATAAAAAATGCCAACAATGAGTATGTGAAAGTTAAATGGCCCATGTAGAGCCATGGTGGAATAATTTTCTTTGCTACCTCTAAGGGGTAGCTCGATTGGTGAGATACGCTCTCATAGAATATTGGTGGAAAAATGTTAGCTCTGAGCTAAATGTATTTCGTGCGATGAGTGAGAATCCCGCTGGCCCAATTCCCCCTCTTCTTGCTCCATATCTCTATCCCAATTCTCCTGCCTGTGCCCTCTATCCTATCACTTTTATCCCGTCCCTCCCAGCTCATCCGGCCTACCCTTTCCTAAATGCAGGCAACGCGTTGGTTTCGCTCCTGGTCGTGTGTCGTACGTCTATTTACCAGCATTGAAATAATTGTTTTTACACAACAGTACCTAACACACCATGTTTGGGTTTTCCTGCGACACGAATTACAGAAATCGATTGTTTATTTCAAGGAAAACAATTGGAAAAGGTAATATCCTTAAATTAATAAATAATAACACTTCAGGAAAGACATCATCAAAAATTTAAGCTTTTAATAAACATTTTATTTAAATTTTGACACAAAACAAACGACGTTTTAAATCGTCAAAGTAATACCTAATGCCTCTTTCACGTATCCTCGCCAACATGACCCATATAAAACTGATATTACACGATTCACTTATATCCTACAATTTAGATGAGGCCAATGTCTTTCATGTATTATCTGTGCAGGAACGGAAAAGAATACTAATTCCTGCGGCCGGGCGGCCTGTTGTAAGAGCCTGACAGCTATTTATTATAACAAATGTCTATTCCATGCATGGCATGAGTAATAATTTTCTATCCATATATACCTACTAAATTAGCTGACCCGTGCCCACTTAGGTGGGCATCAGAAAAAAATTAAAAAATACTTGTTATTAATCACAATTTGGCCAGCGTTTTGAGAACGTTCCCAACTGACGGTGATTTGGGACGTATTTATTATTTGTAGTTTTTATCTTTTATAAATTAAGCTGTATATATATTTTTAGAATAGGTAAATATAGCGGATAAAAATTAATAATTCTGTAAAAAAAATACCAAAATATTTATATGTATATATGTTTGAATAATTAATTTATAAAATATCACAATCAAATATACCATATGTCACTCAGGAATAATGTACCTTTACACTGAAGAAAGAATTTTCAAAATCGGTTAAATAGATCCAGAAATTACCCCCAACAACGTAACAAACTGACAAACTTTACATCAATAATATTAAATTAAAAAATTAAATTAGTATAGATATCACGAGAACTGTATCATTATTAAGCCTGCAAAGAAAACTATAAGTACCTGCCACACAAATTCACTTTCTCCTTGATATATTAGTAATGATTATTTAAAAAAAATCCATTAGCTTATCAATATTATTTTCTATCGTATTCTCTGTTGCGTCATTTCTTTATTTATTCTGTACTCATTCGATTTTGCCGAACTACTGGCACTTTTCCCAATAAGCCAACAATCGATTCTAAATTCTATCTAAAAGCAACAAGGTTTAATTTTCCTTATTACGGTGTGAAAAACTGTCAAATCAATACTTACGCAATTCCCGGGAATTTGTTATGTGTGCGGTCTTCATTCACCGCTTTGTGCATCCATTCAATAACAAAAAAACGACAAATTGTCTCTGGTTGACAGGTAAAATGTCGAGACATTAATTGAACGTTTAAGAATGTATAAAATCATGATAAAAGTCAGCCAAGAGCGTGTGGATCACACACGTCTGGAAAGTGCATGACAATCAACGTAGGGTTTGAACCACCATGGAAGACGAATTCTATCCAAAGAGTACATTGAAATACTATCTTTTACCATGGCGCCACGATAGAAGCCCCTCAGACTTTACTTGTCCACCATGACTTCACTTTCTTGGTCCCAGACGGAAGAACAGCGCTAGTCCTTGTTGGCTAGCATTATGCTGAGTCTGGGTCCAATTGATGACTTATTTTGTTTCTATTGCCTTTACTAATTTAGTATAAACAAATTTTCTTTCTTCTTTTTTTTCAGTTTCCATTGGTGCCGTCTGCCTGTTTACCAGCTTCACAATCACAAATAAACAACCCTACAAACCTAGCACCGTGAATTAAATTAAATGGAAATAAACAACTAAAACATTTGACTTTTCTGATGAATATAATCACAACAATTCACCGAAAGCACTACATAAAGTATGAAAACGCGTTTTTCAATGTTAATCTTATGCCGCTTAAGGTGCTCCCTCACTGCGAGCATTCGCATGTAATATAAAATTTATGATTCGGTTTTGAGTATTTAGTTGATACAACAATATCAGACGAACACGAAGCGGTCGTTGTGTTACTAGCTTCTGCCCGTGACTTCGTCCGCGTGAAATATTTTTAAAAAAGTAAGTTAAAAAAAAACACCGATTTTGAAACATTCTTCATTGATGCTCCGCTCCTGTTGGTCTTAGCCTGACGATATCGAGGGCTTCATAAAAAATGGGCGTACAGACAAAAATTGTGGTTTTACTCAAGGGATATAATTGTGAATAAAACAATACTAGTTGTTTGTATAAGGCTGAAATTTGGAATACCCTTCTATTTAGGTACACTTGCATACTGGTAAGACTTTTTAAATTGTAACATGCGTAGATTTTAGTCATCAATAAAAAACTGTCATTTTTGCGTATACCCCCATTTGTTATGAAGCCCTCGATATATAGCCTAATGCACCTATAGCCTTCCATGATAAATGGGCTATCTAACACTGAAAGAATTTTTCAAATCAGACCAGTAGATCCAAAGATTACCCTTACAACGTCACAAACTCGTAGATCCTGAGATTAGTGCGTTCAAGCAAACAAACTCTTCAGTTTTATATATTAGTATAAGATTGTATTATTACAGGTTTCGCACGGGTTACAGATTCACTGATGTAATGCTCGGATCTGTACCATTGCATTACAGGCAAATGCTCGCGGTAAGCAGCACCTTAAGATTTCCGTGCACTTTTGGCAAAGTGACAAAAAGGCGAAGACCTTGTACGTTTTTACGTAGCTTTTCCGCTGCCGTGATTCATAATGGCAAGTCCGTGTTTTTACAATTTTACCCTTTACGATGATCACTGTAATAGGCCTTGCCGAGTGTAAAATACTTTTTTGTGATTTTTTTATTATTGCGTGAGTTTGGCTTACAGGCAGACAGCCCACCCGATGGAAAGCGGTTACCATCGGCTGTGAATGAACATTTGCAACACCAAAGTGATTAAATAAACTAATTGCTACCTTACCTTACCCATTGACTTCGATATCTACGCTCAGTATTGTACTTATATACTTAAAGGATTATCGGTAAAATACAATATAAATAAAGATTTCTACATTGTACTACATTATCATTTATAGTCAAGGTGGAGAAGTTGGTCAGTGATGACACCGCTTGTCATTTCCATGTTAAAATAGCAACGATGACAATAAATAAGTTAGTAAAGATAAGACACCATTGATTTTTTTCAAATTGTAGTTAACGTTAGATTCCGTTTAAAAAAGGTAAAAAACGAGAGATATATTTCATATTATAAAACACACCCAAAGGAAATCAAAATGCAACTATGAAAAAAATTTGTTGTCTTTCATTTTGTTAGCGTGAGATTTAATCTTATTCATATTGAGATGGAGTAAGTTTCTAGGCTTCTTTAAGGACCTTAAAGTAGTCCACAAACTTACTCTACAATATGAATAAGACCGTTAAATTTTGTATAATTCGTATGAACCCTGCAAAATATAATGAATACATACCTACACCAAATTTTGATATAAACCTAAATACTTTTAATGAAATCCATTGTGGCGTTTCGGTTCCTATTCGACTCAAACTTATAATGACAGACCGAACATTAAAATCAATTAATTTAATCTTTTAATTAACTCTCGTATTAGTTTAGTAATTACTGGTAGTTCAATTTAGGATAGCCAAGTACATTGATGACAATATACACCAACTGTTGTCCATTTTAAGTATACACACTGTTATAAAATAAAACTGCATCAAAATATGAACCTTCAGTTCCCGCCAAAAACTAGATCATAGACAATATTTTGCTATTTTAGTGTTGTGATACTAAAGTCTGTTTACCGGATACAAAGAGGTTTCCGACTCATGAACTAAATTTTCCACAACATAAAACATTGAAAATGTTATAAACTTTTGAATGAAACTAATGTTTTATTTACTCATCACTTTAATAAAAAGTGTGTTGATGTGTTTTCTCAGAACGCGTAAATATAGTTTCGAGGTCGACTTGTTTATTTCATAGATAAATCAATGTTTTTAAACATCAATAGATTTACTTATGTTCTTCTTAAAACTAGGGTTTTTTATTTCATTAATGTCGTTGAATGACCACGACCCATAAAATGGCCCGGACTTTTGTAGGACATGGGCCTATAGACAGGACAACACGTAGAGGCCCCTTCGACAAATGCAAATGTGGCGTGACAGTTCCCGGCGATTTAAGGGGCCCATTCATGGTTCTGCAATCCATCTAGAAGTCCTCCCGCGTAATGCAAGAGTGTGAATGTTGTTGCAAATTGCATTGCAACCTGCAGCACCGAGCAGAATGCCTATTGAGTCCTGCTAGCCCCGCCCACTGCAGGATCTATGGGTCCCTTTACTTTGGCAAACATAGATCTTCCGGTATAAATAAATGAGATACCTATGTACTTTTTAATTAGACAGATCAACGGAAGCAACTCCGGTTTACGTCGTCTGTCGGTCTGTGTCACTTTGGCGCTTATCCAGTTTGCACGGGAACACATGGTGTATAATAAGATTTTTAATCGGACTGTTGCTAGCTTCTTTTTCCCAAGTCCGTTGACTCATACATGTAAAGATGGATCTTGATGTGGCCCTACGTATTATGTTTATTTTGCAATGTTTGGTTTCAGATTTTTTTTTGGTTCTGGCTACAACTCCTTTTAACCCAGTCTTATAATTTTATAATTTTCACTTGCTAAATACATTTTTTTACGATGTGTAATTCTTTATGGACATCCTACAGAAAGATGCTCCTGATTATTCAGTGTAGTTAGCGAATGTTGGAATTATACAACTCTAATAGCTACTAGCGGTCGCGGCAGATGTTGCCATGCTCGGAAAAAATAGAAATCTAGGACCTGATTCCAGTGCCTCCTACCGGTTCCATTTGGGAATCTAGACTACCCACTCAAACACAAAAATCATCAAAATCGCTCCAGGAGATTAAGAGGATCCTAGAATCCGATCCCAGCGTCACCTACCAGTTTCAGTCGTGAGTCTAAACCATCCGGGGTACTCAAATTCACACAAAAAATTATATAAGCGGTAAGTCATTTTCAGTTATGCGGGTACCTACATACATTTCTACGATTTATTTTTATTTATACAGAATTATACTTTAATTTATTTATTGGCATCTGATAAAATAATCATGGTTTTTGCATTAAAAGTACGTAAAAAACATACAGTTTGTTAAGTATTTTATATAATGGCATGACCTTCGTTTCTCCCCTACACACTGGTTGAACAGGGTTGTACTGTATTCCCCCAGGGGGTGCCGCCCTTCCCCCAGGGGGTGCCGCCCTGGTCTCTTCTCCGACCAGGTAGCGGTACAAGGGGATGCGTCCCCGGGGCCCCGAGCGGCCACTGTCACATTCCCCCCTTCGCTCCGTGACAGTGGTGTCCCACCTTTCCGCCTCCAAATCCCAATGCCTGCCCTTCCTTACCAAACCTCCTCCCCAAACGCCCCTCCTTTCCGATGGTCAAGGACGGCGGTGGTGATGTCCACCCCACCACCGCCCTCCTGACAGGCGACCTATCCTCCCCGACCCCGTCTGCCAACGCTGCTGTGTGCGCGAGGCGACGGGAAAAGGGGAGGAAGGAGAGGGGGGAGGGGTGTTGGCGCAGGAGCAATCCTTCGCAGCCTCCCCCTCCCCCCATCGCGAAGCCCCCCCCCCGCCGCTGACGCTGCTTAGAGCGCGAGGCGGCGGAGGGGGAGAAAGGAGAGGGAGGGGTGATGGCGCAGGAGAAATCCTTCGCGGCCTCCCCCTCCCTCCTATCGCGAAGCCCCCCCCGCCGCTGACGCTGCCGACTGCGCGAGGCGGTGGGGGGGGGCGGGGTGGAAGAAGAGGGGGGAGGGGTGTTGGCGCAGGAGCAATCCTTCGCAGCCTCCCCCTCCCCCCATCGCGAAGCCCCCCCCCGCCGCTGACGCTGCTACGAGCGCGAGGCGGCGGAGGGGGAGAAAGGAGAGGGAGGGGTGATGGCGCAGGAGAAATCCTCCGCAGCCTCCCCCTCCCCCCCCATCGCGAAGACACTCCCCCCCGCCGCTGACGCTGCTGAGTGCGCGAGGCGGCGGGGGGAGGAGGAAGGAGAGGGAGGGGTGATGGCGCAGGAGTATTCCTTGCAGCCTCCCCCTCCCGGCGGCAGCGGGCGTCGAGGTCTGGGGGATCAACATAGACCTCCGCCCGCACTAATGCCGCGAGAGGGCGCGAGAGGTAGCCGCGCGTCCCTCTCAGGGCCGGGGACCACCATCTCCCCCGGCCCGCACACAGGAGAGGCCGCCTCTGTTTACGAGGCGGCCGGCCGCTGCCGGGGTTGCGGGTTAAGCTCACGCATGTACCGCGACCCCGGCGCTAGGCGGAAGGAAGGCTCCCATGGGGTTTTAGTGGGTATACCGGCAGCCGGTCGTATTGAACCGGCGTCGGGGAGCCCCACACACCGGCCGCGCATGATCCCCCGCGCGGCTGACGGTGCGGCAACGCATTTCCCCATGTAAAAAAAAAAAAAAAAAAAAAAAAAAAAAAAAAAAAAAAAAAAAAAAAAGGGGGTGCCGCCCTGGTCTCTTCTCCGACCAGGTAGCGGTACAAGGGGATGCGTCCCCGGGGCCCCGAGCGGCCACTGTCACATTCCCCTTTTCGCTCCGTGACAGTGGTGTCCCACCTTTCCGCCTCCAAATCCCAATGCCTGCCCTTCCTTACCAAACCTCCTCCCCAAACGCCCCTCCTTTCCGATGGTCGAGGACGGCGGTGGTGATGTCCACCCCACCACCGCCCTCCTGACAGGCGACCTATCCTCCCCGACCCCGTCTGCCAACGCTGCTGTGTGCGCGAGGCGACGGGAAAAGGGGAGGAAGGAGAGGGGGGAGGGGTGTTGGCGCAGGAGCAATCCTTCGCAGCCTCCCCCTCCCCCCATCGCGAAGCCCCCCCCCGCCGCTGACACTGCTTAGAGCGCGAGGCGGCGGAGGGGGAGAAAGGAGAGGGAGGGGTGATGGCGCAGGAGAAATCCTTCGCGGCCTCCCCCTCCCTCCTATCGCGAGGCCCCCCCCGCCGCTGACGCTGCCGATTGCGCGAGGCGGTGGGGGGGCGGGGTGGAAGAAGAGGGGGGAGGGGTGTTGGCGCAGGAGCAATCCTTCGCAGCCTCCCCCTCCCCCCGCCGCGAAGCCCCCCCCCCCCCGCCGCTGACGCTGCTACGAGCGCGAGGCGGCGGAGGGGGAGAAAGGAGAGGGAGGGGTGATGGCGCAGGAGAAATCCTCCGCAGCCTCCCCCTCCACCCCCCATCGCGAAGACACTCCCCCCCGCCGCTGACGCTGCTGAGTGCGCGAGGCGGCGGGGGGAGGAGGAAGGAGAGGGAGGGGTGATGGCGCAGGAGTATTCCTTGCAGCCTCCCCCTCCCGGCGGCAGCGGGCGTCGAGGTCTGGGGGATCAACATAGACCTCCGCCCGCACTAATGCCGCGAGAGGGCGCGAGAGGTAGCCGCGCGTCCCTCTCAGGGCCGGGGACCACCATCTCCCCCGGCCCGCACACAGGAGAGGCCGCCTCTGTTTACGAGGCGGCCGGCCGCTGCCGGGGTTGCGGGTTAAGCTCACGCATGTACCGCGACCCCGGCGCTAGGCGGAAGGAAGGCTCCCATGGGGTTTTAGTGGGTATACCGGCAGCCGGTCGTATTGAACCGGCGTCGGGGAGCCCCACACACCGGCCGCGCATGATCCCCCGCGCGGCTGACGGTGCGGCAACGCATTTCCCCATGTAAAAAAAAAAAAAAAAAAAAAAAAAAAAGGGTTGTACTGTACCAAACAAAACATAAACAAAAGTTTTTTTTTCCGAATCTTGAACTTAAAAAGGACATCTTACCTTAGTCAACTGTTTAGAAAAAAAATGATTAAACTAATTTCAAAACCAAATAACAAACAAGGTATTTTTAATTATTATAATTAGTTATCTCTTATGCTAGGGCAGCATTTGCGATAATGTTAAAGATATACGCCGTATCACACAGATATGTCGATGGTTGTATGCGCTATTTGTAATGTAATATTGATTTTAATTGTTTACTACGTTACATATTGACAGATAACGTATGTATGTATATAAACTAATATGGTTCTTTTCTTCGTTAACGGCGTTATTTTTAAAACTATAAATAAGACGTATGACGCAGGTGAGACACAGTCAACATTTTAACATTATCGCAGGAGTGGCTCCCGCATTGGGGGCTTACTATAAGTATTTTGTGTCAATAGTTTTATTAATTAAATATAAAAGATCGGCTAGCGTTGTAACAGACTACTATCATAAAAAAATAGGTATTAAAAAAAATTGGTATGATTGTGTGCTTCCATATCTGCATAAAAATATTTAAATTGAAATAATAACAACAAAAAATGAGAATATACGCATATTGGAACTGAACGTCTCGCACACGACCCGCTCTTTTGTTTATGGCCCGTGAAGGCTATTTGAGCGCCAAAACCAGCGGATGGGTTGTTTTAAGCTTTTTTTTAAAGCACCAATGTGGGATGGGTCGAAAACAAAATATATTTGTATTTGTTCTTACAATTTTATTTTTTGGATAAAATCTTAAATTTTAAACTTGTGTTAGAAAACGTGAGCCAATACTTTGAGGGCGAAGTATTTTAGGGAATTTAAAACGCAGAATTGTGTTTAGAATTTGTAACTAAGAAAAACATTCTATTGTCATTGTACTTGTTATATGACCCTCATTAGTGTAGATCTAATCCTTGTTGTTATTGCATTGCGTGGAAGCTTGCCAGGTATGGCATCGGTACATTATAAAACAATAGCCCAATGCGGAGAGAGGCAGTCAAACACAGAGTACTTTATATATACTGGTACAGTCAAACGAGGATTTAGATACGGGCGAGACGTAGATTAGATTAGCGATATAGTGACGGACTTTGCGCGTGTTATTGAATCGTGCCGTTTGTACTGGTTGGATCCAGTTATGTTTGTACTTGTTTTATACGTGTTTGTATAGTTTTAATAAATTCTATAGTAATACTAACAGCATTTTAATTCAAGTCCTGTGTAGCTCATAACAATATAAAACTCATTTATTTATGCTACTGCTACACTTGATATAATGTTATTATAGATGCGACATTGTTAATGACGTTAAACATTGACAATACACTAATGTAGCTCATCATTAAAAGTGTATTTTTTTTAAAGTTATAAGTAAGAAGTGTAGTATTTAGTACTATTACTTTAGTGAGTGGTATTTGAGTACAGTTAATAACACTAAATGCAGGTGGAGCAGGGTCATGAAAAAAAAATATTTATTCTTCCATGGTTTGAATCACAATTATTTATTTCTTAAATAAACAATCAGAATATGCATAAGTGCATAAGTATATAAGAGCATAAGTGTAATATGTAGTTTTAAGAGACTGTATTAGAATAAAAGTATTTTAAAATGGATACAAAATAATTAAAAAAGAACTCATATCATAGAAGTAGTTTAAAGATAAAAGACAATAAAACCCTCTTCATTTACATACGTCATCTCTTTTATTATAACTATAATAATATTTTAGTTTACTTTTATTGTCTCTGTCTTATTGAAGATGCACGGTTTGTTACAACTCCATTAATTCTTCAAAAGCCATTCTGTAACATACTTCTTTATAAAACTTATAAAAAAAGAACTTCAGATTTAAATAGAATAAGAGAAAAATATAAATCAAAACAATTTTTAGCTAGACGTGTTGCTGGAGTGTTTCTTGCCGCTTCTTCAAACACATTGCAAAGCGGTGTACCATAGACTAGGAAGAAAAATCAAAAATTATTCTTTGGTCCAAAATTTTACTTACGATAAAATGGCGGTAAAGGCTCGATAATAAGTAGCCTCGTTAAAATATTATCTTATATGCTTTGGCACAGCCCTAAACTACCACCCTCGCAATTAATCCACCCCAACCCCGACCAGCCGATGCCCTTGCACCAATATCGACCCCTAGATAACAATCTAAATTATACTATCAACATCAAACAATAGTATTTTTTCCATGCTATCAATCAGATTACTACCCACTATTAAAAAAAGGCATGAGGGTTCATACAGTGTTATATATTTCCAATCAAAAAATATTCTTACGGTTCTAGGGCTCCATCTGTGGCAAACAGAAGTAGAAAAGTACAAAAGATGGCAATACAACGGGCGGCTTTTTTTAAATTTCAGGACCTACTTATGCAAAATGGAAGCAACCCACATAGTGACAGTTTTTATTAAAATTTTGCATACAAGAAAATGACTATATTTTGGAAAAAATTGTTGAATATATTATATTTTGTCCTATATATTCAAATAAACCTTTTCAGTTTTTGGATTACCATTGGTCATGGATCTTGTTAGTTTATTATACTCTTGGTGTTTTGTGGGATAGCTACAACGTGATAAAAATGTTTTAATCTGTAAAAATGTTGTTAGATCGTTATGAGTCTTATTAAGTCGATAGAAGGTGCATTTTGAAAGCCTTCTGCATCCTTAACCCAATTTTGGCATGTTTGCGGATTGGTTCCGTTTTGCATAAGTAGGTCCTCATGTCAGTTTGTTCGGGATTCACTTGAAATTGATTGGGCCGATTTCGATGCGGTTTTGGCTGATCGACTGCAAATTCTTAAAAGGTCCAGAAATAAGAAGCAGAAATTCAATCAATAAAATCGCTTTAATATATTACTCTTCCGATTAACATTGACTGTCACAGAATTACACTGACTTGCGTGCGCAACTGCCGCCAGGTTTTATACTTTAAGAACGAGAAAGACAAAAAAATAGTGGTAGTTAACCAGGAATGCCGAGTAAATAGTTCTCATAACTTGAGTTTATCAACGGCAGTGACAAGAAAAGTGGTTGATAAATCACACATGTTATGCTGCAGAGGTGTGTACTGAACATCAGTGAATTGATGGGTGATATTTTGTTTTGTAAAATTAATGATTTATAACAAAGAACTGGAATTGAAAATATTTCTTGTTTAGAGAAGTGTTTTTTTCGAGTTGTTAGAAGGATTTCCCTTGTTTAACGTCAACCATATACCTACGTTTGGCTGTGGCACTTGCTTGAAAATTATTCTCAAATTTAAGTATTCATGATTATTTGACAATGACTAGGTACACAAATGGTGCAAAACCATATTTTTAAAGAAGAAGAACAGAAGTAACAGAACATTACTTGTAAATTCCCGCCAAAAGTACTTAGGCCTTAATTATGTTATTAAATTTTATTATTGATTGATACCTATACTGTGAAACTAGGGCGTTGATGTTTATGTTAATAGAAATTGTTCTACGAATTATAGCCGAGAAGGTCGCGACCGCGTACTGTATGTAGGTATTCTCAGAAACTTATCGAAACTGGTAGGGAAGCCAAATCCTACGTAATAGTTCAAAATCTCTGCAAACATTATTATGTATACACATCGAAAATAAAATTCATATCTATATAGTAGTAGGGTCTGTCAAATTATCTATATCAAATATTGTTTATTGTTGATTTTCTCAAGCGATTTCGATATGTAATGTTTCACTACCGCCATCTATTGTTTAGCAGCTAAACTACGAAAACATTACAAAGTTTAGTTTTAATATAAAGAGTTAGGATGCATTACCTTCTTGTTTTATAAAAAAAATGGAAGTTTCTTTGTACTATCAATTTAGATTGAATTAACTTGGAATTCTATAGAAAGAAAGTCAAGTTTTTTATCTCTGCTTTCTTAATATACTGCCATCTGCATTTCTCATCAAAAGTACTCAGTGATATGGAAAAATAAACGCTGACTAAGATTAAAAGTATATTATAATAGAATGTTTTACAAATGCAATTTTTGTTTAATAACAAAAAAACATATAATTTTATAATTAATCTGGGACCTATTAATAAATATCTTCAAAATGAAAACTTGTCTTTGTTTATGGTATGCTGAATTATTGCCAGACTAAAGATTTCAATTATAACGTATTTCATAGCGTACAACTTTATGTAGATAAGCCCAATTTTATTTTGCAGTGTTTTACGACTAGTCTGGAGAAGCCATAATTTTTAGCTTACACTATAGTAGGTCCTTTTGCTCGGGTTTGGTTTCTCAGTTGCTCCAAGATAATTTAGCGAGTTTAGAACATTGATTAAATAATGATGTAACATTGCCATCAGTAGAGTAGAAAAATTGCCGATTCCTTTTCTTCTCTGATTCGAAGTCTCAAATTCGTTACGAATAAGTATAAGTAAGTTATGGTTAGGTTAACAAAAAATAGGTTAATGCAATCCCGAGACATAAAAGCGGACATATGAAATTTAAAATATGGGTGGTGTAATTTCTGTCTTATTCGAAGTTTATTAAATTTATAATTCTTAAATTGTCTGTAATGAGAATTGTTTTCTTATTGCATATAACTAGCTGCCTACCAAACACTGGTCACAATGTTTATCTCAAGGAGATTTAAAAAAATGTGGCTTGGCAACTAGGCCTTTATGCCAGGCCTCACAGAGTTTTGGTGAAAATCTGAGAGATGATATAGCACGTTCTCTATTAAAATAGAGAGAGTTGTTTGGTGTGATTTTGAGCTAAGGCTGGTAGTGGAGTGAAAAATGAGTCTTTCGGTGGATTATGCGCAGATGAATAATATAAACTAAGCACATTTGAAAAAATATAACCGATAAACAGTAGTATTTTAATTAGTATCAAATAACTTAGCATTATGGCAACTTATGTTGTCTATGATATAAAGTTAAGAACGTCAATTGACGTATGTTTCCGGCCCTCTGACAAGAAGGGTCCTTTTTCAAGCGTACGCCATTGCTGGCGTATGGTAGTTTATTTTGTTGAACAGAAAATCAAAAACCATCCAATATGGTGAGTATTTATTATAATTAAAGAATCAAGAAAAGTGTTGCGGTATATTTGTGCTATGCTTCCGCATTTATATTTTGCCAGTTGAAGTAGTAAAATCATTTAAAACGTTACTTAATTCACGTCCTTTCTTTGTCGGATGACGTTTTCAGTGCGGTGATTTTACGAAGTACTTGTGTAAAAATGTATAAAATAATAGTTTAACTCATATAATTAGTAAATGAACTGAAGAATAGGGGCCATAAAATGAAACGTGCGTATGAATGACAAGTGGGGTGCTAAATAAAACATCTGTGTTGTGTTGTGGTATGTTATCTAAAGGCTGTTTTTCGTTTTGTTCAGGTGAATTTCACGGTAGACGAGATCCGCGTGATGATGGACAAAAAGCGGAACATCCGCAACATGTCCGTTATCGCTCACGTCGACCACGGCAAGTCTACTTTAACGGACTCCCTGGTGTCAAAGGCCGGTATTATTGCAAACGCCCGAGCTGGCGAGACACGATTCACAGACACCAGGAAAGACGAGCAGGACAGATGCATCACTATCAAGTCTACGTAAGTTTTCTAGAATTTCTTACATATCGAAAAATCGCACATATCTTTGATAGTCAGCTTGCATCTGCTAACGAAAAGATCAATGGCTGATACGTTTCAAAATCAGTGGCACATGTTCATTAGATTGGGCCAACTTTGAGTATATTGATTTTGTATATAATAACACAATTAGGCAAGCTTATTCAGGACTAGCCTCTAGTTATCTTCATGAACCTTATGTTATCCTTGAACTTGACTGATTATACTACCAATTTCTTTTTTTGTACAATGATTTTCATAATATTACAAATTTCTAATCATTATTACACATTAGAATAGGTTCTGATCTAGGTGTTCATCATTTTCAAATGAAAATTTCAAAGTTAAAAATAATATTACTAAGTGTTAAATAAAAATAACTGTAGTAAGAGTGTTGCAACAATGAATTTTGTAGTAATCAATATTACACAACTAAAATCAATACTGTTGCACATGCACTGTTCACTTCAGAATGTCTACACTTTTATTACTTTTGTCATTTTATATTAAATAAATAATTTGTATTTATTTTTCTTATTGATATAAAACAGCCAGCTTAATAATATAATTAGTATGGTGTAAATGTAACTTATGCTTTAAATTTAAAACACTTGAATAATTGATTTATTTCTTTATATTACACTTTGATTCATATTATGGGGACTCTTGATAAATTTTGTTTAAAGAATTATTGTTCTTTAAATATATTTCATAAATTCATGTAACTTAGGTGATGTAATGATTAGATACCACTCCTAGAGGATAGAATGTATGAAAAAGTTGTTAGTCCTTAATACATACAAATCAATTACAACTTAATCTGGAATATAGAATTTGAACGCCCTGTCCCTAAAAAATCTAGTATTAAGTTCATGACTTGAAAATTGTTTTTATAATTATGTCAATACTTTGGTTTATATAACATCACTTTAATTAAGAATATATATAATGAGTCTGTAAAAAGAGAAATTTTAGCTGACGTTCATTATTTTATTAAGAATCTTTATTGACCATATTTTGTGTTCATTCTCACAGAACTTAAAGCTTTATTTAAAACAGAATTATGAAACAAATAATTAATTGGAAAGAGATAAAACAAGATTACACCAAAAATGCCTGTGTCTTCATTCATATATATAATCGGCAGTCAGACACATTGTATATCACTAAATTAAGCAAGGTACACTTGAGTTATGGGTAATATACCACGAACTACTCTGGAGCCAATCCCAGACACCTAGACCATAGCAAATAACAGAGAAAATATGTTTACTATACCAGAAATTGAACCTGGAACCTCTGCATTGCAGTAGGGCAACACTCAACCACAAAGGCATATTTGACACTGGTCCCTTTCAGCTTGTGTTTCAAACCAACGCAAGAAAATAGCCAGTAAATGCTTCAGAAGCACCAATAATGTTTTCATCTTCATTATCTGATCTTGTAGGTGTCATAGTTCGGATAAGCGATTGTTTGAGTGATCAACTGTATTTGATTTAAGAAGACATGTTTGCTACTTCTACAGGCAGTCCTGTGACAGATATGATAGGTCCTCTGCCACTTTACTCCACCTAGAGTGGAGACTGCATCTTGGTAAACATGTGGACAGACTAACTGACTGTATAAAGTCATTAGCAGTGACTGAATGAGGAAGGCAGGAGACTGGTATATGTGATGCAGACTTAAGGAGGCCCACATCCAGCACGGAAAAAAAATAAAGCAGTCATAATCACAATCTTTGCACAGTATATATTGAAACTAATAATAAAAAACATACTATGATGATTGTTCTTAACCATTTAAAACTGATTATCCATTGAAGATTATCAGAACGGCCATCTGAAGTTAATTTCCATCCAAATCTTTATTGCTTATGTATTTACTATGACTTGACTGTAATATAATCTTCCCAGTGCCATATCCATGTTCTTTGAACTGGAGGAGAAGGACTTGGTGTTTATCACAAACCCAGACCAGCGTGAGAAGAATGAAAAGGGTTTCTTGATCAACCTCATCGACTCACCTGGTCACGTTGACTTCTCGTCCGAGGTCACAGCTGCATTGCGTGTAACAGATGGAGCTCTCGTTGTTGTTGACTGTGTTTCTGGTGAGTAGCTCTTATTGTATTTACATAATTGCATTCCGCATTCATGCTAGAATATTTTTTCTAGAAAAGGGCATCATTTTTTTTTAAGACTAGAGATGCCCCTAATGATTTAAAAAATCTAAAAAATCGAGCTTCAAACAAATGGGTGTATACCCAAATATGCCATTCTTTTGTTGTTTACTAAAATCTATGTATGTTACAATTTAGAAAGTCTTACCAGTATGCAAGTGTGTCTAAATAGATGGTCCAACAAAAGGTTTGTCCAAAGGTGTGAAATTTCAGCCTTATGCAATCAACTAGTTTTGTTTTATGCACAAATTTGTTCCTTTTGTAAAAAACTGCACTTTTGTCTTTACACCCATTTTTTTATGCAGTCCTCGATATGTAACCACTTGTCATCAGATGGGCTGTGTTGATTTGCCTCCTTCATACAATGGTAATGTTTCTTTTGCTGTACTCACATTTATTTAATTAAAAATTTTGATTCCCTCTCATGCAAATGGTATTTTCTGTTTTAACTTGGATTTAGTGAGCTGTCCATCAACTCTCAAAACTGAACTCTGATGAAGAAGATCATTATTAATATTTCACTTCTTGAAACCTTTTTTTTAGTATTTGTTTGATTGCCCTCCACATTCTCCTGAGAATAGCATCTGAAGTTCTCGTGAGAATAGGTCCCTCCCTATATTAAAAGTGCAATGTTTTTTGTGTAAAACGAAATAGTTTGAAAGTTGCTTCTACCAAAACTATTTTGGAAACCAGGTGTGTGCGTACAAACGGAGACTGTGCTCCGTCAGGCGATCGCGGAGCGTATCAAGCCCATCCTGTTCATGAACAAAATGGACCGTGCTCTGCTGGAGCTTCAGCTGGAATCGGAGGAACTCTACCAGACCTTCCAGCGTATTGTTGAGAATGTGAACGTCATTATCGCCACCTATTCCGACGATAGCGGGCCAATGGGTAAGCTTTTTTCAATATTTTAAACTTTCCAGTACATAATGTTTTGACTTTTTTCTTGTATTAATGTCTTCTGAATTGCTGAAATTGAAATAAAACACAAAAAAGATAGATATAATTTCTGTTTGTTTCCCCAAAATTTCTAATTTAAATTTGTTGACTCATCACATTGCCCATTCATGACTGACTTTTATTATTTACATAATACATAATTACTGTAGTTTATGTATTATATAAATAGTAGTTTCAATTTTGACATTTATTTTGAGTTTGCATACTTTTATTTAATTAATATTAGTGGCATAGCTTACCTTTGACGGGCCCTGTATTAAAATCTGGGGGGGGGGGAGGCATAGGAAGGGTAAAGTTTTTTTCAAAAAGAAACAAAAAATGTTCCTTATTTGATTAAAAGAGTTTAATATTAATTTCAGTTATTATTCATACATAATGCTCCTAGGAGCTTAGTTAGATAAACAATTAAAATCAGATATATACTTTCATCTTTTTAAATCTGAAGGTGATTTAAATTTTCTACTTCTATAGACAATAATGACGAGTTTGATAGCCATACCTTTTGGCCCAACAGTTATTATTCTCAACAATGTTATTAGCCTAATTTAATCCGTGCAGGAACAGAGAAAGAATACAATTTCCTGCGGCCCGGCGGCCTGTCGTAAGAGGCGACAAAACAACCCACAGCCAGGTGGTAGGGCATTTGCCCGACTGGATGGCTACCACCCCTGGTCTAGAGTATGTCGCCATAACAACCATGTGTTGTGTTCCGGCATTAGTGACCAGGTTCCAGGCTCCCTAAAGAGATCAGCAGCGCATTCGTAGCACCTTTGGTGTTGCAAATGTCCATAGGCGATGGTAACCGCTGTCCATCAAGTGGGCCGTCTGCCTATCTGCTGATCTCCTGCAATAAAAAAAAAAAAACCTATAATAGTTTGTGGATAACATTTTAGGAATTTTTGATTACACATATTCAGGGCCCCTGTAGCCTAGGGGCGGCTACACCCCTGTTGTGTCATCCATATTGTTTCATACGAAAGAGTTCAGATGGAATAATACGTCGCGATTTTATAGCAATCCGTTTAACTACTTCAACAGAATGAATTGCATTTTTCTTAATCGTTTTATCAAAATTACTGTTAAAATGAATGATAGCCAACTTTTTACAATAACAACAGCCCATAACTGTCCCACTGCTGGGCTCGGGCCTCCCACAGTAGGGGAATGGACGGTATACCCGCCACGCTTGTCCAAGGCGGCTTGGCAGGTTTGACACATCGCTTATCTCGATGTGCAGGTTGCATCACGATGTTTTCCTTCACCGTTGTTAGCACGTGGTAATTGTAATATGCACATTAGGTCAGAAAACACCCTAAGTGGTGCATGCATTCTGACCAGGATCAAACCCGCGACCTTTGAGTTTAGGACACAAAGGTCGCGGGTTGTTTTGAGACACTATTAATTGCCGTTTTATCTACTTGGGAATGATTTATATTAGACAGCACTCGCTTGCCATGCCCTGGGTATAGATTTAATTTTTTTAGTTTCCTTCTAGAAGATTTTATAAAGCCATTTAAGCTACACCGCACGGCGTATAGTCAGGGCTATGCTTATTTTTACTGCATTAATTCATCAAACAAGCAGACTGCCCACATGATAGAAAGCGGTTAACATCGCCTATGGATAATTTCAACATCAAAGATGCTACAAATGCGCGGCTGCTCTGGAGATTGGAACCAGGGCACTAATACCGGGCCACAAGTCAACGTTGTTATGGCGGCATACTCTAGATCAGGGGTGGTAGCCATCCAGTCGGGCAAATACCCTACCACTTGGCTGTGGGTTGTTTTGTCGCCTCTTACGACAGACCACCTGGCCACAGAAAATTGTATTTTTTCTCTGTTCCTGCTCGAATAATGCTTCTAGCAGAAATCATTCATTTGTTATTGTTGTGAGCTTCCATTCTAGGTTAAACCCACATAGTCTTCTTTAGATCGATGAAACAAAGCTTTTCTAAGAAACTATTACGATTAATTCCAATAATGGCAAGTCTCGACCTTGGTTCTCTACTGAGAACTTATTGATTTTCGACGATAATTTGTTATGTAATTAATATAAGGTTAAAGTCAACTTTTCACAACTGCAAAATTACAGTAGTAATCTACAGTTCGATCGATTCTTTGAATGCTTAAAGCCTCAAACTATTCAACTTCTTAGATTCAGGACTTAATAATAGTGCGAAGTACTAAAGAAATATGTTGTACTATATCTGAAATTTTTATTGTTACCTAGCTGTTTTTTAAGTTTATACATATATATATATATATATATATATATATATATATATATATATATATAATGATTTCTGCTAGAAGCATTATTCGAACAGGAACAGAGAAAGAATACTATTTCCTGCGGCCGGGCGGTCTGTCGTAAAAGGCGACAAAACAACCCACACCCAGATGGTAGGGCATTTGCCCGACTGGATGGCTACCACTGGTCTAAATTATGTCGCCATAATAACCTTGAGTTGTGTTCCGGTACTAGTGACCAGTGTCCCTTAAGAGAGCAGCAGCAAATTTGTGTATTGCAATGGCGAGGGTAGCCGCATTCCATCAAGTGGGCCGTCTGCCTGTCTGCTTAACTCCTGCAATAAAAAAAAAATTCAAAAAGATTTCGTTTGCTCAGTTTTGGTAAAGAGGCTCCGAAACTACTGAACCGATTTGAAAAACTCATTCACTGTTGGCAAGCTACGCTATTCCCCGGTAGAATAGGCTATTTTATATTTACAAATAAATTAGAGGTCCTTACTAAAACTTCAATAATGTTACCGAAGGTGTAAAAAAGGACTTTAAATCGCGTGCACTGCGAAAAGTATTGATGATAGAATAAAATAATGTACTACGACTTTGTAGAACACATCATTATTTACAAAAAGTGTCGCGACAGCATATGCCTAACTGTTATAGTTATGTCACAATAAGTGTTATTTATTTAAAAAAAATAATTAAAATGACGCCGCTAGAAAGGGCTCTTTATTTGTATCTTGGTATTAACCCTTATCAAAATAAATTACTTCATATTCAAGACTGCTTCATTCAATACCTTTATATAACTTTTAAATTATTCAATTTGGACATTCCTTTCGAAAGATATCACGAGTTTAAAAATGTAATAACTAGTGACGGTGACACCTTTTCGTGAGCGAAGAATCGTAAGACCCCCTCTACTTTTTGAAGTTTCACTTCAAAAAGTACTTCCGATCATTTCACTCCAAACAATGTAACATTTCATAAACGAATCTATTTAACGCGGCCTTATCTGATTACATAAAGATTACACGAATGCAAGAGATATCGACTGTTATTTTGTCACACACGTGGAACGTGTCTTGAGCATGTCGCGCGACGCCGAACAACAAGCGAAGGTCACACGATGACGAAGCATTGTTTACTTCGTATTCTATAAATTATACCAAATATCACGATATTAAAAGGGGCTCTTTACTTTCCTACGTAAATACTAATAACGCGCGAGAAGCGTCTGTGTGGAACACTCGTGTTCTCTTTTGCGGTGTTCTCATGAGAATATGGAAGTCCTTTAAAAACAGTCTCCTATGTAGATAACTTAGGTTAGATGCATTTCAGATTGTGTATAAAACAAGGAATAAATAAAGCTTTATGTAAAGACTAGTTTCTGACCGCGACTTCGTCCGCGTGAAGTTGTTAAAAAAAGCAATTTAAAAATCCCCCCGACTTTGAAACTATCTTCGTTGATGCTCCACTCCCATTGGTCTTAACATTTTTAAATCCGACCAGTAGTTCCTGAGATAACCGCGTTCAATCAAATAAACAAACAAACTCTTGAGCTTTATGTATTAGTATAAGATTACCCTGGGATACCATTTGTGTAACAAAGAGTGAAAAGACAGACCTCTAGTATACTAGAAGCACTTTGTTAGAATATATTTACTTGTGAACCAGGCGAGGTCCGCGTGGACCCGAGCAAGGGTTCGGTCGGCTTCGGCTCCGGCCTCCACGGGTGGGCGTTCACCCTCAAGCAGTTCTCCGAGATGTACGCGGACAAGTTCAAGATCGACCTTGTCAAGCTCATGAACAGGTGAGGTGGAAAATATTATTTTTTATATCAGTCGAGGCAATTCAATGTATTTGTTATTATTTACATGTAACAGATGTTTTTGTATGTGATTCTCGTCATCGTGGTCAACATCACGAAACTGGTTATTTTATAATTGCCTCGTGTATAATATATGCTCATTATTTATGAATTCCTTTGTTATCATTTCCAATTTATACATTTTTATTTCTCACACTAGCTTTTGCCCGCGACTTCATTCGAGTGGAATAGTTTAAAAAAATGTTAAAAATATCCCGCAATTTTGAAACATCTTCATTGGTGCTCCGCTCCTACTGCTCTTAGCGTGATGGTTTATAACCTATAACCTTCCTCAATAAATGGGCTATCGGCTATGCTAACACTGAAAACAATTATCAAATCAGACCAGTAATTCCTGAGATTAGCGCGTTCAAGCAAACAAAGAAGAAACAAACTTATCAGCTTTATATATATAAGATGAAACTCTCTCACCGACACCACGCCCTGTCAAAATTTTCACATCTGTTTAAGAAATTAAAGGTTTTTAAATATCCCACGGGAACTCTTTATTTTATCGGGATCAAAACTATCCTATATGTTGATCAGGGATATAAGCTATAACCATACAAAATTTCATGTAAATCGGTCTAGTCGTTTCGGAGATTAGCCGGTGCAAACAGAGAAACAAAAATTTGAAAAAAGTTTAAATTGGTTTTATTTCACTTCTAACATCCCCCTGACTCGGTTTTTAGCAATTTTTTTTCATTCTACAGAAATTTGACCTCGACAATTTTATTATATGTATAGATTATTTGTTAACCCGTCTTGTTGATACTGGATACAGTCTTCAATGCTCTACTCCAGCGGCAGAAAAAGACGGAAAGTATACTCTCGACATGGATTGGTGAACTGTTCTTTCTGGACTTTTTACAACGAAAGTTGAGACACATGATTTGCACAGTATTAACACAAAAGTGTACACCGCAAAACCGATTTATGTATTGGAAAGGAGAATATATCAATTGTTAAAAGATTCTCTAATATACAAGTTTGTGACAGATTACCAATTGATCATGATCTTTATGCTTTTTAAATATCCAATATAAATACAGTGTAAACTCTATATAACGACACTGAAAGGCTGCAAGGTGTGGCGTTATATAGAGTTGTCGTTCAATGGAGAGTCTGTTATTTTTGTTTGACGTCTTTTGCTGCAGGAGTTGTATTTTTTACCCTTTTTATTAATCTTGCGTTATTGATGCATCTTGGTGATAAGGAAATACTTAGAAATTTCGTGATGCATGATACAGACAGTCGAGTTTAGTATGGGCTAAGATAATAAAGCGATAAAAGAGCGTACATAGCTGTTTTTACTATTTTTTAACAAACTTCAAAAAAAGGAACTCAATTCGTCGGAATCTTTTTTTTTGTTGTTTTTTTATGTATGTTTATGTATGTACCGATTACTCCGAAATTTATGATCCGATTTACGTGATTCTTTTTTGTTCGACGCGGAATAGCTTCCAATTGATCCCCTAAAAATTTCACGTAGTTTGGCCCAGTAGTTTACATTTTACGAACATTTTTATGTTCCCGTTTCTTGGGACCTATATTTAAGAAGCGCGGCACCTTTCGTAGGTCTACCCATGCATAGCTAGGCACTAAAAAGTAACAAATAAAATAAAAATACTTCGTTTAAAAAAACCGACTTCAAAAACTAAAAAGTATAAAATAACTTATTTCTAAAGCTATGTATTATTATTAATATAAATTTTCTAAAACATCTCGAAGTCGGTGCAAAGTAAAACATAAAAATGATTATATTTTGAAAATTACTAAGCACCGACTTTAACACGTTTTAGATAATTTATATTAATAATAATACATAGCTTTAGAATTAAGTTATTTCATACATTTTAGTTTTTGAAGTCGGTTTTTTACCAAATTAAAAGGTACTTCAATTACTTAACTGTTGTCGTTATTGAGAGTAGGTGTTATGCTATATAGAGTGTATAGTTGTATGAAACTAAACCAACCAAAGCCAATTGTTCGACGTTTAAGGGAGTTTGTCGTTAAATCGAGTGACATTATATGGAGTTTACATTGTATGTTCTATTTTATAACATTAAGATAATGTGATAAAAGGAATTGAATTGAAACATGTGAAAATAAGAGTTGAAAAAGAAATGTTGAGTTGGTTTGCATGCTGTGGCGATAAAATAACCCACAGCCAGGTGGTAGGGTATTTGCCCGTCTGGATGGCTACCAGCCCTGGTCTAGTGTATGCCGCCGTAACAACCTTGACTTGTGTATTAGTGGCTAGATTTCAGTCTCCTTTATCAGAGCAGCAGCACATTTCTAGAACCTTTTATCTGTCCGCTAGACTTGTGCAACAAAAATCATCTATTAATAATCTCCCAACAGGCTATGGGGTGAGAACTTTTTCAACGCCCAGACAAAGAAGTGGGCGAAGCAGAAGGACGCCGACAACAAGCGTTCGTTCTGCATGTACGTGCTGGACCCAATTTACAAGGTGTTCGACGCCATCATGAACTTCCGCAAGGAGGAGATCGACGGTCTGCTCAAGAAGCTCGGCGTCACCATCAAGCACGAGGACGCCGACAAGGACGGCAAAGCCCTGCTCAAGGTCGGTGATTATATTCTTCGGGACAATATTTCCTGGATCACGTAGTATTGTAAATGCAGGAGGTTGAAATAAAGGAGATTGATACACTTTCATATATTCTTGGACCCAGATTGTACAGAGATGAGTGATTTTAAGATTTCTTTTAATTATGTTAATATTTTTTGTGGTTGTGTTTTAATATGCTTAATTTTTTGGAATTCATTCACATAATTCACTTACTTTATTTATGAACTTATTTTTAGATTTCTCGTCTTCCAGATAAAAAGGGCTGATGTTTTCTGTTTTGTGGTGGAAAAATTAAATAATTTTTTTTAAAGGCATATATCAAGTCATTAAATTTCTTTGGCCCAAAAGTCCTCGTCTCCTTTGTTTCATTTGAATTGAATTCGATATGTGAAATATTAAAATACAACAGCTATTTTCGCTGTTTTAGGTGTGTGTTTTGTAGAAACTTCTTCTTCTTAGTGTGATGATATATAGCGAAATATATAGCGTAGCCTTCCTCGATAAATGAGCTAACACTGAAAGAATTGTTCAAACCAGACCAGTGGTTCCTGAGATTAGCGCTTTCAAAAAAACGAACAAACTCTTCATTTTTATAATATTAGTATAGATCATTGTGGTTTGTTTATTTTATTTAAATGATTGGTTGAATTATTCTTTATATCTGGAACTAATATAGATTTTATAATAGGAAATCTACCTTTTAATATAATTGGTTCACTTTTAATCTGTATCTAATTTAAAGTATAAAAATATTTTGTATTTTCAGAGATAGATTGAGAAATGGCACTTTATTTTGTATATTTCATAATTTTATTAATGAAATAAAAATATCATAATAAACTGTGAGCATTCTTGAGAAATGGTTTAAGTACGTCATTTTCTAGTCCCAAGTGTTGCCAGCTACTTAATCATAAGTTTCTGGGTGTCAAAGTGGACTGACAGCATGTTTTCTTTCCGGAATTGGTTGTAAACTATTCGTCATTTGTGACCCCATTAATGGAAGATACATTTGCTGCATCGATTATAAACAGAGTTAATAAAATTGTAGAAAATTATAAATTTCTTGTTGAAGTTATAACTTGAACAATAATTATAAAATGCATCATGTTTGAGAATGATGATTGAGAATTACTTTTCGTGAGATATTTAGTTGGTATTAATAAAACTAATAATAGTTTTATGGAAGGTAGTGATTATAAACATGAATAAAAATTAAGATGGCGCTGTGGTACATTGAGGTACATCATTTTCCATTGGTACACTTCATGGACTGAATTGAGAACCTAATTGAGATTGAGTAATTTTTATTTTGTGCCAAATTTCTCAACACCCACTTTGACACAGCGAAAATTAAGCTGTTATTAGTGACATTTCGCCGCGACCATGCTCGGCACGTGGAACGGCTGAATGAGCACTTTGAGCGTTATGAGCGTCAGGTGGAACTTGCCCAAGACTCGAGAAGAAAACTCAAAATAAAAACTAATTTTGCACAGGTGGTTATGCGTAGCTGGCTGCCCGCTGGGGAGGCCCTCCTTCAGATGATTGCCATCCACCTGCCTTCACCTGTGGTCGCCCAAAAGTACCGTATGGAGATGTTGTATGAAGGACCCCACGACGACGAAGCTGCTCTCGGTATTAAGGTGATTGTTTTCATCATCAATATTGTCTAAATTACTGCAACATCTCAGTTGTAAAATTTCAAGGGCCACTAAAAGTAACATGAATTTTAATGATATGCCATTATGCCACGGGAATTTAGTCTAAAATGGTCTAATAATTTTATTTTAATGTTTAAGTTAGTAGTAGTAAATTTAAGTATCAATTCTGCTACAGATAATTAATTGAATGATGACTATTATTACAAATTGATGTAAAAAAAATTGAACGATTTTATGCTCTCTGATCATATACATATATTGGTAATAGTCATTTAAACTAAACTAGCTAGAATAGCCAGTCTGGTTTTGAGGTTCGTTTAAATTTAAATACTATGTTTAGTCCCAAGTGTTGCCAGCTATTTGAAATAAGTTTCTGGGTGTCAAAGTGGACTTACATTAATTTCTTTTTGGAATTGGTTTTGTATCTAAATGATTCGAGACCCCATAATCAAAAGATACATAACAAAGTAATAGGGTAGATTTAGTAGAAAGGCGAAGCCATCGACAAAGAATTTAAATCCTTGCAAAATAACTAAAAAGTAGTAGAATGAATAATCAACAGTCGTCAGAAGTTTTTTTTAATTGTTCCTTTTATCTTCGATCGGAAATTGTTCCATAAGCAGATGATTTGGTTGTCATGATGATCGTCGACAGAAGTGAAATTTTCTGCCTCTGTTCATCATATTTCATTTTGACGTTTCACTCCTTAGAATTGTGACCCCGAAGCGCCGTTGATGATGTACGTGAGCAAGATGGTGCCTACATCCGACAAGGGTCGATTCTACGCTTTCGGACGTGTGTTCTCCGGGAAGGTCATCACCGGAATGAAGGCTCGCATCATGGGGCCGAACTTCCAGCCTGGCAAGAAAGAGGTCAGTACATTGTTTTTTTTTTATTTTTTCTGAAGGCTAATAAAACACTTGTGATTTAATTTTTTTATTTGCTCAAGTTTGAAAAATTAAAATACTTAGCATACCTTCCGGCACACCCGTGCCCCGCTGTAGCGGGTCTGTACCTTTGGTGCTGATCTGCTTTGACGGCGTCGGCGTGCTAAAGAAGCAGATGAAACCTCGACCGCGTCCAAACGCTGCACAGAACCTCTATCCTTATGTCCCGGCAATGCTAGCTACGGCGCGGACGATACATTTAAAATATTGTTAAAAAATAAAGAGTTTTTATTGTGTAAAGTAGACGTGTTTAAATTCATATTGCATAGGTTTCATACTATAAGTTTATTTGGTATTGAAAACGTTTTCTTACTGAAAGTAATGTGTCTGAACTATCCAAGAATTACCAATTCATCTGTATGAAGAAGACTGCTCACTACTGGCCTCTTTCTATATCTTACTGACCATTCACGTTTCAATTGCCTTAGCCTTAATTGATTTATTAAAGGATGATTTTTTTGACAACTTTTGACCCACCCCTATCCCCATGTACGTAAGATTTCTCGACCCCAACTTTTTACGTAAGATTCTCCTTTCTCCGAATAATAAAACGTTAGAAAAGGATAACTCACACTAAAACTCACAGTTTAACGTAAATCAAATATTTTTATTATTTAGCAGATAATTTAAGTTTTCTCTCATTGCTCTCAGATATAGATTATGTAATATAATACTAGCTGGTACCCGCCCGCTTCGCGTGCTGTTAAATCCGTTCTTAGCTGACGGTCCATGCCAAATTTCAAGTCTATAGGTATTTTAGTTCCTGAGATATCGTGATGAGTCACTATATACGTGGATTTCAAATATATATATGTATATATAATTTCGACTCCCCCGCCCCCCATATTTAGATTTTTCTTATATCCTCGGGATCTTACGTAATTAATGAATAGCCCTTTACTATTAGTTAAAATGTGAGATAAGCTCTATACAAATAATGTCAAATCTCTGCCATAATGAATGAATAGTAAGATATTAGAACAGACCCTATATGGTCGTAGTGATGGTTCATTCATAAAAATTACTTTGTAAAACATTGTATTATTATAAACTACATAATAAAAAATAAAAAGACGAGTGATTAAACATGATAATTACAAAGTAAAGATGTGTTACTGGGGAGTTTGTTGCGCCGCTTCTCCTTTAACAGTAACTAAAATTGCTTTGGAAGCGGTGGTAGAGTCATGACTTTCAATAAGTAATCTGTAAGATTCCATTTTGAAATAAATAAATTCATTTTCATTGTAATGACTTTTCTTATTTCTAAACAGCTTTGCTCGTATAATTTATTCCTTTGAAAAATAATTTCCCAGTGTGTTTAGTTTTGATACCTTCCTATAATCCACACTGTCATTTCAGGATCTGTACGAGAAGACCATCCAGCGTACCATCCTCATGATGGGTCGTTATGTTGAGGCCATTGAGGATGTGCCATCCGGCAACATCTGCGGTCTGGTCGGCGTCGACCAGTTCTTGGTCAAGACCGGAACTATCACCACATACAAGAACGCTCACAACATGAAGGTATATTTTTCCAATTCTTTGCATAACTTCATTTTTCTAAATTGTTATAGAATATTGTATAATTAAATCAAAGTACATTCTATCTCGCTCCTCCACCCTATATGGGTCAACCTTAAAGTTATAAATATATTTATCAATTGGACTTACTTATGCAAAACAGAACCAATCCACAAACATGCCAAAATTGGGTTAAGGATCCAGAAGGCTTTCAAAATGCACCTTCTATTGACTCAATAAGAATCGTAACAATCTGACATTTTTATCACAAAGTAGCTAACCCACAAAACACCAAGAGTATAATAAACTAACTAAATCCATGACCCATGGTAATCCAATTTGAAAATATTTACATTCAAATTGTACTTGAATATATAGGACAAAATATAATATACAATATTCAAATTTTTTTTCCAAAATAAAGACACATTTTTTTATGCAAAATTTTAATAAAAACGGCTTTTTCGCAAAACTATCAGTATGAGGGTTGGCTTCATTTTGCATAAGTAGGTCCAATTACTACAAGAAAACTAGGGGGGGTCATCGAAGTGGGGGAAGGTTAAAAAGTGGTGCGCTTTGTGTGGTAGTGGTAGTATGTTCTCTTAGTTACTTCAAACCGCTTTATTTTTATTTTTCAATACAGGTGATGAAATTCAGCGTGTCGCCCGTCGTGCGTATTGCCGTTGAACCCAAGAACCCAGCCGATTTGCCCAAACTGGTGGAAGGTCTCAAGCGTCTGGCGAAATCGGACCCTATGGTGCAGTGCATTAACGAGGAGTCTGGCGAGCACATCGTCGCCGGCGCTGGAGAGTTGCATCTTGAGATTTGTCTCAAGGTAAACTTTTGTAAACTGGCTTATGGCAATTTTCAATCATCTATCTAACTTGGAATTGAGTTTTTCTAATTAATTTAAAAAATACTGTTGTTCAAAACTAATAATTTTACTTGATGTACATGTGCAGCAATTTTAATATACGTACAGTGTACGAATTGTGTAAGTGGGGTAGAGAAAAATATGTATATCAAGCAACAAAAATTCTATGAAGATCATACTTCATGTTTTATCATCACTTTAAACCGCTAATTTTTTATACAGGATTTGGAAGAGGACCACGCCTGCATTCCTATCAAGAAGTCTGACCCTGTGGTGTCGTACCGTGAGACAGTGAGCGAGGAGTCTGACCAAATGTGTCTGTCCAAGTCCCCAAACAAGCACAACCGTCTCTTCATGAAGGCCCAGCCTATGCCCGATGGCCTACCTGAGGACATTGATGATGTGAGTACCAAATACTAAAGTGCCCTCCACATTATCGCGAGAATGTACTGGGTTATTGCGAGTCTTTGTAGGGCCCATAATAGCTAAAGTTTAGATAGATTGATAACACTTTATTGTACACCATTACAGAAAACTTACGAACTAGTATTAATCTAGTTGGGTACAAAGGGCGGTCTTATCGCTAAACAGTGTCTCTTCCAGACAACCCGTGGCAAGAATATTCCGATTAGGAGTGGTGAAGCATATACAATATTCCCTTTGACATCTATTCTTGTTTTAAGGCAGTTGTAATGGCATTTTAACTTATTGAGCTTGCAGTTTATTGATTTTACAGGATTATGTTTACATGATGTTTAAAGAAAAAATGGCTGTATATTTGGTTAGCTCATGTGCATTAAGAATTATAGTGACAAATTACTTTTTTCAAGATGGCTTAATCTATTTAGTTGAAACCAACGTTTACATTTTCGCGTGCATTTAAGTTGTGCGCTTTGTTTTTGTTATCACTCTTATCATTTTAAATTTAATTATAACGCCAGGACCAAATACTATTTTATGCACACTGCCTGATAAAATGTTTATATCTTAACTTTTAACTGTGTATATTTTATTTATAAAACCTAATAAACTTCATGAATTCCTCTTTCTTTAAATTGCTTCTGAACATAAAAGTTTATAAAAATACCTAATTTCAATAATCATGAAGAAGTTTACTATGCGCGAAATAACCGGCCACAACCTGGTCAAGTTGCGTGCCATCGATTAAGCCATCTTGTTCAAAGGCCAAATCATGGTAATGATGTGCTAATATAAAAAATGTGTCCAGGGCAAAGTGAACCCCCGGGACGACTTCAAGACCCGCGCGCGTTACCTCACCGACAAGTATGAGTACGACGTGACCGAGGCGAGGAAGATCTGGTGCTTCGGCCCCGAGGGCACCGGGCCCAACATCATGGTGGACTGCTCCAAGGGAGTGCAGTACCTGAACGAGATCAAGGACTCGGTCGTGGCCGGGTTCCAGTGGGCCGCCAAGGAGGGCGTCATGGCCGAGGAGAACCTGCGAGGCGTCCGATTCAACATCTACGACGTGACGCTGCACACGGACGCCATCCACAGGTGACGACGCCATTTCTATCTTTTTTATGGCTGGTGTACCGGTTTTATTTAAACTAGTGGTCGAAATTTGACCATTATTAAGTTTTGACATTAAGGTTCTGTTGTCAAAGACGGATTTCGCCAAGGCACCACTGTTAAGTTGACTTTAACAACAACAAAATAATAATTATGCATGTGTGTTTTAAATACATGGTAGTGTGTGTAATGTTTATTTTATTGATTTAACCCTTAACAGGGCCCAAATTTAATATTATTTTTGTCATCGGCCAGCTGCAATCAAAATTGCCACGCAAAAACGAAGGGAATTATATAGTCTCTTTCACTCTAATACAAATTCTATGTAGTTAGAGGGAGAAAGCACTAGTTCAACGTTTATTTCAAGTATTACAGGTTAATGTATTTTTTATCCATAATTTTAAAAAAAATAGCTTTCTGCCCTTCTCTATAAAAACTATAAGTGTGCGATATTTCATACTCCTCCGGCCGCGAAATTTTTGTAAAAAGGGGTACAAAGTTTTTGCTTCATGTATTAATGTTTGTTGCAGAGGTGGTGGTCAAATCATTCCAACCACCAGGAGATGTTTGTACGCGTGTCTGTTGACCGCGCAGCCCAGGCTCATGGAGCCCGTCTATCTCTGCGAGATTCAGGTGACGTTTTATATTGCATGGTTTTTTTTGTGTTTTGCTGATATGTACAGTTTGCAATTAGTTGATAAAGTGCGCTTTGTTTAAAGTATGATATCAAAACAGATGATATTGTAGAGAAATTAAATTTCAAAAATTGCTAAATTTATCATAATGTATATGAAAATTAAACTTAACAAAGTAAAAAATTATTATTTATAAATTTTGTATTTGCATAGATTTTAAGTTTTTCTCTTCTTGTGATCATTTTTCATGTTTTGAATTGATAATTTAGTGTAAGATTTCAAGAGCAAATTAAACAATAATATTAAAGCAAAATTTTCTGAATATTTATAATTTATATTCATGTATATGCTGTAAGATTTTATTGTGCATTCGCACAACTTGATCCAAAATTAGGTCCACTGTGTTTTTCACTATGTTAGTAGAACACATTTCCAGGACAATAATGAACATTTTTAGTCTTATTTGATTCTTGATATTTGATATAGTCTCTTTGAAAGAAAATAATGTTTAATAACTGATACAATAATAAAAGAACTTACTCTGGAACTAAAAATTTTAATGCAGTCGTCTTTTAGCTTATCAATTTGCAAATTCTCGCTTTAAAAATGTATATGATCAAAAACAGTTTTTGATTACTTCATTTTGACTCGGTATCCATATATTGAAAAATAAATGTATTGGTTTCGCATGAGATCTAAACCTATACTATACCCACGTTTTTTCCTGAGCGGCCTATGTATGCAACCGATAGAGCCGCCTTTCCGAGACGTGGCAGATTAACTAGTTCTTTGTTTTGGCATTGGCACACCCAACATATGCATTGCCTGAATAGGGGATCTAACATTCCTTATCAAAATTTTTAACAACACCACCATGGTATTGGCAATATCCCGATTCGTGAATGCTTTGAAACTTGCATGGATTGTTTTTGTGGCAGTCTAAAAGAATGATATTTCTGTAGACAGGTTAAAGTTTTAATTTTTTAACAGTGTTGGCAACTGTAAATGTGCAATGATTGCTTTTAAATCTATAAAAGTATCAGATCATGTACAGTCATGGAACGAAAGTGTTCATCACCTTAAAGTTGACTTTGGTGCTTGCATGAGTATAAGAAACAATACAGAGTGGTCTGTTGTATATTACCCACAAGAAAGCATAGCTTGCTTAATTTTGGGATATACATGTCTGTGTTTTTTTTAAATCGTCAATCTCCATCATTTTGCAAGACAGGTTTTCTTTTCTCTTGTCTCTTTTAAAACTAACCTGTGTTTTCTTTCTCTTCTTGTATGCCCATTATTGTTATATGCATGATCGTCGTACAAAGGCACTAATGCGATTGTTTTCGGCGGGCAGTGCCCCGAGGTGGCGGTGGGCGGCATCTACGGCGTGCTGAACAGGCGCCGCGGGCACGTGTTCGAGGAGTCGCAGGTGGCGGGCACGCCCATGTTCGTGGTGAAGGCGTACCTGCCCGTGAACGAGTCGTTCGGGTTCACGGCCGACCTGCGCTCCAACACCGGCGGGCAGGCGTTCCCGCAGTGCGTCTTCGACCACTGGCAGATCCTGCCCGGCGACCCCTGCGAGGCGGGCAGCAAGCCCTACGTCGTCGTACAGGTGCGTGCTTCTCCAATATATGTTTTTACTTTATTCATACGGATTCTGACCCCCTCTACCACCCTCATGTAAGGATACATAAGATTTCTTGAAACCCCTTCCCCATTCTTACGTAGGATACATGCTAATTTTTCTGAATAATAAAACGTTAGAAAGCAATAGTTACAATAAAAGCCACAGTTTAACGTAAATCAAAGATTTTTATTCTGTAGCATATAATTTAAGTTGTACTAATATTAAATTGCGACTTGTTATATATTAAGGGCATGTATCTCATGTGCTCTTCTGGCAAACGCGAATTAGTGAATGACCCCTTACAACACCTGAGGTGAAGCCATCTCTTTGCTAGACTTAAGATAGTTTGAGTCAAGGTTAACCATTTCTTGTTTATATTCTGTGAGAGTGTGGTATTACACCGATCAACCAGGCCCAGCGAGCCATAATCGAGACCAATGATTCCGGCTCTACTGGATGCATTAGATAAATTTTAAAAATATTTAGACATCTTGATCTAGACCTTCCGGCACAACCGTGTCGCGCTGTAGCGGGTCTGTACCTTTGGTGCTGATCTGCCTTGACGGCGTCGGCGTGCGATGGAAGGAGATGAAACCTCGACCGCGTCCAAACGCTGCACAGGACCTCTATCCTTATGTCCCGGAACTGCTAGCTACGGCGCGGACGATACAATTTTATAAATATAATTAATTAGTGAGGTGTAGTGTTGTACTCGCCACTGTTTTTGTTACCCGTTAGAATTGTTAAAAGATAATCGATGGTCCAACTGTGATGGAAATTGGTTGCCATTGTATATGGGAATTTTTATTATCGGCCTTGATTGGGGGGGGACTGAAATCTGGCCATTAATACTCTAAACAACTTTCCTATGATTCTCATGCTCTGGACTTGTGATGGTATCTGTTAAAAGCTATGTTTTGAGATTGTTAAGACACTGGCGATATTCTTCTATCCATGCAGGAACGGAGAAAGATTACAATTTCCTACAGCCGGGCAGCCTATCGTAAGAGGCGACAAAACAACCCACAGCCAGGTGGAAGGGCATTTGCCTGACTGGATGGCTACCACCCCTGGTCTAAAGTATGTCACCATAACATCCTTCAGTTCTGTTCGGGCATTAGTGACCAGGTTCCAGTCTCCCTTAAGAGAGCAGCACCGCATTTGTAGCACCTTTGGTGTTAAATTGTGCATTCTTGTTCTGTAACAATTATTCTTCTTTTGTCTATTTTTCATTAACTATCGTCGCTGACATTCTGTTCTCTTTTCTTGCAGGAGACGAGGAAAAGGAAAGGACTTAAGGAGGGTCTCCCAGATCTAAGTCAATATCTGGACAAGTTGTAAATGCCGTAGCTAAATGCAATCCACATTGTAATATATGTAATATTACGAAGCCTCAAGCACTAAACAAATTTGTTTTTTTAATTAATATTATATTCTACATCAAACATTCCCAACGTGGAACAAACACCGTGAACAATTCAAACTAATGCAGTTTCATTTCTTTTAGAACAGTGTGATCTTACATATCATTTTGTTCGAAATTTAAAAAGTGACTGCTAATATGACTAGTTTGATCCAACATTGTTCCAAACCATTGAGCCAACTGACAAACTTATGTGCAGAACTTATTTTTTAACAAGAACACACTGCACATTGGTTTGGCTGTTTAGACAAGTTGGACTCATGTTGGAACAAACATATTCTACACTGAATTACCATTTATTAATTTATATTAAGAAATGGAAAATGTGGAATGTTTGAACAAAAAATGTCCGGATCGAGTCGTTGGACATTGTCGTTCCACTCCCGTAAAGAGACTGTTTTAACATCAATGGGTATAAATAAAATTTGCTGGACAATATTTATTGTTATCTTTTAAAATGTGATACTTTGTCTATGGTGTCACATAATAAAATTATTATTGGAACTCTATGGTCGTCATTTGAATCCTGATTATGTTCGACAGTCGACGTATTTAACCAGACTGTACAAATTTCTCAATTTCGCAGTAAGGTCGTTTGAGGTTATTAATTATTATCTTTTTTTATGTGATATGATATTTTTCGTTATCCGCCATCTTTGTATGGAAGGACCGCGTTAATCTTGATTTACTTGTACTTGTAATTAATTTTTAAATTATAATTTTTCTATTGTAAAAACCAAACCGCTATTGTTTTTTGACTTTTTAAATAAGGCACTTTTATACTGATAACGGTGAGTGGTTTTTTATTTTCAATTTAATTGGTTCTATATTTGACTTATTTCGAAATTATGATCTCTATTTTCTGGCGAAATATTATTTTTATTGAATATATGGAAGTATAAGTATAAATTCCTAATATTGAAAATTAGTATAAATAAAGTAATTAAAGCAAGTAAATTCCATAGAGATTTGACTTCGAAACTTATCAGATATAGAACCCTATCTGAATTTAGTGTTATTACAAACTGTTTAATATATATAATAGTCCATGTCTTATCTTATAATAATATATAATGCTGAAGAGTTCGTTTGTTTGCTTGAACGCGCTAATCTCAGGAACTACTGGTCTGATTTGAAAAATTCTTTCAGTGGTAGATAGCCCAGGAAGGCTATATATCATCAATAAAAGCGGAGCACCAATGAAGAATTTTTAGAATCTGGGGCGGACGACGTCGCGGGACAGCTAGTACCTTTATTATTTAAATAATATACTAGTGACAAGTTATTATTTCGAAAGTCGTAAAAATTATGTCTCCCCTAAAATACAAGGAAGATTCATCAAAATCAAACTAACCATCAGGGCAGCATTTCCCGAATATATAGATCCCGACTTACCGCGTCGCATATTGGCACGGTGATGTTATAAAAAAAAAACAATACTTTCTTATGGAAATAGCACTCCTGTATTTAAATAAATATCTAAATTTTATACAATACTTTATTTTTATCTGTAACTCGTATATAAACTTTAAAAAAAAATGTTACCGCGAATCATGAGTATATGGAAACATTTCTAAACTAGTCGTTTTCTTTTGCAGTTTGCATATTTATTTGAAGAACCAGACAACAAGAGGTAAGATATTGCAAATTTTCACAAATGTTTTGCCAGACTGCGTTGTGTGCGGCCTGTGTTACATGTTTTATAATTTAAACATTGCCAAATTCTTGTTTTAATGTTAATATTAGAGGTGCCACGAATATTCGGCTGCTATTCGGTATTTTTCCGAATATCGAATACTGAAAAAAAAACCACACATTGCCCGAAATTGTATATCCATAAAAAAATTGTAGTAATGCTACGTTTTAACAGTCGTAAATGCGATTTTAATGTTACTTTTCAGCCAGTTTTTAAAATGTCCGAAATAAATATAAAATTAAAATTGCGTTTAAAACCGTTGTAACATAGTTTTAATTATTTGTATATATTATTCGCAAGAACGTAAGAGTAACGTAACAACACTTCACAAATTATTGCTTCAATACTAATCTCATCATCATCATCTTCAGCCAAATTCAGTCCACTGCTGGACGTAGGCCTCCCCAAGTATGCGCCACATATTCCGGTCTCCTGTCTTCCGCATCCAGCCCCTGCCGGCGATCTTGCGCAGGTCGTCAGTCCATCGGGCTGGCGGGCGTCCTACGCTACGTTTACCGAGACGTGGTCTCCACTCCAGGACTCGTTTGCTCCATCGGCCGTCGGTCCTGCGGCAGACGTGACCGGCCCACTGCCACTTCAACTTGCTAATTTTGCGAGCTATGTCGGTTACCTTAGTTCTCTTACGGATGTCCTCATTTCTGATTTTATCCATAAGAGAAACACCTAACATAGCTCGCTCCATAGCCCGTTGAGCGACTTTGAATTTGTGGACCAGTCCCGCTGTCAGTGTCCACGTCTCGGCACCGTACGTCATTATGGGTAGGACGCACTGCTCGAAGACTTTCGTCTTCAAGCATTGCGGAATGGTCGACGAGAAGACTTGACGAAGCTTACCGAATGCTGCCCAGCCTAACTGAATCCTCCTATTGGCTTCCCCCTCGAAGTTGTGCCTGCCAACCTGTATTTTCTGTCCAAGGTAGACATATTCCTGCACAGCTTCCAGAGGGACACTCTCGACGTTTACCGGTCTCGGCATGACGTGTTCGTTGAACATGACTTTCGTCTTGTCCAAATTCATGCCGAGACCGACCCGTCGGGAGGATTCGTTTAGGCTGTTCAACATGTCGGCAAGCTCTTCCAATGTCTCTGCAAATATGACAATATCGTCAGCGAAACGTAGGTGGGAGATGCGCTCGCCGTTGATGTTGATGCCCCGTTCATTCCATTCCAGAGTTTTGAAGACATCTTCCATCGCGTTGGTGAACAGTTTCGGGGATATGACATCCCCCTGTCTCACCCCGCGACGTAGAGGTATAGGTTTCGCCCTCCGGTCTTGGATCTGAACGGTCATCGTCGCGGCGTCATACAGGCATCTCAACACCTCGATATATCGCCAATCGATACGACATCTCTGCAGAGACTCTAGAACAGCCCAAGTTTCGATAGAGTCGAAGGCTTTTTCGTAGTCCACAAATGCCATACACAGCGGCTGATTATACTCTTCGGTCTTCTGTATAATCTGCCGAACAGTATGGATGTGGTCTACGGTGCTGTAGCCTTTTCGAAACCCAGCCTGTTCCGGTGGTTGGAACTCGTCAAGTCTTGTGGCGAGACGATTCGTGACGACCCTCGAAAACAACTTGTAGACGTGGCTCAAGAGTGAGATGGGCCTATAGTTCTTCAAGAGAGTATTATCACCCTTCTTGAAGAACAAGACCACCACACTCTTGGTCCACGCCCTTGGCACAGTGCCCCGGAGGATAACGGAATTAAAGAGCTCCGCCAAAGCCTTCAGGATTGAGATCCCTCCCGCTTTGAGGAGCTCAGTTGTAATACCGTCATCGCCCGGAGCCTTGCCATTTTTAAGTTGCCCGAGTGCCGTCCTAATCTCGCCAATGTCGACCTCCGGGATATCTTCCGTATAGTGGCGCGTGAGTGGTGCACGTGAGTCATTAGCGCCTTGAGCCGAAGGTCTTTCCGCCCGCGAAGAATACAATTGCCCGTAGAACCGTTCCACCTCCGCTAGGATCTCATGGTGAGACGTAAGCTCCCTGCCATCTGCTGTCCTCACTTTTGCAAGATGGCTTCTCCCCAATGGTTTTAAGAAAACTTATCTGCTATCTAAATACTAATCTGCTGTGCGCGAATTGTACATATCTAACGCCGAATATTCGGTATTCGGCCAAACCACTATTCGTGGATCTCTAATGATCATAAGTGAACATTAGAATATGAAATGATATTCACAAAGTTTGCTACTTTGAAACTTGTGAGTTCTGATGTGACACTAAACCTGTAAATTAAAAAAGGTATTTGTGTGAACAGTTTAATGTTACTTTTAAAGATTTTATTTTAATGATGACAAATAACACAGACCTGTTCTGATGTAATGAGGAAAGCTTTTATTCACTACTGATTATTTCAATAATTATTATATCTCTATAAAAAATTTAGAATAGCTAAATATTTCAGTTTTCTTTGTTTTATAGGTAAATGGATAATCAGAGAACACTACTTTAGTAAAATAAGGTAAAATCATTTTTAATATTCATACTTGTTTATTTTGTGTTTTAAATTTTAGAAATTTTTTATTAAGTGAAACCATTAGAAAATTAAAAAAAAATAAGTTCGACCAACAGACAAACCCAACTTGTTAGATATTTTTTGGTAAAATATGCATTTTATAGTGTTTTAATTAAGAAATCTGACGTGTATTAAAACATGTGCCAATGGTGACGTAAAACATCGCGATGAAACCTCCACATCCAGATAACCGACATGTGAAACCTGCTAGTCCATCTTGGACAAGTGTGGAGGGTATACTGTCCTCTCCTCTAAATTGTGGAGGCTGGAGTCCAGCAGTGGTATGTTTACGAGCTAATGTGGTTATACAGGCTTTTCAAACTAATGATGATAAATTTTCTTTAACGTGATGCCATCGTGATGGTTAACAAGCTCAACAGGACTGAAACATATAAAAACATTTATTATATTTTAGTCATGTTTTAAGTAATTTTTTTAAATAGATTGTTTTCTATGTCTACAGATAACAAATATAGTGAAAGTATCATCTGGATTGTGAACTGGTGAAACGATGAACTAAGTAAGTATAAATTCATTCTTTTTTTAGCAACACCAGGTTTAGATGGCTACCATCCCTGGTCTAAAGTATGTCGCCATAACAACCTTGTGTTGTGTTTCGGCATTAGTGACCAGGTTCCAGTCTCCCTTAAGAGACCAGCAGCGCATTTTTAGCATCTTTGGTGTTGCAAATGTCCATAGGCGATGGTAACCGCTTTCCATCAAGTGGGCCGTCTGCCTGTCTGCTGAACTCTTGCCATAAAAATAATAAAATGAAAATAGATTGAAGTTTTTAGTAATGTTAGACAAACTCACATATAGTGTACATCCTCAAGCTAATTAAATTACGCCTGTATTGTGTAATGTGAATTTTGTGCAATTAGTAAGGAAAAATAATACACAGATAAAGAAATGTGGCTTAAATGTATTCATTTCGCTCCTTTATATTTGGCGTTAGACAAGTGCATTTATCCAGAGTCAAGTAGTCATGTCAAACCCTGGGCAGTGGCTTTGTTTTACTTATATAACCACTTCATTCGGTATTTTCTCCTGTTTTTCAAATTTTAAACACATTGTACAAACTGGCGAACCATTTAAAGATTTATTATAGAATAGAAGATAGATTCAGATCACCACCAAACAGTATATACTTTGGTTTATTATGATGATAATCTTCGCCCTGATGCCACCGTGACGGTTGTTTACAAGCTCAACAGGACTGAATATGTGATGATATTCGTTCTGTGTTTATATGAATTTAAATAACAAAAATAATTTAATATTGAATGTTTTTTTATAGGTACCAATGGAAACTTTCGTAACGTGGTCCTTCGAAGTGTTCGACATTTTAGTTTTGGTAAGATTCAGAAATAGTGTTTATTAGCTTATTCCGACACAGTTTTCACTAAAGCGATAGATACATTCTTTTTTAAATGCTGCGGAACTTTGTGACCCGGGAATTTCAAGTCGAGAGTGGCCGAAGTCGCGGACATATCCTAGTTTGTATTAAAACGCGACTACATGTTTGGTTATATTCATCTGGAACAGTACTTTGTTTCTGGAGGAACGGTTAGGACCTAGTCTTTCAAGTGTGTGTAAAATTTCGTGATGATCGGTTAACTAGTTAGATGTGAAAGCGTCACAAAACCAACTCACATTCCCATATATAATACTAACTGTCCTGGCAGACTTTATCCTGCCCGGAAAAGATTCAATCGATATGCCGACAGCAGCGGAACCTACCGGGTCCAATCGGGAACCAACTCAGAATTGGTTCATGCACAATAACTTTGCTAAAGATCATCACATGATCAAATGTATAGTTTATGTACGATTATATAAAGGACATACAGACGAACATTCATTTTTATATACAAGATTATTGTAATAAATTACATAATGGATCATGTGACCACCTATAATAATAATATAATAGAAAGTTTATTTACCACGAACATTGTTCAGATTTAGAAAGATGTATAGTATATCCTGTTGATGGCCATAATATAATAAATATCATAATGAATACGTTTTATAACGGCCTATGAGTTCATAGGCTAAATAAAACTTTAACAATACTCATTGACACTAGACCGAAACGTCGGAATATTAAAAGTCAAATAAACCACCGCGCTTAAAACCCGTTAAAACGTAGTTTTATTATGTATAGAATATACAAGTCGCGAAAACATAGAAAATATTAATATGATGAATATATCACAGACCTGTTCTGAATACATTTGAGGTCACTTTTTACAAATCTGATTTTATTATGATATATATTAATATTTATTTGCTTATTATAAATGTGTATGAATCTAATGACATACTGTTTGTTTCAGGTACTGGTGAATTACATGTTTATTAAATACAAAATATTTTAAACCGATACAAAATAAAGACAAAACATTAATGTTTAGTTTTATTTTCATAATAAAATGTTGGCTGCAATGTATTTTGATGACATACACAGCGCGTTCCACTAGTAGCTTACAGCGCCCAAAATGCTCCGGTAGCCGTTGTGGTTGTAGCGAAAACGTTACTAATGACGTCATCATTTTCGATCACAACGCTCGCAACGACCCATGTCAAGAGGTGGGTCTAATATTGAATTAACGCAATACTTTTGGCGGTTCCTTTAAAGTTATCCCACGCCACTATTCGTTCGTTGTGTATATATTTGAAAAAATATTAAAAAATCGACCTCAAAGTAACTAAAAATAAATATTTTCCACAGCATTTTGAAGTCTGCCAAGTAACACTTAAAAATCACTAATTTAAAAAAATATTTTGTTTTACTTTGCACTGACTATAGAATATATTTTTTTTATCAAAAGTTGGGAAGTTTTGTTATTCTTATTTCTTTTACTATTTTCTGCTTTCTAGTTACGCAAATACTTGAATAGTTTTAGAAAAAAAAAATGAAAAATTGGGATAAAGTAAAGGCTTGTGTTTAAACGCCTACCAGAAATGCACCTATTTTACTACCAATAAATTCGAAATACCTACCAGAATGGGTAAATGCTCACCAAATTGTGTTTCCAGAAGTATTGTAGAAATGAAGCTATTTTCCTTTTAATGCTATGCCATAAAAATATATAAACGCCTTTAAAGCTAATTTCAGACCAAATATTTTACATTATCGCTAAGTCGATATTACCAATATTTTGTTTCTCCACTTCCAATTTAGTAATTTTTGCTGAGGCAAAAAAGCAAATGGTCGAACGTACAATTATTTTTAATACCAAATATAATATTGCGTTGTTTTTCACTAATATTTTACTTATATATAAGATAAATAGTGAATGGTTACAGTTGGTTCTGGCACTCGCCGGCCGCTGCCGCGGCACGCTCGCTTCGCTCGCTCGGCCCGTGCGCTTTGGTCTACACATTACCTAACCTAACCGACTGTTTAAAACTCCACATATTTAAATTTTCGGATACATAGTCTCCTATCTAAATAAATCCCGTAAAAAAACGTCTCGCCGACAAAATTACCAGATCATTGTCGTGAATTTCAAACTTCGATAATTAATTGAATATGTATTTTTTCCACTCTTGGATTCAGGTTGGATAATTTGATTACACTTAAACTATTTAGAATTGTAATTTTCGGTTTGAATGTTAGTGTTTTAGTAAAACAATATTTGGTGGTCATTTATCCATTTTGATAAGCAAAAAGAATTTAAATACAAAGCGTACAATTATTCTGATGAGTGTATATTTATTTTGGAACGTAAAACATTGTTTTTTAGGTACCTCGGTACAGAGTGGATTAAATTTATATGAAGTAATATATTTTATTTGGTCCTTAGTCTTAGGGACAAAAAATATTTTTGGTGAGCATTTAAATTGTACCCTAAAGTAAATAGCCAGACTAGAAAATATTTTCTAAAGGTACTACACATTACAAAACGCGTACGTTAGCCGCGGCTGACGGATACATCCGAACGCGGACGGAGCACTGCCAAGAGCATACTATTGCTGCAGTGTTATCGCCCCCGACCGACGTGTGTCGTTCCCTAGCAACGACTCAGACTGTGCGTAAATTACCAGTATATATAAAGTACTCTGTGGCGTAAATCGGCTAAGCATTTTCCATCGCCTCAAAAAAAAAAACATCCGAACAATGTGCACAGCAGAACTGTAACACAACCTCCAGTTTGCTTTAGGGCGTTAGAACGCTTAAGCTCCGCTACTTATGACTTGCAATGTGCACACTTCAATGAACTTTCCTTACCCAGATGCGTTGTAAACCCCGTCCCTCAGCCGCGTCCGTCGCCGTGAATATACACATACCTTTATTCGTGAGATTCGCATTCAATGTTGACACATCCATTGTGATTACATTAGATCTACCGTATTTGCCCACCAACTAAGGCTACACTTCGAAAATGTTATGGTTATTGCCGGTAACGAACAGCTTCATTAGTGTAAAATAAAACTTTCACAATACTCATTGATACTTGACATCATTGTCTTCTGTGATCACGGCTACTGAAGTCGCTGAAACGTCGGATAGTAAATATCAAATAAATAATCGTGCTCAAAACTGTTACAACGTAGTTTTATTACGTATACTAGTCGTGAAAACTTAAGGAAACGTTATATATTTAATCTACAAAAGTGTGTGTCACAGAGTACATTAATATTATAGGAGAGTGTCACTGTTATCCATGCAATTTCACCATTTTATAGGAGGTTCATTGATTTATAATCTGAATTAATAATGGGAGCGAGAATCAACAGAATTTTTGAAGGTGCTTGGTTTGGACAGGGTCCTTCGAATACATTTTTTTGAAGTGTAACTTCTATATAGAGGGGGTCTTACGAATTTTTGGCCCACGAAAAGGTGTCACAGTCACGTGGTCACCGTCACTAATTCTTACATTTTTAAACTCGTGATATCTTTCGAATGGAATGTCCGAATTAAATAATTCAAAAAGTTATATAAAGGTATTGAAGCACTCTTGAATATGAAGTAATTTATTTTGATAAGGATTAATACCAAGATACAAATAAAGAGCCTTTTCTAGCGGCGGCATTTTAATTAATTTTTAAAATAAAAGAACACTTATTGTGGCATAATTATAATAGATAGACATATGCTGTCGCGACACTTTTTGTAAATAATGATGTGTTCTACAAAGTCGTAGTACATTGTTTCATTCTATCATCAATAGTTTTCGCAATGCACGCTATTTTTGGTATTTTTACACCTTGCTTTACATTATTGGAGTTTTTTAGTAAGGATCCCTAATTTTTTGTAAATATAATATAGCCTTTGTCACCCGGGAATAGTGTAGCTTGCCAACAGCTCGAAGTGGGGTGTGTTCTCCCGGGGCACACTTCAGGCACTTTATTGCGCTGGATCGACTGTTGCGTAACTATGTTCTATATCTCAGTCTTTCCATCACAAACAAAAGCGCAGGGTCGTAAAGGGAGGAGGGGGGTTTTTAGTGGGTATTGAGGTTGCTCGCCCGTGCGGCATCACTCGGAGTCTCCACACTACTCTGTGTCATCGATCGCGGACGGAGCACAAACAAAGCATACTATTGCTAGTATTATCGCCCTCGACGGATGCGTGCCGCTTCCTAACGGCGGCCCAGAGTGTGCGCAAATCGGTTAAGCATTTTCCCTCGCCTCAAAACAAAAAAAAGCTTGCCAACAGTGAAAGAATTTTTAAAATCGGTTCATTAGTTTCAGAGCTTCATCAATGCAAACAACCAATCTAATCTTTCCTCTTAATAATATTAGTCTAGATATTCATATGCAGATATTTAAAATTAATTCGATATGTGCATATTACAAAAAGCGTAAGATTTGGCGCCAGAAGTTGTTTAATAGAATTGGGAGCTGGGTTGCCCTAAAAAGCGCTTTATCTATCTCCGAAAGCGCTATTGAAGCCCCAGTGAGCCGAACGCCGGGGAAATCCCGTAAACGAGAAAGCGAGCGAGGATATACCTCGTCCCTCTAATACCTAAAATCGCGTTCAGCGCATCGGAATGTGCGATGTTCCGAGCCGACATTAATGGAGACAAACTTAAGTTTGCATCGAACTATGCTCTGCTAATATATATATAATATTTTCTTAACTTTTTGCGTCTTGTACTCGTATACATAATAAAACTACGTTATTAACGCGCTTAAAAACGTTAAAACGTAGTTTTATTATAGTCACAACAAAAGTGAACGACAACGAACGGCAAAACTGTTGACGTATAAAATTATAATATTTGGTGCGTGTGTAGCGTATTACACCATTAAAATGTACCTAACCTAACCAAATCATAATTTGCAGTAAACCTGCGAAAAATCGAAATGTGTGCTGGGATACATATTAGAAGTGAAACTTCCACGGACAAGTGGAAAAACGAATCGCAACGGACAAGTCGAAAATCTTCAACTGAAAAATGACAAAATGAATCGCAACAAAATTTTAACTTTAAGTTTTACGGGCAGGTTTTTAAATTGGACAAGTACATTAACAATCTGCCCGTAACACTTCAAGTTGAAATTTTGGTTGCGATTCATTTTGTCACTTTTCAGTTAAGATTTTTTTTCATGTAGAAATTGTCTAAATTCCGAAAAAAATGACAAACTGCTAAGCTCATGGAAGCATGTCTTGGAGACATTAAAATCGTTTCTCATCTAATTTAAATCTCTTGTCTTGAAACAGCAGTAGGCTAGAGCAGTGTTTTTCAACCTTTTTCACGACACGACCCCCTTTAGTATGAAGAAATATTCCGCGATCCTTCTACCCGTTGCTTATTAATTCGCTTTTATTAGCTTCATACGTATTGTTATTATGTAACGAAATCTTTCAAGTTAAATTTGATCGACTTCCCGGTTTCCAATTGAGCTGAAATTTTGCGCGTATGTGTATATCGCGTGACAATGCAATAATATGGTATCATGGAGCTGATCTGATGATGGAGTCGGAAGCTGGCCATAGGAACTCCTGTACTAAACATAATAGACCCGTCGTGTTTGGGCTCGTTTTACATGTCTTGGCTAGCACTCTGCTGCTACATGATATGCAGTATCTCAAAAGCTTGTGTTTAAAAACCTTTTTAAATTTAAATCAACTAAAAAATGAAAAATAAATAATAGTTAAAAAAAAACTAAAAAATACGCTTTTATAGAAAATTTACGCGCATACGTGGACGACCACGTCCGATGCCAGCCGCCCCGCATAAATGAGAAAGCGTTGCTATCGAGTAGCTTTTCGTGTATCTAAAGCAGAAAAACCTAATACTATTCCCGAAAGTTTGCTTTTACCAGCGGCTTTAGATATGGCGGAGATTATTTGGCAAACAAGTGGTCGAAAAACCTCTGTCTGATAGTACCATTCATTTCAGGATAAGCGATATGGTGACTGATGTTCGTAATCAAGTCATAGAAAAAATAAAAGAACGTACTATTGTGTCCTTGCAATTTGATGAATCTACGGATATTGCAGACTTTACTGCAGTAGCTTTCCCAACCTTTTGCAACTCCGCTATAGAAGCTTCGCGACCCCGTAAACAGGCTTCGCGACCCCCTATGGGGTCGCGACCCACGCGTTGAAAAACACTGGGCTAGAGTAATAATTATTCTATCAATTATTGATCAGTCTGTCGTTTTTCATCATGTTCATACACTGAATTGTTAACTATTGTTGTATTTTCTCGAAAATACTGTCTGTGTATTAAGTCACAAAAAAGTTGCGCTCCATAAACCCCAAGCTGCAATCGATGTATGTAATTTGAGCAAAGTATCTACTGATTCGTCGGTCCACATACTTAATTATTCTTATTATATTAATGTACTGTGGTAATGATTGAATAATAAATATATATATTCCATACTTAAAACTAAATTTAATTCCTGGCTACATTAAAAACAATATTGCCTCTCGAAATTAATTCGCCTTATTACGAATCTTCTTTATGTTATCCTTTGTTTATGAAATTCTTATATAGCAACACTAATGGCCACTGTTGCCGTTTTAGCGACTTTGTCGCTAGATTTAGCGGATTTTGGATGTGTCTGGCGACATTTTTTTTCCATCTAGCGACAAAAATATATTTAGCGACTTCTAGCGGCTTTTCGTTTGCAAAGCTGACTACCTACCAACGTGGGAAAAACCAAAATAGGACATAACTACAGATACTGTACAATTTTGGGCAGATGTATTAAAATACCAAAACGCTGTAGGTTTTAATACACTACAAAGACATAGCAAATTTAGCCATCACAGTCCTGTCGTTGCCACATTCCAACGCAGAAGTAGAACATTCGTTCAGTCAGATGAATATTATAAAAAACAAACTGGCTTCAACCACTTTAAACTCTATTCTTATTGTTAGGAATCATTTAAAGATTTTAAAACGAAATTGCCATAGGTATGTTTTGCCAGATCATGTCCTGGCCCAAATTACAAAAACGATTAAAAAGCCAAGTGCGTCATCCACATCTACTTCTGCGGTGGTACCATCCACTTCTTCAACGCCATTAGAAGTAGTTGAAGTCGAAGATGACGTAATCGATGACGATATTTTTATTGTATAGATCTATAGAGATTTGTTTAATAAAATTTTGATTATACAGATTTGCTTTTATTTGGACCATATTTTTAAAATTAAAATTTTTAAAATATTTAGCGACTTCTAGGGATTTTTTTTGAGTACTTTTTCTTAAAATCTAGGGACATTTTGATTGAGATCTGGGGACTTTCTTGTTTCCTAAGCGGCAACACTGCTAATGGCATCGCTGTCAAACTGTCAATTTCTCTCATATTCGTTTTTTGTGTCAAAAATTTCAAGGTCGATGTTTTGCGCATGTTTTATAAAAGTATTTGAAATTCGCTGAATTGAATTAGTCTGGCTGTTTGATGTTGAGCCGTGCGTTACACCAGTGTGCGAATTATCTCAACAAAATGGTGCCTGAAGTTATATTCGTGCTGGGCGCACCTGGTTCCGGTAAAGGTACTCAATGTTCATTAATTTCTAAAGAGTATGGTTTCGTTCACCTTTCCGCTGGAGATTTACTTCGTGAAGAGCGTCAGCGACCCGGTTCCGAGTATGGAGATATGATTGAAGAGAAAATTAGGAATGGAGGGATAGTTCCCGTAGAGGTTACGTGTTCATTACTTCATAAGGCAATGCAGAAGTCTGGCAAACCGCGATTCCTCATAGACGGCTTTCCACGCAATAAAGACAACTTAGACGGGTGGGAACGTGTTATGTCGGACAAAACGAAGCTGTTATTTGTGCTTTTCTTCGAATGTTCACGAGATATATGCACGGAGAGGTGCCTGGGTCGGGGTGCTGCGGGCAGCGGCCGCTCAGACGATAACTTAGAGAGTTTGCAGAAGAGATTCAATACATACTTAAATGACACAATGCCTATTATAAACCATTATGACAAGCAAGGGCTTGTCAGACGGATTAATGCAGAAGAAGCCCCTGAAACGGTGTTTGAAGGTGTCAAAAAGGTTTTTGATGTTCTTGGCCTAGATAGGATAGCAAATTAAAAGATAGTATTTAGATCAATCAATTAAGATTATGAGCATCTATTGTCTTGTGCTAGTTTTTAGTTATTTATGTAGTTAAATCAATAAATCAAACCCTTTACAGTAATAATGGCTTTAAGATGTAATATTTATCATTATTTTGTAAATCCATAAATATAATAAAGTTTTGACTTGTGTTGTATTTATTAGCTTTAGTATTCATAGATCATTTTGACAGTTTATTATTTATAACATGCTAATACAATAATTACATCAATTAAATACTAGTAAATAGTAGAAGATGTTATGAAAATGAAACGTAGCTTGTTATCTTGTAAGTTTTGAAAGATTTAAAATGTTACCAATGCTTATATGAGTTGTTTGGATGATTAAAATGTATTATTTGTTGTTAAGACATATTCAAAGAATCAAGAAATTATATTCTGATCCGAGTTAAAAATAGCCTTGAGTATAATTGTATATAGTTGCTTGTTTAACCTTCACCATACATTTTTATATTCACTTCTACACAATGTGTGTGAACATTTAGCAAAAAATGATGCCTTAAAATCATTTGTCCGTTATTCAATTTTAAAGAACACAATAATAAGATGGATAAGATTCTTATAATTTGTTTAAACAAGTATACTGATTTAGAAATAATAAACTCTATTTAAGTTTCCTACTTTAGTTCTATGTATTAACTAGCAAGAAATTACTAGGGTAGTTTAGACCTGGAAGATATGAAATTATTTAATAATAATAATTACAAGGCATAGCACTTAAGTCTTTGATAACTCAGTTCACCTTTGGACAAAGTCATATTTAACATACATAAGAGGATGCTGACTTGCCATACAATCATTTTAAAATCCTGTTTCATCACAAAACATTCAGACTAGTTTTTAATAATTGCAAAAACTTGTTTCTTGTTTTCCGTTTTGTTCTTAACATGACTTTACACTTTGATCAGATTGTAATGCCACAGTTTAAGCAATTAAGATAGTGTATGATATGTCATTTTTTTATATAACAGACTTCTTATTTCATATCATTGTATTGATAAAGTAATCTAAATAAAAAAATTGCAAAATCATTAATACATTTTATATTTATTATTTTCAAGTATTTGTTTTTGTTATATTGCATAGTTGTACTTATTGTTTCATACTATTTACCATGATATTGAAATTTTGAATTTAATTTACTATTTAGTTTTATTCTAAAATAAAAGTGTATGAAAATCAACTCAAGCTTCAAAGGACTGCAAGACATTTTAATTTTACATGTAGATCTCGAGCATCAACTGTACATGATTCTTGTTCTTGGATACAAGTCTAGAGGACATAGGTAAATAGATTTCCTTAAGAATATTAAAGTAATTATGTCCATGTATGGGATATATTTAGATTTGTCTTCTTACAGTTACATTAGACTTCATTAAAAAACTAAATGTAGATAATGTCAGTTGGGTTAAAGATCTACGATTTGGTTTAGCCTCTACCAAATTTTAACTTGACCCTGGCTAAATATACAAATCAGAGACTACTAAATATTTTACTAGAAAATGAAGTTTTCTTCACTATGGACACCAGGTTTGTGATAATACATTGAAATTATTGTAATTTATTTTATTTTAATTTGAAATAAGGTTGACCTAGCATAGTAAACACATTCTCAATTGTATTGTCACGTATTGTACAGAATACAAATCAAGTAAGTGCAAATCACTCTTAGTTCATTTTTGTATTTGCACAATACAACTTATTGGTTGAAATATTAGCATTTAAAGTGTATTAAATTAAATGTCTCTTAACTGCGATAGAAGCCAGTATAGCTGTTAAACTATTTATTGTAATTACAATAATTAGCTAAATGTATTATGTACCTATGGAATTTAAGTGAAAATAAAAATTGACGCTAAACTCGGGTCTTATTTCATCGAATGATCGTCTTATGCCCCTGCCCCACCTGCATTAGTGACTGGCCATTTGGCGTCTTATTTATAGCGTTAAAAATAACGCGGTCAACGATTAGCTAAATAAGTGAATATAAATAACACTGTCACCAATTTAAAAGAGATTGAATTTAAGTTTATTCTCAGGCTAATAAAAATGTGTGCTTTTGCCATAATGTAAAATATTAATAATCAAGTGAAGCAAAATAAAATTCTATCATAAATGATAATTTCTTTTGTCGATAATTCTGTTTCAACCTTTTGCTGTTTCACATGGGTGTCAGTACGATTTTTCGTACGTACAAAAATGAAACACATTGGTGGTTACACAAACGTTTAATAAACAGTACATAAATACAGTCTTGCATAGTTACATGTTTATAAGTACAGTATATTTATTTTTCTTAAACAAATTTGAATAAAAAGAATAATGATAAACCTTCTTATAGTCGACATCAAAGTTTATGGCGCTCTTGTCTATAGATGAATGCGTAATAAATACCTGGGAAAAATTAATGATAAAGTCGGTTATTATTACATTTTTGTATCAAAATGGTCAAACACTTCACAATGATTGATTTTGTTAGTATTTGTAAATGCCTGCTACCATGGAAGAATATTCAAAATTACAGTCGCTCAGTAAAAATCTAGCTTCGAAAGCTCCAATCGCACGTGACTATAAGGCGCTGTCACGCCATGTAATCACGAATGTCGTGTAACATTAATTATTATTCAAACACTTTTAGGCCAAATTAATCAAAATTTGAATATTAATTTATTAATACTTTCAATTAAAAATTTTAACTAATTCGGTAAATAAAATGTTGAAATCTGAAAAAGCAACCTGTAGCGCGTGCTAGTCATATAGGATATAGATATACTAGGCGATAGACTTTCTAGTATCGCTCCTTCATGGTAACAAGGCATTGGATTATCAGATTGAATTATGGATTAATGTTGGACGACATAGACACGATTGAGAAACTTGAGTCTCGGTTATGGCGCAACTGTCTAACTAATCTGAAGAGGCCATAAAGTTTGGCGCGGACTATATTAGAGACAAGAACCATTTTATAATAGTAATTAAAGCAATGCCGGTGTAATTAATTTGCGAACTTAGGTGGACGTAAATCTTTGTTATTGTTAATAAATTGTGCGAACTTAATTAAATTAATACAGTGCTTAAAAAGTTTTCAAAACATTGTTTAATGTATATATAATACATGCAGAACTACACGATTATTATAATTTGTTGATATCACCTAATTATAATAATCGTGTAATAATTAAGATTAAAGTTCCGTTGTGACGAATATAAAGGATGCACAAATATTACATATAGAGAACTAACTGGTGCACTTAGAGAACTTAAGTTCAAAATATTACTTCAAAATGGTCCTGATATTCGAAAAACATTAAGCCTCGTAGACTTATAATCCTTAATAGCTAGGTATCGTATGGTGTTTGTCAATTTTTCTATGAAGTCAATTAGACGAATTGAATTTGGTTGTAAGTCACATTGAATGATTCGATGCATCTTCATGTCTCTTCGGTTATTTCGTCCAAATTGAAATACATAAATGAAATGTTGAATGTTGGCTTAAAAGTGAACAAGAAAAATCGCATCAAATTATAATAAAATATATAATAACACTTAGCTGTTAGAAACTTATGTATAATATATAAAGATATTGACGGTTGTATATCAACATTGTTTTTTTTTTAATTATGGTTACAACTCCATTACTTAATTTACTTAAACGCGTCTTTGAAGTTATTACACGTTTTTGCGCAGAACATAATAGGGTAGTTGACAGTCAAGAGTATGTATGTATGAGTCTAACAAGTTATGACATCATAATTCAAATAAATAAATAACGTACCAATTATTGTTTAAACATATACTGAAGTTATTTTTATGATGATATTTTAAAATTGAGATATTATAGCGCCCGCTCTATACTCGTAAGGACCTCTCTGTTTTCTTTCACCTTCTCCCAATTATTTTGGGTCGGCACTAATGACGTCATCATTTTTAATCACAACGCTCACAACGACCCATGTCAGGAGGTGGTTCGAATAACCGTTCCACTTGGGTTTACGATTGTAACGCCGCTAAGTGGAACGGGTAAAATCGCGGTCTTAAACGTGGTGGTTGTGTCTAATGGAACGTAGCCTATGTCTTCTTCTTCACACCATAAATCATCATATCCTCCATTACACAATCCATCCACTACTAATACTGGGGTGTGGTTTACATGTATGTCCCCGGAATCATAAGTAATGAGCGGGGGGGGGGGGGGGAGGAAAACTCACCCCTTCTGCAACTCTTATAGTTAGTTCCTGAGTTATTAATGTTTTGTCAATCTAACCTCACTTCTGTTTTTCACTAATATATAAGATAAATAGTGAATGGTTACCAGTTCTTGGTCTACACAAAACCTAACCTAACCGACTGTTTAAAACTCCACATATTTAAATTTTCGGATACATACAGTCTCCTATTTCGATAAATCCCGTCAAAAAACGTCTCGGCGACAAAATTACCAGATCATTGTCGTGAATTTCAAACTTCGATAATTAATTGAATATGTATTTTTTCCACTCAAAACCAATTTCAGTTGTTATAAATAAGTCTTAAATATATTCCTAAACACATTTACCATTAAAATCATCCAGGAAATCATCTGGGGACATATATGTAAACCCAACCCTAATACTGAATAAATCTTGGCTCTTACCAGGCTATTATATGAAAAAATCTTAGAAATTATTGCACCGCATAAGTGAGTTTATAATTGCTCGATAATTAATTTTCTATAACCAGTCCGTTCTATAGTTTAATTTTTCAATGTTCTAATGAAGCACTAGTTGATTCCATTATAATTGATAAACATAATCGATTTAAAACTAAACATAAAATTTATTTTAATTAAAAAAAAAGAAGTTACAACACTAAACTATTTTTTTTCACCTGTTTTTTTTGGTTTAGTATGTTATCGGAGGGATCGGAGGTCCTTGACCTTCGACTGATTATTTTATCGCAACGTTTGCATCTTTTTAGTATATATTATTTTTAAAACAATTCTTTTTCTAGGGTTCTATAACCATATGGTTACTTCCATACAACATAATAAGTATCTATATCTAAAAAGGTAACATATCTTTAGCATATTATTTATTTCTATCTATTAATTAATCTAAATTATAATAAATCATTAAATTTTTCGGTTATTCATTTAAATAATGTATTAAATTTATTTTAAATCTTTGTTCATATTTTCTTCCTTTATTTCTACAGCTGCCTGTATGTGTATATATACTAACTAGCGACCCGCCCCGGCTTCGCACGGGTGCAATGCCGATACAAAATTAAATACACTACAGAAAAACTATGAACGTTGTATATAAAAACATAGCGGCCCGCTCCGACTTTGCACGGGCATCACTACATAGAAACCTCTAAAATTAGCAATGTTGCCTTAGTATATGATGCATGTATTATACATATAAACCTTCCTCTTGAATCACTCTATCTATTGGAAAAAACCACATCAAAATTCGTTGGGTAGTTTTAAAGATTTAAGCGCACATAGGGATATAGGGACAGAAAAGGCGACTTTGTTTTATACTATGTTGTAGTGATGATAAACATAACCTAAATAAAAACAGTTATATATTATGTAGAGAGGATACTGTGTGGTGGTGGTATATTTATGAAACTTATCTACAAAAAATGCTCATTATGTGGTCCCATTAATATATAATAATCTTCGTGAGACATTAAAAAAATTATCAATAAAAATATTTAAAACTAAATTACACAACTGGCTGATTAACAACTATCATACAATGAATGTTTTTTTATTGATGAATATAAAATTGAATAAATGTAACATAAAAATGATAATTTAGTAAATAAAATGAACTGTAATAATTATAATATTAATTTTACTATATAAATTTGTACGCCTATTATTAAATAACATGTAACAGTTTCGGGGACTGTATGACGCCTGCATTAGGTCAGGCGAGTTCCCGAAGCCGTGGAAAGAAGGCCGGCTGTGCCTGCTCCCAAAGGAAGGCCGCCCCCCAGGAGATCCCTCTGCTTACAGGCCCATCGTGCTGCTTGACGAGGTGGCCAAAATCTTCGAAAAGATTCTGGCCTGTCGTCTCGTCAAGCACCTAAATGAGGTTGGGCCTGGCCTCTCGGAGGCACAGTTCGGGTTTCGCGCAGGGCGTTCCACATTGGACGCCCTGAGTGCATTGAAGTGCCTCACGAGAGAGGCAGAGGAGATCGAGGAGTCTGTCCTGGTGGTATCGCTCGACATCGCGAATGCCTTCAACAGCCTCCCCTTTGAGACCATAATCGAGGCACTCAGGTTTCAGGGAGTGCCTCGGTACTTGATTAGGCTGTTGGAGGCTTACCTCCGGGACAGATTCATCCTCTGGGAGGGCGGCTCTGGCCAGATCGCTGGGCGACGACGTGTTACGTGCGGTCTATGTCCTATCATTCACAATGCGTACTATATTGTTAAGCATAAATCGATTGATTGGGACCAGATCACTACCAGCGGGAAACATGCCCAAAATCCTGGTAGCATGGCCAATCTGTGTTATCTACCTAATCGGGTAGTTGACTTGAATTTCTAAAATAATCTTCATATAAAATAGTGGGCTCTAAAATATCTTGTTAATAGTGTAGTATTAAAATATCACGATCAAAGCAATTTTGATTAATGTCTTAACAATTATAATTGGAACGTCATTTGACTCGTTCTTATGACAGCATAACTCACTACACTCTTGCAAAATTTAGACAGCTTCGGCTTCACGAAAGAACGCTTTTGCTTTAAAGCCATGCGTCGCCGCATGGCATCTCTGCCTCACAACACACTGTTTATTTTTTTAAATTTAGGTTTATGGCTTGGCAGCTAGGCCTTTAAGCCAGATCTTCGTTTACAATATAGTTTCTTCATTTTCTTAAGCCTATGTGTAGCTGAACTGTAGGTGATCAGCTAGTGCCATTCAACGGAGTTCTTGTGACAAGTCAAAAGGCCACATTTAACAATACAGTTCAAATTTCTCACAAAACACATAACCACTACTCAAAAACTATCAATATCCTACAACTATTGATCATTTTAGAGTAATTTTTCACATTTTTAGAAAATAGAACTGCACAGCACAACGTCTCCTTTCAGTTCCCGTCAAAAACTCCACAACACACTGTCATGCATAACAAACGTTAAGGTGGCACCTAAATGGAATTCGCTACTCAGCCCTTTTGCTCCCTTTTGCCCTAAAAGCCATGCATCGCATATCATTTCTTCTGCACTTAATACCGGACTGGAGCTGTACAAGCTTATAATACGGCCGGAGTAACTTGGCGAATGTGAACATAGGCTCTGCGAACTTTAGAGCATGTACACTCGTGCCACGACTCGTCAGTGAATACAAATGGTCGCCCTTCATCCCTGTATTTTCTCATTACTTTGTACTAGTTAGTCACTGTATTTTCTTCACGAGTTTACATGCGCTAAAGTTCGCAGAGCCTATGTTCACATCCGCCAAGATACGCCGGCCGTATTATACCGCACTAATTCTCCTGAAGCTCGTAGTTTTACTCGTGCTATGTAAGACTAACGATTTAATTTTACAGGATCAATTTCTGTGAAGGAATGCCAAACGACAAACCAATGCAAAGGGTTAATTTCCAACAAACATCCTATTTTCCATACATACTTGTCATCAAACTTTACCCAGCAAGTAAATAAAACCGATTCAATATTTTTGTGCTTTTTATTGCACTTATCTTAGCAACAATAATAAGATACAAGCTATTATCTGTTGTGGGCCGTAGTTTGGATACTCCAGTTCTAGGACATTAAAATAAACAACAATTTGTCAATGTAATCCATGACAAAGTACATGGCTACCCTAACTTTTAATAAAAACATAATAAGACGATTTTTAAAATACAATCCGATTACTAAGCAGTCCTCTACAACTGATCTTAGATCATAAAATTCGGCTGAGACTAAAAAAACGTGCAAATGGGTTACATATATTTTGAGATTAAAGTTTTTTCGAAATATTCACATGCTGGTGTTAATTTTCAATTGCCACTGGCTTTTAGCTAAGTGTATCATTTCTGTAATATAATGTTTTGTTTACAAACTATATTGACATTATATGTCCTTTTAATTACTGTATACTTACATATATGTATATTATTATAGTACAATATAAAACACTGCAGCAAAAGAAAATAAATATTTTGTTATGAATGATGACCTCTTTGACTTACATTAAATTGAAAAAGCTACAATATTTATAAAAAATACATTATTAAAATTTTGAGATCTTCTAAATTGATTTTTTGGAAATATTCTCCTCTTAACACATATGGGTCATCCGGCTTTATATTCCTTAATATGAAACATTAGGTAGAAAAAGAATTCGTTTTGTAAAGTATCTCATAAAACGCCTCATATAGCCAATTAATCTAGCATCCAATCAAAACAATTTAATTGTTTTTTATTTAAACATTAATTTGCGGTGAAAGCTATACATTATGTGTGCATTATACTAAACAATCATAGTCTCACTTAATACCTACAATATGTCATAGTGAAATACTTGTAAGAATACACCCTTTTAAAATAGGCCTGGACTACAGTAGGCACATCGATAGCACTGTCGGTATATTCACTAAACTACACGCCAAAAAAAGCGAGCATCTACGAATTTTATGCAACTACTGTGAAGCCATACACATGGTTTATATATTTCAGGGTAGAACCGTAATTACTATAGTTTTTATTTAAATAACTCGTATGACTATAGAAAAATGATTTTATTCATCTCATGGAATAGCCAAAACTAATATAATAACAATTATGTAACCCCAATTTCAATAAAATAAATAAACTCTTACATCGTGTTTTTTTTATAGACAATGAATGATTTTGAATACGGACACATATAACTGAGCACAATGATGTGTGAGTTTATCAAAAAAAATTAACCAAACTTTGTAATAATAATAAAAAAACTCTAAATTATATGCGAATATAAAAAATGTGATTTCTATGTTAATTAATTAAAATTATTTTAATTTGCAAAAATATTTTAATTAATTAAAATTAATTTAATTGATTAAAATTAATTAAATGGTTAGATTAACTAATTAATTAAAACTAAAATTTCAACGTTAAAACTGTAAGTTCGATACCCGGCGAGGAAATAAGCTTTTCAGAAATCGAATAGCGTGTGCTCAATTTTTATCAATATGGTCTTTCAAAATCTACACTGTTTTCTTACGCTTTTAGATTTAATCCTGTTCAGCTTCTAATAGTATTATGTTGATCTTACCATACAAATATTTTATTGAACATAAAGAAACAATAATCGTACTTGCTTACTTTTTTTGAAATATCGTGTAATAAATTACATGTAATACAACAAAAGCCAATTCAAGTACCAACCTAAACAATCTCCTGGTTCTCTTTTGCGAATGAGAGAAACACTTCCTCCAGAGTTGTTTCAGTGACGGAGTAATCTTCGATGAGACTTGGGAACGTTTCCTTAAGAGATTCCAACGATTCGAATAGATCGCTGTAGCGCATCGTTTCGTTTATGTGGTAGTGTAACATGGTCTGAAAAAAATAAACTATAATATATAAACTTGGGCCAAGTGGCGTGAGGTGACAGCTGTCATTTGTGACCACAAAACGCCGTCAAATTACAAGGTCAGGTCTATAAATCCATCATTCGACATGTCCTTTTGTATGGCAGTGAAACGTGGCCCGTACTTGAGCGATACAAGCAACAGATGCGTGTCACGGAGATGAATATGCTGCGACAGTCTTCATGTCCGTGACATAGCAGACAATTAGATAGAGTGTCGCTTACGGTCACGTTTTACGGAGACCGGCTAACTATGTGGGGAACAATAATGTCTAAGCCATGCCACCTCCACCAGGTCGAAGGGGAAGGGGCCCAAGGAATGTTGGCTTGAGGTTGTGAAGGATGACATGCGTGCCAATGGTCTCAAATGGAGGATGCTGAAGACCCCGCGAAGTGGAATAGAAAAAGTAGGAAAGCGGACCCTAGGCCTCGGAGTGAACGGTCCGAACACAACCGTTTTAACGCTCGGATGATGATGATATACTATTGTTGGCACCACCCTTTAGTGATTGGCACCTTATTAATTTATTTATACCGCTTCTGCTCCTTTAACAGTAACTAAAATTGCTTTGGATGCGGTTTTAGACTCTTGACTTTAATAAGCATACTGTAAGATATCATTTCGAAATAAATATATTCATTTTCATACAACATTAAGAAACCTTAATATTGTTTTTTCAGCTATACAATGATAATAATAATGTTATTAAAGAAATATAATTTTTTTTAGAAGCATTTGAAATGTGGTGTTGGAGACGCATAAGTTGGAAAGAGAAGAAGAAGAAGAATAAATAAAGAAGTAAAAATAAATAACTAAAGAAGAATGAAGAAGTTCTGGATATGGTAAAGTAGAAACGCACAATATTAAAAACTCTAGAGGAAAAAAGGGGGAAGATGTCTGGCCATTCGCTAAGACACGACACCTTCTTATGCACGTTAATCGAAGGCAAAGTGGAAGCATGGAGAGGGAAGGGAAGACTAAGGCGAGCATTTATGGATCAAATAAAAGAAAAAGTGGGTCTTACATAGAAGTTAAACAACCGGCCCATAATAGAGAAGATTGGAAGAGGCTCCACCGACAAAAGCATGCTCTTAAATGATAAATGAACGAATGAAATTTTATCATGTCATTTATTATTATTGGTATTGTCAACAATATATCTATCAGCCGAGCGACTGTCACTTTTGATATTATCTAGTACTAGCTGACACGTGCCCACTTCGCTGGGTGTTACTCGAAATAAGCCAACATATTGTGGCGAGTAATGGTGGAACAATTCAGTTGGCTTAAGAACTTTTAGAAAAATGTAGAAGGTTCTGGAAAAAAAGACAAGGACAGATATATTTATTTAGAAAGGGATACACGATAAACGAAAGTTCTAGAATGGAAAGTTCGGGAAGAAAAGACAAAGATAGATATGTGTTTAAAAAGGGACATGTAGTAAATAAAAGAATAACGAAGAGAAGATCGAAATTATGAGTTCCAGAAGATTCTTCTGGGTATATAAGCAGCGTGAGCGCGAAACGAAATAGATGGTAGAGAAGTTTCATAGTAGACAGCGATGAGTTGAGTGGTGAATTTAGTGGAAAATTATAATATAACATAATATGTGACAATGTGAAAAGTTTAATGAACAATTATAGTGATCTTTTGAATTTGTAAATCATACCTTATGTTCGTCCTTCAGCGTGCAATGGAAGTGAGTGTGCACTTTCTCCTTCAAGCGCGTCACTTCACTATTAGCGTTGTCCACCTCTGTAACCATGGAGAATATTTGGATTAAACTAAATAAATGATTTTATCCTCGGTAGTTCAGTAATTCAGGCACCATCGCCTAAGGGGGGGGCCATACATGAATTACGTCACACGATAAGGGTGGAGGGAGGAGGTCGACGAAGTGTGACACTGTGTGACAAGGGCTGGGGGAGGGATCGACGTAGTGTGACAAAGGCTGGGAGGGGGTCGACGAAGTGTGACATTGTGTGGCAAGGGCTGGGATAGGATCGACGAAGTGTGACATTGTGTGACAAGGGCTGGGGGAGGGATCGACGTAGTGTGACAAGGGCTGGGAGGGGGTCGACGAAGTGTGACATTGTGTGGCAAGGGCTGGGATAGGATCGACGAAATGTGACATTGTGTGACAAGGGCTCGGGGGAGGGATCGACGTAGTGTGACAAAGGCTGGGAGGGGGTCGACGAAGTGTGACATTGTGTGGCAAGGGCTGGGATAGGATCGACGAAATGTGACATTGTGTGACAAGGGCTGGGGGAGGGATCGACGTAGTGTGACAAGGGCTGGGAGGGGGTCGACGAAGTGTGACATTCTTTTACTGTACAGGCTATTCGACTCTGGAATGAGTTACCTGTTACTGTAAGACAAGCTAAATCACTAACAATAGTTAACAATATCACAAAAAAGCACTACCTGAAACATAGTTATGTTTGATATTCCTACGTATATTTATGTATGTGTATATATATTACGTATGTATATATTTATGTATGTAATATTAATAGGTGTAATTATATATGTCTATTAAGTATCAAATATATGTAAGTAACTGCATATCCTCTAATACTTATGTATACCAACTTTGACCAATATAATGTTTTTATTCCTGCCACGGGTTGTTAAGGTGCCCTTCGAACCTCGGCTGCAGTCTGCGGATGCAGGTAGCATACGCATGACACGCAGCCGCTGCCTGCGTTCGCAGCCAGGAGTGATTCCGAGGCTGGCTGCACGTGCCGGGGCAGGCAGCAGATGGCGAGCAGTCGCTTCCAATATTTCAGAATGTCGGACGTGAGGAATAGTCGTGAGAATAGTTTGATGTTATATATTTTATTAGAAGAGGAAGAGGATGATGATGACATGTTGTCATTGTTAACTAGCCAGAGAAGAGTAGCCACACGTCCTTATAATATGTAGACCCACTGATGGAAGTTTTTCAATACTAATTAAGGAACACTTGAAGTATGATGACGATCAGTTTAGGCATTATTGTCGATTTAATAAGGTTGGAGGGACGTCACTACGTGAGAATCGGCTCGCAGCCGCAGCACTATTGGTCTGCGATCGGCTGCGGCAGCACGTGCAGCCGCATCCGCGTTCGGAATATTTTTCACAGAAATCTATACTACTACATAGAAAACCAGTCGTGCAGCCGCCGCATGTGCTGCCCACATCCGCAGCCTGCAGCCGAAGTTCGACTGGCACCTTTAGGAAGAGATCGCTTCTTAGCGATAAGACCGCCCATTGTGCACATTTAGAATATTTTTAGGCTACAAGTTCATCTGTATTTTCTGTAATGGTGTGTACAATAGAGTGTTATCTATCTATCTATCTATAAATAAATTTAATTCCATTTCATACAAATGAAAGAGTGAGGTTACCGTCCGCGTTGGCGTGGTGGCGGATCTTGAAGACGACCGCGTGGCCGGCGGCGTGGTTGGCGCGGAGGGTGGCCGCCGAGCCCAGCGCCACCAGCGCGCCCTTCGACATGATCGCGATCCGGGAGCAGAGGGCCTCCATCTCATCCATGCTGCAAACGATATTTTTCCTTAATAAACGGCAGACAAAAACATACATACCCAACCGAACTAATAGATGGCGTTGTGCAATAATTTAAGTCGCAAACCATTCCTGACAAATTTCCATTATATAATAATAATAATCGGCAGACAAACATACACATTGTATATCCCCAAATTAAGCAAGTTACGCTTGTGTTATGGGTAATATACAACGGAGCGCTCTGGGGCCGATCCCAGACACCCAGACCATGGTAAATAACGGGAGAAAATACGTTTCCGAAATTTACTATACCAGGAATCGAACCCCTGAGCCTCTGCGTTGCAGTGAGGTAGGCCGGCAAAGGCTTAACCCGCGCGACCACAGAGGCCGTTCCATTAGTAGTAGACTTTTTTTTGACAAGGTAGAGGAATTGGGGAATACGTTTTGTACCATACTGGATCCTGATTTTGGTGGGAGGACTAATTGTGGCGATGAGCAGTGTGTGTTTGAAGACTCTGGTACAGACATTCCCAACTACTCCGCTAAACCTATACCTACGTCCCATACCCGCGCTTGTGTGAAGAACATGAGATCAACAGAGAGGCTACTGCCATGATCAACCGCAAAATAAGCTTTGGTCACCCCAGGAAGCAGGGCGACCAACTTCACCAGTAAAGATTTAACCCGTCGCATCCCCAAATTGCTAGCGGATCCCCTACGGTAGTTCTAGTAGTTAGACTTGGGCTTAGGCCTGCGAGGAAGGCTTACCAATAACCCCGGCAGAAGAATCTACCTTTGAGTTCAGACGGATGAGCATTCCACAGTCCATCTCACTCCTCCACCTATAAGGGACACTCATAAATCACGCTCGTGTTATGGGACTTATGGGTATGAGCTACTTACGCCCACACCATGGAGGCCGTCCATAAAATACTTATTTTTGGATTTTTAGACCCCTCACTCCACCTCGTCACGTTGTGTCACACATTCTATTACCCCCTATAAATATCGTGTCACAGAGACAACTAGAACTCTCTGTCTAACCTATCTTGTCACAATAATATATGACAATCCCCGTCCATATACAAACATACTTTACGGCCACAATCGCTGTAAATAACGGAAATTTTACAATTCTCTAAGAAAGACGTCATCATGGCATGGAGAACGAAGGTTCGTTGGGACAGTGAGTGATTGAATCTTTGACTTGAATACCTGTGTGACGTGATGACGACCGCCCTGTGCTCCCTGAGGCCCCTCCTGAGCGCCTTCCAGACGCGCCTGCGCGCGGACACGTCCACGCCGGCGGTGGGCTCGTCGAGGAGCGTGAGCGGCGCGCCGCACGCGAGCGCCGCCGCGCTGCCCAAGCGGCGGCCGCACCCGCCGCTGTACTCCGACACCAAGCGATCCGCGTACTTCTCTAGACCTACAACCGAAACTTCCAGGCTAAAAAGATAATTCAGTCTATATGGCCCTCACTTATTCCCCGATTACAAACTGGTGCCCGGAGAACACATAATCTTGCACTTAACTCGCAGTCAGCCATCAGCCCACGACAGCGCTAGTCGCACGTGGCGAGACAAAAGGTGGCAAGGTCCTTCTACACGAGCCCCGGGCCGCAAAGGACGCAGATATTAGACGAGGCGAATATCCTAGTCACTAACTATAGGACGCGGAAATCTTCAATAACTTATTGATAATAAATATTAAAACTACGTTTTAACGGTTTTAAGCGCGGTAATTTGTTAGGTTTTGATTTAGCCGACGTTTCGGCTGCTTTTTAGTGGACGTGGTCACGGACAAAAAGGTGACATTTGTCCAAAGATTATTGTTAAAGTTTTATTTAGCCTACCGCCAACTTGTTCATTTTAATTATTTAGTTTTAATTTTGTTTATGGTTATTATTCACTCTATGGGAGCCTAATCTAATTTACCACCGCTTCACAACATATTGCGACTTAAAGAGAAGAAGCGGCGCTAGAAACTCTTCAGCAAACACGCCTAGCTCTAAAAATTTTATATTATAATTAAATTATATTAAATAAATATTAAAATGGGTGGAAGGAAAAACAAAAGAAATTATCAGTCAAGTTGGTTTATGTTCCGTTGCACGCAGAAAGAGCTCACAGTGTCTTGAGGTCTGGCAGTTGGTTATTGCTGGGTTTGGGTCTTAATAATTATGATGATCGAATCCCAAACAGGTGGTACTTGCCAACCATCTTCTCTATTGAAATTTGGGTGTTTTCTGATTTCAGTGGCCTCACGCATCATTCTAGGTATGAAACGATTCTCTTTCGCGAGGATTTATGGGTTATCGAATCTGATGTAATGGTTGGGTTTATCCAGCGTGTATTCACTGATCGCAGACTTCATTGATAGAGCTTTATGTGCGGTTGTGAAGTTGGTGCGGTGCGAACCAAATTTGCGTGCGTCGCGGTAGCTTGGCGTTTGGCGACGTACTGACGCGCAGAGCGGTCGGTGGAAACAGACGGGGGTCGCAAAACGCTATAAACCAGGGGCACAATAGCTAATTGGGAAATAGTTTAAAATACTATACTGTCGGTTTCAGTCAAGTAGAACCTTAATAAAAAGAGGGGTTTACATGACTTGGTGTGTAACTCACCAACAACCTCCATCCAAGATTTGACTTCGCTCTTGACAACATCTTCGTCGAACCCACGGAGTGTCAGCACCAAACTCAAATTCTCCCTCCCTGTCAGAAACTGGTCGAGGCCAAAGAATTGCGGGCAATATCCGAGTGTGCGCATGTACTGCGAAATATTTAAATAAATTCTCACTATGCCTGTATGGCAAGGATAGCAAAAAAAATTATATAAAGGAGAAGAACAAATTACTAGCGTCGGAACAAAAAATATATTTTGTTTTCTTTTTAATCAAATTATGGCGTATGGCTTTTTTGTTACATTTTTAACCTTCATTATGCGATGAAAATTCAAACCATTTTTAATTAAACCTAAAAAATCAGCTAGCTTTAGTTCAAAATACGTTTCCGTGACACAACGATCTCAACACAAACTGATAAATACATTCAATCTTTGCTAACAATCAACAAATCCTTAGAATGTTTCATAAATAAGGATTTTTGCATGCATTGCAAAACAAAATTTATAAATACAAGAATTTGTTTCATCAATAAAAAAAAAACCATTACAGACTATCGATTTTAGTTTTTTAACTGAAACAATAATAAAAGTACACCAGAGTTTAGCGTTTCAGCTTTCAAACGGTGTTATCGAAACAGATAAATTATATCAAACTTCAAATCGAAATCAAAAAGGACATCTTTTTTTAATTTAAAAAAATAATGCCTTTTTGTTCCGACGCTCCTCGTAGAGCAAATGAAAGAGAAGGAACTACATATTATAAATTAAAATTACCGCTTCTCTCTCTTTGTGCATGCGGCGTGAGTTGGCCGTGATCTCGCCCCGCGTCGTACATTCTTCGGCAGTCATCATTTTGAAGGTGGTCGATTTGCCAGCTCCATTCACACCGAGCAAACCGAAGCATTCACCTATAATATGCTTAAGTTTTATCCGTCTCGAAGGACCATATTTTCTTCTACTTATCATTAGACATAAGCTGTTATTCGATACTTATCTTTTAGGTCCAATTTTTCATTCATCAGACACAATTCTCTATAAACTATATTGTTACGAAAGCAGGACTAGAATTAAAACGCCGTTGGAGTTACTAAAGAATTTATTAGAACTTAACAAACATGTATCACAGGTACAAATGTAACTGGAAACAGCCAGTACAAACTGCACGATTCAATAACACGCGCAAAGTACGTCACTATATCAATTATTTAATGTATGTCTTGCTCGTCTCGTGATCCTCGCCTGACTGCTTCGTTCCCCCCGTTCGGGCATTGTTTTATACTAGACTATACAATACAACAAAGGACCGCGTGGACTGAGGTTTCCGAGAAACCGCAATCTGCACACCTGCGACAGGTAAACAAATCCAATAACAACAAGCTATTGTCTAATTGCAAATTTTAAACATGATGTAAACAAAAGAAGTGCAAATTAAAAGAAAGGTAGTAAACCAGGTTTATGGCAGGCAGGTGTGCATCCACTTTTTGTCGGTATGTAACAATATAATGAATATGACGTAGATGAGTATGAAGTATCAATATAAAATGGAACCTCTATACTATGTCTTATTATCAGTATATATTTATCTCCAAAGTGGACCCTCTTAGACCCACTGCGCGAACAGAATGTGAAACAATTGAACAGTCATTTTAAATTCGTTTATAATGTATTTTATACTTTGAAGAACTTTATGTAGTGATTGAAAAATTAGCACTTAGAAAATACCATATGTCATACAATGTCGTGATAAAATCATTTAAATTAGTGTTTAAACAATAATAAGTACAATATTCGATGTCATAATTAATTATATAACATACCTTTTTTGACGGAGAAGCTGACTCCCTTCACAGCGTTGCAACTCTTCCTGAATAAGTTGAAGTAATTCTTGTGCACCTCACGAACCAACATCGCGTCCGATATTTGTTTCTTTGCTACATGACAAAGGAAAATATATATTATTTTTAAGAATTTATGAAAACTATTTTGTATTTTTAACCTGGTTTTATGCCCTTTAGCCTGTAACCTAGGTGAGACACGGGGATGTGATTTCCCCGAAAGTGTCACGCGATGGAGGATGAAGTCATGTTCAAGGTACACGTCATGCCGAGACCGGTCAACTTGATGGCGTACAATCCCCCATTGTTCACAAAAAATTACCCTCTGATTTTATATTTTTATTACGTAAAATAGGGTATTTTAAGATACTAATTTGAATATTTTTGTATTTCAAACGTTAGTTTTTTTATAATTACATTTTAAAATTATTTCTCCGATGACGTCATAAGGGACAAGTTAACATTGATTTCTTTGCCTAGAAAACAAAAATAATAAAACTAATCATAATAATCTGTGCTACTATTTAAATGTCACTGTCATTACTCATTACTAAATGATCACGCATTTAGTGTTTTTTGTCGCTAGGCTTATAATTTTTCCCGTTCAACCATTATTATTTTCTATAGTATTTTAAAGTGGTCTTTAGGGAAAATCCATGTTACAGAACTTAAATCAAATAATGTACAGCTAGAATTTTTTTACACCTGAAGCAGGCAAACAGGCAGATGGCCCACCTGATTGGATTTAGTAAGGTCAAATAAAGGTCAAACGCATTTCTTACAAAATACAGGAAGATCGTACGTTTTTTGGAATTTTAACTAGACAGAAATGTTTAGAAACTTTATTCCTCGAAATGGTTTTTCAAATAGCTAGATTGAAAAAAAGTGAACAATCCCATTTGTGTGACAGATGTCTGTTAGTATCGTAATATCACAAGTGCCTATTAGTGCATCTTGATATATAAAAATGAACGTTTGTATATGTCCTTTATAGGATCGTAAACTATACATCCGATTTTGATGAAATTTTGTGTGTGTATTTGAGTTCCCGGATGGTTTAGATTCACAGTTAGAACCGGTAGGTGGCGCTGAGATCGGGTTCTTGAATTCTCCTAATAACTTGGACCGATTTTGGTCATTTTGTTTTTGTGTGTTTGATTGAGTTCCCGGATGGTTTAGATTCACAGTTAGAACGGGTAGGTAGCGCTGAGATCGGGTTCTAGAATCCTCCTAATCACCGGGAGTGATTTTGGTGATCATGTTTTTGTGTCATGGAACAAAGTCTTTTAGGAATTCAGAAAATAGGCGGTAAGAAGTTCGCCGGGTCAGCTAGTTTTAAACCGACTTCAAAAAGGGAGAGGTTCTCAATTATATCGCTATGTTTTTTTATGTATGTACAATTGTACACCGATTACTCCGAGATTTATGATCTGATTTACGTGATTATTTTTTTGTTCGACGCAGAATAGCTGTCGTTTTAAATAAATATATACTCACGCAACTCGATGGCACGTTTGACATATTCATTCTCAGCTCGCACGGTTTCGTCTCTCAGGAACGATATCACACTGTATCTGCAGTTCACTATTTTGTCGCAAACACGATTGAAGAAACCGTTCTCTGTTAGTATTATTAATGCCTAGAAATAATATAAAGCTAATTTAATTAATAATATTTATCACAGATAGTTGTTCATTTATTCAACTACAATACGTCTCAGAGAGAAAGTCCGGAACAGAGGCGTAGTTTGCCTTAGACGGGCCCTGTATCAAAGTGCTGTGACAAATGTGCTGGGGGGCCCAAAGTGTAAAAGAAAGAAAGAAACACTTTATTTGCAAACATAGCGACGTGATTACATTCCTTGTACATCTTTATACACAGAGCGTATTTTGAAAATTTGTACGCCGCATTTTCAGCAAACAAGATTTGCATTCAGCATATTGCTGTGCCGGAATTATATCCGACACAACGCTGATTTTCAGTGCAAACCTTCCCTTTGGCGTAAGAAGAAAACGACCCAATTTTGTTAATAAAAAAATAAATAATAATAATCATTAATAACACTAATTCTACAAATACGTAAAACAAATAAATAAATTTTAATAAAAACAACAATAAATATGTTATAATATTTTCTTAAGTGTCCGTGACCTCGGTCACTGAAAAGCGGCCGAAACGTCGGATAAACCAAAATCAAATAAATTACCGCGCTTGAAACCGCTAAACGCAGTTTTATTAATAAATATGTTACTTTAAAATTAAAATAAACATTTTGATTGAGTTTAAAGTAAAACCAAAACCGAAAAGTTCCTATAAACTTTTAACTGGGTCTCAAGACCTGCTCTTTCTGTCTAGTAAGGATTCTGAGACTCACCCAGTACACGAGGAACTGACAGGCCAACGTGATCATCCACTTGGCTGCGCCTATTTCGTAATTGCCGTCGGTAAAACAGAAATAGCAGTTCGCGTCCTCGTTGCCTGCAATGATAGATGGTAAAACAGTTAAATGCCTAGTTTCTACATTATTTTGTCTTGCTATCGTAACTATTACTGGAAAAATTGACATTCCTTGTATATGAGGCTTAGGCTAAATTTTAATCAAATGATCGTATTGTTACGATCGAGGCGCCGACAAAAGCAAATTCTCAAACCTGAATATCTGTAAACAAAGCACATTCATTACCCGTCGGCGTTTGAGCTAATAACATCGAAACTGTTTTATGATCGCCTTCTTTTGTTTACTTTGTTTAAAATATGTGATTAGAAAACAGTTCGGTTTTGTTGTACTCTTTTATGGCAGCTTGCGTCCAAGTCATTAGTCAGGTGTGGCGAAGTAAACCGAATTAGATACGGCAGACATATTGCATTTGTGCAGTATAAAACAAAGACCTGATGGAGGGGGGAGGAAGTCTAGCGATAGCCACATGTGAAGCAAGACATTCGATAGTCTATTTAGTGACGGACTTTGCGCTTGTGATTGAATAGTGCATTACGTTTGGACCACTTGTGTACACTTATGTTCGTACCTCTGTGATACGTGTTTGTATAGCTTTAAGAACTTCTATAATAATTCCAACCGCATTTTAATTCGAAGCCTCGTAACAGTATAGTAAGACAGAAACAGAAGGTTAGGTTAGGTAAGGTTTATCGAGCAATCTGAGACCATAGGTATTTCAATTACCGACTAAGAATTCCCACACATACTATGCATTCACATGATCATCATTTACAGTAAATCGGCCGCTATACTCGCATGCCATCTCTGTCGCACAACAAAACACAACGTGCAATAAACATATGACAGGAAATGAAATGCCTTCACTCGATATGCATGTTTACTTTTGATAGCTCGATGACGGATCTATATGTAACCGACATATAAAAACGACTTCATTTATAAATGAGTTTTAATCAATTATTTTTCTTTAAAGTAATACGTTGTTTATTTTCTAATAGATTACTTTCGTTCATTTACGTAGAGTGTCAATGGTTTAATAGTATGTATGTAAAAATGTAATTGATTAAGGACCTTTGTAAAATTGTTTCTTGAAGTGAAAACAAAAAAGACAAGAAAGCAAAATGTTGCGGAGATAACCCAAGGAATGATAAGCTTTTGTGTAATGAATGTATTTAATGGAGAAATGGTAAAATACAATGTGATCTTTTACAGTATGCGGCAGACAGAGAAAACCTAATTTTTTGACAAGTCAACTTCAAAGTTATTAAGAAAAATAATACAAAAAGTTGTACATAAAAGGAGTACGCAACAGAAAAGATAATAAAAAATATATAAGATAAAGAAAATAAACAAGATATAAAAGGCCGGACAAGTCGTGTTCGTCTGGCGGAAGAATAGTATGTATGTTATTTCATTCAAAGAAAGATTCATTCGTCACCCGCAAAAATAAAGTTCGACCAGTTTCTGGCGGGCACTGAAAGGAGATGCAGTGCTCTGCAGTTTTATTTCCTTAAATGTGTTAAAGCACTCTAAAATAAACAATAGTTGTAGGATATTGATAGTTTTTGGGTAGTAATTATATGTTTCTGTGAGTCTTTCGAGTTGTCGCAAGAACTCCATTGAATGGCGTCAGTGCACAACTTACAGTTCCGCTGAGCTATACATAGCTTAAGAAAATGAAGAAACTATATTGTAATCTAAGACCTGGCTAAATGCCTAGCTGCCAAGACATAAACTTAAATAAATAAAAAAAGTTTGACAATTATGTCATTTGATTCATGTGGGCTTTACTGTCAAGAAATATGTAACTTGACAGACGTGTAAACGTCAAAAGTAAAACTTTGAAAAAAAGCATAAATAAATTAATTTATTAGAAAAATGATTCAATACTCACGGCAACATTTCTCCTTGTTAAAATACAAGACATCCTCAGGCGATACCAAATTCGGGCACATACCGCGGTTCATGTCACAGAAAGTGTTCAAACGACTGATGTACCCTACAGTGATAGCGCCCATAGAGAACGCGTGCGCGGGAACAACCATTCCGATTATGGTCATGGACCATCTAAATGTCATATTATCGAAAACCTTCGTCGCGATGTCAATGTCGTGGACAATTGGGGTAATGAAACCTGAAAGAGATACGATCATCGACTGACAATTTCTCTCTCTCTTCGTCTCGTTTTACCATATTACTATAGACATATTTGGGTATTTTATACACGCTACAATAAATTTTTACTTTCAAATTTTCATCACAGAAATAATCTAAAAACAAAACTACGTTTAAAAAAAACCGACTTCAAAAACTAAAAAGTATAAAAAAACTTATTTCTAAAGCTATTTTTAATTATAATATCATATTTTCAATATATATTATCTAAAACATCTTAAAGTCGGTGCTTAGTAATTTTTAAAAATATAGTAATTTTTATGTTTTGTTTCGTTGGAAGTCAGTTAAAAATTGGTTCAACTAAACTCGAGTTCTTTTTTTTTAAAGTTTAATACAGAAGTATGTTACAGAATTAATGGAGTTGCAGCAAACAGTGTATACTCAATAATGCCGAGACACAATTAAAGGAAAGAAAAATATTCTTATATATTCTAGTTACATTTTTTTCATCACATTACAATATACAGGAATAAATTTGTGCACGAAATGTGACCTAAGAAGACGTTTCCTTTTTACAACTTAGCAATATAATATTCTAATGTAATAACAACTCACCGGTTACAAAGACAATGGCGATAAGGACGACACCTGCCGAACGTTCCGAGAAATGCAAACTGATCAAATACATCAAAGCGAAGAACGCCATACTTCCCATGACAAGAACGTAGAGCATTGCGACTGAAAAGCAACATCATAAGATAAAATAAATCGGGAAAATTATTAGGGACACAAGAGCATTAGGAGCCATCCACTTTTTTGGTATTTATTTAATAATTTTCAAATTATTATTATAAGTAATAACTTTAAGACATACAATAATTTATAGCTTTATATAACTTCGCAAAAAAAAAGTCTTGTTGCTTTTAGTATTTAATGGAGAAAATAAATAAACATTTCATTTCATTTATTCAGCAGATAGGCAGAAGGCCCACTTGATGGAAAGCGGTTACCATCGCCAATGGACATTTGCAACACCAAAGGTGCTACAAATGCGCTACTGCTCTCTTAAGGGAGACTGGAACTTGGTCACTAATGCCAGAACATAACTCAAGGTTGTTATGGCGTCATACTCTATACCAGGGGCGGTAGCCATCCAGTCGGGGAAATGCCCTACCACCTGGCTATGGGTTATTATGTCGCCTCTTACGACAGGCCGCCCGGCGGCAGGAAATTGTATTCTTTCTCCGTTCCTGCACGGATAATAATAACAAATTACGTGGCACTTTAAGGGCCGGGAGGGGGTCGACGAAGTGGGACATTGTGTGATAAGGGCTGGGAGGGGGTGACGAAGTGTGACAAGGGCAGGGAGGGGTTCGACGAAGTGTGACATTGTGTGATAAGGGCTGGGAGGGGGTGACGAAGTGTGACAAGGGCAGGGAGGGGTTCGACGAAGTGTGACATTGTGTGATAAGGGCTGGGAGGGGGTTGACGAAGTGTGACAAGGGCTGGGAGGGATCCTACATTTCGTGACGTCACAATTCAAAATCTAATTATATTTAAGCTGATTACGCACACATCACACATTTAATGTTCCTCGCGTAAGCCTTTAAGGCTAAGCCTGCAATACGATTTATTAATACCAGACTCAGCTGCGAAACGAGTTCGGTATTGATAGGGTGTAGTGCGCGTTTAGCTTTAGACGCTCACGCAAGCCAATAGGTCTGATCCTATTATAATTATGGTTCACGACAGATCGATATGGCAATTTTCTAGTGATGCGACATACCAGGTAATTGATATCGATATTTTTTTAATATTACCACTTTATTTTGAGTATTTTTTAAATCAAAATACCTTATATTAACAACACTATAAACAATAAGGTATCTTCGTCACTAGTTGATCGGAATTTTATGATAAAATCTATACATATAAATGAATATAAAGCTGAAGACTTTGTTTGTTTGCTTGAACGCGCTACTCTCAGGAACTGGTCTGATTTGGAAAATTATTTCAGTGTCAGATAGCCCATTTGTCGAAGATGGCTATATATCACGCTAAGACCAAAAGCAGCGGAGCACCAAAGAAGAATGTTTCAAAAGGGTTTTTTTTCCTTTTGAGAGCCTCCGTTGCGTGCGCTGCGTAAACGGTTAAAGTTGCGCAAAAATCATGTGCGACAGATGTTATCTTTGGCCCAAAATAACTATTCCACGCAGACGAAGTCGCGGACAGAAGCTAGTATTTCATAAATGATGATGATGATCATGATAAACTATTCTATTCTTTCCGTGAAAAAGAGGTAACTGAAGCCATTCTCAACACACATCTACCAGTAGTATCTTAAACATGGTGAGGCTAAGAGTAATATGGTATAATACACTGTACAGAATACGCTCAAAAAACCTCGATTGCCATGTCGACCTATTATAGAACAGTAGAAATATTACGAATTAATATTGTGGATAAGTTTACTTACACACAAACTTGTAATGGACGAAGGTCCCTTTGTCGTCCAAAAGAAACAGTGCAATGAGGGTAGGCAAGAATAAAAACACCGTGGTGACCAAAATATTGTAAATGAGGGTAAGCGTCCAGTAAAGCAGACCGGAGCAACCGCTCATTATGTGCGCGTGCCTCGCGCCGGACGCACGTTCCTTGCACGGCAAAGACACAAAGTTTATCTGAGTTGCCATTATAACTGAAAATAAAAAGCAAACAAGGATTCATTATTTTTAATCGAGTTAAAAACAGAAGGAGTTTCTCAGTTCGTCGTGTTAACCCAGATAAGCCTACTGTCCTATATTTAGGACATGTATATTTATTTATTTAATTTGTTTGGGGAACATACAATAATTAATATTCTTAAATATAATACACAAAATGAATACATATATTAATCACGTTTCCACTATAAAATAACTTATTATGGCGAATGATGGTGGAACCATTTAGTTAGTTTTACACTTTTGGAAAAATCGAGAACAATCTAGAACGAAAAGACAAGGACGGATATATTTAGAAAAGGATAGACGGTAAACGAAAGAAAGAGATAGACGACAAAAGAAAGAAAGAGATAGATAGATGTTAGAAAGGGATAGATGTATAAACGAAAGTTCCCGAACAGGAAGGTTCGGGAAAGAAAAGACGGATACATAGATGGGTTCTAGAAAATTCTTCCGGGTATATAAACAGCGTAAGGCGCGCCTACCGGGCAGTTTTAAATTTGATTTCGGATCAAGACAATGAAGCGACAAACGCGATACTAAAGAGTTGTAAGAAAATGTTAATAGAAGACAGTGACGAGTAAAGTGGTGAAATTAATGACAAGTTTGGTGAACAGTTACGTGAAGGCGGTCTAGTTTGAGAAAGGAACTAGAAGCGAGCTACACGCGATTAAATCGGAGGTGGTCTACGCTATATCGGCGACGATATTGAGAGCGTGATAACTTATCGTCGGCACTGTGCATCGTTGGTCGTGAGTATAGGGGCAACCCTACAGAGAGGTACTACCTGCGGCTGTGTAAGTCAATACATACATACATACATAACTTCACGCCAGGTCCCTTGCGGGGTAGGCACGAACAACAGAGCGCCATTTAGGCTTATTCTTACACACCTCACTTGCTTCTTTGGCATTCATAGTTCTTGTCATGCACGCTCGTCTGTTCTTAAGGCTCCTGACATCACCTTCTGCTAGTACACGATCAATTTGATCATGGAAGGTGTGTCGTGGCCTAAGGCCTTCGTGTAAGTCAATAAAAGCTTTTAAATTAAAAACTGGTGTTTTTATAATAAAAATAAAAATTGGCTCAAACAGTTAATTACAAAAAATAAATACAATTATACGAACCGACACCGACAACGATTTGGACTACATCTTTTACTTGTAAATATGTTTATAGTAGTATTTAATTTTATAGTTTAATTTAATTTTTAATATTTCATACACTGATGGTGAACATTTAATATTTATTACATTATTATTGTCTACAAGTAAATTTTGTAGAAATAAATAGATTATACGAAAATTACATAAAATAAAATTTAACTGACTGTTGTAATTTTCGTAAAAAATTATGCCATAACTTTTTTCTCATCCGAGTCTCTTTAAGTAAAGAATGTGTTACACAATTAATTTTCGGAAAATTAATGGAGTGCACAGTAAGAGAAACAATCAAGACATTTAAAATTCACTGTGCAACATATATCTATAAATTCTTAACATGTTTGAAAAAAAAAACCCGTTACACAGATGATAGTATAAAAGGCTGGAGTGAGCTGCTATGCAAATGCAGTTTTCAGAACTCGACACAGGTTTTTATTCCGATAGAAGACGTTGTTTCCGAGATAGTCGAATATATCTAAAAAGTTAGATCTGCGGTCACGTTATTTTTGTGTCGCCATTGCAATATATTAACGCCAACGAAGTTTCGCTGGCAAAATAATTGCGGGAGAAACGACTGTGATAGGAAGACTAATGTACCTCGAAAACGAACTCACCACTGCATACGATGGCCATGAGCATCATTATCTCGGTCCTCGTCTTCGGCTCTTCGTATACACTGGCGATGTAATGGTTCACGGGGTGGTTTCGGGTCTCCAAAGTGCCACCATCGGCCGAAGGGATGAACCACGTGGCTATTACGTTTGACAGCAGGTTCAGAGCCACGGGAGCCGCGTGTCGTATAGTCGTTGTGTATAGAACCTATTAGGAAGAATGAATGAATGAATGAGCGAATGAATGAATGAATATGCTTTATTGTGTTTTAAAGATACAGTTAACAGAAACAAAATTTTACAATACAATAGGCGGTCTTATCGCTATTAGCGTAGAAATAATATTGTTACGACCGAAAAAGAACAATTCACACCCGCAGTTTATTGCCTTTCGGCATTTGGACTTCTTTTGTTTACTTTGTGTTTAAATTGTGTAATTAGAAAAACAGCCTTTTGTGTATTGTAAACCTTTATGGTAGGCATTAGCTAGGTGTGATTCTTGGAAATTGTTTTATGCGGTCGAGTATTGTGTCGAGCCATATTGTATTTGTACAGGATGAAAGGAATGCCCGAACGGAGGGGTGAGGTAGTTAAGCGAGGACTACTATACGAGCAAGACGTGTGTGTATTTTATAACCTATATAGTGATGGACTTAGCGCGTGTTATTGAATCTTGCATCATGTTTGTACTGGTTGCGTCCAGTTTTTTTGGCACCTGTGTTATACGTGTTTGTTCAAATAAGTTCTATAGTAGTTCCAACGGCATTTTAATTCGAGTCTCATAACTCGTAAGGATGTTTTTACGAGCGAGCTCACTTGGAAATGAACCCAAATGAAAGCAATACTCAAGGAAAAGTACACAATCTCCCCCCCCCCCTGTCAGTTAAAACAAAACATTACGAAATCTTAAGATATCCCTTATAATTTTTAAAATCATATCAGTGTTACTTACTTTCGCGTTTGTTTCATTCAATTCGATTCCGACCAAATACTTATTGTAGTCAATTACATTCTTCTTCCCAATTTCAAGAATATCTAAAAAAAATAAAAAAATATTTTATTTTTCTTCATATTTTAAACACGCTTATAATTTTTTTTAAACATGTGCACGTTCGCGGCAACATAGACCGAACAAGAAATCGATTGGTACTCGTTAGTTTTAGTTAAAAACAGTAATACTTTTGAGTTAACGCTCAAAAATGTCACTTCTCGTAATATTTCTATACCGAGGCCTTGTATAAAAATCGATTTTTATGGAATAACCTCCAACAATGATGAATAAAAATTTCCTTCGTAGAAAATTCTTATGTCGTACAGGCTGTTCGCCTACATGCCGTAAGCTACATCCATTTCAACATTCAAACACTTGATCACTGACCATTATTTGTCCATTAAATGGAACTCTATTATTGTTCATACATACATACACACATACATAACTTCACGCCAGGTCCCTTGCGGGGTAGGCACGAACAACAGAGCGCCACACCATTCTTAGACACCTCACTTGCTTCTTTGACATTCATAGCTCTTGTCATGCACGCTCCTCTGTTCTTAAGGCTCCTAACATCACCTTCTGCTAACACATGATCAATTTGATCATGGAAGGTGTGTCGTGGCCTTCCGCGACTTCTATTGTTCACATGTAAGTATATGTCATTTATATTATTATAATCTATTTAATTATGATATATATTAGTTTATTATTTAGTTTTTTCTTTAATTCCGTTTGAATTAGTTTAATTTAGTTAAACTAACAAATATTATTTAATTTTTCTGGTAATGTCTCCTTGGACACCGGGTTGCCTGGAAGAGATCGCTATAAGCGATAAGGCCGCCCATTCTAATGGAAATGAATGAATGAATGAATGAAAACTCTTTATTGTTCATTATAACTTAAACCTAGACATGGAAATGTATTAATGTTTAATGTCTAGGTTTAAGTTATGGTGAAGAATAACGAGTTTTCATTAATTCATTGTATGATTGATGATTCTATTGTATACGATACGCTTCGAGTGCCAGTTGTCTTCATTCATTCAACCCGGCTACATATTTGTTCTCTCTATTATAGTAATATATCCTATGTGCATAAATGACATGCTAATTATTTGGTAACATTAATAGACATGTCTAAGAACCCATGAACGGCTACCTGTATGTATTTGATCAGATCTGAGTTTTTGTATATTGAAGCCCCCATACCTGCCACGCATGAGGTGGGGACAGGCTAACTCAAAATGGACGTGACAAGCGCTCAGACAAGACAGATATCGAGTTTTGACGAATTTTAAATCCATTTGACCACGTCTGCTGTTTTGAAATATATGATTATTATTATCGGAAAATAAGAATGGCAGACCATTATCGCGCGTTTTACTTTGTGGCAGACAATTTTGAAAAGCAAAATTTTTTTTACCACATCTCCCATTGATGTACTTTATTTATTATAGTCTTAAAAATATTATTGATCACGGCAGATGTCTACATTGCGTACCATTGGTAATATATTGATAAATTAATATTTTTCTAATTTGGAAGTTATTTATCCAACCTAAAACAAATGTATCCATCTGTTTGCACTGCACCATTTATTATTGTAAAGCTACTTAGTAACTAATACAGACTAACTGACAAAAACATGTAACTTTCAAATCGCTTTACGCGTCTTAATAAGCCCGTTGCCTTAATAAACAGCTTGCATTGCTCCGACTTTTGTCTCAAGACTACCCTCATATATCATAAATAATTAACTAAATTTACGCGAAAACAAAATATTTTAAATATTACAAAAATAAATGGACAGATAAGCTAATATGGGCAAATGTAAATTAAATGTAACTAGTTATTTATAAATGTGTGTACATTCTTTTGAGAAATAAATGTCTTAAACCTAAACCTAACTCATTTCGCTCTTCCAAGTAAGAGATATTCAGCGTGCACGTAAGAAAGAGCACGATAGTATAGTAATTAAAATACAATTACACTGCAGGGATAATTGTCGCTAATACTGTGTAAGTCAGACTTTAAGCAGTGTTAAAAATACCTGTGACAACATCATCGGCTTTTTCGAAATGTACTCCGGCATATTTATCTTTGACAATCCTCATATTCTGTTCGTCCGTATTGTACAAGACGCGTTTGTCCGTTCGGCCGTCGTAGAGATTTAAGTTCATCGCAATATTGTTCCCTTCATCTATGTATGAAGGGTCCGCAATCGATTTTATCATCACACATATCGTAAGGACTGGTAGGACAAAGCCCTAGAAAAAAAAACATTTTCAACGATAATTTATTTATTTTTCTTTTCGCCGTATCTGTCACTATGTAAATATGTGACATACTCTACGATTGAGATCATTCTTCTGTGCAGGAGCGGAAAAACAATACTAATTCCAGCGGCCGGGCGGCCTGTCGTAAGGGGCAACAAAACCCACAGCCAGGTGATAGGGTATTTGCACGATTGAATGGCTACCACCCCTAATCTAGAGTATGCCGCCATAACAACCTTGAGTTGTGTCCCGGCCTTATTGACCAGGTTCCAGTCTCCCTTAAGAGAGCAGTAGCGCATCTGTAGTACCTTTGGTATTGCAAATGTCCATAGACGGCGGTAACCACTTTCTATCACAGTTGGGTCTTCAGCCTGTCTGCTGTGCTTCAGCAATAAATTAACAAATAAAAAATGACCGCCTAAGAAATCGCTCCTTCCTCAATCATTCGCAATGCCGTAGAACTGGTCCATAAATATTTATTTATGTATTTAATGAGAAAATCAACACAGAATACACAAATCTGTATAATCTCTGTAGATATTAGAGACGGGAAATTTGTAAGAATGTATGGATGTATGTTTGTTACTTTTTCACGCAAAAACTACTGAATGGATTTTGATGAAACGTAGAAGTGAAACTTCAACGGACTAGTGAAAAAACGAACCGCAACAAAATTTTAACTTGAAGTTTTACGGGCAGGTTTTCAAATTGGACAAGTACATTAACAATCTGGTGGATCGATTGTGTGGTGTAATATGAGAATGGAAGGAAAAGAACATTGTGCCGACCACAAATAAATCGGAGAAGATGAAAGAAAAGAGAGAGAGACAGATAAATACTCAAGGATAACAAATGCCTAGGCTACAGTACAAATAATATAATCAGTTTATTTTCCAACCCTTAAGCACTTTGTGACGTTGCAAATTGGCATTCATAGCCTTGCAACACTTTAAGTATAGACTTCTTAAATCGGTTGTATTAACACCGTATTACATCCTCAATTTTGTCATTAGAAATCACGCGATGTCTTTCCGCGATGTCTCCAGTAGCTCCGTCCTCCCCTCACTTCAATCCCTTCAGGCACAACAACGCCACCTACACGCGCGTCGGTTGCATCGCGCGCGTCCCCCACCTCGATAGCTTAAATAGAGCGACGGGCCGACTCGCGCCCTCTTTCGCTGGTCAGAATTCACGTGGATCAACCACACTTTCACTTAGCAATATTATAGTATAAAATCAGTGTCTAAAGGAGTCGAAAGGTACGTAGTGTTCATTTCAAGTGTTTACCCTGCGTCTCTTTTATTCTTTCACATTAGTAAGGCGTGTCTACCTTACAGATGGCCCTCACGCCGTTGCATCACGTTCACAGCCGACCGCCCGAAGGTCCGGGCGAGGCTCCTCATCATTAATTAACAGCGTTTCGTTATTCCAACCCTTTTTAGGTAAGCATATTTAGCTTATTGATCGTTTAGTGTGGTTAGGTCTTAAAGATATATCCCTAGTTAACCGTTCTCAGTTCCCCGACTAGGATTACAGTAGATTTATGATAGGTGTGCTCACTGGGAACCATCTCAATTCCAGGGAGTCACGTATGGGGGCATAACCTCCGCTGTAGCACGCGAGAGCCAGCAGGCCTCGCGCTGCCTCGCGTGGGCAACCACGCTGCCCACGCATCCGGTCATACTTGGCCGTTCTACGACCACCTTCGACATCACCACGTGTCACGCGGCCGCCGACGCCAGCAGCGTTGCTGAGCGTCGTGGCAGTTTTCCAGGCGTCGCGATCCTGGATGGCGCCCATAATCTTCGTCTTCATTTAATCAATCTACTTACTCTTTCGTAACATATTAATCCTTAGAAGGTAGCACGTTTCAAGGTTAGCACAGTCTAGGTGACCCACGTCCCCTGAATTATTGCCTTTGACATTCGTCAGGTAGTCTGGAGTCAGACGACCAGGGTGTCGACCCGATTGTCGCCCCTGTGTCGGGTTTCACGTTTAGTTGTTAGTTTAAATACTGTATGTTGTACTCTAATCGTGTATACCCTGTTACTGACTCCCAAAAGACAGTTGGAATAAAGAATAATACTCATGCTCTATCTTTTATTTCATAACCACAATATGTATATATAACCCGGGGAAAATAATATATAACAGTGGCAGCCCACAACGTGTTCTGGCCTTAATAACCTAGTCACCAGCTATCCCGTTTAGGTAGTAACTGGAATAACCTTGAAATGTGCTGTTTTATCTTTTAAATTTTGTGTATTGAATGTGTATAATCAGTTTTTTTTTACAGATATTGTCAAGAACGTAATAACTTTTTCTCTTTTTGTGTAATTGTTCTTCTACCGTAATTCACACATAAATGTTGGTTAACTGAAGATTAATTCTCAGTTACTATTTTTGATATTGCGTTTAAAGGTTAATTGGAGCTTTAAACATACATCAATTTTTTTTTATATAGAAGTGACTTTATAGTTCATTTTTATTGTTGGCAAATTCTATAATAATTTGCAGTGAATTTGAATTTCACACTTGTGTTTTATGAGTGAATCTACGTTAGAGATTTATTTATTGTTATTTTTTTTTCTCGTTCTATACATGAGTATAGTGTAATTATTACGTTTGATGTCCTTGACAATACTTTAATTAATCTGTCCTAAATTTTTAACGACTCGAAACCCACTGACTCTAGACTATTCTATAATTTTAATTTTTTTTCTCTTAAAAATGGAACGTCCAATCCAATATAACTTGTTACTTCAAGACGAATTAATTCACGAAATAACAATTCGTGGTGCTCAACCGCTAAAAACCGTTACCGAATTAAAAGCACAAATTCGTAAATTAGGAAAAGAAATTCCGTGTGAAGATGTAATCACTACAGATTTAAACCCGGAGGAAGAGTTGCAAATAATTAATTTAAAATTAAACGAAATAAATTCGTGTTTAAAACATAAAACTCCTAAATACAAATCATTAAATAGAGTACGCGCGTTAAGTCATCATTTATACCATCGCTTAACAAGAATTGACAGCGAAATAAATAAAACATTATACGAAACAATCGAAACAACACTCAACGAGTGTTTGCTAAAAATAGATAACTTGTTCGCGTCATTCAAAACAAGTTTCGAAGAGCCGATGACTCATCAGTCACCGAGCGACGCCGCGCGGTCACTATGCCCCGAGTCGTGTTATTCAAACGCGATATTAAAATTAAATACCAAATATGACGGCGGAACATGCGTTTTAACTTACTTACAAAGATTGAATGAATTGTGCGAGTCCCGTAATATTAACGAGAAACAATTATTCAATTCAGCCGTTGAATTATTCACGGATAAAGCTTTAATATGGTTTAGAAGTATAAAAACTACAATACAAGATTGGAACGATCTAAAAATAGCTTTAATATCGGAATTCTCACCAATTGACTACAATGACAAATTAATGGTCGAAGTTCAAAGAAGGACACAAGGAATAAATGAGTCTTCGACTTTATACATAGCAATTATGTTAAATTATTTTTCTCGATTTACAATAACAATACCGGAAAACGAACAATTAAAAATAATACAAAAAAATTTACGACCTGAATTACAAATGGCTTTAGCACTTTACGAAATAAACGATATTTCGGAATTACGTAATAAATGTAAATTACTCGACTATACGAGAGATAGGAGTTCTCATTTTTGTGAACCACCTAAAATATCATCAAATACGATCGCACCAGATCTTGGTTTCAAATACCAAAATAATAAAAATCCGCAAATAAATTACGTAAATGAGAGGTATACAAATAAATATACGGATAATACCCGCGCAATTAAAAATATCAATAGCAGCCGTGATCCTCGACGCTGCATTCGGTGCAATGACCTCGGTCACGATGTAAGACAATGTAAAACTATATTCTGTTATGGTTGCGGTAATAAAGGAATTACACTTCCTAAGTGTTTTAAAAGTAAAAAATTTAATAGAAATAATAACACAAGGAATTCAAAAAACTAGTATACCCGAGCCGTAGTTTTTATAATTCAAATTTATTTCCGACAAACAAATAAAATAAAAATTTCCAAAATAAAAATATACTTAAATAATTCAAAAATACAATAAGAAAAACAAAGAACAAATTAAACAATTAAATAAATAAAAAAATTTTATTTAATAATAAAACATCTTACAATTTGTTAAGTAATAACTTTATATTAATGAAATTAGGTAACATATAATTACAACTAGTTGTCAACTAATATTTGACAATGTTAATAACGCACAAAAACACGTGTTATTGTACGCCTAGCGACATCTAGTATCATTCACAGTAAACCAACACACAAACAACGTCCGGTACAGATAAATCTTTTCAACGTTATAAAGCTTGTAAGCATTAAAAGTGTTGACGTCAATAAACGTCACGTATCGTTTTTTCTTTTATTTAAACAAACATGACAAAACATATAAAGAATAAAATTATTCTCACGTTAGGTAGCAATAGCTACATTCATAGATATACATATCTATACAGAACTACCACCTGTTTACAACGTGTAAACAAGGCGATTGAATTTCTTTTGTATTACGGTCCATTGAACATTACAATGTTGCAAGTTTGACCTTCATTTCGAACAACTTAATATTGTACGAATTTATAGTTTTGTTTTTACAAACGAAAGGTTAATAAACCTTTACCAATACATTAACCGTCGATGGTTATGTAGTTGTAATCACTGTTTTGGGACCTGAGAACTATAGTTATAGAAAATCGTTTTCTTAATTCGTTATTATTATCATTTAGCATATATATGTGTTAGACTTATTCTTTCTGTTAGTACTCGAGTTCAACCGACGTAGTAAAGCTTGTTTAGTCATATGTTTGACTAGATGTTTTAGGTAATTGTTGGGCGAGCAAACACGACTAAGAGCGTGGTAGTTCCAGCATACCTTGTTGATGAAGGTTCTTTCGTATTATCGAAGAATTCTTCTTACACATCCTTGAAGATGTGATTTTGGTAACAGTTTCTGTTACTTCGGTTCTCCTGTACACTCGTGTTGGTATTTTGCAGCGACGTGGTAGTTGACCGATTTTTCTTCGTTTCCTGAGCTACGTTCGAGTTGAATTTTCGTACACAAGGCTAACAGAAGATGGGAAGACCGTGTTATTTCTACAGAAGACTGGTTGTGAGTTGTATAGAGAAAATATCTATCACCTTACGGTTGTGCTAGGAAGTCTCGGTTGTTGCTGGATAGTCGCCGAGACTTAGTTGAAAGAACGTATGAATGAGGCGAAAGAATTGAGAGCCTGAATGATGATGTATAAAAGTGTAATACCAATTCTTCGTTACCTTCGGAGGTTTTCCATCAAACCCCTCGGTCTGTTCCTTGTCGACTATATTTTGCTCTGTTAGTAAAAATTTATTTTTTTTACTCTCTTTGGTGGAATTTTTTTTCTTGTTCTCTCTCTCTCTCTCTTTTCTTCTTATTCTCCGCGCATGGCAGTAATGGCTCCTGTTTTGACATTCTGTCTTGTTATGGGTTGGAGGTCCAACCCGCGGATTCTGCTCAAGGAGCATAATCCTTCGCAGGGAGGGGCGCCCTGTGACGTTGCAAATTGGCATTCATAGCCTTGCAACACTAAGTATAGACTTCTTAAATCGGTTGTATTAACACCGTATTACATCCTCAATTTTGTCATTAGAAATCACGCGATGTCTTTCCGCGATGTCTCCAGTAGCTCCGTCCTCCCCTCACTTCAATCCCTTCAGGCACAACAACGCCACCTACACGCGCGTCGGTTGCATCGCGCGCGTCCCCCACCTCGATAGCTTAAATAGAGCGACGGGCCGACTCGCGCCCTCTTTCGCTGGTCAGAATTCACGTGGATCAACCACACTTTCACTTAGCAATATTATAGTATAAAATCAGTGTCTAAAGGAGTCGAAAGGTACGTAGTGTTCATTTCAAGTGTTTACCCTGCGTCTCTTTTATTCTTTCACATCAGTAAGGCGTGTCTACCTTACAGATGGCCCTCACGCCGTTGCATCACGTTCACAGCCGACCGCCCGAAGGTCCGGGCGAGGCTCCTCATCATTAATTAACAGCGTTTCGTTATTCCAACCCTTTTTAGGTAAGCATATTTAGCTTATTGATCGTTTAGTGTGGTTAGGTCTTAAAGATATATCCCTAGTTAACCGTTCTCAGTTCCCCGACTAGGATTACAGTAGATTTATGATAGGTGTGCTCACTGGGAACCATCTCAATTCCAGGGAGTCACGTATGGGGGCATAACCTCCGCTGTAGCACGCGAGAGCCAGCAGGCCTCGCGCTGCCTCGCGTGGGCAACCACGCTGCCCACGCATCCGGTCATACTTGGCCGTTCTACGACCACCTTCGACATCACCACGTGTCACGCGGCCGCCGACGCCAGCAGCGTTGCTGAGCGTCGTGGCAGTTTTCCAGGCGTCGCGATCCTGGATGGCGCCCATAATCTTCGTCTTCATTTAATCAATCTACTTACTCTTTCGTAACATATTAATCCTTAGAAGGTAGCACGTTTCAAGGTTAGCACAGTCTAGGTGACCCACGTCCCCTGAATTATTGCCTTTGACATTCGTCAGGTAGTCTGGAGTCAGACGACCAGGGTGTCGACCCGATTGTCGCCCCTGTGTCGGGTTTCACGTTTAGTTGTTAGTTTAAATACTGTATGTTGTACTCTAATCGTGTATACCCTGTTACTGACTCCCAAAAGACAGTTGGAATAAAGAATAATACTCATGCTCTATCTTTTATTTCATAACCACAATATGTATATATAACCCGGGGAAAATAATATATAACAACTTTCAATTTATATTTCTAGTCTTATCGCATTTTGTTTTGTTTCTCATAAATTTAAAGCGTGGCTTCATATTATTACTATTCTTAATTAATTTTATAATACATCTATAAAATAATAGAGGAGAATTTAGAATACTCACCATAAGGAAAAATGCTAATTTCTTTGACGTAATATATTTAAATTGTCTGTGAATTAAAACTCTTGATTGTCTTAAGTACAATTTTATGCCACTTACTCTCTTGAATTTAGAAGCTGAAATAATTTCAAATTGCAGGTATTATCTAAATATTTTTTTTTTTGTAAATCATTATAATTTAAAAATGTAGCAAGTAGTAGAGGAAAGCATTTTAAAGAAATAAGCATCTCTAATTTTTTTTAGTGTATAAATCTGGCCAACGTTTTATATGTAAATAATTTTAGAAATGATTGTAACGTAAGGCATGTATTCAATTCGGAATTCCAATTAGAATTCCGTCCCAACTCTTACTACTGTGACATGCCGACAAAGTGAATGCACGCCTGGTTTACCTTTCCAGCATCTGGACTTCTTTTGTTTACTTTGTGTTTAAAATTTGCAATTAGACAATAGCCTATTGTTATTGTACTGGGCTATGGCCGCAGGTGTGCAGATTACGGTTTCTCGGAAACTTCAGTCCACGCAGTCAATTGTTGTATTGTACAGTACGGGGGAGGGGGGGAAGCTGAGGCAGTCAAGCGACGATTATGATCCGACCAAGACGTGTGTAGTACATTCTATAAGCGATATAGTCATAGACTTTGCAGTTTGTATTCGTTATGTCCAGTTATATTTGTACCTGTGTTATACGTATTTCTATAGTTCTAATAAATTCTATAGTATTCAAATGGCATTTTAATTCGAGTCCCACACTCGTAATATTACGCTACCCTAAATTCTAATTAGAAATCAAAAAAAGATAATAAGCTGCCTGCCCTGCTAAGCAGCACTAAGGAAGCAAGACAGATAATAATTTTGTTTCTAGAAGCAAAACCTCAGCGAAATATATTCTTACCTGGAAGAGCAGAATCGATTTCATCCTCTGAGAAATTTGTGTCTATGTCACTACATAATCTGCAAAAATCATGTTACTTTTATAATAATTTCAAAACTACTTTAAAACAGATTATTTAAGTAGAACTGCTATTGTAGAACTTTACATAACATTAGCAAATAATACTCTTATAAATTACAAAAACTGTGTCCTTAAACTAGAGAGAAATAATTAAATTTGATGATAAAGACTGATCACAATAATGTATTTTATATAAACACAATATTACAAATAAATACAGAATATTAATTAAAATAAATATATAATAAATCCAAACTATTTCCATGTATGGCTCTAGGACACTAGAAGCGTTGAAGTCAGTAGAGGAAGTTCAACGCAGCTGGAATCGTATAATTAGTACGCTTGGCTTACTGAAATGCTGTTTTATTATAATTGCAGGAGTTCAGCAGACAGGCAGACAGCCTCCTTGATGGAAAGCTGTTACAATCGCATATGGATACTTGCAACACCATAGGTGCTACAAATGCGCTGCTGCTCTCTTAAGGGAGACTGGAACTTGGTTGCTCATGCCGGAACACAATTCTACGTTGTTATGGCGGCATACTCTAGACCAGGTGTGGTAGCCACCTAGACGGGCAAGTGCCCTACCCCCTGGCCAGGGGTTGTTTTGTCGCCTCTCACGACAGGCCGCCCGGCCGCAGGAAATTGTATTCTTTCTCCGTTCCTGCACGGATAAAACGTGTCACGAAGTGCGAAGTTGAAAGGAAGCAAAATCGGTTGGCATCGTACAATTGGTGCGCTTTTCGCAACTATCATATTGCTTTGAACAGATTATAAACAGGAATCTTATACTAATATATAAAGCTCAAGAGTTTGTTTGTGTTGGGAGACCTACGTTCAGCAGTGGACTTGAAATGACTGACGACGACGAAGAGTTTGTTTGTTTGATTGAACGCGCTAATCTCAAGAACTACTGGTCTGATTTGAAAAAACAATCAGGGTTAGATAGCTCATTTATCTAGGAAAATAATGTTAGATATTTTCGTCAGCTTCATTAAAATGTCAAATCGAAACAGTTTTTTTCATTCGTGTTCAGGTTCTAAGTTATTTCGTGGATTTTCTAAAGAAAACTGTCAAAATTAGTTCGTATTCTTGTCACTGTCACAACTGTCAAAATACATACTTCAAAAATACTTCTTCCAAAGTCGACACTCCCACACCGATTGAGTTTATTCCCAATTCGGATCTTTTAGTTTCCAAATAATTGAACAGTGACGCAAATTTCTGGCAGTTGGCAGCCGGCAGTGAGAAACATATGGAGTTGACAGTCTGCTCCTTTAGGGAGGCCTGTGGCAATTTGGACGTTATCGCTTTCGAAATGCCTTCCGTATTTGGCATGCCTATCGTCGTTAATGTTAGGCGGTATCCAGTTCCTGTCGAAAAATATATTGTGATAACAAAATTTAGAATATTACAGTTAAAACCCGGTCAAATTAGTTTAAAAATAGGGGTACCCTTGCATAAATTCACAACGAGCTGAAAATTTACAGGCACATTAGGTCCCACATCCCTATACTGAACGTCGAAACGTGAAATGGAGTCTAAAATTTAACAATACCATTGTGTGGTTTTTTGTTTTGAAATAAAGTGACAAGACCACTACTAGCTAAAATTCCTTTGGTATTTTTTTTCCTGTTATCGTCTTTTTTAAAATAAATTGTAGCATAGGAAGTCTTCAATAAAGCACCTTTTGCTCGAAAAATGCATGCATTTTAATTTTTTAACTATTATACAATAAAATTTACTATTTTACGATAATATATAGAATAAATATTAATATAGTTTTGAAGAATGAATAAATGAATATGCTTTATTGTGTTTTAAAAGCTACAGTTAACTGAAATAAAATTTGACTTTACTATAGGAGGTCTTTTGATGGACAAAAAAAATGATAAGAACAGAGGGTATGTTGCATTATTCTCACTACCGACCGAATCATTATCTTAGAAATTTATACATGATAAATTATAACATACATAGAAGAAATCTTTGTTCTTTCTTCAACGAGAGGCGTTTGAGAGTAAGGTCTCTAGGCTTTATCTACCCATCTTTTTTATTATTATTGCACGAGTTGAGCAGATAGGCAGACGATCCGCTTGCCGGAACATAACCCAAGGATGTTATGGAGGCATTCTCTAAACCATCACCTGTCTATGGGTTGTTTTGTCGCCTCTTGCGACAGACCACCTCGAGGCAGGAAATTGTATTCTTTCTCCGTACCTGAACGGATTAAGCTTCCTTGCATCCCTAAACTTACCGATGGCCTTCTTCAAGAACATGGTTGTAGCGTGACAGCGTAAAGTTCCGGCGTGCAATGCGGCCACCCTGTCACCCAAAGCGTCAGCTTCCTCCATAAAATGAGTGGTCAGAAGCACCGTACGGTCGCCACGGAGCGACTGAAAAATTTATTTACTTCAAACACAAAACACACACATCGATTTCTGCCCTTTTTTTTCACGGAGAGCATTCATATTTCTTTTAATTACGCCTTTTCCCTCTTTTTGAAGTCATGAAATTGGACCTTTCTATTTTAATCAAGAACGAAATCTTTTACATTTATAGAAAGGGAGAAAGAAAGAGAAATATTTATTTATGATAGCATCGTGGTCGTCATGTGGAACGGTGACGGAGCATTTTGGGCCTTGGGCCTATAACTCAGGCCCAAGGCCCAAAATGCTCCGGTCAGAATTCGAACTTATGTTGCCGTATTGAGACGTCAGTGTGTTAGACACTGAACTACTATGACTTACATTATTGCGCTCTGAGCGTTTACTTCGAACACCGGGATCCGCTTTCTCACTCTTTCTTCTTCATCGCTGTATTCGACATCCCTTACTTTGTGAACAGCAGTATCTCTAATCGGTTAATTTATTCTAATCACACCTTAACAATTAATAAAATAATAATAGACAGACAAAAACACATATTGCATATTTCTCTCTCTCTCTCATAAACTCGCTCAACCACAGGGGCAGTCAAATCTAATATATAAAATTCTCGTGTCACAGTTTTCGTTGCCATACTCCTCCGAAACGGCTTGACCGATTTTGATGAAATTAATTTTTTGTGCTTATCCGGTATCTATGAGAATCGGCCAACATCTATTTTTCATCCCCATAAATGTTAGGGGTAGTCCACCCCAAATTTTTTTTATTTATTTTTTAGACAAAATTTTTAATTTCTATTTTTTTATGATACAACATACAAAAATACATACAACCCTAGATTTTCAACCCTCTACGATCAACCCCTATTTTTTACCGGGCAGGACGACGTCTGCCGGGACAGCTAGTAGAATAATAAAACCTTACCAATAACAAGTCCCACAGCTCCCTCCTGGTCTCGACGTCCAACCCCGAAGTGGGTTCATCCAGGATAAGTACGGACGCGCCCCCGGACAGGGCGCACGCCAATTGCAACCTACGTTTCATCCCCCCAGATAACTCGGCCCCCTTGCAATGAGCTTTAGCCCTCAAGCCCAGTTTGTCGAGCAACGCTAGAGAAGATTCCTTCGCGTCTTTGAACGACGACCCTTTCAGCTGTGAGGAGAAAAAAAGAATTTTGACTCAAGTCTCTAATCACATGAGACGAGATTTTTGAGATAATGTTGTGTAAGGAATTTACTTACATAGTACTTCCAGCTAGATGTAAATTGTTTATTGCTAAAGTTATGCTAATTAAATAATTGTGCTTTTATTGCCGACTGACCGAGTACGGTGCTAAACGAGTACTGATGCGAATAATATGTTAAAATGCAAGATCTTAACTCCTGGCATATAATGACTATAGAATTTATTAGAACTATACAAACACGTTTAACACAGGTACAAATACAACTGGACACAACCAGTACAAACTGCACAATTCAATAATACGCGCATAGTCCGTCACTATATAGCTTTTGGAATGTCTTGCTCGTAGCGTTATCCTCGCTTGACTGTCGATCTACCCCTTCGACCATTGCTGCACCGATACAATATAGCTGCCAGCCCGCATAGATCGGATTGCAGAGAATCAGTTCGACACACCTGCCTAATGACTGCCATAAAAGATGACAATACACAATGGACTGTTTTCCTAATTACGAATTTTACAAACACAAAGTAAACAAAAGAAGTCCAAATGCGGGATGGTAGTAAAATGCGATTTATGGCAGGCAGGCGTGCATTCACTTTTAGTCGGCATGTTACAATATTAATACGTAAAGCAAATTAATTTTACACATTTTACGAAAATTGCGCGGACGGAGGTGTATGAAATTTCGCACACTTATAGTTTTTAAAGAGAAGAAGCGACGAATGCTAGTATTTTTAAAAAAATATACAAAAAAAATCATTTAATCAATATAAAACACACATTACACACACTACCATGTATTTGTCACACGCACGATATACTCTTTCGTTTATTGTTAAAGTCAAATTAACAGTGTAAACCTTGGCGAAATCTGTGATCATAGTCTTTGACATTAGTTATTATGGTCGAATTTCGACCACGGGCGACCACTAATTTTAATAAATTGTAAACACGGAAATAAAATTACAATATTAACACTTACCAAAGCGAAGAACTTCAAATGTTCCAACACCGTAAGGTCCGGGAAGTACAAGTTGTGCTGCGGACAGAGACCCAAGTTCTTCCTGACCTCCTGCCGATGCCTCGACAAGTCCAATCCGTTCACAAACACATTACCGTTGGTGGCTCCCATCATACCTGGTGACCCATAATTAAAATTGAAAAGTTTCTAGCGTGTCCGGTGGTAGGGTATTTGCCCAACTGGATGGCTACCATCCTTGGTCTAAAGTATGTCGCCATAACAACCTTGTGTTGTGTTCCGGCATTAGCGACCAGGTTCCCGTCTCCCTTAAGAGAGCAGCAGCGCATTTGTAGCACCTTTGGTGTTGCAAATGTCCATAGGCGATGGTAACCGAATTCCATCAAGTAGGCCGTCTGCCTGTCTGCTGAACTCCTGCAATAAAAATAAATAAAAAAAGACGGCGTTTTGGTTTGTAGTTTCCTGATTCAATCTAGGAACGGCACACAGCGAGCGTATGAGGAAATATTCAAATGGTGCGGTTTCATCTGGGATGGTGTCATGCTGGGGGGCCTCATCCCGGGGGATAAAAGTAGCCTCCCGGCAGTGGAAGAGGCTTCGCGGGGCCCACGCCCGCCAGGGTTGCGAAGAGGCTAGATCATAAACCCGTAGCCCTGGCATAAGGCGAAGGACGGAACGCTCAGGGGTTTTAGTGAGTATCCCTAACCGGGGAGTGGCAATGGCATGGCACCAGTTCTGAGTGGGCATGCTAGTGCCACCCCCGATGTGGCGAATCCCACAGTAGGCCGCATATTTCGCCCTTGTCGCGGCTTACTCTCAATCGGATGGATCCCATGGTAAAAAGAAAAAAAAGCCGACTTCAAAAACTATAAAATAACTTATTTCTAAAGCTATTATTATTAAAATATATTATCTAAAACATCTTAAGTCGGTGCTTAGTAATTTTCAAAATATAGTAATTTTTATGTTTTACTTTGCACCGACTTCAAGATGTTTTAGATAAAAAAATAAACAAAAAAAAGATCCCGACGAATTGAGAACCTCCTCCCTTTTTTGAAGGCGGTTAAAAAAGAAGAAAAAGACGTGTGCGTCTCGGGACACCCGGCAGAAGTGATAACTTGCCTGATATAAAGGGAAGCCAGACAAAGTGGCGCCGTAACGAAGCGGTTTACCCTCCCATAAGAAGTGATCACTTCAAAAAAAAAGAGGGGGCCTCATCTGTGCTATTGTTAAAGAGGTACGGTATATCTATAAATATTATAAACGCGAAAGTTTGTAAGAATATACGTATGGATGTGTTTGTTACTCTTTCACGCAAAAACTACTGAATGGATTTTGATGAAACTTTAAAATAATATAGCTTACACATCAGAATTACACATAAGCTATAAATTATAAAGCGAGTGAATTATTCAAAATATAACGACTTTCCACCATCACGCGGGTGAAGCTAATCATTATAATAATACTCAATAAGAAGTTATTGAGTAAGGGTTTTTTTTCATTGCTGGAGTACAGCATGCAGGCTGACGGCCCAAACGTGATGGAAAGTGGTTACCGTCACCTATGAAAGTTTGCAACACTAAAAGTGCTGCCAATGAGCTGTTAGACTCGTAAATGGTAAGTTGGCTTCTTTAAGAACCTTAAAGAATCTTACATACTCTAACTCAATATTAATAAGGCCGTTAATCGTTTAAGATAAAGAAACCGGCTGTAGATGGCGACACAGTCCATTTTTGGGTTTCTGACTTTTAAGAGCAACTCTGTCATAAATTAAATAGTCATATTCAAACAACTACAAGAACTCCCTACCTACGACAATCTAGAATTAGGTAGAAGCTTTTTGAAATTATTTCAAAACTACTCTGATACTTTTTAGCAACAAAAATGGTGGCTATTTGTAAAAAGAACTAGACAAAACGATTTAAAAAAAAATACATTTCTAGTACGACTAATAAAAGTGTTTTCCAATAGATTTATTAATTGACGAAATGGTTTGAAAGCTCAACATTTTTTCTTACCTGTAATGATTGAAATGAGGGTAGTTTTTCCTGCGCCATTATGTCCCAGCAGAACTGTGATCTCCCCTTTATAAACATCCAACGATACACCATCCAGTGCTTTTTGCTTATCGAATACCTAAAAATTAAATTAGCAACTTTACTGATTATTTCAAAGCGATCTACCCTCAAATTATTCAAATTTAAATTTAGGCAAGTTTTGAGTTTTACACCGTTATCGCGCATGTACGACGATATCGTCACCGCACCAATAAACTGTAGATTAAGTGTGACCGTGACGCTACCGCATTTTCGTCGTCAAGTGGGTGTTAGAGAGGCGGCGGTATAGGAAGACCATTTGCCTATACATAGATTCACTATAGAATTCACAGAATAACAGTGCGGTGGAAGCGCGGCTGTGGTGCCGTTTATACAAGTGCTTAGGGTGCCCTAAATATTATAAGCAAAAATAATATATTTATCAAATCATCTTGTCTGTTTGTCCATCTGTTATTTCTTAGTGACTTTATTCTTTTTAATTACTTAAATCAAATAGAGATAGTGCAAAGCCGCTCTCTAAATTTTGTACTACGAGGTAAATAATTTCAAGATAGGAAATAGGTTTATTTTAGGCTGAACAATTTTTAGTATAATTTTTTAAATCGTCTTTTCATCCGGGAATTACAACAAAAATATTGTCTTATGTCGTTTAGTCCCAAGTGTTGGTACAAAATTCGCCATGAGTTAAATTGTAATTTTTATATTATAAACGGAAAAATAGGTTTTTCAAAAAACATCGATAAATCCCTATTAATATTATAAATGCGAAAGTAACTCTGTCTGTCTGTTCCGTTTTCACGTAAAAACTACTGGACCTATTTGGCTGAAACTCAGTATATATATATATATATATATATATATATATATATATATATATATATATATATATATATATATATATATATTTTCGATACCGAGGATGAACATAGGATACTTTTTATCCCGAAAAATGGGATAGTTTCCGGGATAAAATGATATTTGTCTGTTTGTTATGCTTTTACGGAAAAACTACTGGACCGATTTGGCTGAAATTCGGCACGTATGTAAATTAAATACTGAGGATGGACAAGGGATAATTTTCATTCTGGCCTTTTTGGTAATTTTGGCCTATTTGTTCATTTTGGCCCTTTTGGTCATTTTGGCCTATTTGGTCATTTTGGCCTTTTTGGTCATTTTGGCCTATTTGGTAATTTTTCCTTTTTGGTAATTTTGGCCTGTTTGGTCATTTTGGCTTTTTTGGTCATTTTGGCCATTTTGGTCATTTTGGCCTATTTGGTCATTTTGGCCTATTGGGTCTTTATGGCCTATTTGGTCATTTAGGCCTTTTTGATCATTTTGGCCTTTTTGGCAATTTTGGTCTATTTAGTCATTTTGGCCTTTTTGGTCATTTTGGCCTATTTGGTCATTTTGACCTTTTTGGTAATTTTGGCCTATTTGGTCATTTTGGCCTATTTGGTAATTTTTTCTTTTTAGTCATTTTGGCCTTTTTGGTAATTTTGGCTATTTTGATCGTTTTGGCCTATTTGGTCATTTTGGCCTTTTTGGTCATTTTGGCCTCTTTGGTCATTTTGACCATTTTGATTATTTTGGCCTTTTTTGTCATTTTGGCCTATTCGGTCATTTTGGCCACTGGTCATTTTGACCATTTTGATTATTTTGGCCTTTTTGGTCGTTTTGCCTATTCCGTCATTTTGGCCATGTCGGTCACTGTGGTCTTTTGGTCATTTAGAATTTTAGAGTATTTTGGCCTTTTTGGTCAAGTTTTGTAATTTATGTTGTTTACAGATAGACGGGGGATGGTATAATTAGCGATATAAAATGAAGTGAATCTTCCGTGGGCAAATACATAAAAATTTAATATAATGTAACCTGTAGCACTTGCTCTATAAACAAGAGACACGCAGTAGAGGTAAACACGCGGCGCAGCCGCGGGGTAAACTCTAGTACTTAAGATAAAAAGAAAAATTTGTGTGAATTATTTTTATTTGATAACAAAACAATCCCCATAGTAAAAATAGAAAGCGACGCGGGGGCAGTTTTTACTTAGATACCCTGAATACCCTTTGTGGTCAAATACCGATAATTGAAATGAACGTTGACAGTGATTCTTTCTCCCTCTAACTACATAGAATTTGTATTAGAAGAAAGAGACAATATTATAAATCTCTTGGTTTTGGTGCGGCAATTTTGATGGCAGTTTGTAGATTTTTTTTATTAAATTTTGCCCTTAAAGCGGGTTAATTGGTGAAATTATAAAAGATCAACCTTGTCTCTTATATATGCAATTTCTTAAAAAGTTCTATAATCAAATAAGGATTTGACTATAGGACTCGTTAAACATAAAAGAGAAAAGGTTAAAAGCCAATGAACCTCCATCATCTTTGCCTTTTTAAGTAACGATGTTGTTGCGGACATAGAGCATCCCCCTGACCCGCCCACCGGAGTACCTCGCATACCGCCGACGCCCATAGCTCGCGCAATTAGCAGCTAGGCGTCGAACGGGATGCGGAATATAGGAGTGGCCTTGGAGGCAAAGTTAGACACAATTGTGACACAATTCTCATTGACGACTTTCCTCTCTCTCTCTCTCTACTCTTTGTAATAAATTAAATACTTCTTTAATGTATATTTCTAACTAATTAATAATAATCATACAGTCCATTATACATACATACATAACTTCACGCCAAGTCCCTTGCGGGGTAGGCACGAACAACAGAGCGCCATACAGGCTTATTCTTACACACCTCACTTGCTTCTTTGACAGTCCATTATATCGAGTTTAATTTCCAAACAAGAAGCAACTACCACCAATAGATGTCATAATCAAACTAACATTACCTTAGAAACATCGACAACTCTGATACCAACATCCAGGTTCAGTTGGGCGGGTTCAAAATATCTCGGATCGGTGTACGGTTTCATACCTTCCTCTTCAGCGAGAATATCGTATGGATCTATTTCATTTTTGCTCCAGTAGTGTGTCTGAAATGCAACGAAAATCCCGTTCAGGAACGGAAAAAGAATAATAATTCCTGCGGCCGGGAAGCCTGTCGTAAGAGGCGACAAAGCAACCCACAGACAGGTGGTAGGGCATTTGCGCGTATGGATGGCTACCACCCCTGGTCTAGAATATGTCGCCATAACAACCTTAAGTTGTGTTCCGGCATCAGTGGCCAGGTTCCAGTTTCTCCTTCAAGGCCAGCTACGCATTGCCAGCACCTCTGGTATTGCTCATATCTATAGGCGACGATAACCACTTTCCATCACAGTCGGGCCGTCAGCCTGTCTGCTGTGCTTCAGCAATATAAGAAAACGATATAATATCTATAATTAGGATAGGCCTGCCAATTCGTCCACGCTTGACTTGAAATTCCCGCGGGATTCTCGGGACATAAAGTATTACAATACTTACAAAAATAATGTAAGCTATGTGAAAACTGTGCCTAAATAAGCTAATTTTAATGCACCCAAATAATTTCATCAAACCCCGATGCCGGCAAAACTCCCGCGGGATTCCCGGGATAAAAAATATAACACATTTTACTACTATAATTTGCCATCGATCAGTGAAACAACCGCATTCGATATTTTTTTTAAATCTGGTCATTTAAAGTCATTCCCAGAGATATTTGGGACACATCGGTTATCTAGATGTGCAGGTTTCATCACAATGCTTTCTCCTCCACCATCAGCATTTGGTAATTGTAACAATACGCAAATTAGGTCCATAAAATCTGCCCAAAGTGTGCATAATTTTCCGGCCAGGATTTGAACCGGCGTCATTTGAGTTTGGAACGCGACTGCATTAACCGCTAAGCTACTGCGATTTTTATATGAAAAAACGATAGACTCACCGAAAATAAGAAGTTCCAAGGCATAGCTTGTCCATACTTGCCGGGTCTGACCATAGACAAATACCAGGCAAGGGATGAGAAAATAATAATCTGTGCAATCATAAATAAAAATCCGTATAAGACTGGTCCTGAGCCTTCAGTGTGCGATGTGAATATCTTGCTTATTGTCAGACCATCACCTGTAAGAAAATATCATATATCATCTATACTAATAAAGAGGAAAAATTTGATTGTTTGGATTTAATAGGCTCCGAAACTACTGAACCGATTTGAAAAATTCTTTCACTCTTGGCAAGCGACACTATCCTCGGGTGATATAGGCTATATTATACTTTCAAAAAAATTAGGGATCCTTACTAAAACTCCATAAAGGTGGTAATAAAAACCTAAAATATTCTTTACAACGTGTGCGCTGCGAAAACTATTGATGATAGAATAAAATAATGTATTACGACTTTGTAAAATATTATTTCATATAATACTAGCCGCCCCGGCAGATGTTGTCCTGCTCTGAAAAAAAAAATCTAAGACACGATTCCAGCGCCACCTGCCGGTTCCAAGTGTAGATTTAAACCATCCGGGAACCCATTCAAACACACAAAAATAAAATCACCAAAATCGCTCCAGGTGATTAGGAGGCTTCTAGAACCCGATTTCAGCGCCACCTACCGGCTCCAACGGGATAAAGAGTATGCTATGTCCGTCTCCTGGTTCTAAGCTAACCCCCCCCCCCCCACAAAATTTTCAGCCAAATCGGTACAACCGTTCTGGATTTATAAATAGTGTAACTAACACGACTTTCATTTATATATACGATACTAGCTGTCCCGGCAGACGTCGTCCTGCCCGGAAAAGCTTCAGTCGTTATGCCGACAGCAACGCCACCTACCGGGTCCAATTGTGAACCAAATCAGAAACCTTACGGAGCCCGAGACCTTTCCAACGAATGCAAAACCGTGGAAATCGGTTCGTGCGTTCTGGAGTTATAGCGTCAGGAAGGAAAACCCGACTTATTTTTATATATACGATATTATTCTGCAGTCTTAGTACTACGAATTTGCAGAACTCATCATTATTTACCAAAAATGTCGTATCTATGTTATAGTTATGCCACAATAAGTAGTCTTTTATTTTAAAAATTAAATTGAAATGCCGCCGCTAGATAAGGCTCTTTATTTGTATCGAAGTATTAAATCACTTCATATTCAATACTGCTTCAATACCTTTATATAGCTTTTTTTGTCCGAAAGATATCACAAGTTTTTAAATATAAATTAGGTAGAAATCATCTCAAATAAACGTGCAAGCATGAAGAGGATAGTGAAAGTAGATGAACCGAAAGTTGTTTCTCAAGATCGTCGTAGGTGGAGATCTATAGTCTCTGCCGAACCCCAGGGAGACATGATATTATGTATGTATGTAGTATGTATTTACTAAAAGAAAGTACTGTATCATAATTAATTGACGGACGTGACGATAAAACAAGAATGCTATTTCTGCCTTTTGGGCGAAACGGCATTTTTTTAGTCTACGGAATATAAAAAAAATATATAAACACAAAATCACTCACTGTAACTTTCAAGTGCGGAGACTTCATCCCAAAACCAATACATGGGAGCGTGTGGAAGTAGACCGGTGAGGATCAAGATTCCATATCGCAGAGTCACCAAGTTCAGCAAGCGTATGGGCAGCCATAGGAGCAGGTACGAGAACAATGACACGGTCACTATGTATTGGGCTGAAATACAACGAGTAAATAAATACATTGCATTATTTTTTTATACATACATACATACATACATAACTTCACGCCAGGTCCCTTGCCGGGTAGGCACGAACAACAGAGCGCCACACAAGCCCATTCTTACACACCTCACTTTCTTCTTTGACATTCATAGCTCTTGTCATGCACGCTCGTCTGTTCTTAAGGCTCCTGACATCACCTTCTGCTAGTACACGATCAATTTGATCATGGAAGGTGTGTCGTGGCCTTCCGCGACTTCTGCATCCATCCACTTTTGCATTGTATATCTGTTTAGACAGTCTTTCATCATACATTCTTTCCACATGCCCGAACCACCGGAGCATTCCTTTCCTTACCTTTACCCCGACACTCTCTTTCTTACTTCGGTATTACGAACGCGGTCCGCGAGCGTCACTCCGCAGATTATTTCTTTATGTTAGTTAGAACAGTGCAATAAGAGGCATTACTTACTGCTCTTGACCAGGTAACTGCTGGCGAACGCGAATGAAACCACGGTAGCGAAATGTAGGATCAGCATTACAAATATTAAAAATCCGTTGGACTGCGGTAGCAGTGGGACTTCCCCCACTTTTGCCAGTACGGCACCAACTATCGCGTACGATAATCCAGTTGGTAGAACGTTCAGGAAATGGGAAACGCCCAGCGTCATTGGGCTAACACCCACCATTTTGATTAATTCCTGAAATAAAGAATATATTTTAATAATTGAAACTATAAAGCCTCTTTGCTACGGTGTATTTTTTTAAATAAGAGACAAATACACAAATTATTTAAACGTAAACTAAAGTCTGTTGCACATAATGTTAAGGGAGAAACTTGTTAACATTGTAATTCTAAGTATAACATTATTATTAAATATCAAAACAAGATCAAGTATGTATACACTTATACAATTATGGCCTTACTTATAATCGTTCGTTAAATTTTAAGAAACTGCTTAGAAATTGATTAACGAAAATCTTACCCATAAACTCCTCTTAAGGATAAGAGGTGGTGGTAAAGTAACTCATAAATAACTTTCAAAAATAACCAACATCGAGAGGTAGTTTAAGCGACTGCTAAAAGGTAAGATGGCAAGTTATATTTGAAACAGCCATTGATTAGGGGCTTAAGAGTCTCTTGTTTAATAGATGGCTAATCCTTTCTTAACGAGATTATTATAAGTAAGGCCCTTAAGGATAATGTTGCAAGCCGATACTAATCCATTGCAGGTGTCTTATTACCCCTTTGAATTTGAGTGATCTATTTTTTACGCCGCCGTAAGACAGCATAAAACCTTCTTTCCTCTGTTGGTATTTCATGCGAAGCCTTGGAAGCCATTAAGCCGAACATTTAACGATTTCAAGAACCAGTGAACGGTATGTTGCTAAGAGGCCCTGTCTAATTTACAAATGGATGAGGGTCGGTCAGTCGGGAAATGCGCCAGTCGTGTTCTGACCGCGAACGAGGCCTTACCTAGTACACTTTTGGACTATCTTATAATGACGAACTATGCACGATTTACTGTCCTACGGTTTTGTTTTGTTGTATTCGGCTATACTTGTAAAAACTGTTACGTGTGTGAACTTCTAATAAACTTTATGATAATTCCAACAACATTTTCGAATTTACATCCTACAATTCTCCTTTAAATTCGTATCAACAATATTTATTTCGTAAGATAGTTTAAGCGCAATACACACCAAAGCCGTCAAACCGCCGAACTATGTCGACGACGTTTTGTCGGTAGGCGACTTTACTTATAGCAAGTCGGAAAAAATTGTCGACGGCTCATGATAAGGAACAAAAAACACAGCACGCCACATGTAGTTTGCGTGTCGCCGGGACTGAGCGCCTGCGTACCAGTGTTACCAACCCTACTGTTCTAACAGTAGATTTGCTGTTTTCACATTGATGTCCCTGTTTTCTTTCTTAATTTTTACTGTTTTTCAATTAGCGTTCAGTGCCACCTATTACACTATGCAAAAAAGAAAATGAGTATGAAGATAATGAAGATGAGGCAATTGAGAATGAAAGTGGAAAATAATTTTACTTTGATTTATGTTTTTTTTATTATTATGTTGTGATTATTAATATAACAATATATGTGAGTCCTAGTAACTAAGAAGGCGGTTATTGTTATTAATATTGGATATTGCTTTAATTATATGACTAAAGTATGAAATCTGCCTTTTTTACTTTACCTACTGTTTTCTCCTGTTTTTTATTGTCAAGCTGTTGTTTCTTAGTTTTTTGAGGTTGGCAACACTGTTGCGTACGCAAGTCGAGGACATGCCTTCAACATGTCGGCGGGCAACACGCGCGGGCGCATGTTGCCGACATGATTCTTTTCATATGGGCCGACAGGTTGTGTCTGCAGGCTGTCGGCGGGTGTATTGCGCTTTACAATAATGTTACAAATTACGTTATTCGCATTCGATGGCTTGTAAAGTACAAGTCACGTGCAAAGGAGGGATGGGCACAGTTAGTATAGAATAAATAAAGGCAAAAGAAGACAGCTGGTCTCCATACATATCTCACCTGTATACCAGTGGAACGTTCCTCTAGAAGCCTCGACATGAGAAATATGTAAGGTAGCATCATCCCAAGAAAACAGGCAACTTGTAACAGACTGCATTTTGTTGACATGGTGTTATCATCGTTATTGCTGTAGTATGGGAACTCCTGAAGTGTTACAGTCTGTAAATTGTTATAATTTTTCCCTATTAAAATATGATCCACTTTGTACTAGAATAATTATGAAGGTCATGTCGTTAATGATTCAAACTATGTATTAATAATGGTTAAAACAGTAATTAAAACTATTGTTAGTTTATTATATTATTTTAAAGAGTTTATTTTTTGTCAGAGGAATAAGAGGATAGAATATATCCATTACCCCACTACTAGCATATAACAGCGTGCGGACGAAACGACGAGACAGTATTCCCACTCCGACTTAAGGCGAGCGTAGTCCAGCTTTGGTCCGATGCACACGTCGTAGTAGAGCTTTAGGGTGACTAATTATTGTGCGAGAAGTGAGACTTAATAAAATCGACTATTACCATTTTTGGCACGTAGACCTATCACCAAGATTTAGCACGTGGTCACAATGTACGAACTACCCAAGTCTAGTTCAAAACAATAATAATTGTTCCGTTTGTTAAGAGATGAAACTGACCTTTTAGTCTAACCCAGATTTGGATCGTGTTACTATTTTTTTTATTGCCCTAATATCGGTTGAAATTTGACATTTATTGTATGGAGACTATGACAAATTTGAAATAGGCGGTCGGCGAGATATATGAATATGCCCTACTGGGCTAATTTCCCATGTAAAAAGTGCGTAAATCCATAGATGCGTAGGCAGACTCATTGCAGGCCTGTTTCAAACCCAAAGTTGGCAATTTCGAATAGAATTAAATTTTACTTTTTCCCTTTAATTTAGATTGCGATAAGATTTAATTGGGATAAGTCTTGTAGATACGGATCTAGACTACTCATTTATTTTACATACACACTATTACGCTCGTTTCTCATGAGGTTAGATTAGCTCTCCATATACGACGACAAACATCTTTCGCTTCATATACTCTAATGAAAGTAGATGAAGCGAGAAATGTTTGTCGTTTGTGTTGTTGAGGTAATGAGCTCACCATACACGCATTTATTTAAGACGCTTTTTACCTAATCTTTTTTTATCACTTCCGCTATTTCATCACAGTGTGTACTTAGACGTAGTACGTAGTAGGTTTCCAGATATATTTGAAAAAAAACCGGATAGGTATTTTTTAAAATTTTTATTAGGACATCAAGTTACTGAAAATTACTTTTTTATCTAATGCTAAATTAAGAGCTAATCTAATTTCTCATATATTTAGTAATCGATGCTACATGACTGCTTTTAATAGTTTTATTGGCTGAGATGGCATCTCTGAATTCAATGCAATGTTACTCATAATTCACTTTTTACAATATTTACGGGGAGACACAAAAATTGGCTACTTAATGAACGAATTTGCTTTAAACTGGGGAATTTTCTTGTTAGGTTTAGCAAGATTTTCTTGACCGGACAAACATAAAGAGGACCGGACTGTCCGGGCAAAAACCGGACGGCTGGCAACTCTACATGCACGTGTGTTTATTTCGGTATGTCATAGTGTTATGTACCTGTCTTTTGAGGAGGTACGTGAAAATGGGCATTTATGAAAATAGACGAATATAGAGCACATGAGGAATCGACACGTTGACGCAGGATAAATGCTGCTTGTTATTTATGCAGATGAAGTAATGTAAATACTAATCATCAGGCTCGATTCACACTATTGTGCCGTTCACGGTTCAGTCTGTTGCCGGTCCGGTGTAATATTAAACAAGAAAGAACCGAAAAGTCTCACTATCGTATCGCGCTGGTTCCGGTTCGTCGAAACTAATATTTCACTGAATCCAGATCATACTTATAATGATTTTTAAGTCCAAATTATATAGTAGTGCAGAGTTATAGCCGGTTCCCATATCTTACAGACCGTTAATTTGCCTTACTATAAGATAAAATTAAACATAGGCTCCACACAAATAATGTCAAATTTAACCGATGGTAAGGCAAGTGAATGAATGATGACCGGTTCCTGTATCGTACCGACCGTTCATTTGCCTTATAATCTAGTTAAAATTGGACGTAAGCTCTATACAAGCAATATCAAAATTCAACCGATGGTATGGCAATTGAATGAATATAGGAATCGTGTAGAAAGCGGAACAGCGAGAGTTGATCGCACTAAGACCGGAGCGAGATTGAAGTGTTCCCAACTTATATGTGAAATAAAGAGCGTAGCTGTGCTCACTCCGGTGTTGCGAATCTATGAATGATTTATCAAAGATATTTGAATAAATCTAGGACAATAATATTCGGCGGCCTTATCGCGATAAGCGATAAGGCCGCCCATTGTTCTAATTGTAATATGTTTATATTAAATATCTAGGTTTAAGTTATGGTGAACAATAAAGAGTTTTCATTCATTCAATATTGTTACGACCGAGATGTCTACAAAGGCAAACTCACACTCATTCACGGACTTTGCGCGTGTGATTGAATCGTGCATTACGTTTGGACTGGTTGTGTACAGTTCTATTTGTACTTGTGTTATACGTGTTTGTATATATAATAATTTGGCAAAAGGCATTTTAATTCGAGTCCCGCAACTCGTAACAATATATATGATAATGCTCGGGCTTCACCCGAAACAAATGTTATAGTAACCATTATACTGTAGCCGAACGATTCGTATTTGAAAATAACGCCGTACACTAAACAAACGACTTTTTTAGAACAGATATACCTGATTCGTATGAAATTTCAACATGGCTTCTGTAGTTCAATGTTTGCCATTCTACAGATAAGTTGGGAGCACTAAACACGGCGCGATTTGATCGGAACGTGACCGGAGCGATATTTAAACGTAGCGGCATCAGTGTGAATCGAGCCTAATTTTATCACTGACATAATATTGAACAAAACATACAAACGAATCACTGTAGCTGGTCATGTCAAACTGTAGCGGGTAAAGTTATTCTGGGAAACAATCACCGATAAGGTTGGTCAACCGCACATTGTTTCGTTGTTGAATGTAGTCATTGCGTATGTTATGCATGTATATACTAATACAGCCAAAACTTTGTACCCCCTTTAACAAAATTGCGCGGACGGAATTTTACGGAAGTATGAAATTCTGCACACTTATTAGTTTATATAGCGAAGTGCAGAAAGACAATATTTTTTAAAAATAATGCATAAAAAATACATTAAATCAATAAAAATAAAATACACAGACTACCATGTATTTGATACACACACACACACACACATATATATACTCTTTTGTTTACTGTCAAGTTAACAGTGTAGCCTTGGCGAAATCGAGAAGTAACATAGCTTTGGCAACAGAGCCTTATAATGTTCAAACTTATAATTTAAATTCATTGTTATGGTCGAATTTCGACCACGGGCAACCACTGGTAGTTCAACCATTTTAATATCATATAAGGCTCCCATAGAGTCAATATTAACCATAAGCAAAATTCGGCTAAATAAACCTTTAAAAATACTCATTAACACTTGACATCTTTGTCTTCCGTGATCACGGCCCCTGAAAAGTGGCCGAAACGTCGGCATAATAAAATTCCAATAAATGACCTCGTCTAAAACCGTTACAACGTAGTTTTATTAAACATGCTTTGTATAGTATAATATCATTATTTGACCTCCATATCAACAGCTCCGCATCGCAATATGAATGTTATCTATGTACAATAATTATTCATGCGGAGCGGAACCATCCCACAACTAGCTAAAATTTAGTTAGGTGATATTATTATATACAACAATTCCAAATATCGTGTTTTTATTTTGCTGACATTATCTTCAACACTCATTATAATAAAATAATAATAATAGCCTGAATTCGAGCCCTTTGAGTTTGATTTTTCAGTTTGCCTGATAGGCTTTCACGAAAAATCGAACGGAACGACTTGGGTAAAACTCGATACATATGCGTGGGACACTCAGAAAGTTTTGTGAAAATAAAATAAAAAATGTTCTATAGGTAAATTTAAATAGATTTAAAAAAAATAGATTTTTCATTAAATCTTTCCAAAGTACTCTTCACCAGCTTCGATATAAAGTTTCATGCGTCTGAACCAGTTTTCAAAACACTTTTTCCAGCCCGCCGCAGACGCCTCGTTTACAGCTTGCTCGAACGCTGACAGCGCAACTTCTGGCGACGAAGATTGTATTCCTTTGAGCTGATTTCTTATTCACGGGAATAAAAAGAAGTCACATTGTGTTAGGTCAGGGCTGTAAGGAGGGTGGCCCAGGAGTTTGACCGGCGCGCTGTTCAGAAAGTCCCTCTGTTTGAGCGCGGTATGAGCGGGCGCGTTGTCGTGGTGGAGCAGTAGCGGAGCTCTGTCTTTGGTCGCTTGTTGCTAACAACAGAGAAAACTTCTGCCAAGCATTTGGTAGTATATCATTCGACTTTGATGCTTCTTTAGTTCGTAAAAGAATTCTTCCCCCCGCTTCTAGTTCGCTTCACTTTGGTAGGTGTTGTTTCGTTTTGAAACATCCAAACCGTCGACTGGCACTTCGTTTCTGGGTCATATTGAATATTGATAAATCCAGGACTCATCGCCTGTACTTATATCGTAAACACGCCGAGACGATTCTGCTTCAAATTTGTTTATCATATCACGGCATCATTCCAACCGGGCCTGCTTCTGAACATCGGTGAAGTTCTGAGGCACCCAACGTGAAACTATCCTCCTCATGCGAAGATGCACGTGTAGAATCTAGTCAAGGCTTCCCGATCGAATCTACTGTATTTTCTGAATCTCTTGATACGTAACTCGCCTGTTGTCTTGGGTTTAATTTTCCAGTGCTAGCACGTTTTCTTCCATAACAGCCGTTGACTACGCTTGAATTCGTCGTACCAATGATAGGTACAAGGTTGCTTTAGAAGGGCCTTCATCCATGAATGTCATTGATATTTGAAGTGTATCGTACAATACGTCCGGTTTCAGGTGACACTTGAATTCGTAAAAAATCATGGCGCGAAAATGTTCCCGGCGAAGATCCATTTTTCAATAAGACACGATAATTGAAATTAGCTCGCAAACAAAGTGGGGGGAAATTTTGAAATTAGGACGTACCTGGTTTTAGTTATAAAATAACTGGCCAGTTATAATCTATAATATTTTCATACATTTCGCAATACTTCTGAGTGGCCTGGTATGTATGTTCAATACCTAGGATGTACATTCTTCCTCCTCCATCCTTTTCCAGGGATGAAAGTATCCTACTTTCATCCTGGAAAAAGGATAGATTTTGGGTTATGTAAATGTTATTCCAGAAATGAGGTTTTGTTTTTTTGTGATGTTATTTTGTTCGTTTTGGTGATTTTTGTAATTTTAAGTGCGGCAGACCTTGAGTTCATAGAATAGCGGGCCAAAAAAGCGACGACCAGTATAGAAAATGAACGTTTTTTTGCCTTCTGAAAATCTTATATTTTATCTGTAGTAAAGGCCAATGAATCTATCTAAGCAAATTTATCCATGTTATTTTAGTTTTAACGTTGATCAGTCTAAAAATCCGCTAAAACAATAACTAAATACGCATACAACAAATCTTATTAAGGGGGTAGGGTAACTTACCAAGTTCACGACATTCCCAGTTAGTATCTTGATGTAGCTTGTGTCCAAAGCCCATTGTAAGCGCATAAATTGTTCATATGTTTCACCTGCAATATAATTACTTATAAATATAAAAATAATAATTTAATTATACATGACATTTCAGACTCCATTATCGGATCAGCTCCATGGTACCATATTATTGCATTCACGCGATATACACATGCGTGCAAAATTTCAGCGCAATTGGAAACCTGAAATATGGGCAAATTTAACTTGCAAGATTCCACCCGAACTTACATACGTAGGTACATCCTTTGCAGGTTAAATAAAAGCTTGTAAAAACTGCATTTGACATAATAACATAGCTATAATTATTGTATAATTATATGCAAAAAAATAAAGTTAGTCTTAACATCTATGGTTTGAGCGGATTACATTTTATTTTTGTGAACTAGATGATTAAGTTTTTAATTATAATTTTGATGCCTGAAAGGGCAAAACCATATAAACATAATGTTGCAAGCCGATACTAATCCTTTGCAGGTTATTACTCCTTTGAATTTGAGTGATGTATTGTTCGCGCTAATCTCTTTGTTCATGCCACGGTAAAACGTCATATAAAACCTTCTTTCCTCTGTTCGTAATTCAAGCGATTTGTTGAAAGCCATTAAACTGATGGTTAGTAACGATTTGAAGAACCAGTGGGCGCCATGTTGCAATGAGGCAGTAGGTTGGTCAGGAAATGGGCCAGTCGTGTTCTGACTGCGAACGAGGCGATACCTAGTGCACTTTCGGAGCGAGTGTCTCATATCGACGAACTTTTTGCGATTTATGTGATAACGATTTTCTGCCCTACGGTTTGGTTCTGTTTTATTCGGCTATACTTGTAAGATCTGTGAATTACGAGTGTGTACTTCTAATAAACTTTATGATAATTCCAACGGCATTCTACAAACGCCCTACAAATTCGTAACAATAAAATCACATATTTTCATCTTATATGTAATGTGTCATGTTTTTGAGCAAATAAATGAGTTGATTTAAAATCATTGCTAATTTTAACTAAAGGAAAATCTGGTATATTTAAAACCATTTTAACGTCTATCTCATATACGTAGGTAACAGTAGACATGGAAAATATATGTAACATTGTTTCCCATACGCACTATGCGATGGCCAGTTTGAAACAAAAATCCCTTTATTTATTTAAAATTTACAATAAACTACCACCACCAATTAAGGAACTCAACATCAAATTAAAATTACGACAATTATTAATAAATAAAGCTTATTACACACAATACATGAGTATCTTTCTGACCCAAATACTGATACAGGACTCTGATTTTGTGACATGAGGAGTCCTAATTATTGTTAATCATTATTACTATAAATTGTACAATAATCTAGACATTATTAGTTTTATATTATATTATTTTTTAAGCTACATATGTGGCAGGATACAATGATACCTAATTTGTTATCAGATGTCCAAGAAATCATATTCAATCCTGTATACACAAAATAGATTACTTTGGCTTTATCCATTGGTATCGGATGTCGAGGAATGAGCATGATGCTTGTAGCAGATGTAATGTATGGTAAAAATCTCATATAAATATGAATGTTTGTATGTATGTCCTGTACATTTGATCATGTGATGATCTTTAGCAAAGTTGTTGTACATGAGCCAGAGGTTTCTGAGTTGGTTCACAATTGGACCCGGTAGGTGGCGCAGCTGTCGGCATAACGACTGAAGCTTTTCTGGGCAGGACGACGTCTGCCGGGACAGCTAGTATATTATAAAAATTCTATCCCGAAGTAGTACCCAAGATATGGCCTTTTCTGATAGTCGATTTTTTAACACGCTTCATATTTTTGTTCGTCATGACCATAAATGTACTAATTCCATCGGATTTTTATATTTATAATATAACTAGCTGTGCCCGCGACCTCATCCGCGTGTAATAGTCCCCCGATTTTGAAACATTCTCCATTGGTGCTCCGCTCCTATTGGTCTAAGCGTGATGATATATATATAGCCTATAAGCTTCCTCGATAAATGGGCTATCTAACATTGAAAGAATTTTTCAAATCAGACCAGTAGTTCCTGAGATTAGCGCGTTCAAGCAAACAAACAAACTCTTCAGCTTTATATATTAGTATAAGATTTTCAAATGTGACGTAACTGCCTCTTCCACCCCTTGTCACATTTCGTCGACCCCCTCCCCTCCCCTTAACGTGTGACGTAATTTCTGGGTGGCCCATAATATTTAACGAGACTTAAAATTAAGAACAAACTAAATACTTGACAAACCGTATGAGCCTCGTGGTTTCAATTGCATGTCCTCAGGTTCATAGGAATCTGTACGAAAGTACTTTGTCATCCTTATTGTGTAGTTTAACCTGTTTGGCAATGTTACTCCATCCATATCCTGTGATTGGGACAAATGATTACAAAAAATAAACAAACCTGATCTTCAATTTAATATCCACTATTGCTATCTCTTTCAATCGCGCATAAACATATTGCCATCGCGCTCGCACGACGCCAAAGTGCGAACGAACCGGCGATGCATTTGTACGCAAGCGAAAGAGACAGCAAGCCGCGCGTAAATATACTGCATCAGGAACTCGTAATTACTGAATTTCGGATATTAACACGCGACTTTATGGACTAAGAAACTTTAATACTAGCCGATAAATGTTCTATTGATTGACTCGGGCCTACACAATACAAAAGAACGGAGGAACATGTCCAAGGCGGGTTGGAACGTCATTAATGCACGATTTATTAGCATGTTTTCCACCGTCAGCACGTGCAAACCAATAAATATGTAGTCCAGTAAATAAGATTCGAACGTCACATCATTGGAATGTGAAACGGGTGCCATGTCCGCTAAGCCACTAAAAGACTTTAGTTCAAATTGGGTTTTGATTTCGTTACGGGTCCTATTGCCGCAAAAGGTCGATTAAAACTTTCCATTGGTATTAAATTATCAATAATATTAAGGTGACCAACTATTTTTTGTTCAAAAAGAGTACACTTTCAAAAAAACCACAAAAAAAAATTATATTCTTTTAAAAACATACTTTTTGTGATGTTCGTCTAACAATGTAGCCACATCCGAACAACTTTCATTTTGGATATTAAATCTGACTGTTAGGAAGGCAGATAATATTTTTACAGATAGTTGCGACTTCTCACTGCTCTAATAATCATTCCCTAGTGAAAATACCCTGTGAACAGCAGCATTAGTGCCTGGACAACATAAGGAAATTTCTATTATAATTTTAAATATTTAATTAATATACAGATGAGTACTTTCAGAGTACAGGGTTTGAAAAGAGTACGGTTGGCGAAAAAAGAGAGTACAAAACTCAGTAAAGGAGTACAGTTGGTCACCTTAATAATATGCCAACAACAATATCATAAATCTTCAAAAAATGAGACGTAACATGGTTTTTTTCTAGTTTTTCTAGTTAAGGAAAAAATTAACCAAATACCGCCAAATTATTGACATGCAGCCATTTACTCCTATCCTATTTATGTATGCATTTGTGTTTATGTGCACAGTACTTAAATAGAATATGTTCAGGGTCAAGTGTACAAGGTTGGCATTGAAAATAATCGCTATGTCGGGATTTTTCTTTTAATTCCGATACAGCACAATGCTGACTTGCCAACCTCGTTGACCAAAAGACTCGACGTACTAGCCTTGTATATTTACTTATTCTACATGTGTTTGTTTTATGTAAATCAGGTTTTTTTTGTGTAAAATTTATTGTGAATGTATTATGTGTTTTTATGTATAGCTTCGTATTTTTTAAGTATTTTTTTTCTTTCCTTCAATTTATATCAAAACAGTATTTAAAAAAAATTCTACATCTTTGTAAAAGAGAGATAAATATTTTTTTTAAATACTACTTTATTTTATTCACAATAAAATAATAACGCATCTGAAAAAGGACCGCGTCTATGGAATCCCGCTATCGCCCGAAATCTTCAAGGACGTTGGCGTTGCTACAAGCCTTAAAAAAGAAGTTATATATCCATAGGAGATGCTCCGCAAAATAGCTCGCTCCATAGCCCGCTGAGCGACCTTCAGTTTGTGAACAAAAGCCGCTGTCAGCGTCTACGTCTCGGTACCATACAGAATAACGCTACCGGCCTTAATTACAGAACATACCTTGAATATGACGAAGGCATCCTGGTCACGCATATCCTTGGCTAGTTCATTCACCATTGATAAATTCGCGACGGCCGTATATTGTCTTGACACTAAAGAAAGACCAAAACATAAACATTAAAATTCATAGAACTGATATTGCAGCAATTTGTAAGCACTAGTGAATAGGTATCTTATATGTAATCGAGCTCCATCCTAGACTGCGTCGTCACAAAACATCAGGTGAGACAGTTGTCAAACAGATCCATAAAAAAATCCACGAAGGCGAGCAGGGGCCAAATTCTGCTGTTACTATCTCATTAAAAATGCCGGACGCTATTGTCTTAATCGTAGTGTCTGCCTGCTTTCGATGTTCTGTATAACGTCTATAGGTGACGGTAACTCCCATTAGCTGGGCTGTCTGCCTGTTTGCAACACTAGAATGCCAATGCGTTGCCAGCCTTTAGGACGGGATAGGAGACAGGGGGACCAGACAGGAGGAATGGGACGGGGAAGATCGGTCAGCAGGTTTGCCAAGTGGTAGAGCATTTGCCAGTCAGGATGGCTACCACCCCTGGTCCCCGTGTCGCCATAACAACCTTGAGTTATGTTCCGGCATTACACTAATGACAGGTTCTAGTTCCATCTACGAGTCCGGCAGCTTATTGGTAGCACCTTTAGTGTTACAAATGTTCAACAGTGAATTCTCGAATATAGCGGGCACTAAGGTTATACGCTCAGAGCTATCAAGATATTGATTCCGGCATGGATCTAACACGTACAAAAAAAATGATGTATTATTCTAATGTTGACATTATATTTATAAACTCTGACCATGTTTGTGGTAGCTAGTAATGATTATTTGAAATACTTCACGGAGTATGCACTGGACAAAAACCAATTGTTTTGGCATTTGTTTCACTTAGAGGTCATTGGTTTTAGAGATGAATATTTCGTAATTTTTACAACAAAGCACTCGAGGCTATGCTACTGGAATGTTATTGAACTGCTTAGTAATTTCTCTTTAGAGTTTTGTCCATCATCTGAACGTTACATGAAGCTGCTTTTCATGTAATTCATTATTGCAATATTAAAACTGAGCTAATGAGGATTTTAATTAATGAAAGACTAGCTTCTGCTCGCGACTTCATCCGCGAGTAATAGTAGGTTTTAAAACATTCTTCATTGGTGCTCCGCTCTTATTTGTCTTAGCGTGACTATATATAGCCTATAAGCCTGCCTTGATAAATGGGCTATCTAACACTGAAGAAGAATTTCTCAAATCAGACCAGTAGTTCCTGAGATAACAGTTTATTGCACACCATAATATACGATTACAAAAACAGATAGGCAATACAATAGGCGACCTTATCGATCAAAGCGATCTCTTCCAGGCTACCTAAATGAGAGAAAGAATCAAGCGATATAGGTGGTGCAGGAAAAAGGCTATAGATACCTACATACATAAATAATGATAGTTAAATGATAATGATTTGAGTAACAAATAACAAAAAATTGAAAACCTTGACTGAAATTTTCTGCAGAGTAATTTAAAAATAATATGTGACTTTTGACATTAGATGTGATATCAGAGTGTCTTTCCAAAACTATTTGGACATAAACCTTGTCTGTGGTATTAAAAATTCACATGTTCCTTTAATTCTAAGCATATTAAATACAATTAAAAACAAACTAAGTAATAAATAGTACAAGCGATTTTAGACTGCATCTACACAACCAATCCAACAAATCGCTGCCAGTTGGGAGCGTGCCCAGAAGGCTGGCTGCATTGCGGCGCTGTATGGCGATGCTTATTTGTTGGGCGAAATATGAGCCAGCCTTCTGATCACGGGTGGGATCAGAGTTTCTGGCAAATCTCTTCGAAGAAACTCTTTGTCGATGGACCCCACGGACCTAATGTTTCTTATATTTTTTCATTCTTCCTGTCAATATGTATTACTAATACACAGAAAATAAATAAACAAATTTAAAAATTTTTGTTTGTTATGTGTTTATTATAACTATAGTAATATTTTTCTATACTTTTATTGTGTCTATGTCTATTGAAAATGCACTGTTTGGTACACCTCCATTGATTCTTCAAAAGTCATTCTGTAACATGCTTCTGTAGAAAACTTATCAAAAAAGAACATGAGATATAAATAGAATAAGAGAAATATAAAGAAAAACAATTTTTAGATAGACGTGTTGCTGGGGAGTTTCTTGTCACTCCTTCTCCTTAACAGCAATAACACGTTGCGAAGCGGTGTATAATACGGCCGGCGTATCTTGGCGAATGTGAACATAGGCTCTGCGAACTTTAGCGCATGTAAACTCATGAAGAAAATACAGTGACTACTAGTACAAAGCAATGAATAATTACAGGGATCAAGGGCGAGCAATTGTATTCACTGACGAGTCGTATGCCCACTCATCACAGAAGTGTACATGTTCTAAGTTCGCAGAGCCTGTTCACATTTGCCAAGTTACGCCGGCCGTATCATACATAGACTAGGAAGTAAATTAAAATTTAACCTATATGTATGATTCAAAAAGTGTTCTCCAGTGGAATTTATTTTGAATAAAAACTTGAATTTGAATAATAGTAATGTATTACACGAAAATTTGATCTTTCTTTAATTTAATTTACATTATCTAAACACAGTTTTTGTACAGTGTCTTAGCATTTGGCCACTTCCATGGTAATTCTATGTAAACAATGAAATAATCTATAATATTATAAAAGTGTATTCTTGTTTTTTAGATTCTTTGCGCTTGTTTGTTTGGTCGGGAATCACGTAAAAACTATTAGGCTGATTTCGATGATCGATAGAAAATGCCCGGACTTAAAATCAGTGGTACATTATATAAATAACAATTCTGTTATGCAAACATTATAAAAGAGTTTAAAAAAAATTATAATAATAAAGATAATCATACGAATGAAGTTCTTAGAGGCTCAAAATTACTTACGTAGTTAATTGCGGAATTTGCGGGTAAAGTAAGTAAACAAACAAAATGATGTTATCTCAGTTACAGTGGTCTTTCCATATAAAATTCACGCGCTATATCAGTTATAGAGGTAATTATGATGATAAATCGAAAGAACGAACCCTAGATATAGAGGTTTGCTTCGTCCACTAACAGGGGTAATTCAGTGCCAAAGTGTTGGGACCTCAGCATGAGTTCCAATTATGGAGGTTTCTCACTTATCCAGGTCCCACTTAACCAAGTATCACTGTATATATTACATTTTGAAATGTGACATACAAAATTTAGGACCCCTCCCACCCCTTGTCATGCTTTGTAGATCCCTGGCCCCTTTGACGTGTGACATAATATATGTAAGGGCCTTAGGCAATTGAAATTGTTTAGTATTTCTTTACATAACTAAACCAAGTTTTCTACTCACCCGATTTTTCTTTAACAGCCTCCATGAGAGATCTAGTGATACTTGTGTCCGGGTAATAGAATATGTCATGTAGTCGGAAGATTTTAGTCATTGGTAAAGGCTCCTGTCAAAGAAATATTTTTCAAAAATGTATTATATGTGTCAATATAATATTATAAAATTCTAGATATGCCGTGTCTGTAAATTACAGCCATTTAATAGAAAACAACTGGTATAGACTATATAAACAACACAGAACATGATGCATTTTTTCAGTTACTTGTCTGTTTATTTGGGATTCACATAAAAACTACTGGGCCGATTTCGATGCGGTTTTCAATGGTCGACAGCAAATTTGGAGACTTAAAATCTGCATTACTTTTTCTCGGGAATCCCACGGGAATTTTTCTGGGAGTAGTTAGAGTGCATAAAAGTTAGCTTATTCCAAAACCAGGCGTAGATTTGTATTATTATTTTGAAAGTGGTTCTTTGTGTCCTGGGAATCCCGCGGGAATTTCAAGTCAAGTGTGGACAAAGTCGCAGGTATATTCTACTACTCACCTAAAAATAAAATAAATGCTATAGACATAAGACTGATTTGTTGGATTTTTTTTAAAATGTATGTAACATTTACAAACAGCCTACCATCTTGAATTGATTGAGTACGAGAATTTTTTGATAATTTTTCAATATCATAAGTCAGTGCTTTTCAATCTTTTTGAATACATAACCAATTTACATATTGAACAATTTTGGCGACCCTTTGGGTCAGAGACAGACAAAAAGTAAATGATTTAAAATACTAAGTTTATGTTTTTCTCCATTTTGCCACCCATATTCATTAGGTAGGTCCTGCAAAAAGATGCGGAGCTTAGAAAATACCTAAGTACAAGGTAGAAATTTAAATTGACTTTTCCGTTTTGCCGACAACCCTCCGAGCAAGGTTATGGGTCGTGAACCACAGATCGAAAAAAAAACTATTGTAACTTATTCGTTTTTATTTAGAAACAGTTATATGCAATTGATTATTGTTAATACTCAGAAATTATCATAATAGCATACACACACATATATATATATATATATCATGATATGTATAGTGTCTCATCCCTAAGCTTAACAAATAAATGTCAGGTGTCATTACTATTAAAAGTAAATTGATTGCTTGACATACACCTGTTTGTGAGCCACACCCAAACCGAAATGCAGGGGGAAATGATACCTTTTAGATTTTAGGAACTCTTTTTTAAATAGAAAACTGCATCTGATTCTTAGGCAATTAACAGTGTTAAAAGCTTCTTAAAATAACAACAAACCCACAAAGCAAAAATTCAGTTTTCCTATTTTAAAAAAACTAGAGTCATACCCTGTCCAACCATTTAATTTACTTTAATATTAGAAAAACTATTTAACTAATTTGGCTGTAATTTGGTATATATAATTTGAATACTGTGGGTGGCCAAGAGTTACTTTCATGCAGGATAATAGGATAGATTTTGGCATAGATTTATGTAAAAGTTATTCCAGTAAGTGGAATAGGATTTTTTATGATTTTCTATTTTCATAGTTTCAATCTTTTCAGTTATTTTAGCCATTTCAGTGATGTCAACCATTTTAATCATTGCAGTCATTTCACCATTTTAGTCATTTTCATCATTTTTGTCATTTATGTCATTTTCAAATAGATCGACAGGGAATCAATAAAGAAGACAATAAAACTAGAATGTGTTGAAATAGAGAACGAAAGTTTGTATGGGAGACAAATAATTTCTCAAGTTTTTGATATAAAAATTCATCATCTATAAAAAGTACTATAGTAACTCAATCCATCTATTTATTATGTTTTCACAGAAAAACTACTGCAGTAATGGTTCGGTTTTGCTGTAAATCAGTTAAAATATAGTTATAATACTGAAAATGGACATAAATACATCTCATAACAAGAGAGTTTATAAGATAGTTTGCGATATAAAATGAAGTGAATATTCGAAGGGCAAATAGCACTAACATAAAAATGTAGTACAATAAAACCTGTATTAGCACCTGCTTTTTAAACAAGAGGCACACACTAGAGGTAGACCCGTGGCACAGCCATTGGGTAAACTCTTGTAGACTATAAACTATAGTCAGCATAATACTAATTTAAGTGTAATTAATCTTTTTGGAATAAAAATAAATGAAGAAAAAATATTTTAATTAAGAAGCAAAAAAAGGTACATTTATTTTGATTTAAAAGTCATATTTTTGCTTTTATATCACTTTATAAGCTAAACAGCTTATTTATTAAGCAACACAGTATTTATAACAAATTATATGAGTGCAACAAATTGTTTAGAATTTATTGACACAGGAACCCGACTTTTATATAAAATCTAATTGATAATGCTTTAAACCATTGGACAAGGTATAAAAGATGATTTACATTGATTCAGCTTCTAACTTGAATTTGTAGGAAGTCATTGCTGATTTCATACTGGCATCATGTATATTTATTTTGGAGTCAGCATAGTACTGTCAAAATCAATCGACATGATGCCAGGACTGACTTCTTTTACATTTGAAATCAGTAGCATTACAATGCAATGTAAATCAGCCCTAATACTACTTTTTTTTAGCTAATATTGCCAATGTGGGTACACCTGACTTTCTATTTTACCGTGACATTGGCCGAATCAGCGCCAGTAGCATTAGAGCCAAATCACTGAGAATAGAATATTTATAAGGTTCTTACAGTCATCTTCACGGATCCTCCATCGTGATGAGAAAAAGCTGGGCCGCGTAGTTCTTTGAATAGTAAAAAAGTCAATATAAACAATAGAGTAGGCGATAATATTTCTATTGGTGTATGGATGAACCTCCTCACTCTAACCACCAAATGCTTCCACATCAACACTATTAAAGTATTTAAATCCATTTTAAAATGTTTGTTTAGATTTCACTTTAATGACTCATGACATAAGACACTTTCGTTTTTAAATGTTGCTACACTCTTTTAACAATCAATAATATAGTAGATTTAGACATTTGTGTAAGGATTATTAAAGAAGGAAAGAAGTCCGTAATATCCTATATCCATCTCAATGAACCTTTATCACTAAAACGATATTTTATTCTCCATAAGCTACGCAGTGATCTGTCAGCTATGCGCTTATGGAGCTACGCAAAAGCTGCGTATCTCCTTTTAATATCCCCTGTGGCTGTGAAACAAATAAACAATTCAATTAAATTGAATCATTATGTGAGTCTAAAAAAGTATTTTTTAATTTATATGACTCACAACTAGGAAAATGACTACTCTGCACTGAATTGAATCATTTTTTTTTTTTTTTTTTTTAATTTATTCATGACCATAGATACAAAGTCTTTCAGTCGGAAACATGTTAAAAAGAATTTACACTAATACAAGAAAAAATATTAACTAATATAACTTATCTACTTATTACATAATTATTTACATATTATATAACCCTTATCAAGTAATCAAGTAAGTACAATACATTCTAAAAACAAACAAAAAAAAACTTATTTACACTGTAAACACAAAACAAATTAAATTTTTCCTATTGTGTTACAAATATAGTCGTACAATGATCTATAGTAACGTTTGTGTTTTAATAGATCCTGTACACGGCGGGGAACACTTTGTGGACTTTCACTGTCACTGAATAAGTTGAGGCTATCATTGTCTGCATCAGAAATGTCACAATCACAAATTTCAGCTACTAAAATCAATCTTTGCATATTAAAACTTGAACATTTAAAAATAATATGGTCCAAATCAGCATCTCTGGAGTTACAGTTAGGGCAACGGCTACTATCAAATATATTAATTCGGTTCAAATGAGCTGGGGTCAAACAGTGCCCTAGCCGCATGCGTGTTATTATGCTAGTAAATCTTCTGCTTATGTCTTTGAAGTTATAATGCCATGGTTTTACCGGTATGTCTTTCTGTATCTCAGCATACCATTTGCCTTTGTTTTCTAAGGTTATCCTCCAGTGATCTTTCCACAAGTGCCGGTTAAGTTCTTTGAAATGCCTGTGGTAATCAGTAAATGGAACCTTTAAAAGTTCAGACTTGTCTTCGTCATGCTCTGACCTTGTTGCAGTATCAACTAATTCATTCCCAGGAATGCCACTATGTGAAGGTACCCACACAAATTCTACATGTATATTCTTACTATACAGCTCTTTTATACAATTTCTAATATCATACAATATATAATTTAGTTTAAAAGATATATTTACATTTTCTATTGCGCTTAGAACACTCCTAGAATCTGTAACTATCAGGATACTATGTACATTATTCACATAATTATTTACATATTCTAATGCACAATATACAGCATAGCATTCGGCAGTAAAAATACTGCAATTTATGTTTATTTTAATGCACTTGGTGTAACTAGTTTGTGGATCATAATATGCTGCTTTTACATATTGATTTGTTTTAGACCCATCTGTATATATAGTATAATGTGTTGGTCTATCATCCTTAAATTGCAAAAAATCAAATTTATTGTGCACTGTATCTAAATGGATGTTAGTAGAACTATTGATAAGACTATTAAAAGGAATTTTATAGACAGGCCAAATATCATGTTGGTTTAAGTTTTTAGAATTATCTTTAACATGTTTAAATAATATTGGTATTTCTGGTAAAGTTCCATTAATCAAAGAGGCAGCAGTTAAATTATTTGGAGAAATTGTAAGAGTGATTTGAGGGTGTATTATTAATTTCTTATGCAAAGGACTATTAGTTGATGCTAGAACTTTCAAGAAAAACCGCTCAGCCAACATCAACCTACGAAGAATCAATGGGGGTATACATGTTTCAATTTCTAGAGAATTAATTGGTGTGGAACGCATAGCTCCACAAATAAGTCTTAGTCCCATATTTTGAATTACATCTAATTTTTTCAGTAAGGTGCTGTTAACATGCATGTAAGCTAAACTGCTGTAATCGAAATGGCTTCTAACTATACTTTTATATAACATACTCAAAACTATGGGATCAGAGCCCCAGTAAGTTCCTGCTAAATATCTCAATATGTTGATTCCATTTAGAGCCTTTTTACTTATGTGTTTGACATGTTTATCAAATTTTAATTTATCATCAATAATAACTCCAAGGAATTTATGTTGATGAACTATTGGTATTTCTGCATTGTCATAAAAAATCTTAACATCCTTTATAACATTTGAATTTTTACTTACAATTAAAACTGAACTCTTTTCTGGACTTACATCTAATTTAAGCTTATGATGATAATAGTTGTATAGTTGCGTTAAAGCATTATTAATACTAGCTGTTGCTCTTTCTATGTTTTGGTTTATGCTATATAAAAGTAAGTCATCAGCAAATTGTAAAATATGTACATCTGTTGCTTCTACATAAGTTAATATCTGAGAAACATACAAGTTATAAAGTAAAGGAGATAAGGTTGCCCCCTGCATTGTGCCTTTATTCACAGATTTAGGCCCATGTATTTTGTTGTTATACTTTACAAAAACTGTTCTATTATTTAAAAAGGAATAAAGCCACATTAGGATGTGTGTTGGTAAGCCAGCATCATGACATACTTGAATAAGTTCCTCTAAATTTACATTGTCAAAAGCACCTTTCACATCTAAAAAGACACATACAGCATGAGAATGACTTAATTTAACCTGCCTCAAATCTGATAGTAAATGTACAAAGCTTTCAGCACAACTTCTGCCTTTTCTAAAGCCGAACTGTATATCAGGAATCAAGCTGTGGGATTCAATGAAGTAATCTAATCTTATTTTCAACATATTTTCAAAAAGTTTGCCTAAACAAGATGATAAAGAAATGGGCCTATAAGAAGAAGCATTATTTTCAGGCTTATTAGGTTTTAAAATGGGTATAACACATTGTGTTTTCCATGACTCTGGCACTATCAACTCTTCCCATAATCTGTTATAAATAATAAGTAATATTAACAATGCATTTAAATGTAATTTTTTAATCAACATGTATGGTATGTCATCCAATCCCGGTGTGGTATCCCTTCTACTTTTAATGGATATTTTTAATTCTTCTATAGTGAATTGGTTCTTAAGAAATATATTCATGTCATTTTCAGCAGAATTTGCAAACAAATAATCAAGCCTAGTCCTGTCAACTGCAGTCGTATCAGCTAAATTATTGAGGAAACTTAAAACCCACTCATCATTATGATGTCTATTTCTATTAGTACCTATCTTTTTAAATTTTTTAATGTAACCCCATATTCGAGAGACTGGTGTTAATCTATTAAAGCTACTACATAAATTTTGCCAAGATAGATTTCTTTCTTCTTTTAATACTCTTTTTTTAATTGCATCTAATTTTTTATATTTCATCCAGTTTTCTATTGTGGGTTTAGAAAAGTAATACTTTAATGCATTTTTTGAGTCACGAACAGCTTTATTACAGTTTTTGTTCCACCATGGTACTGGCTTTCTGACAAGTGTATTAGAACTTGTCTTATATTTAGGAATGGTTTTATCTCTCAATGAATACAGTGCATTTACAAAATTATTGTAAGAGGTGATGGGTGGATCATTTATCAAATCTATTTGTGAAAAGTGATTTTCTGATAAATTATAATACATATCCCAATCTGCCCGACTATAAATATATTTTTCTTGATTCACAGCAGGTGACAGATCATACATAGAAGGTTGAATGTTTATCTCAAGTAATGTTGGAAGGTGATAACTACCCATGGGATCATTATGAACATACCAATTGCATAAATGAGCAAGTGACGGACTAACAAGAGCAAGATCTATTGCTGAAGCTTGTCTATTGGGGTATGGGACAGTTGTTGGCGAACCATCATTTAAAACACACAAGTCAAATTCATCAATAATGCTATACAAACATCTACCTCTATTGTTATCATTATGGCATCCAAAAGCTATATTATGAGCATTAAAATCACCCATTATTAAACATGGCTTTGGTATGCTGTTGATTAGATCTCTTAGCTTTGAGGAATCAAATCTGTTACTTGGTGGGCTGTAAACACAAAGTATTGCTATTTGTCCTAATTGTGTTTCTACAGTGATGCATATGTTTTGTATGGACTCGGAGAAAATTGTGTTAATTAATTTATACTTTAAACGATGATTCACCAAAATGGCAACACCATTATGGGAATTTTTTGAATTTTTATATAATAAATTATAAGTTGGAAAATGTGGAACTATAGAATTAGGTTTAAGCCAGGTCTCATTAAGAAGGCAAACATCTATATTTTTTTCAATTAATAGATTTTGTAATAGGCTTTTTTTGCTCTGTAAACTTTGTATATTGTACTGTAATAAATTTAAATATGTGTCCATTAAATCAAATTTGACAAAAATATTTCTTTTATTTTCTTGTGTGTTATTGGATCATCATTATTACTTGTATTGCCTAACTTTACTAAGGACTTAATAATAGCATTTAGTATAATATCATTGTTAGCAATTTGCTTTACATCTAAGTTGGTTAGTGTCGACACAAAATCTTTTTTGCTAGATGAAACACTAGCTTTAGGTACATTAATATTTACAGGGTTATTTACAGAAGAGCTGTTATTTATCTTAGGTTTTAAACTAGGAAAATTCTTATCAGTCTTTGCTATAGAGGCAAATGTATTACTTTGGTTAACTATTTGTGAACGTTTCTGATCAATTTTTTGTTTTTTAATTGGACATTCCCGAGAAATGGCAAGATGACCTCCGCCACAGTTGATGCATACTATAATATCGGAAGTACATTCCTTGTAAAGGTGTTCGCCAGCACATGATGAGCACATTTGTGTACCTCTGCACACTTTGGCTGAGTGATTAAATTTGAAGCATTTAAAGCACTGGATGACAGGAGGAATATAATTATATACAGGACATCGATATTTATTCAGGAAAACCATACTTGGTAGTGTAGCAGATGAAAAAGTAATTACTACGGTAGTCAATGGTACTAGTTTCTTATCATCGTCTTTTTTCATAAATCTTTTTACTGATATAACATCCGCATCACATGAAATATTTTTGTATATCTCTTCATTGGACAACTCGTGAGGAACATGTCGGATGATGCCGACCTTCTCTACTAAATGAGCAGGGATGAACGCTCGCAACTTATTTTTGTTCAGAAAGTTTTCCAATTTCAAGAAGCTGTTCGCCTCTGCAGCTTTATTAAAATGTACTCCAAATTTGAAAGCGTTTAGTCTGGACACACTTGAAATGCCCTTAACATTCTCAGTTAAAAGTTGTGTGAATTTAATGGGGTTTTTATTGCCTAGTTTTTCCTTTTCTTTAGATTCAACGTAAACTGTGTAGTCATTAGACGAGTTTTCCAAAAACAGTCTAGTGTAACCACTCTTGAAATAAATTTTATACTTATCTTCATCAGAGACGCCAGAGATCTTCTTGTATTTTCGCTTTCTGTCTGAAAGTTCATCTGCCCCGTCACTCTGGGCCCCCATTATGACGGGGGACCGTAAATTGTAATATTAGATGAAAATAGGGGCTTTTCGTAATAAATAAGGGATAAAATTAATTTAAATGTTAAAAGAAATTTTAAAGCGCGCGCCAAGATCGACTTCCCGCCAAAAAGTCTCCGAATTGAATCAATAACAACAGTGTTGCCAGATGACCATGTTAATTACCCCAATTGTCAAAAACCCCAAACATAAGCTTTTTGAGAAAATAAAACAAAACAGTTTTTACTAAGGAGGAATAAAAAAGCAAAACTACCGTCGTAGCGAAAACGTCACTAATGACGTCATCATTTTGAGTCTAATGGAAAGTAGCCTATAAGATACGAAGCATAAGAGTAGAGACAGCATAATAAATAAAATTAATGATGTAAATGAATGAACGAATGAATTGAAGTATGATTAACTAGTAGAGTATAATTCTAAGATAAAGTAATAATACCGTATTATAACTTAAATATAATAATTGTAGTGATAGGAATTGTGTTTGTAGATGAATTATTAATACTTAAAATATCGCCAAAAATTTCTCACAACAAAATATTTTTCCCCAATGTCCCCCAAAGAATCTTTACCCCCAAATCTCCCCCCCGACGTCAAAAAATTACCGAATTTTCAGTAATTCCTCATCTGGTAACACTGGATAACAAGTTGATGTTGAAGTTAGGGTTTCCAGATGTTTACGAAAATACATATAAATAAACAAAACCCCCATGTATACTCTATATTCGACAACCCAAAATGATAGTATTTCGTCAACTCCCCAGAAACATCAGTAGGTACTTATTTACATTAAGTATATCCATGCAGCGTAAGCGGGAAAGTGATTACGGAAATTGTCAAACGTCTATTTATTTAAATCATTTGGTCACAATACACAAAAGAAAAAAAACTTATAAATGGATCTTTTTGAAACTGATTTTTTGAACAATTCGTAACATCACCACACAAGTGTTTTCTTTTTTCTCTTTAGAGTTTAAAACTTATACGACACAGTTTTAGTAAATTTTACAATTTTAAAGCTAATACTTTGCCACCTGGAACTTAAACATAAATGATTAATTTTATCGTTAATAATTTATCAAGATCCAATTAATGTCTTCCCTAAGACTATGAGATTGAGAGATTGGTCTCTATCTCCAGTATATAAAAGTACTCTGTGACTATGGTATTATAGTCTGGCCAACGAAAGTTGACCCTGGAAAATGGCGGCAAATTTAAATAATATACGTATGGCAACATCAACATTATTAGGATTAACCTATTTTGATACTTGGTAGTTACTTAATTATTTACGTTGTGAATTTTATGTGTGACAATAGATACATCATACTCGTTTCTAATGATAATATTATAAATACTGAAGTTTGTGATATGTTTTTGTTACTCATTCACGCCAAAAGTACTGAACGGATTTTTATGAAATTTGGAAAACTTGTTATTACTAACCCTTATATCTCGAATCTAGAATGACCTACAATAGAATATAGACTATCTACTTTTAATTCCGGTAGATAGCAGGAAATCACTAGTCATTACATTTAAAAAAAAATAAACTGCAATATTCGGTAAAAACATAGTTTTATCCGCTTTAATCTAAATCAGATGTCGTCACGGCCCCCTAGTCTCGACCCGAAAGCCACATACGTACCCACTACCATTGGACACATATTTGCAACATTTCTTGGCCTCCTGGTGTGCAGCAGCAGCCCTGGCTGTCAAGGCAGTGTCCGGAAGATGGGACTCCGCCAAAGTATCAACACAGGCAAATCCACTCACAACCAAACGAAAACCGCCATCTTGTTTGTCAAAATTGACGTTGACATTCATATTAGAGTTGCCATGTAAAAGTTTGCAAATAATTCCAGGTTCAACTTTCGATAGCCAAACTATACCACCAACAGTGATCACTAATACCATTACGGTTGTGGCTACTTATCATTATTTATTTATTCAAGTTTATGGTTTGGCAGCTAGGCCTTTAAGGCAAATTTAGATTTTAATATAGTTTCTTCATTTTTTAAGCCTATATATAGCTCAGCTAAACTGTAGGTTATCAACCGACGACATTTGACGGAGTTCTTGTGACAACTTGAAAGCGCCACATTGGACTATACAGTTCACAATTCTCACAAAAATACACAATTATTACTCAAAAATTGTCAGTATCCTACAACTGCTGTTCGTTAGAGTAATTTTACACATTTTAGAAAACAAGATTGCACAGCACAACATCTCCTTTCATTTCCCGCCAAACACTCCTAGATATACTTATTATTTATTTAGGTTTATGGCTTGGCAACTAGGTCTTTAAGCCAGATCTTAGTTTACAATATAGTTTCTTCATTTTCTTAAATTTTGTTACCAATTCAGTGCTGTGCAATAAAATATATCCACAATATTGAATTTGTTGCCTTCAGAATTTTACTCCAAGATCTGAGTTGGGGAGTTTTTGGCGAGAATTAAAAGGAGACGTTGTGCTGTGCAGTTTTATTTTCTAAAAATGTGTATAATTACTCTAAAATGAACAATAGTTGCAGGATATTGATAGCTTTTGAGTAGAAATTATGTGTTTTTGTGAGAAATGTGAACTGTCAGATGTGATCTTTCGAGTTTTCACAAGAACTCCATTGAATGGCGTCGGTTGTAGCCTGCAATACCACTGCGCTACTATACGAAGACCTATTCATTAACATGTTTCCGACTGAAAGACTTTTATTCTATGGTCATGAATAAATTAATTTAAAAAAACTGAGTTGGAAAGTCTTTTGACATTGTAAAAAACCTATATGTAGATAGAGTACATATGTCGGTATTTTCTTCTTTTATTCGCCACAATGACAAGCAAATGAGTTGAATAAATACAACTTCGTCTGAAGGATTACTTTGACGTCAAAAATGATTGAAATGAGGTTATTAATATTTTAATAGCTTGATAAGTTACCATTACTCACTACAGATAAAAAAATTACTAAAGCGATCTTTTAGAAAATACTAGTGTATTTTGTAAGATATTTAATCTTCCAATTTAAATTCAACAATTTAAAAATACATTTATTAATATAAACTCATATTAAAAAAAAACATTGAGTATTGCACATTACAAATCCATGTTCTCTGGCGACAATTAAAATGTAATTAATTTTCATCCCCTTCCTCATCCTCATCTTCTACTTTGGATTCTTCCACAATATCCAGCTGTAAAAAAGTTTTAAAAATTATCAATATTTTATTCGTCAATTTGTTTTCTCAGACTAAGGGCTGCTTGCAAAACGTTCCTTAAATTTATTTAATAAACACTAAACGCATTTAACACCTTTAAATACGATTTGCGTCTTGCACAGTGCAAAATTTGCTGCTAAACATGTTTAAGGACTGTCAATACATTTTGTGTAAAACGTAAGCAGTTTAATATGATTAACTAATTTTATTTAAGGGTGATCGTTATGCAAGCGACCCTAAGAGCCATTTAAATAAGACGAAGACGAATCTGGTCACAGTCATTAACTATTACATTATCGCAGGTGAGACCCAAACATAATAAATAATTCGTAAAAATAAGTAAATCATACGAAGGTATGATAAAAAGAATAAGTACCTCTGGTTCTGGTTCAGGTATCTCTTCGACGACCTGAAAATTATATTAACAAGTTTACAACCATTCGGATTTGCTTGTAATGTCCATTTCAGCGATACAGGGCGTTTAGATCCCGTATTAAAATTACAATTATGGCGACATGAGGCCCTTCAAGCCCCGTAAGGTTTTAAAAACCAAATCTTTTTAGGTTGTATGTAAAAGAGTTGATGGATTTTTTGTTGTGTTGTACTGTACTTGGAGTTACCTAAACTCCATATTAACTTTAGTATAGTTACTACGGAACTCTGACTTGATATCACATCTTAGATAAATATATTAATAGCTGACCCGGCGAACTTCGTACCGCTTATTTTCTGAATTCCTAAAAGACTTTATTCCATGACACAAAAACAAAATCACCAAAATCGCTCCAGGTGGTCAGGAGGATTGTAGAACCCGATCTCAGCGCCACCTACTGGTTTCAACGGGATAAAAAGTATCCTATGTCCGTCTCCTGGTTCTAAGCTACCTCCCCAACAATTTTCAGCCAAACCGATACAGCCATTCTTGAGTCATAAATACTGTAACTAACACCAATTTCTTTTATATATATAGATAATAATATCTAGGACCCGATCTCAGCGCCACCTACCGGTTCCAACGGGATAAAATAAAAATAAAATAAAATATCTTATCTTTTAAGTTGGATAAAACTGCACACGGTGTGCAAATTTGATTGCACACCGTGAAATCGGTTCAGTAGTTTTGAAGTTTATTGGCAACATCATCGTGACACAAGATTAATATATATATATATATATAAAGATTAAGATAAATATCAACGAAGTGATCTTACGACATTTTGGCTGAAAGTAGATGCTGTACTGTGCAGTTTTATTTTCTAAAAATGTGTAAAATTATTCTTAAATGAACAATCCTTGTAGGATATTGATAGTTTTTGAGCAGAGATTATGCGTTTGTGAGAAATGTGAACTGCATAGTCAATAGTGGCCTTTTGACTTGGCACATGAACTCCGTCGAATAGCACCAGCTGGTAATCTACAGTTCAGCTGTGCTATACATAGGCTTAAAAAAATGAAGAAACTAAAAATTGTAATTTGAGATCTGGCTTAAAGGAATAGCTGCCAAGCCATAAACCTAAATAAAATAATAAAGAAGCGATCTTACCACAACCTCCTCCTCCTTAACGCTTTCCTCGTCTTCATAATCATCGCCATATCCTACCGGGAAGAGGGTCAGGCATTCCTTTTCGCCGGAAGCGACGTCGGCGCTTATGTAACAAGGGTTCAGTCCAGCCAGCTGGAGGAGGGGCAGGCTACGTTTGCGGGAGACCATGACCGCTATGCGATCTTTGCTGTGGTGGAGTTTGAATTACGGTTCAATGCATTTAAAATCTATAATACTAGGAAACATTTTGCTTTGGTGCTCCGTTCCTATTGATCTTAACGTGATGAAATATAGCATAGAGCCTCCCTCGTTAAACGGCCTAAGCATGAAATATTTTTTCAAATCAGACCATTAGTTCCTGAGATTAGAAATCAATCAAACAAACAAACTCTTCAGCTTTATATATTATTTAGTATAAGATTATAAACATGCAGTGTTTATACATTGAAGCTATTAAAAAAATGGATGAGACTATATAAACGATTTGTTGTTTGTTTGTCTATTTGTCGGTAGTAGCTATACTAGGGCCAAAGAGACGAGATACAAAAGGTCATTCACCTAAAAAACTACTGTGGAGATGACAATCTATTATCTATCTCTTTCCATCTCGTGTATTTGTCGTAATTTGTTTGTCTTTGTCGTAAGATCAAGACGGGTTCGCCAACATTCGGGTGCCATTTTATAGTAAGAGTTACTGTTTTTAGTTCATTCCGTTTCGGAACGCGCTCGTGGTGATTCTTGTTATTTGTAGAAGTTTTGTTATTTTTCGTTGTTTATTTAATTATTGTTAGATTGTTGCTGTTGAATATTGTTTGTTGTTATTAAGAGTGGTTAATGATGGAGCCACAACCAAGTACTTCGAGAGATAAATCAACAGATTTTAGTTCTCCAGAAAAGAAACGCCCAAAGGTATGTACAGGAATTATTTTACCATTGCATTGATATTTGGATTTTAGCCGATAGATATTAAATACAGTATACTTTAAAGTTATTTAAAAAACAACAACTGTAATAATAAAACTTTTTTAATTTATTAAAAACGCACGTGAATAAAGTATATCATTTTAATTTAATTTTCAATTTCAGGTGACTAGTTTTACGGTAAATGAAAAAAATATGGTTATTAACACCTATAAATATGTTAAAGAAACTGGGCCTAAGGATAAATACCCCTACAAAAAAGAGATGGCGCAGAAAACAGCTAGTATTTTAGGTATCGGCGTTGCATCAGTATATAGAATCCTCAAGGACTATAAAGAACACGGCGAAATTTCTCCTCCTGTCACCACCAAGCTTAGACCAACGTTTAGTGACAAAATCGATGATTTTACTAAATCAGCCATACGCAAAAAAGGACATGCTTTCTTAATTAAAGGCGAACTACCTACAGCGGAAAAAGTACTTTAAGATATTAATGAAGACGATACACTACCAAATTTCAAAAGGACTACTTTCCAAAAAATATTAAAACATTTAAAGTTTAAGTATATCAAGAGGCAAAGAAATAATGCACTGATTGATAGAGATGATATTGTATTGTGGCGACGAAAATATTTACATAAAATAAAGAAGTACAGAGAGGAGAATCGGCGTATTTTTTATATGGATGCAATATGGGTCAACGCAGGTTAGTAATTTTAAGTTTAAAAAAAAAATACACTTGAGCGCACAGAGTTTCTATCTTCAGTAGGGGAGGGTGGAGGGTTTATTATCCTTTAACGCATAATCAAAACTTATTTCTGCCTGAAAGATTGTGTAAGATTATTATTTGTAGTATTGCCTATGTTTTATTGTATCCTGTATGTTATTTTCAGGTCACACTGTTAATAAAACCTGGGTTGACACCGAAATAAAATCAAAACGGCGAGCGTTTTTAGAAGGTCTTAGTACAGGTGCGAAGAATCCTACCTCAAAGGGCCGGCGACTAATCGTAGTGCACATTGGAAACGAGGATGGTTTTGTGGAAGACGGTAGCTGGGTGTTTGAATCCAAAGGCACCGGTAATTATCACGAATCAATGGATGCTGCACATTTTGAAAACTGGTTTGAGAAGATATTGCCCAAGTTAGGCGAGAATGCAGTTGCCGTCATGGATAACGCGCCACTCTAGGCGACAGGAAAAAACACCCAGCTCAACATGGTTGAAGGCTAACATTCAGCAGTGGCTTCGTAACAAAAATATCAGTTTCGATGAAAAGGAACTAAAAATACAATTATTAAATAGAGTAAAAATGGTGAAGAACCAATATCAATTATATGTCGTAGACGAATTGGCAAAGAAATATGGCGTCGAAGTACTAAGACTCCCTCCCTATCATTGTGAATTAAACCCAATTGAGTTGATTTGGGCTGATGTAAAGGGGCACGTAGCTAGAAACAATACTACGTTTCAATTTGCAAAAGTAAAGGCACTATTAAGTGAGGGTATGGCGAAAGTCACGCCTGATCGGTGGAAGAAATGCGTGGAGCACGTTCATAAAGAAGAAGAGAAGTTTTTCAAACTTGATTTTATTGTAGATGACGTGATGGATAAATTTATTATACATGTTACAGATTCTGATTCTACAGACTCAGAACAATCGGCGTCAGACTGAATAAACAATGATTTCTTTAAAAAAATGTTTCACTTTTATCCTCATTTCCATAAACATTATTATTATTCTCATTTCAACTTAATTTCTTTATATTAATTGTTACCTTTTTAGAATAACATATTAATAAATAAATTGTCTACTAAAATATGTAATACAACTTTCAAAAAGTTACGCACCCCTGTATTTTCTAATGACCTTGCATTGGTTTTGTTTACATTTGGTATCGCTTCTCGTTGGCCCTAGTATAGGTATCTTACAAAAATATGTTTAGCGCCTTATTCACGAAACCGCCATTTTGAAATTACTGCGTTTGCTATAAGGAAGGCAGAGGTTCTCTAACTTGTATTGTCGAGCGCCCACTTAGGTATTTTATTCTAAAGCATTCGCCAAAAACACAATTGCAGTTATTAGTTTAATTAAGTAAGTTTTCATTTAAATTTGAAATGTATAATATTAATAATACATCTTATTACTACCCAATTAGCAGAATGTGTCATCTATATAATGAGCTGGTCAGCGGTCTTTTAAATTTTTATTGCAGGAGTTCAGCAGGCAGATGGTCCACTTGATGGAAAGCGGTTACCATCGCCTATGGACATTTGCAACACCAAAGGCGCTACAAATGCGCTGCTGCTCTCTTAAGGGGGACTGGAACCTTGTCACTAATGCCGGAACATAACACAAGGTTGTTATGACGGCATTCTCTAGATTAGGTGGTCGCCATCCAATCAGGCATTACCCTACCAACTGGCTGTGGGACGTTTTATCGCCTCATACGACAGGTCGCCCGGCCTAAGGAAATTGTATTCTTTCTCCGTGCCTGCCCGGATAACATTTAAAAGATAAGATAATACAATTAAAAGAAAAGATAAGAAAGTGTCTGATAAAAGTTATCTTTATCTAAACATCACCAACGCTATCTGTTCGCCCGACGTTCTAGGTAGTCTTATCCGCGGACATGGCAGCAGTTATGCGTTGTTATGGCTTTATAGCGGCAAGAGGTAGAGGTTAAACGATACTACAGATGCTTTCTAGTAGTATTCACTGTCGAGTGCTGATATGAACTGAAGTGAACTAATTTATTTTGGAAAAGGTAACCTTAAGTACAAATGATAACAAGTTGTACTGCTAGTAGAATATATAGCACAGTGTGTGAGCGGGACGGATGATATGCGATCGAGATGAAGCAACTATTAATATGTGCGTCCTAGCGTTGCGCTAGTCAGAGTCTTAGAAATAAGATGACTCTTTACAAAACTTGCATCCGCCCCATCCTGACCTATGCGAGTGTGGTCTTTGGCCACGCCAGCGACGTTAACATCTGGAGACTGCAAAGAATCCAGAATCACTTTTTACGCGCTGCAGTCGACGGCCCGCGCTATATGCGGCTCGCCGACTTGCATCGCGACCTGGAGCTTCCCTCCATCAAAGACTATATAACTTCACTATCACGCAAATTCTTTGACCTCGCCCCCCATCACCCGAACCCTCTGGTGACGGAAACGGTCAACTATAAACCCACCCCAAACGCTCCCACGAGCAAACGCAGGCCTCGCAATATACTAATTGACGAGCCTGACGAAATCACACGTCAAATCGCGATTATGAACCCCCCGAGGCTCAGAACATCAGCCTGGCATAACAGACGCAGACACAACAGACGCCGGAGAGCCCCCGGCTCGAATCCCCTTACACAAACGTAAGACCCCACCAATCCATACTCATTACAGACACAAGTAGCCATACAAGATTAGCTTAGGCGTGTTGCTGGAGAGTTTCTTCCGCCGCTTCTTCTCCTCCAGCTATAACACGTTGCGAAGCGGTAGTAACGATAGACTAGGATCGGCTCCGCCGGCGGAGTCGATAACAAGTCCCCAAATTTTTCACTTCTGCCTATTGGCCTAGCTCATTCAGCCCTTTGCGGCCTGTTTCCAATATAGAGTCAATCCCCCGCAGCGGTCGAGCCGAGGTCGAACCTCACAGGAGTTGCCTCCTCGAGCGTGCTGCTTCCGGGCTGAACGCCTCCGCTCCCACGGAGTCGGGAAGCCCCCAAAGCCCGGTATCGCTGAAACAGCCATCTGCGGCTATTCAGCTGAATCAGCTCCAAAAAAAAGAAAAAAAATGCGCTAGTCAGTAGTTCGCTCAGCCTTTCCTACACAACAAAGCGCAGGGTCAACAGGGAGGAGGGGGCCTCCCTGTTGACCCTGCGCTTTGTTGTGTAGTAGAAAGTTTGTTTTTAGTGGGTATGGGGGTTGCTGCCCGTGCAGCTTCCTTTGAGTCTTTCCACACTAGCTGAGTCGATCGCGGGTGGATTACTGCTAAGAGAATACTTTTTTTTTATAAATTATTTATGACCATAGAATCAAAGTCTTTCAGTCGGAAACATGCTAATTAATAGGTCTTCGTATAGTAGCGCAGTTGTATTGCAGGCTACAACCGACGCCATTCAATGGAGTTCTTGTGAAAACTCGAAAGATCACATCTGACTATACAGTTCACATTTCTCACAAAAACACATAATTTCTACTCAAAAACTATCAATATCCTGGAACTATTGTTCATTTTAGAGTAATTATACACATTTTTAGAAAATAAAACTGCTTAGCACAACGTCTCCTTTCAGTTCAGTCCTGCAGTGATGCCGCCCCCGTCCGACGTGTGTCGTTTCCTGGCAACGACCCAGTCTGTGCGTAAATCGGTAGCATTTTCCCTCGCCTCAAAAAAAAAGTCAGTAGTTCGCTGTCCGCTGCGATGACTAGACGTATGCAGCTCCCATAGCTTAATCGAGCGAAACATAAGTAATTAAGTATAATAATTTCTAACATTATTTACATTTCGTCGCTTTACTGCAAGAATTCACTAACAGCGATATTATATGCGCATGTAGAAATTGTTTTTCCTTAGAAGAAAATTTTCATTGCAATGAATTATAATTAAGAAGTAGGGCTCGTTCCTTTAGCATCTCACAACGCCAAAAATGCTCCATCTACCGTTCCACGTGGCCACCAAGGTCGTTATGGTCATGGCGAAAACACCACTAAAGCCGTCATTATTTTCGATTACTACATAATTATATTTATCATAATAACATCATTAGTTACTTTTCGCCACGACGCTTTTTTATTTCTCCTTTAAAATAAGTAAAAACTGTTTTCGAGGTTTTGTTTGAAAAAGTGCGTGCATGACAAGAGCTATGAATGTCAAAGAAGCAAGTGAGGTGTGTAAGAATGGGCCTGTGTGGCGCTCTGTTGTTCGTGCCTACCCCGCAAGGGACCTGGCTTGAAGTTATGTATGTATGTATGTTTGGAAAAGATTATTTCTGCGTATTTCGGCTTCGGTTAGGGCGCGAGGACAGCCTTGCCACGGTTATCATGCAACGCTAAACATTTAACAGCAGTGCACTTGTATTCTATAATGTAAACTTTTTCAATACAAAATGTACCACAAATAGTTGTTTCATTACATAAACATACAACTATACACCACAATAGTTTTTATCTCGGCAAATGTCGACCATGCCCTGAGATCGCCGATTACAGGCAAAAGATGGCGCAGTGATTGCTGTTTTTTTTTTCACTAAGAAATACGTTGTCATCACTGCAAAGCAAACGGAGTTTCGCTGGCACATACTATCTATGAATAAAAAAACCATTAAAAAGAAACATTTACTACTATTTTATACTTACTGTTTTCTTAATCTCTCCATTTTATCATATTGCTTTACAGTATAAGCTATATGCTCTGCCGTGAATGGATCGTCTCCAACGAATATTCCAGTCTAAAAACGAATAGCATTCATCATCGTAAAACGAATCCAGTAGGTAAATAACGAATAAAATTGTAAGAGCGCCATCTAATGAAAAGTTGCCTTTAGTAAGTTACAAATCTACCGTTTTCTAATCAACACTAGATGGCGTGTAAAATAAATGATATTCCCGATTAGATAATTACTGGTGTTCCGTCTAATGGAATCTCCACCACCAGAGAGCGACATTAATAAAAATTGATATTTTCGTTGGGGTAGGCTTTCTATAAGACTCGCAAAAACGATTTCCGTCAGTAATTACATTTTTGTGTAATAAAAATACTAATATTGCAATAATAACGAAAATAATGAAAAAAAATATATTTGTGTTAGCATTGAAATGTAGAGTTTGGGAATAATTCGAGTGTTGTATTCGTTGACTACACTTAGTCTAGGTCCGGGATCATTCCCCCAGGGGGTGCCGCCCTGGACTCCCCTCCGTCCAGGAAGCGGTACAAGGGGATGCGTCCCCGGGGCCCCGAGCGGCCACTGTCACATTCCCCCCTTCACTCCGTGACAGTGGTGTCCCACCTTTCCGCCTCCTCATCCTAAAAGCCTTCCCTTCCTTCCAAACCTCCTTCCAAAACACTCTTCCCTTCCGAAGTTAGGTGGCCTCCCCCGGCTCCGACCGCTGACGCTGCTGAAAGCGCGAGGCGGCGAGGAAAAGGGGAGGAAGAAAGAGAGGGAGGGGTAAGAAGGCGCAGGAGCAATCCTCGCAGCCTCCCCCTCCCCCAATAAAAAAAAAGCCCTCACCGCTGACGCTGCCGAGAGCGCGAGGCGGCGAGGGAAAAGAGGAGGAAGAAAGAGAGGGAGGGGTAAGAAGGCGCAGGAGCAATCCTCGCAGCCTCCCCCTCCCCCAATAAAAAAGCCCCCACCGCTGACGCTGCTGAGAGCGCGAGGCGGCGGGGGAAGAGAGGAGGAAGAGAGAGAGGGAGGGGTAAGAAGGCACAGGAGCAATCCTCGTAGCCTCCCCCTCCCCCACCGAAGATAGCGCCCGTGGCTAAATGGCAGCCACGGGCGGGCGGCAGCGGGCGTCGAGGTCTGGGGGATCAGAGACCTCCGCCCGCACTAATGCCACGAGAGGGCGCGAGAGGCAGCCGCGCGACCCTCTCAGGGCCGGGGAAACGTCATTCCCCGGCCCGAACACGCCTCGTAAACAGAGGCGGCCAGCCGCTGCCAGGGTTGCGGGTTAAGCTCGCGCATGTACCGTGACCCCGGCGCTAGGCGGAAGAAGGCTCCCATGGGGTTTTAGTGGGTGGGATGGGTGATTAATCGGCGTCGGGGAGCCCCACATACCGGCCGCGCATGATCCCCCGCGCGGCTGACGATGCGACAACGCATTTCCCCATGTAAAAAAAAGGGTCCGGGATCATCGGACTGGGCGTAACTACGTTCTAAGTCTCAGCCTTTCCTACTCAAGAGTGCGGGGCACATAGGAGGAGGGTGGTTTTAGTGGGTATTGGTTGCTGCTCGTGCAGCTTCTCTGAGTCTCCACACAAGCTGATCGATTGCGAGTGGGTTACAAAGCATGCAGTAACTCTATCGCATGAGATAAAAGTCTAATCCCTTGCAAAGGGTCCAATATTGTGCGTAAACAGAATTTCTCCCGACTGAAAAAAAAAGTACGGGATCATAATTGAATAAAATATGACTTACAGCGAGTACCTCATCCTTGTACTGGTTAATTATATCCTGGACTTCGTGACGCTTCTCAACAGTAAACATTACCAGTACATGTGGCGGTAGATATTCCGACTCTATCGGTGCTTGTTCAAGAACCGCCTAAATTGGAAATTACTTGAAGTAATACATTGCGTGTTATATTACGTTTAAACTTTAAATCTTCTTATTAAAAAGAGGCAAATGTTAAACATTTATAAGCAAGTCTATCCCAGTGACTTCAGTAGCGTAAACTTCAAATTCTTAATCTTAACAATTCTATTGTCACATTTTAGGAACAAACAAATCACTAACAAATCGATTCATAGAACCTTTAATTACAATTTATTATTTTCTAAGTTTGTGAAGAACCAACCTTCAAGCATATTTATTGTACATATTATTATATATTATAAATTGTAATAAGTTATTTTCAATTCAGAAAGACAAGTAAAATTAGGTAAACGTCTTATATAAAGAGCTTTATTATAAGTGCTCATCCATAAATGTTGTCTTTAACATCAACAGTTATAGAAATATCCCTGATCGATCTCTGTCTTCCTTTATTTCATTCAAGTTGCTTTAAAACTTAACTAACCTTTGGAAAGAACAAAGCCAAACCATTAGCTTTGGCCAGTTCATTGGGTGGCGAATATAGCCCTGGTACGAACAAGCCTCCTGGCGGTATGTATTCTTCATCCTCAACTGAAACATCTGAGTGGAACACTTCTTCTTCCTCCACCTTTTCTTCTTCTTCCACATTTTCTTCTTCTTCCACCTTCTCTTCTTCTATCTCTTCGGCCTGTACAGTAGAAATTCCAGTAGAATTCATTATATTGACGGCATAGTTGGCTAAAAGCATAAGGTAGGCAGGTAGTACCTAGTTAATGTATCTTCAGGTTACATTCCAATGATAAAAAAATATTTTCGTTACTTGCAAGTAGTGTGTTTCCAATCTATGTATGCTTTATTTATAAAGAGATTGCCGAGTCGAAATGTTATCTAGCAACTTTCAGTATCAGCAAAGCTTTCATTTTTGAAAAACAGTACGCTGGATCAATAAAAAAATAATTCATTGTTTTTATTCAAGCCTATTCCTCCGTTATACAACTGTTGCGATGTCGCGGGTGTTTACTTGCTTTTATAAGCGTTCCATCCCTGATCGAGCCAGCGATACTTACTGGGGCTTCTTCAGTAGCTTCTGTTTCAGCGTTTTCTTCTCCTTCAACTTCTTCGGGCACTACTGGTTCAGGGTCTGCTGGTAACTGGAAAATTACAAGTAAAAAAATGTTTTATGTTCATATATCACTTTGGTCAATTATGGAAAGATTGTAATATAATTGACCATCTTTTAACGGTTTCACGTTCTAAAGATACTTGATACGAGGTAGCTTTATATTCTAATCAGTTATCGTGAATGAATGACAATGCATCTAAGTAGGTTTTTGGCCTAATGTGCATATATTTATAATTATCATGACAATGAAAACATCTGCTATTCAGTCTCGGACAAGCATAGATTGTATACCACTTGTTCATGTGAAATGTCAAGGCACAAGTTCAATGTATTATTATACTACAAAGTACTACTTTACAGGTATTATGGTACACATACGGACTTACCCCTGCTTGAATCCTCGCCATTCTTTCTTCCTCTTGACGTTGTTTTTCGACTCTCTGTCGTTCCTCCTCAGCCTCTCTTGCCAAACGAGCTTGTTCCGCTGCCAGCCTCTCTCTATCCGCTTTCTCTTCGCGCTACTCATCACAAAAATGTTTATGAAACTAAGGACGATTATTAACGCTCTCAGAGTCTAAGGGAAGATTAACATTAAATTCTCTAATAACTACACCAACAACATTTTCAGCTTCTTCTGTTGTTCTATTAGCTACGTTATAAATTTAAAAAAAGATATACCAGCTTCTGCATCCTCGCTTCGTATCTATCTCGCCTCACTTCTCTCGCAGTCTTGCTTATGGTCGCGTACCTTTCATACGCTGGTATTGGGGGTACTTGCTTCTCTGGTGGAACATCTTCCTTCGGCTCTGGGATTTCTTCATATAAAGCATATCTTAATAATTCTGCAATAATTTTGTTAGTCTTAAAAATGTTACTGGTAAAACTGATAAAGTGGAATGAAAGGATCAAAAGGCCACAACTTTATCCATGGTCCTGAACAAATCTGTATTATGTTCACTATTAAAATATATCATGCTACAACCGAGACGATTCAAGGTGGGAATCATAATCGTCAAGCTTATATTCGTGCACCAAACTAGTCAAAAATTGAAAGACTCAATAACTTAACTATGTCAAAGACGCAAACTGACTACCGTCAATGTGTAAAAAATATGATAAAATTCTCTGCCCGTGAAATAAAGGCTATTTCTATTTTATTAACTTACTGACAAAATCGCGACTGTCTGTCTCAAACATCTTGAACAGTACCACCAGAACATCATTCTTAGTCAACGAGTGAAGGCAAGCTTCGTTGAGGTCCACGTCGCTCATGTACAGTGCTTCACGAGCCATTTCTTCAGTCAACCGAAAGGTTTCTTTAGCTCCCACTTGAATGTCTGGGACAATAAATGGGACAAGTTAAGATTTACGGCATAAGAAACCTTATAGAATACTTCTGTGGTCTATTGGGCTAAACTTTGCTCTGTCTAGTTCATTGCAATGCACAGATTACTGATGGAATTCCCACCAGGGAACATCTTAAATGCACTTTCCATTCTTTTCTCTGGTCTAGGTGTCTGGAATCGGCCTCAGAGTTAATTATTATTGCATTTTGCCAACACAGGGGTAACTTGCTTAGCTTGTGAATATGCAAATGTGTATCTACCGATTTATTATTATTGCTATTAGGTACATTAATAAAGGTGCTTAACTATAATCTTTTTCGATATTCTGCGTCATTTTTTCTCCCTGTGCTTCACCTTCTATTTCAGTTCACATTTCTCCCATTTTCACAGCGATATCTCTATCCAAATTAGACTTTTTATAATTTACGATTAGTTATTTTGGCTCGATCGGTATGATACTACGCTGTCACAGAATATCGACGTGAAATGGTTACCCTTGAGCAAGTTCCAATGATCCACTTCCCCCGTTCCTTAGTCCATCTTCCCTATTACATCCCTTTATTCCGGTGCTTGTATTCCATTCCTCCTGTAAAAAAACCACAAATGTTACAGTATTCGCAGAATACTTACTGATTGTATCCCACTTTTCGTACAAGTCGTAGTGGGCTTGGTGACAATGCGGCCAGAACATTATGAAATTTAACCTCTTCAAGTTCCTGGAAAGTCGTTCATTGACGCGTTTCTTTCTTGCTGCAAGAGTTAAAACGCGTAGACGTTCAACCTGCTCTTTGAATTCTTCTTCTAACTTTAAATCTTCTTCCAATTTTGACTGTTATAAAAAGAATTTTATTACTATGAGATCGTCGTCAGCCAATTGCAGTCTGTTTCTGTATTAGATAGACAGTTAGAAAATCTATTAACATAGCTATGAGCGACATTGAAACTAATATGGTATATGACAATAAGGGTCATAGCACAATAGAGCCACCCGGCAGCACTCACCAAGCACTGCCATCCACGGGTGGACACCGCGTTGTAAATGTGTGGACCTCTCGTGGTTAATGCATGTACAAAGAGTTATCCACAAATCGCCGAGTAGTCTTAGCGATTGAAACTTCTGAAACCACGCTAAGTAAACGCCACATCAGCGAAATCTTCGATGTGCATCGATCATAAAAATTAGGACGAAAAATTAGAGAAGAAAATAACAAGGACACCACTTTCGCAAATATGTCCAAAACTCTAGCAACTCCAATACTATGCCACGAGTAATTGTGATTACGTAAAACATCAAGTATCTAGTTGTTTTACTAACGACATACGTATTTTATCAACATAAGTTATGATGTTTAGTTTAATAATAATTACTATTTTTTTCTAAGCAAGAGCTTAATATGCACCTTGTGATAATTACCAGTACACATATTAGATTAAAAATTAAATGAACCATTACAAACCTGTCATGTTTCTTGGTTAATTATGTTGAAAGTATTTTTTTTATTCCGCTAAACATCTTTGACAAACTTTAAAAATCACTACTTGTGTGAAATTTAAAATTTTTATATCCGTATTTAGTTATTTTTAGAGGATTTAAGACTTGGATCGACTTAAAACAAAACCACGGACAATTAGCTTTGTTTATAATTCACTGACATTGACTACAAATAAGATAGAAGGCAAGATATTTAGTACATATTTGAAACTTTATGGACAGTTTATAGTTATATTTGAATCAATCCAAGCAGTGAGTTCTCACCGAGTGGTTTACTGGACTTCCGCGCGTGGACAACTTGCAAGCGAGGTGACGGATGGCTCTAACGAGCTATGAACGTAAACTTACAGCTTCTTCAGGTAGCATCTCATAGATATGTAATTTCGGTCTCTCGATGCCAGTGTCAATTTCTCTCTGCATCAAATCCAATTCATCTTCAATTATACGACATAGCTCTATGCCATTAGCACCAAACATCGCACGGGTTAACTTCCCTTTCTGCTCCAAAACACAAAAAATATATAAATCAAATAAATAAACGACAGACAAAAACACCTATATATTTTTAATCAAGATACGCTTGTGTTATAGATAATAGCGGAGAGTCAAATCACTGAGATACTTTTTATAAACTCACTGAACGACGCAGATTTTGTACACGCGTAGCTTCTGTTAATAGTATTTCTTATTACTAGCGCCATCTATTAAGTCTGTATTAGTGGCTCCATCTATTATTAAGATTTAGACTAGTATTTGCTGTATAAACATTTGATAATTAGTAGAGTTGTATTACAAACATTGTATAAATACTGCAAGCGCGCTGTTTATTTTATTTATTGCAGAAATTTTGCAGAGAGGCAGACAGAAAGCGGTTACCATCGCCTATGGACATTTGCAACACCAAAGGTGCTACAAATACGCTGCTGCTCTCTTAAGGGAGACTGGAACCTGGTCACTAATGCCGGAACACAACTCAAGTTGCGACATACTTAGACATCCAGTCGGAGAAATGCCCTACCACCTGACTGTGGGTTGTGTTGTCGCCTCTTTCGACAGGCTGCCCTGCCGCAGCAAATCGTATTCTTTCACCGTCCCTGCACGGATAGAACACGGCACGGTTCCTGCTGTCTGTGTATCGGGCATACTTCGTTCTGAGTTCAAATAAAACAGTTCTCTAAGTTCTACGTGTTTCGTTATATAAATCCCACAGTACCACAACCAATGCCGTTATTAGTATGTAAAAAGAGTTGAATAACGCATTTACCTAATTATTACTAGCTAGAGCTACATTGACATGTGCATCCGACCAACATCGAAGTAAGAATGATTTTTCAGTATATAAAAATACTGTGAAAATGACTTTTCGTCACCACGGCCGCTAGCTATTATATACGTTTAGTAAACACAACTACACACAAATATCACAATACTACAATAAGAGATTACTTGAAATTAGTATAAAGTTCAAGTTACCACTATGAATAAGAAGACTGGTTCGCTTTTACCCTTGAATCTGGATAGCGCGTCTATTTTGTCAGCACATGCCTAAAGATAAATTAGTGTTGATAATCAATTTAAATATAAATGTATATTATTGAGATCAATAATATACATTTATTTATCTAAATATTAGCTGTGCTCATGACGTAGTCCGTGGGGGTTACATTTTATACTCAAAACATTCTGAATCTTGTAAGACAGTGTTTTCAATCTTTTTGTACATGCGATCCCTTTACAGATTTTAAAATTTTGGCGACCCCAATATTTTGGTATATAGACAGACATTTTTGTCTGTCTATATATACGAGCTTTTGCTCGTAATTTAAAAGACTACATCTGTGTTATTTCTCTCTTATGTTACATAAATTCATTATTAGAACCTATTATAGTCTGCAAAATGCTGCTGAGTGTAGAAAGTGCCTAAGTACAAGGTATATATGGAAATAGCCTTTTCCCTTTTACCGGCGACCTCCGAGCTAGGCTCTGCGACCCCCCTAGGGGTCGCGATCCACAGATTGAAAAACACTGCTGTAAGATATGGTACTACCTTTTAGTAAGTAAGTTTTTTATGTGTTTGTATTTTTCCATGTAATGTTGGTGTACAGTAAAGAGTATTGTATTGTATTGTAAAACATTAAAATCTGTTTAGCCATTTCAGAGATCGTACGAGAACTTTTAAGTGTAACTGTAATGACTAAATATTACTAGTACCTATGCATGTCACAAACTGAGTTACTTTAAAACCTAATACCATTAAACATAAGTTTAAAACATTATAATTTACAATAGAAACAGTTTAATATGAAAATATTATATATTTATATTTTTTTTTATAAAACTGAGCAATGAAAAAGAAAATTACAATGTTACCTTCACCATGGCAATACGATCTTCCCCTATTTCAAGTTTGCCCTTTCTTATGGCGTTGCCAGTTGCCAGACAATAACCGCAGAATTCCGAATAAACTTCCATACCTAATGTTGCAAGATACATATTGAGAGTTCTACATTGGTATTTCTTTCGCTCTGATAGTTATTTAAATGAAATAAAAATATATCTCATGATGGGAAAAGGAGAAATAACTATTCACCAAAATCATCAACAATATATTGACCATTACAGAGGTAGATGAGCCATAGACCCAAGTTTTAAAAGAGATGTATCAGCCCCTCTATTCTTCTATCGTGCTTACATGAAAACAAACCTTGGGGTGCGGTATAGTTACAGGGCGTATTTATTTATTATTTGGGATATAAAATGTCCAGCCATTCAGCCTCCGGCAGGTCCCGGTCGAAGGGGAAGTACCAAGAAATGCTATCTTGACGTTGTGACGGATAACATGCGTGCCAATGGTCTCAAAATGGGGGATGCTGAAGACCGCGTGAAGTGGAGTATAAAAAGTAGGAAAGCGGATCCTGGGCACCGGAGTGAACGCTCCGAACGCAACCGGGATATAATGCTCTAATGATGATGTTGATATAAAGTGAATTATGGGCAGTTATAAAAAAATAACCACGTAGGTCAAGGCGGCCGTGGTCAACGTTCTAACGTAGTCCAATTTCTAGAATTACTATCATGTAAAGACTTACATATCAACTGCTGGGCATGAGCTTCAAGATACGCTTCAAACTCCTCGTTTTCTTCTACGGTATCCTGAATAGAAACCTGTCCTTTGCGAGCCATTATTTTTATTTCTTAAATAGCAAACAGAAACCAAAGAGTACATTGAATAACATAAATCTATTTTCTTTTTTATTTGCGAGCTGTCATCGTGTAAAAGAATTTCAGTCAGAAATAATATTTCTAAGATATTAAGGTTTTTGATAATTGTATATGAACTTTTTTACAAGTAAAATAAATTCGATAAGTGCTTTTCAGGCCGCGTACAAGTAAAGGTTCTGTAACAGTTACAAATTTGACTACTGTTATCCACAGTTCCGTTCTCAATAGAAAAACAACTATGTAATATTTACGATCATCATTATCTATTTTCTTTACCATAATACGTAACATAACAGTTAGCATGGCGTTTAGTTACATTTTAATAAGCGGTTCACAATTTGATTCGTACATTAGTCATGGACTCTTTATCTATTTTCTATTATAATTCCTCCTTATCCAATTTGACTGATACATAATTATCAGGACATTAATGTCTACTTCGGCGTTGCGAACAGGATAATGGCTCTTTTTAGGGTTTTAAGTCGACGCATCAATGACAAAATGAAACTGCCAGTATCGATTGAATTATATTTTTTTGCTACCCTCTATTAAAAATTAAAACAAAGTTATCAGCCGTTAAACACATGATATTATTAACCTATTAAAAGAAAATGTAGACTGTTGTTGGGCGCAAGATACCACTAGGGAACCTTTAGACCATTAATAGAAAGACGAGTAAAGGACCTTATGTAATAGAGTTAAGTGTTTATGACAGTAAAGATAAAATAAAAGCATAAAAAAGAACAAGAATAAAAAAGAAAATATAAGTAGAAGAAATAGTTAAAAGTATGATTAAAGATAAAGAAAGCCGGCTAACCTTGTCCGTCCGGTGGAAGGGGTTAAAAAAATATAGAAAGACGAAGTCTCGAACTCTCAAAGTGAAACTGGCTAAAGGTAACTAACTGGCTAAAATTAGGATAAATTAATATAATAAGTCACTCGTAAGATACATACACTTCAACACAAATTAACTAATGTCATACGCAAGAACTAAAATAATAAGCGTGTTAAATTTTAAAAATTAAATCTAGAAATAAAGCTTTAATAAAGGGTATGGAACTCGAGTCCTTAGAGTAGTTAAAAAAATGTGTATCTGTGTACTTATGAACACGCGTTAGAAGTTATACTTCTTTGGCGTATCAAGATAAAAATCTTTTCGAAAATTTTATCTTTTGCCTTATTCTAAGTATGTATAAAAAACCACACTAACAATAGAAAAACTAAAATGTTGCCTATAGCTAACTTCAAGGTGTCGGTTGACTATAGCTAACTTCAGGGTGTCGGTTTTTCGTGACACTGTGCACATCGTAAATGTATAACTTCAAAACTAAAATGTTGACTATAGCTAACTTCAGGGTGTCGGTTGACTATAGCTAACTTCATGGTGTAGCTTTTAGCGTGACGGTGTGCGCGCGCATCGTATAAAGTTACTCTCATCATTTTCTCTAACGCGCCTAAAGAAGTATAACTTCAAAACAAACTGGCTAAAGGATGATGATCGCGGTACAGTGAGCTACGAATGCACAGAGTACATTGTACCAGATGCGTTAGACGAGTATACAGAGGTTTTTAAACAATGCTTCACTTCATTTGACGTTTTTGTTTATATCGGCTCCGTCTACACATTGGGGTCTAAGCTAAGGCCCTAGAAAAAAAAACATCAACACAGGCTCTTATGCTTACATGATAGACATTTATTTTTGTGTTTTAGTATGAAAAAAAAACAATTTTCAAATAATTTTATATTTCATATCTTAGATCGATAAGGTAATAACCGCCACTGAGACTGGATAATTTCCTTATTGTTTTCCAGTAAATTTAAGTTTGTGACATCTGAAACAATAATGATAAATATAATACTCGATCTTAATTATTAAGTACATTTAATTATAGGTTATGATAATCGCACAACAATTAGTTATCCTAGAGCGCTACTATGACATGTGCATCGAATCTAGGCCGGAGCAAGACTACACCTGACCAAAACTGGAGAGCAAAAATCAACTTGCTGAAATGTCACGAATAAAGCATTAAGCCCATGGCTACATCTACGTGAAATGGTCACTAACATTCTCCCAGATGGAGCAGAAAAGAAAATATTATGTTAGAAATAATTTTAAACACTGTCTAAACAATAATTAATAATACAATATTTAATCCCTTTAAGTTACACGTCATACCTTGCTGTTGACTCGATTTTCAACTACATCATTAATATATTTGGTAGATTACCATATTTAAATTAAAACTGAAAAGTTTTAATTAAAATTTAAAATAAGTTCAAGTACAGAACACTTTTGGGGTTTTTTTTATATTTTCTTATAGGCAAACTGGCAGACGGGTCCACTTGATGGCAAGTGGCTACCAGCGCCCATGGACATCTGCAAGGTAGCCGATGCATTGAAGGTCATAGATATAAGTGGTAGGTGGTAGGGAATTTGCCCGACTGGATGGCTACCACCCCTGGTCTAAAGTATGTCGCCATAACAACCTTTAGTTGTGTTCCGGCATTAGTGACCAGGCTCCAGTCTCCTTCAAGAGAGCAGCAGCGCATTAGTAGTACCTTTGGTGTTACAAATGTCCATAGGCGATGGTAACCGCTATCCATCAAGTGGGCCGTCTGCCTGTCTCCTGAACTCCTGCAATAAAAAAAAAGTCAAAATTTAAATGTAATTTCTATTCTATGTAAACCGCTTCGCAACGTGTCAGCGCTGAATAGCGGCAACAAACTTCCCAGCAACACGGCTAGCACTAAAAAAATGTTATCTATCTCAGGCTCTTTACTAACGTATACTAACCTCTATCAGCAATAAACTGCTGTATAAGATTCTTGAATACCCTCGCTGGCACTGCCATATTGATGTAGGGGTAACATGCACCAGTGTCAGTCTTTGCGTTGCTCACGATTATTCCTAGAACCTCCACCGAATTTTTACTTGTTATCCGATATATTGGACCACCGCTGGAAAAATGATTCAAAAGTTGAGTGTAAGCGCTCATACCCACTACACAACTAGCAATCTAGTTATGGTCCAGTCATTTGCCTTACTTTATTTTATTCGTGCAGGCAGTGGTGGATTTACACTAGGGGCAGTCGGGGCTAGTGCCCAGGGCGGCAAAATTTGGAATGTGAGAATTTTTTTCTATACAATATAATTAACTAATTTTTTAAATAAACATTTTATCTTTCAAGAAATATAATTTAAGTATTATGTATCAAATTAAAATTTAGTATATTATAATATTGGAAATTTAAGTAAAAACTATTCAAATAGTTTAATTTATTTATTTCCATAAAGGTTTGACAAAATTAAAGTTGATATTTCTATTTTCTGGAATTGATAAATTTAAGTTTTTTTGAAGAATTAAAAATATTTTCAAATTATGTGTCTTTTTGATAACAGAAACTTTCATTGATTAATGAATTTTTCTATAATTGGAGAATTATCCAATAATATATTAATATAAATATAATATATATTAATAATATATATTTATTTATTATGTATTATTATATATAATATATAATAAATTTCCTGCAATCAATTAGTTATTCTAATTCTTAAAAAATAAGATATCAAAACTATTAAAATAAAATTTAAGTCCTAGGGCGGCATTTTCTTCAGTGCCCCAGGGTGGCACAAATTTAAATCCGGCCCTGCGTGCAGATTCGGAGAAATAATACAGTTTGCTGCCTTGGAGCGGTCTGTTGTAAGTGGCGAAAAAAGAAAGTAAGAAAAATAATTTATTTAGGACAAAAATCAAGTTAATAGAAAGAAAAAGACAATAGGAATAAAATAAGTCCTAAATTGGACCCAGCCTCAGCATAAGGCTAGCCAACAAGGACTAGCACTGTTCTTCCGTCTGGGACCATAAAGCGAAGTCTCGGTGGACAATAAATACAACACACAACAACAGCAATATGTACACTGTATTTTTTTTTATTGCAGGAGTTCAGCAGACTGGCAGACGGCCCATTTGATGGAAAGTAGTTACCATCGCCTATGGACATTTGCAACAGCAAAGGTGCTACAAATGCGCTGCTGCTCTTTTAAGAGTCTGAAACCTGGTAACTAATGCCGGAACACAGCTCAAGGCTGTTGTGGCGACATACTTTAGACCAGGGGCGGTAGCTATCCAGGCGGGCAATTGCCCTACCACCTATAATGTATTTTGAGAAAGGTAAATTAATTGCAGACAAAAACAATATATAATACTCGTAAAGCGATTATTTACATATATAAAATAATTGTAGAAATTGAAAGAGGAAAGAGTGGCCAAGCGCATCTTCTTTTCTGAACTGGAGGAAGGAAAGCTGTGTCCCGGCCTTAGTGGCCAGGTTCCAGTCTACCTTAAGAGAGCAGCAGCGCATTTTTTTATTTTTTTATTTTTTATTGCAGGAGTTCAGCAGACAGGCAGACGGCCCACTTGATGGACAGCGGTTACCATCGCCTACGGACATTTGCAACACCGAAGGTGCTACGAATGCGCTGCTGCTCTCTTTAGGGAGCCTGGAACCTGGTCACTAATGCCGGAACACAACACAAGGTTGTTATGGCGACATACTCTAGACCAGGGGTGGTAGCCATCCAGTCGGGCAAATGCCCTACCACCTGGCTGTGGGTTGTTTTGTCGCCTCTTACGACAGGCCGCCGGGCCGCAGGAAATTGTATTCTTTCTCCGTTCCTGCACGGATGAAATTTGTAACGCGTTTGGTGCAAATGGCCATAGGCGATGGTAATTGCTTTCCATTAGGTTCGTCTCCCTGTCTGCTGAACTCATGTAATAAAAAAAAGTACAAGATCTGTCAAAATTCAACCGATACAGGAACCGGCCATTAGCCGTCCAGCGGGCCGTTAGATAAAAAAGAGGAAGAAAAATTGACATTTTTGGTAATAGTACATTATGGTACTAGTGTGTAACATTGGTGATTACCGCCGAGGCGCCATTGAGACTCGAGCCGTAGGCGAGGGTCTTAAGAGAGCCGAGGACGGTAATCATCAATACACACGTGTATCATACGACGTTTTTCAACACACTTGTGAATAAAATAACAACAAAAACTCATTTTATTTAGTAGATAAAAAGTTTATTTAGAGAAACAATTAGTAAATGTGCGGTGAGTAAAAAATTTATATATGAGTGAAAGTTTTATTTATTAAACACGTACGAGTTAAAATTGTCTATTTAAATAAGAAGTTGCATGAAATGAGCAAGCAATGGGAACATTAATGTATTTGTTCTATAGAACACGATCTTTTTTTGAATAAAAACTTTTTAAGAACAAAGCAACTCATTCAATAAAATTTAAAAAAAAATCTATAACTCACTAATGAGTTATAATTTTTTTTAGTCACAGTTTGATTATGGGTGTCATTCTGTGCCTAATTGCGGTGACCATACAGCCACTTTATGAGCAAGTGTGTTGAAAAATGTATGTACTTGTGTAAAACTGATTTGTTTTGTAAAAGTCGTGGTGGCATAATGGCTAGCGCACGCGTCCTGAACTCGAAGGTTGCGGGTTCGATCCTGGCCGAAACGTATGCACCACTTATGTATGTTTTCTGACCTAATGTGCATATTGTTACAATTACCACGTGCTAACAACGGCGAAGGAAAACATCGTGAAGCAACCTGCACATCGAGATAACCGATGTGTCAAACCTGCCAAGCCGCCTTGGACAAGCGTGGCGGGTATTCTGTCCATTCCCCTACCGTGGGAGGCGCGAGCCCAGCAGTGGGAGAGTTATGGGCTGCTGTAATAAAAATAAAAAACTGATTTTCGGTAGTACTACGTTGCGGTTGTGATTTCGGCTGCCGCAGTCCGGCTAGCCGCGTAGTGCGTTGAAGCCTTCGGGACGCAGTTTGGTAAATTTCACTTAAAGACAGTTAAAGAGAAAGTGAAACTAACCTAAAACCAGACTGTACACAACAACTCGTTTGCAGCATAGATGGCGACACGTTGTTGACGTGCCCACTTGTGACAGTTGGCCTCAAATCTTCCAAATTGTGTTCGTTGAAGTACGGGTAGCCTGCTGCCAGAACAGACTCTCCTGAAATGCAAATCTTTTGTAATTTTTAATTTAAAATAGTAGGGGAGCCCAAGATATTAAATGTGGAGTTACACGAGCGTCGCGGGGACCTCTTGGCTTGTAAAGATTAGATGCTAAAAAGAAAAAAAGTTATATGATGTATAATGTAATGGATGTATTTCACAGGTAGGGGGAGCGTGTACAGGTAAAAAAAAGAGTCGCACAGAAATACTCAAGCGCGTCGGATATTCAAAAGGGACGTTAAATAAACCCTAAAGGAACTCTTATTCAAAAAGACTGACGATTTGAATGCGAAAAAAGCCGTGGTCGATTTTTGAAAATGCAAAAATAAAAACTATCATTGAAATACTCGAGCGCGTCAGATTAATATACAGACGGTTCAGCTTGATGTCCTTGTCGTGCTGACCCTTAATCTGACAATTACGTGGAGGAATTTCCCGAATCTGACGGTTGAATAAAAATTTGAGGAATAAAATATACTCGTGAAGGTAAGGAAAGGTATGCTCCAGGGGTTCGGTCATGTGGAAAGAATGAATCATGGAAGAATGACTAAACAGATATACAATGCAAAAGTGGATGGATGCAGAAGTCGCGGAAGGCCACGACACACCTTCCATGATCAAATTGATCATGTATTTTCTGCTAATACATGTCAGGCGCCTCAAGAACAGACGAGCGTGCATGACAAGAGCTATGAATGTCAAAGAAGCAAGTGAGGTGTGTAAGAATAAGCCTGTATGGCGCTCTGTTGTTCGTGCCTACCCCGCAAGGGACCTGGCGTGAAGTTATGTATGTATGTATGTAAAAAATACCCCCACCGTATATGAAGGGTTCATATATGGCGGGGGTACATAATATGGTGCAAGGTTTCTCCCCTAATGTCATTCTGCCACGCTCGAGTGAATTCCAAAATACCTGCTTGTCCTCCCTTACTGTAATAAAAGTAAGAATTCGCAAGTGTTTACCTTTTTCAGCAGCTTCTTCTGCAAATATTGCTGGTAATAAGTGTGTCCAATGTTCCGGGTTCGTGTATAGAACTGCTAAGTCGTAAGCCACATCATCTTTCGTCTTATACCTCACTATTGCTGTCTCGCTCTTTCCTTGACAGTATAACGACACTTTGTTTGTTATGTACTGAAACAATCAAACGTTTCTCATTGACCATGCTTACATCTTCATTAGATTACATGAAACACTTACATTGTAAAACTATGAAGTAATAGAGAGGATTAAGATTGTTTAATGGTTTATGTAAAAGTTAGTTTAGTTATTTTTGTTCTCCATATTTTTAGTAATAAATACATATCTAATACTAATAAGTAACAGACTATATTTTTTATACAGGTCTCAGTGTAATGTATATAGACTCAGAAAGAGGTAGGCACTGAAAACCAGTGCTCTGTCCAATTAACTTTTAGCACAGCAATATAATATACTGAATGAGTGATTTTTTGCACTTTTGTTAAAAAAATATTATCATTAATATAAATACTTATATTATATTTAATATATAAAATTCTCGTGTCACAGTTTTCGTTGCCATTCTCCTCCGAAACGGCTTGACCGATTTTGATGAAATTTTTTGTGCTTATCCGGTATCTATGAGAATCGGCCAACATCTATTTTTCATCCCCCTAAATGTTAGGGGTAGTCCACCCCTAAATTTTTTTATTTATTTTTTAGACAAAATTTTTAATTTCTATTTTTTTATGATACAACATACAAAAATACATAGAACCCTAGATTTTCAACCCTCTACGATCAACCCCTATTTTCTACCGGGCAGGACGACGTCTGCCGGGACAGCTAGTAATATATAGTTAAATGTGATAAATAAGTTATTGTAATAAATGTAGGAGCGTAATTACGAGTATATTCTGTTTTCAGACATTCATTCATCATGTATTTGTGGAGTGCTTTCTGAGTAAATTTCTGAATGTTGGCAAGGATTGGACCTCTGACAGTAAGAGGCAGCATATTCCAAAGTTTGACAACCTGCATTATAAAAGAATGATCACAAAAGGGTGAAGTGTGTAATAAGCTTACGATAGGTAAATTGTGGGCTGTGGATACCTGGTATCATGTGGATACAGAAACTACTTCTCCTACCTAGAAGAAGTAGTTTCTGTATAACAAAAATACTTACATTTTTGACAACATGACAACATGTCATTACGAATCCTCCACCAAGATACACCCCCGCGCCCCATGCTGCACCACACCTCACCATAACTGTCATTTTGTCAATCTTGTCTATAAAACGAAGAATCATATCTGATGAATCATTATTAAATTAATTATTAATGTTATCTTTGATGCCGAAAGAAAGAGGATTTTAATGGTTTTTGTCTGGCATTATTTATACAATAACCAGAGTTCACACCGCAGGTCGACGTCTCGTGCGTATCTCTTGTTTAAAGAGCAGGCGGTATAGGTTACATTGTATTAATTTTTTATGTATTTGCCTCCGCAAGATTCACTTCATTTTATATTGCAAATTATCCCATTCCCTGCCTATCTGTAAGTAAGAATTGTGTACATTTGGTAACCTATTTAGTGACGGACTTTGCGCGTGTTATTGAATTGCGACCTTTCTGCATTACGTCTAGAGTTATTCTAATAAACTCTATAGTAATTCTAACGGCATTTTAATTCGAGTCTCGCGACTTGTAACACTATTATAAAAATGTACCGTTTTATTTATTCATTAAAACAATTTACTATAAAACTAAACTATAAAGAAATCCTTAACAAATATATATAAACTAAAATCGGTCCAACTTGACCATAACGCTGTCGCCAGGCAGTGTGCCTAGAAGGCTGGCAGCATTACCTCACTGAATACATAACTAATCCTTTCAGAGAGGTCGATCGCCTGTGGCCTCGATGCACTTACCAAGTATATCACCATATGCGTTATGTGGGTATGCCAAAGGAGTTGTCAGTTTTGGTGGAACTACCCGAAGTTTGGCAGAGAGTACCGAAACCAGCGGTGCTATGAGAGTAAGGCCGACCCATTCGCCCCTCCACCACGACACGCTACACACTACGATGCCTATCAGCTCTTTCCTAAAAACAATACAATTCTTGTATTTGCATCATGGAAGAAGAATACAATTTTTTTATTTTATTTAGGTTTATGGCTTGGCGCCTAGGCCTTTAAGCCAGATCTTAGCTTACAATATAGTTTTTTCATTTTCTTAAGCCTATGTGTAGCACAGCTGAACTGTAGCTTATCAGCTGGTGCCATTCACCGGAGTTCTTGTGACTGCTCAAAAGGCCACATTTGACTATACAGTTCACATTTCTCACAAAATACATAATTACTACTCAAAAATGAATGATGGAAGAATGACTAAACAGATATACAATGCAAAAGTGGATGGATGCAGAAGTCGCCGAAGGCCACGACACACCTTCCATGATCAAATTGATCATTTGATGATTGATTGATTAATGTAAGGAGCCTCAAGAACAGACGAGCTTGCATGACGAAAGCTATGAATGTCAAAGAAGCAAGTGAGGTGTGTAAGAATAAGCCTGAATGGCGCTCTGTTGTTCGGGCTTACCCCGTGCCACTACGTGGCGTGAAGTTATGTATGTATGTATGTAGTACTCAAAAACTATCAATATCCTACAACTATTGTTCATTTTAGAGTAATTTTACACATTTTTAGAAAATAAAATTGCACAGCACAACATCTCCTCTCAGTTCCCGCCAAAAATTCGGAAGAAGAAAACGTATACTGATATGTGATACGGCGATGCTGCAATCATTGCTCGATTACAGCTCCCAGTAAATTACGTCACACGTACGGGGGGGAAGGGGGTTGACGAAGTGTGACATTGTGTGACAAGGGGTCTAATCTATATGATTCGATCAAGTTGTTACACGGATAAACACACAGGTACCTATTAAGTAATTATATGGTTATTTTTAATTTTAAAGTACCTAACAAACAAACGTATAAATAATTGTTTTTTTAAAAAGGTTTTTAAAAACAAGCTTTTGAGATCTTTTGAGAAGATATCATGAAGTAGCAGAGTGCTAGCCAAAAGTAAAACGAGCCCGAACACGACGGGTCTATCTTCTTTAGTACAACAGTTCCTATGGCCACCTTCCGACTCCATCATCAGATCAGCTCCATGGCCACTGTATTATTGCATTGTCACGTGATATACATACGCGTGCAAAATTTCAGCTCAATCGATAACCGGAAAGTTGGTCAAATTTATCTTGCAAGATTCCACCCGAACTTACATACATACATAGGTACATCCATTGCAATTGATACTTGTAAAAAGATCATAACCTATAGGTTAATATAATTAGATTTCTTCAAATAAAGTCTTTCTTTCTTTCTTAAGCTTTAAAACATTAAATTTGAACTTATGTTACGTTATGCATTAATAATATTAGAATTGATTGTACGACTTACGTAGGTCCTTCAGTGAACACAGGCCCTCCTTCAGAGCCCAAAGCTGTTGCGGCGTCTGTGAGCAGGAGGACCGGTCTTTTACCTACCACCCCGCAGATAGAACCTCTTGTGACGGCGTTTAGGAAAACCTGAAAGAAACAAATCAAATACAAAGTAAAGGAATTAATAATTCAAAACAGATATATCATCCATAGCGGTATCATTGGCGTGGACATCATACAACTTACATCCAACATTACATACAACGACGGCCTCTCTGGTTGAGCGGGCTAAGTCTTTGCCGGCCTACCTCACTGCAACGCAGAGACTCCGGTTTGATTCCTGGTATAGTAAATTTCGGAAATGTATTTTTTCCATTATTTACTATGGTCTGGGTGTCTGGGATCGGCCCCAGAGTAGTCCGTTGTATATTACCCATAACACAAGCGTAACTTGATTAATTTGGGGATATACAGTATGTGTGTTTGCCTGCCGATTATTTGTTATTTATTATAACTCGATCCCCATAGCTTACCTTTAAGAAACTAGTCAATAGCGACCAAAAGGTCGAAAGCGTCATTAATTTATGACGCGTATGTCTTTTATTAGTCATATATTATTACTGTAATTACGATCTCTTACGCTCGACGGCGGTGGAAATAGCAACTCATAACCCGATCAAGCACTGGCTTTGTTTCAAAATATGCGGTAAGATTGCAAAATTAAAAATACAGATTGTAACAAGAAAATGCATCGCGAGTTAGAATTTTCTAAACAGCGGTGCATAATACAGTATGTTTTTCAACCGGCTTATCCTAGCCAAATTTCTACTCTTCGCCACTCATAGGTATCTACATGTCATCGTATCCATTCATCGATATGTGCTCTTCATTGATCAGCAATGTTCTTCTCTTGGACTTACGGCGACTGTCTTAAGCCCAATCTTTTTTATTAGTTTCTTCTTTAGCCAACCAAGGCGCTGCTGATCACCAGACAACTTAACACTTTGTTACAAAAGTATATTCTTTATTTTAAAATATAAGTAACAACTGTATATTTATTCTGATTAGTGATTAGTTAATACACAAATTAAGTTCATAGAGTAAATACTGGTCTAAATAATTTATAGATTCAGACACTAGTACCACACTGGGTAGGCAACGCTACTATAAGTAGCAAATGCTACTAATAGTATATAAATGAAAAATTAGCTAAATTTCAAATACTATAAATATAGAGTGGAAGAATGACTAAACAGATATACAATGCAAAAGTGGATGGATGCAGAAGTCGCGGAAGGCCACGACACACCTTCCATGATCAAATTGATTGTGTACTAGCAGAAGGTGATGTCAGGAGCCTTAAGAACAGACGAGCGTGCATGACAAGAACTATGAATGTCAAAGAAGCAAGTGAGGTGTGTAAGAATAAGTCTAAATGGCGCTCTGTTGTTCGTGCCTACCCCGCAAGGGACCCGGCGTGAAGTTATGTATGTATGTATGTATGTAAAAATATAGAGCCTAGTTTATATTGAAAGTAAGCTTACAAGATGGGTTACTTTGCATTTAATTTTGCCGGAAAATGTTCTACGATTTTATGCAGGAAATTATCCCATTTACTCTAAGTAAAAAGTATCCTTCGACCATTCTCGGTATTGGGACTGCATATATACCAAATTTCCTCAAAATCGGTACCGTGACTTTTCAATTCAAGTGTAACAGACAGACAGGTATACAGTTACTTTCACAATATTAGTGTGGATTACACTTACTTCACAACCGAATGGCGTTGAATGAACTTCTAAGCCTGAACCTCGGTCTGGTGGTGCCCTAACTAAATCCAACAGAGCTGACAGCGGTCGCAGTGGTTTCAGTTCTAGAAAAAAAGGAAACAACACGTGTATACCCTTTACTTTTGTTATATATCAAAGCTACCTACCTACCTATACATGGAATAGTAATGTACTTACATTAAATTAAAGAAGTACTGCTGATAATTTTTAAGGTTCTTAAAGAAGCCTACAAATTTACTCTAACTCAATATGAATAAGTCTGTAAGGCTTTACCATCGTTTGGACCATCGATCAATAATTAAGTGATCGATGGTTTGGACAGACAAATCCACTGATCGACAACTAAGAAAATGGCTGTTCAAATGTTGTGGACTTATTTCGCCAGTTTAGCGAATGCAATTGTAAATCATACTTTATAAAGAAATGCTCCGCCAAAAAGATTAGTAGGTAAATACAGAAGATCAAACAAAACTATTTTGATTTTTTCATACTGTTAATGAAAAAAAAATTTATTGGCAATGACAAATGAAAGACGTCATCCAAATCATAGAGTACATTCACGGAGTACTTTAATATAATAGGAGAGTACATTATTATGAATCAAGTAGAACCATGACTTGTGAGTGCGACAATAATAAACATACGCGTAATTATTACAGGTATTACGATACGCCGGATGGTTGCGATGTCCCTAAAAAGGTGAGGTAACACAGCACAACGATAATATCTACCTACATTCACAAGAAAGTGCTAACAATCTGGGCATCTTAAGATACGTTCAAAGAATTCAATATTTGAGCAACAAATCTTAGCATGCAGACTATTTTAGAGTTTAAGTGGTTGCTGAAGCCAGAATGTCTTTACAGCCAGGCTACCTACTGCGCGGCCTACCTAAGGCCGCCGATTAATCGCCCGCCTCGACTAACCTTTTTTAAAGAAATAAAATTGTAAAAGGGCTTAAAGTTAAAGTCCATTCCAGAGCTTACGGATTGAATGGTCAAACATTTACACAAACGAATTATTTATAATAAAACTTTAAAAGTTTCTAAATGTGTCATATTTCATCCCAGAAAGCATAAGAATCATCTAGAAAGAAAGCAAGCCTAAAGGTCATTATTGATCATAGAGCAATTATGGAAATGGATTGATGTTAAAGTTATTAACAATTTCTAATAAATCGGCAGCATAGCGGACTTGTTATGGGTAATATACAACGGACACCTCTGAATAGGATCTCAGAATCAGTCACCTTACAAAACAGAGTAAATAAAGGAAAGTTCTTTTAGGAAATTTACGTTGTCGGGTATCGAAACCTGCCTATGCATTTAATTGAACTACGCGGAAAAAATCTTAGACCGCTGGACTACAGACAACTTTATTAACTTTCAGATAGGGGTTGCAGCACGTTACGGCATAATTACTGGTCTCATAGCCGGTACTTACGATGTCATGATGTATTCTCATGCGGTGGGAATGGGACCTGTTTTGCTTAGGTATCTAAACTTCCTTAAATATTAACGTTAAGAGCGAGAATTGACACGTTGCAGTATTTATAAATAGAAGCTCCACATTCACGGTGTAAAGACCCGGGGAGTAAATTTGCCGAGTGGACGAGACGCGAGAGATATAGACAAATGATTATCCCTTTTACATTGTCGAGAATGTGGCATGTCATTAAATACTAACTACCCGAAAGCTCAAAAAGCAGCCAGAACCCTATTATACCTTTGAGCTCCTACACAACGGTTCTCTCAAATGATTGTTCATATACAACGCGAGAGAACATCTGGCCGCGGTTTTCTTTCGCGCTATAACATGAGCTTGTTCAAAAAGGGAGTTATAATATTTCTTATAGGTCGCTAACGCGTTAGCAACGTCGCTGTTGCGAACGTCCATGGGTGACACGAAACATTTTCCACCAAGTGGGCAGTCTACCTGTTTGTCTGATCCAGGGAATAAAAAAGATTTTGAACCTACCGCTGGAGACCTCATAATACCTGTAGTTGATGTTCTCAACGTGCTACCTGGTGGTAAATTAAGAAAGCTATCAATAGGTGTTGGCTGCAATGAAGCTGATTTTATGTGTTACAGGTACGCGAAACATACAGTACCCCTGGGCTTGATGGGTGCAACTTTCGCCATCGTAGCCAACTCAATCCAGCACGCTCGCGAAACTGATGACGTGTGGAATTATTTTGCTGGTGAAAATATAACGTATTTCTTAAGATGACAGGGACAAATGCTACATATTTGTGTCAATAGAAATCTTTATAGTGTGTATTTCACAGAACTCTTCCTAAACCTCTCTTTCCTTTCACCTTTTTCAAATTATTTTGGGTTAGACCCCAATGTCTACACAATGTCTTTTCCTTCCACACTCCTCTATTTTGGTCTATCTTTACATTTGTACCCACCCATCTTGTAGTTCAACATTCTCCTAAACCCCGATCCCAAACCGATATTGATGAATTCAGTCATGCAGGTAAATTGAAAATCCTTATTGAAAAGGGATTAATAGGACTTTTACTTTTTGATGGATTTAATAACCACGTGATGGAGATGAAAACATTCCGATAAAACCTGCACAGAGAGACAACTAACCTGACAAAGTCGCCAGTCGGTCTTGGACAAGCATGTCGTATACTGTTCGTTCTTCCACTAACAAATATGGTGGCTCATGTCCGGCAGGGAAACGTTTATGTGCAGTTATTTTTTTACTATTATCAGGTGGAATGGCCTGTGGTCCTATAGCAGCAGTATACTTGGGGTCCAAGCACGCTGTCCTCCTAGGAGGCCTTGCCCTCGGCATAGCGGGTATACTGAAGAAAGATTCGATCGACGAGGGCTATAGCCTATTTCCTGCCCTACCACCATCCACGAAGGACATCAACGCTTGGAGAAGGGACTACAGTCTTGTAAAGGATCCTAAAGATGGTTAGTTTCTCCTATAAGGTAAAGTGCTGAATAGTATCGACACGGAAGACAAAAGACTAGCAGTGTTAATCACTCAATAAAAACGTTGCTCTGGAAAGCTCTAAAACTCTACACAACTACCACCCATAAACATGTTGCTGGGGAAATTCTTGCGCCAGTTCTTTATTATTTTGGTAGCGGTGGTAGACTTATAAGTAATCTGTAAGATTCTTTTTTGAAGTGAATCATCTTCTTTTTAAATCGTGTTATCTTTTACAGTGGAAATCCTAATTTAAGTTTCTTCTATTTACAGATTTCATCCATAGCTGTGGCAAGTCCAAATAATTTTAGTCTCAAAGTATTGAAAAAATATTAAAGACATAAAATGTAAAGTGTTTTGAATTTGATTTCACTCCTTTGTCATATTTTTGATAGCTCAACTGAAAAACTTGAAAATGAGAACGTTCTCGAATCTTGACTTTAATAATTCTAATTACTTTTGTATATATCAAAAATTTTAAAATATCTCAAATTATTTGCTAAATACTGTTTCTCGATATCTTCTGAATTTGCGCAAATCTAATTAGTGTGTACCAGACTCAATATCTATGCTCCTGAAGTGTATTGCGAAAGAGATGCAATGCAAATCTTGATAGTGTTTGAGTGAGAGCGCAACATTCCCATCAGAGGTCTGTGTTTGTATGTAATTGTGTTCTGTGGGTTGACGTTTGCGCACTTCAAAGAAGCACTTAACTCTTGCTCATATACTATACCTATTGAAATAATATACACCATATAAAAGTATTACATGTTGATGTAGATCTGATCCTCTACCTAATGTGATTTTCTTTTACAATTTACCTTGAACAGTGCTCTCTAAGTCAATCAGCACGAAGACTGAGAGGAGAGCTTTGCCCAGCTGAGTTTGATTTTGCATATCGCCATCCCGGTGGCCTACGGTCCAACTGTAGAGAGTATCGTCCACGCATCTGTCCAAAATTGGACATTGCCACACGTGACAGATCCTGAAAAATAATTTATACTTCTTAAACATGTGCCAGCTTCGAATGGGGAACTGAAACCTTTCCCCTAATGCCGGAACACAAATTAAGGTTGTTATAGTGGTGATAGTCATCCAGAAGGGTAAATATCCTAGCATCTGGCTGTAGGTAGTTTTGTCGCCTTTTTCGACAGATCGCCCGGTCGCTGGAGGATTCTTTCCCCGTTCTTGAACGGATAAGACATATAAATGATATTTTGGTATGCTTCTTCTATATTAAAAAAAAATCTTAATACTTCTGTACTAATATTATTATGTCAGGTACATACGTCTAGTCATCGCAGTGGACAACGAACTACTGGCTAGCGCTTTTTTTTTAACTTGACTCTTATGTTGTTGGTCCGAAGACCTCACAACTTTACAGGGGTTTTCAGGGTGAGCGCCTTCGCGAGGCAAAGGTGCTATATATGTAATACATGAGGTGAGCGAAGCCGCGACAAAAAGCTAGTAAATCTTATAAAGGACTAACCGTCCAGTAAGCACTCGAATCTGATAGCTGCTATGCTCCAACTCTCCACTCTGAACACTCCGTTCTCTGCTTAGCATTTCAACATCTTCGTACATACTGCTTTTCTTAGATTTCCTTTTCTCACACGTCACGTAAATTTCTGGTAATTTCATATAGAACTCTTCGTTCAACATCGGCTTGCCTTTACAATTTTGCATGACTTTCGCCTCTTTTATTGGGGAGAGTATGGACCCGTGGGTTAGCACCCATCGGTTGGCGAACCTGATTCCTGATGCTGACACTGTTACGATGTTAGCGTGCTCGTTATCTTCAGAGTAGTTGTAGGATACCATCACACCTTCTACTGCCATTTTGTCTGGAACATCAATTTTATAGATTAGAATATATTGAAGATTTTCCGGGGTATTTGAAGAATGATGTTTTGTCATGATCCTTGATTTTTCAAAACATTTTAATATAATAATTATAATCATATAAAGAATATAATATAATAATAAAATGTTAGTTCTCCATTTGGGATAATGTCAGTGTTAGTGGCAGTTTCACGCAGATGCAGCGACGGGTTAATTGCGTAATTTATGACGCGAGATTGTTGTTGTTGTAAGCAAGAAGTAAGTTAAGAAGATATTGTCGATTTATTAGAACTAGTGGTTGCCCAGTGGTTCGAATTCGACCATAATTAATTTAAACTACAAGTTTGAACATTAGAATACAATAGAATAGTCTTTATTGCACACAAAAAAATAAATTATTAAGGTTCTGTTGTCAAAGACTTCTATAATCACCAGATTTCGTCAAGACTACACTGTTAATTTGACTTTAACAATAAACAAAAGAGTATATAATTATGCGTGTGTGTGAAATACATGGTAGTGTGTGTAATGTTTTTTTTATATTGAATTAATTTATTTATTATGCATAATTTTAAAAAACTATTAGCATTCTGCAGTCTTTCTCTATATAAACTATAAGTGTGCAAAATTTGATACTCCTCCGTCCGCAAAGTTTTTGCTTCACGTATTAATATTATGATGCGAATTTTTGACACTATAGCAATGAAATCAAACATCAAACAGCAGAATTCAGCCCCAGATAATTTAAACACATTAGACCGTATTCTGATTGTTTTACAAATAGGGCTTTATAAACTTCAATTGGCTAGAACAGGGGTTCCCAAACTTTTTCAGTTCGCAGCGCACTTACAAGTTTGGTACTTTGTCTCGGCGCCCTAGCCAGTTGAAATAGGCTACAGTTATACTAAGTAGGTAGGCACAAACAGTGAAACATCCTGCATCCACAACACGAAGCTGAGTTTTTGAAGTGATAACTTCTTATGGGAGGCTAAACCGCTTCGATACGTAACGCGTTACGACGCCAGCCGGTCTGGCTTCCCTTTCTCTTACGCTTGTTTTTTATTTGTTTTGAAGCGGGGGAAAATGCTTAACCGATTTGCGCACATTCTGGGCCGCCGGTAGGAAGCGGCACGCATCGTTCGGAGGCGATAACACTAGCAATAGTATGCTTTGTTTGTGCTCTGTCCGCGATGGATGACACAGAGTAGTGTGGAGACTCCGAGCGATGCCGCACGGGCGAGCAACCTCAATACCCACTAAAAACCCCCTCCTCCCTGTCGACCCTGCGCTTTTGTTTGTGATGGAAAGACTGAGATATAGAACATAGTTACGCAACAGTCGATAAATAAAGCAATAAAGTGCCTGGAGTGTGCCCTGGGAGAACACACCCCACTTCGAAACGGGGGCAGATTAATCCCTTGCTTTACCTAGCAGCTAAGGGCCCCCCGTAACGGAATCTAACTCAGGGAGGAAAGTAATGGGCGTACCTGCCTCTCCGGGTGCCAGCTGAAGGCTGGCGACCTCGAGAAGAGACCGTAGGACGTAATGTGGACTTCGCTCCCTATCCCTTTCTGCGGCCTCTTTGAGAGACATTACTGCCTCGCAAAAAGTAACCGCAGCTTCCCAGCTGTCGTCGCTCTGCACCATGGCTGTTACCAAGTCGCCGAGCGATCCGACGGCTCCTACGTGCGCCTCGAGATCGAAACGCTGCGGCGTCCATGCAGCGCACTCGACCAGCGTGTGAAACGCCGTGTCGGGTACGCCGCACTGGCGGCAGTCCGGAGAAGGCAAGCAGCCTACAATGTGACACAGATACTGATCGAAACAACCGTGTCCGGTCAGTATCTGTGTCATCCTGAAGGTCAGGGTTCCGCCCATTCCTCCAGCTGTGGCCTGATTGCGTCCACCGTAAAGCCGCCGGCCGCAGGGTGTTCGAGGTCTCTCCCTTTCTCTTACGCATACGGCAGCGGTAGGCAAGCTAAGTTATCTTCTATCGGGCGTCCCGAGACGCACACATTTTTTTTTATATTTATACACAAGAAAACATTTAATATTTAAGAAAAATAGGAAATAAATAGAATGTAACAGTCAATGTGACGTGTGAGCTTGTTAATCTCCACGCATTTTGTGAACGCGAATGCAAAGTTTAGTTTCCGAAGAATGGTAATAATAATAATCGGCAGACAAACACACACATTATATATCCCCAAATTAAGCAAGTGACGCTTGTGTTATGGGTAATAGACAACAGACCACTCTGGGGCCGATCCCAGACACCCAGACCATGGTAAATAACGGAAAAAATACGTTTCCGAAATTTACTATGCCAGGAATCGAACTCGGAGCCTCTGCGTTGCAGTGAGGTAGGCCGGCAAAGGATTAGCCCGCTCAACCACAGAGGCCGTTAATGGTAAACAGAACCGCCTCACGGCGTCCCTCTTTACTCTCTACGGGGCACCAGGGCACCGCGGCGCACACTTTGGGAACCTGGGCTAGAACATTCCGTACATTGTGACCAATTTGCTTAAAGTATGTTGTTAACTATGTTTTCCTCCAGTTTGTTCTATTTATAAACGTTATCTTAGAGATATACTTACCTAGATAGATAGATAGATAACACTTTATTGCTCACCAAATATTACAATACTGTCATGGTAGAAACAAAAGGCGGTCTTATCGCTGAAAGCCAACTCTTCCAGGCAACCTAACTTGAGGAATAATTTAATCTAATCTGGCGATGTAGGTGGTGCAGATCATTAAATATCAAACATCATACATATACATACATATATATTAAATAGTCTATAATATAAGAATTAGGTAATAATATAAAAATCTTACCTAATGATTTATATTTTTAAAGTTCGATTCAAGAGTACAAGTTTATCAATGCATCGTTTTTTTAACTGCTGCTGTGGAATAAATACTTATTTGTTTAAATATTATATTACTGGCAGCTGGGGTTTAACGTTATTATGAGTAAAAGAAAATCGAGTTGGTTGTGATTTGAATGTAAGGAAAATATGGTGTTTCATTTTGTTTAGTCCCATTTTGATTTTCACCTGGTAGGACCGAGGTACCGACAAAGGAAAATTCACACTTGCGTCAGTAGAAACACATTTTATTACCTTTTTATTGTGTATTGTAATATTTTATGGTAGTCATTAGCCAGGTGTGATTCTTAGAAATACAGTCCATGCGGCCGAGAGACATTGTATTTGTGCAGTATAAAGCAATGCCTCAATGGAGAGATCGGCTGTCGAGCGATAAACACAAGAGAAGTAAGACGTGTCTACTACATTCGGTAATCTATTTAGTTACGGACTTTGCGCGTGTTATTATATTTGTACCTGTGTTATACGTGTTTTATAGTTGTAATAAATTCTATAGTAATTCCAATGACATTTTAATTCGAGTCCTTCAACTCGTAACCATATTATATACTAAGTGACCCGGCAAACGTTATTTTGCCATATAAATTATTTCTAGTGAATATTTTGCTAGCTAAATAAAAAATAACTTAATGTATTTTAATTGCTAAATCATAAAAAAAGAATTTTGGGATGGACCACATAGGGATATAAAGAATAGTTTAGGTCATATTCTCAGTTAGACCTACAGAATATATACACAAAAAAAATTACAAGAATCGGTCAAGCCGTTTCGGAGGAGTTTTGTTACAAACACTATGACACGAGAATTTTGTATATTAGAGAGAGAGAGAGAGAAAGAGAGATGTAGGTGGAAGGCTCTCATGATGGAAAGAGGTTACGTGCATATTCCTAACCCACGATTGTTTTTCCTAGGCATGGTTCCTAATTTAATTCTTTTATTATAATAATAATTGTGGATTGCTAAACATGTTATACCTAGTTTTGCTTTAATTAAATGCGGTGGGTATCAAACTTGTGACCCTTGATCACATACTAACCAACCATAGGATCAAAGCGAGATAGAAAAAGTAATTTAGAAACTAATTTTCTTTGAACTTTGCTTCAGTGTAATAATGACGTTAGGTCTTGTAGCAGGTCATATATTTGACTACAACTCCATACATATATTCATAATACATTGCTGCTTTTCTTAACAAGATTTTCGACGTGACTAAAGAGTACTGTAGAAAACCAGCAATGAATACTGAAGTTATCGATCGAACAAAAAGTAGAAAAAAGAAGTATAACGTGGTAGAAGTTAGACGCTTCAAAAGAAAGGGGTGCGAACCCGATTACAAATTTGCGAGACATAAACACACCCATCCATGGGATGTAATGAACCATATTCAGCGGGTGGTAAATGGAGAATGGTAATTTGCCATGGTATATAAAGAATACCCATGTCTTATACTGCCATCGGATTCCACAGCGTCTTCCGAGGCGCTTGTGCTCGCGTTCCAATTTTGAATTTATTCTTCCCTGTGCAACCAGTGCTGAGTTGGTGCATCGAAAAGGTAGGTTTTATTTATTTAATTTAAAAATAGAATTATTTTATTAATTTATGTAACAAACAGTTATAGAATCTAAATTTCGCCATTTCATGTCAAGTTTCCGTAGTGTAGCGGTTATCACGTGTGCTTCACACGCACAAGGTCCCCGGTTCGATCCCGGGCGGAAACACTTGTTTTCTATTTTACTCAAGTTTATTTTTTTAATACACAATAGTATTATATACGTATAATTATATTTCATTATTACAAGAATAAAATAAATTTAAATCTCGGAAAATAAATCAATTTGGTAATAATGAGTTTTAGGTAAGATAAACATTTATTACTGTCATTGGATTTTTTTTGATACTTTTTAAACGTTATTAAAAGTGCATAAAAAAATTCCTTCGAGCCGGATTTGAACCAGCGACCTATGGATGACAATTATTAACCAACTACAGTCCACCGCTCTACCAACTGAGCTATCGAAGGTTAGTAACAACGTGTGAAATTATTAAATTGATTATATAAAGAACATAAATTGTTTTACGTAACAGAAATTATTAAAAATTTGCTATTTTAACGCGTGTATCTGGACTCAATGAACAGCAGAGAAACAATCTCTATCTTAAACAAAAATACTACACTTTTTCATTTGAAAATAATAATGAGAAATTAAAAAAAATTAAATAAAATGATGTAGTTAAAGTTTTTTATCATCAAATAAGTTATTAATTAAATAAATTATAACCTGACTTATTTCAAAAGTCAAACGATTCAATTGTTTTATTCATGTAAGTTCGAATACCTCTTGTTATTTCCATGTTTTAGACGGAATTTAACGTCAACTACAATTTAAACATAGAATTAAACAGTGTCTTAGCTTACCGACCGATTTGTTGCAGTGGTTTCTTTTCAAACATGAAAATAACTACAGGTGTACGGAGTTCCCCCACTGACGGACTTCGTCACCTTGACTGTGTATACAGATTTGTAACAAGAAGAATTATTAAAATTTATAGTGGCAACATGTGTAGGTAGTTATTTTTAGAATTTTAGTTTATCCGTCAGGTCAGTGCTTTGTTAAGGTCACTGGTTATCATCATTACGTGATTAGGACAATTGTTAATTTAGCTTTGGTTACTCTAGAGTCATTATATAATAAACCTTAATAATTTTATCTTTTATTCATTGTAAAGTGTTTTAATATTAATATATCTAAAATTTATAAAAGTACCAAAGAATAGTACGGAACGACAATTGTACAACTTCTAATACCGATCGGCAGTGTTCGTTTACGCAAAAAAAACTGCTGACCGGGACCGAGATGTAAATATCTTAATTCGCCAGCGGAAATGGCAGTGTTGCTCGCAAGGCATTCTTATTGCTATTTCGCTTACACTGTCGCGCGCTACTAAAATTGATCTACTGCGCACAGTGTAGTAAGATCTTAATTTCCTGTAATTTACTATTCTCTTTTTCGAGAACACTGATGTGTTGGCAACGACTTCTGTGTTGCAAACGTTCATTGGCAACGGCGACCATTTAAAATCACGTGGGTCGTCTACCTATTTGTGTGCCTTTGGTACTTAATAAATAAGAAAACTAAGTATTATAGCGACCCCAAATGATAGATAGCTAGAAAGTGAAAATAAGGGAAATAATAATAAAAAAATGCCTAGATCTTAGTATCCTAAGGGATAAGAAGTTATATAACCAACAAGTAGCTAAGTGTATTAATTAATTTAAATGAAACAGTAACACAATAAAAAGACAATACAATGTATTATTTTAAAAGGCGCCATCTGGCTTAAGTTCTGAGAACCGTGATTAAATCACGTCACCAATAGATGGCGCTGAGTCTAGGAACTACACATCTCTTATATTTTTTGTAAAAAATACATGTTTGTAGGCAGGGTCCCAGCACGTGTATAGAAATCATTTTACTTTTAGATTTTTAAGCGAATTTGATTTAAGGTGAAAATAACAGTAGCACTTTTAAGAATTGTCTCAATGGTCACTGACATCCTAATTGCCAGGTGTCACTAGTATCGATTCTTCTTCAAGTTAAGATTTTGTTGCGATTCGTTTTTCCACTTGAAGTTTCACTTCTACTATGTGTCCCAGCATACATTTCGATTTTAGTTAAAATTCGTCTGCTGCGTCTGTCTGTATATCAAATAACTCCTAAACTATTCAACAGATTTGTATGAGGTTTTCACTGTCAGGTATTTACAATAATTTCTCACTGAACGTTTATACAAACATTTAAACAAACCTGTGTTTTATTGTAAGTAAGTTTTGCCAGGTGGTAAGGCATTTGCCCGACTGGATGGCTACCACACCTGGTCTAAACTATGTCGCCATAACAACCTTGAGTTGTGTTCCAGCATTAGTGACCACTAGTCTCCCTTAAGAGAGCAGCAGCGCATTTGTAGCACCTTTGGTGTTGCAAATGTCCATAGGCGACGGTAACCGCTTTCCATCAATTGGGCCGTCTGCCTGTCTGCTGAACTCCTGCAATAAAAAAAGTAAAACACTTCGCATAGCTACTACCCAGGGTTTGACTCGCGGCGTGGCAGCGTAATAAAATTTTCGTTTTATTTAGTCATACGTATGTAATCACTAAAATATAACATTTAAACATAATTTAACATTTCCAAAGTAGTTTGCATACTTGCATCCGGTGTAGTACAAGAATTCAACTACAAGTTAAATTACTTTGACTTCACTAGCTTAGATTTTAAATTAGTTCCCACTTTATATTCATACAGACATCGATCTCGATGTTATTCGTTTAAAGTTAGCCTATATCGCTTCGATCCTTCGAGTCTTAGGATGGGGTCTTTACCCAATCTGGAATTCTTACATAAAATAAGCCAACCAACAACAACAATACTAACAATTAATTCCAAATTATTAACAAATTAACGCCAAATCTGGTTCAAAATTGAATCTAACCCGGGATCCACTTGAACACACAGAATTAGTTCACCTAAAGTCAGATAAATGAAAATGTGTTTAAATGCAGTCTTCATCAAATTTACCCAAAATCGCCCAGGAAAGATGGCAAATACAAACAACAAACTAATGGCTAGACTCATGTTGTGACGGATGTTTTTTAATGTTATTTTTGATTGATTAATCTAATATATAAAATTCTCGTGTCACAGTTTTCGTTGCCATACTCCTCCGAAACGGCTTGACCGATTTTGATGAAATTTTTTGTGCTTATCCGGTATCTATGAGAATCGGCCAACATCTATTTTTCATCCCTCTAAATGTTAGGGGTAGTCCACCCGTATTTTTTTTTTTTACCGGGCAGCACGATGTCTGCCGGGACAGCTAGTGTATTATTGTCCTATTCCGGACGAAGACAATTCCAAAAACACAAAAATCATAAAAATTGGTCCAGCCGAACTTGAACTATAAATGGTGTAACTAACACGACATTGTTTTAAACTTTTGACTTTGGAAATAAATAAATAAATAAATAAATAAATAAATAAATAAATAAATAAATAAATAAATATATATATATATATATATATATATATATATATATATATATATATATATATATATATATATATATATATATATATACAAATTAAATTGTAATTAAGAAACCTAAGAAAGGTATAAAGAACAAATGAAAGAAATACTTTCTTCTCTGTCACATTACGGAGGAGTGATTTACTTACGTAAATTCTTGAGATGTGCCGACAAGTCGGCTACTATTCGGCAAAGAACGCCGACTATCCGGCTTCTTACTTTGTAGAATATAATTTATACATTGTAATCAATACACGAGACTTTATTTTTGACTTGATCAAATTTTAATTGAGCTCATTCACTTAAATGTACAATTACAGTATTACATTTTTATTTTATTTTACATATAAACACTATAACACACTAAAAATCAAGAAACAATGCGAAGTAAACAAAACAGGTTCCGACATGCTCGCATGCGGTGATTGCGACTTGCGCACGAATATCTATAAATATTATAAACGCGAAAGTATATAAGTATGTTTGTTACTCTTTCATGCAAAAACTACTGAGTGGATATTGATAATTTATAAAGATATAGTGTGAATTAAGCAAAATATAACGATTTTCCATCACCACGCGGGTGAAACCGCCGGCACAGCTAGTCAACTATAAACGAAGCATCACGGAAATCCCTGAAACCGTGATCGGCTGCGCCGAATAGTCGGCTTCTTTACAACTGACTAATCGGCTAGTCGGCTAGTCGGCCAAAGTTAATATCGGCACATCTCTAGTAAATTTCAATCAAACTAGCATTCTTCGGTTTTCATATCAATTGATTGCGACCTAACGCCGCGCCGGACCACGTGTGCAAAAATGGGGTCAGCAGTAATTACACTAGGAAATTAGGTTCCTTTATTCACGTGCTAAGGTCAGGTTTCTTAGTTAATTGGTTCCTGCCGATTGCGAAACTGCAGACGGTTCTAATTTGTGGGGTTTCCTTCAGATTTTGATTTATTTCTATGTAGATACATTAAAGGAAATATATAAGGGCTTATGTAGTTGAGTGGTCTAAAGCTCGGTATCCACCAAAAATCATCATGCGTCATGTCACAGAAGGAGGCCGCTGAAAGAGCGAGTGAGGACAACTCGTACGCGGATCCCGTTCGCAGGCGCCGCTACACGCATCTCCTCCTCCCATAGTCACCGTCACAGGCCGCTGACACGGGGGTGACAGCGGCCCCCTGCTGGACGAAGTGGGTCCTCTGCTACCCGACGGGGCTCAGTTACAGAGCATAGGGGCGTCATGGTGTAGTTACTCTGTACGAGATCCCGTGACATTCCGTAAAAGCGCTGTAAATGGAGTACAGGTTTAGGTCTAGGCCGCCGATTCTCGCGACAGCTTCGTTTTAGAAGCGAGCGTGGAGAACCGGTCGCTGAGAGTACCAGACATCCTCGATGCAGGCCTTATACCTGGATTTTGGCCCTCCCCCACGAAGGACCCGAGGATGGTGTCAAAAGATATTCCCCCTGCGTTATAAAATAAATACCCACCAAAGAAAAATCGACAAGTTTTGTGTTGTCAACATGGGTTGGTGGTAAATGTTTCTGACATTACTTAGGCGCGTTCCTTTTGTAGCTTTTAACGATCAAAATGCTCCTTCAACCGTTCTAAATAGCGACTGCCAAAACTTATGGCGTCAATAACTTTCTTAGGTTGGCTATAAGGGACCATCCAAAAATTACATCAGGCGTCAAGAGGGGGGAGGGGATCGACGAAGTGTGACATTGTGTGACATGGGGGGTCTCACGAATGTGACCAGCTTTGGCAAGGACGGTAGAGGGGTCACTAAATCTTGAAATTCGTTTGAAGTCATTTATGGGTAGCCCCTAAGATAAGTACAATTTGTGTACATTCAAGGCCGGTTCCTATATCTTATAGTCATTCATTTACCATCGGCTAAATTTTACTTATATGAAACTAACGTCAAATTTTAATTGGTAAGTACGATATATGAATAGGCCGTTAATAAAAATATTGTTAAAGGTGCTACAGTTACGTTTATTTCAACTCTTATGAGATAGATCCAAAAGTATATTAAAACATCATTAGCCTGTGGTTGTTATTAATAAGGTAATATAAGTAATAAACTAGTAAATTTACCAATTAATAAAAAATATATAATTAGCCTTAATTATCATTTAATTCTTTAACGATTACGGCTCTTGATAATTAAGCTGGCACACGTATCAGATTAGTAACAAACCAAACAATTAATAAATATTTATTGAAAAAAACAAATTAAAACAAAAATATAAAATCATCTAAAATATTATAAAATTCTAAACATGCAGTGCAAGTACATTGAAGCTTTTAACAAAAAACAACTGGAATAGACTATATAAACGACGAAGAACGCGATGCATTTTTTTAGATTCCTCGTCTGTTTTTTCGGGATACAAGTAAAACTGCGTGTTCAAATCACGTCAGGGACACCAATATGTGGCGAATTGGCGAATGGAGAAGATAGGTTTTGTTTCAAATTCATTTTTTTCTGGTTTTACAATCAGCGCTTTCCATTTGTAGCTCACAACGTCCAAAATGCTCCGTTAGCCGTTCCACAAAGCAACCGCGGTCGTTGTGGTCGTGGCGAAACCGTCACTAATGAAGTCATCATTTTCGATTACACCACGCTCACAACAACCCATCTCAAGAGGAGGGTCGAATAACCGTTCCCCTTAGGTTTACGATTGTAGCGCCGGCAAGCAAGTCGAACGGGAAAAAGGACGGTCGTTATCGTGGTCGTTGTGTCTCTAATGGAACGTGGCCAATATAATACATACATAGCCATATAGAAAATTGCTTTGAGTAGCTATCATACGAATAACAAAGTCCATAGTATTTTTATATGTATAAAAAGGTTGTCCTATAAATACTTTTCAGACGACGTCGCAGGCACAGCTAGTATTACACCTGTAATACTAGCTGTGCCTGCGACGTCGTCTCGATGAAACAGCCTATATCTATAGGCTGTTTCATGCAGGCATGGCGATGGGATTAATACGTTATATAATACTAGAGTTTACCCCGCGGCTGTGCTGCGGGTTAACCTCTAGTGCGTGTCTCTTGTTTATAGAGCAAGCACTACAGGTTATATTATATTACATTTTCATGTATTTGCCCACAGAAGATTTACTTTATTTTATATCGCTAACTATACCATCCCCCGTCTATATGTAAACAACATAAATTACAAAACTTGAGCAAAAAGGCCAAAATGGTCAAAATGACCAAAAAGGCCAAAATAACCGAAAAGTCCACAGTGACCGACGTGACCAAAATGACGGAATAGGCAAAAACGATAAAAAAGGCCAAAATGACCAAATAGGCCAAAATGACCAAAAAGACCAAAATGTCCAAAAAAGCCAACATGACCAAAAGGCCAAAATGATAAAAAAGGCCAAAATGACCAAAAAGGCCAAAATGACCAAATAGGCCAAAATGACCAAATAGGCCAAAATTACCAAATAGGCCAAAATTACTAAATAGGCCAAAATTACCAAATAGGCCAAAATGACCAAATAGGCCAAAATGACTAAAAAGGCCAAAATGACCAAAAAGGCCAAAATGACCAAATAACACATATATACTGAGTTTCAGCCAAATCGGTCTAGTAGTTTTTACGTGAAAACGGAACAGACAGACAGACAGAGTTACTTTTGCATTTATAATATTAATAGGGATTAGATGCGACATTTTTCATACGGCTAAATATTGACGGATAACACATGTATATACATTATACACTAATGTGGTTGTTTATTAACGGCGTTATTTTCTAACGTTTTAAATATAACGCATTCGGCCAGTCTAAACTTTAACATTAACGCAGATGAACCTGCAGCATAAGGCTTTGTTTAACCTTAATTTATAGTGCAAACTTCAATTTTAAATACTCTTAAAAATAAGTAGCATATATAAGCTGAAGAGTTTGTTTGTTTGCTTGAACGCGCTAATCTCAGGGACTACTGGTCTGATTTGAAAAACTCTTTCAGTGTTAGATAGCCCATTTGTCGAGAAAGGCTATAGGCTATATATCTACTAATATTTAAAGCTGAAGAGTTTGTTTGTTTGCTTGAACGCGCTATATTTCACCCCGCTAGGATCAATAGGAACAGAGTACCAATGAAAGAATGTTTCAAATCGGTTTTTTTTACTATTTTAGGCGGACAAAGTAGCGGGCAAAAGCTATATGTGTATCAATAAGGGAAAAGAACTACTTATGAGGTTAAAAATAACCCGAACTCTTTGTAACATAAACATAATCTTATTGTTTTATTTATCTCAACAGTTTTATCCGACTGTTTATTATTATTGTGTTGTAATTTTCCTCTAATGGCACATTGAATGAGTCAGATCGCCCTTTGCAATCACAATGATATATTTGACAGTTTCCGTAAATTAGTCAAGATACGGGTTCTAATAGCAGAGGTCAAATCAACTGAGATACTTTTAATCGTGTTACAATATATCTGATACTCTATACTGAAGACTATTAGCGCCATTCGTGCTCAATATAATATTGTTACGAGTTTAGCGAGACTCGAATTAGAATGCCGCTGGAATAACTATAGGATAAACTGCGCGATCCAATAACACGCACAAAATCCGTCACTATATCGCTTATCGAATGTAATACACACGTTATGCCCGTGTCGTAATTATCGCTTGACTGTCGTCTGCCTCACCCCTCCGTTTGGGTAATCCTTTTATTCTGTACAAATTCAATATGCCTCGCCGCAAAACAATAATTTTCAAGAATTAGTTCGACACACCTGCTTAATGACTGTCATAAAACAAATACCTATAACAATAGATGTTTTCTTAATTACAATCACGAATCGATAGAGAGTTAATGCTCCGTAGTCAACTCCCACTTCGAGCTACCTCTTGACATGGTGTAAGCGCTGTGATCGATTTCTAAGCATGCGCAAGATCTCCTCCCGTAATACCGCTGCAGAGGCGCCCTCTAGCATCTAGGGAGTAGAGGAGTCTTCACCCCTATTAACGAAGTGACTTTGCCTTTCCCGGTGCATACTCAAGTACTGATGCGCTAGGATCAGCGTGGGTGTAACTACGTTTAAGTCTCACGCTCTTCCTGCCATAAGCACGGGGCACATGGAAGGAGGGTGGTTTTAGTGGAGTAGTCCAGTCCCACACAAGCCGGCGATTTGACTCTGGTGCCCATGCGTGGTGCCACATCTCATCGCTTTGGTCTAATCCCATTGGTCACTAGTTAATTAGTGATTAATGAGTATGGCGATCTAGTGAGGAAACGTAGCCAGGCTTCTGGGTGCCTTACCCATAGAAGACGGTGATCTGGGCTCAGAATAATATTGAGGGACTATGGGTAAAATACAATATAACTAAATTAAGTTTTCTTCTTCGTCGAGAATCACGAGCCAAATGCCTTTATCCTGCGAATTTTATCTACATTATGATCCGTTCAAATTAAAAAATACATTCGAATGCGCGCAACGTCACAGTGCAGCGCGACATTTAAATTTTACCGCTTAGTATGTTTACTCAAGTCTATTTAACGTTCTAGAAAATGGACCGCAACAAATTATAGTTCATTATACTTACAAAATATCTCATTATTTTACATTGTACGTACCTGATATATCATCACTTATTATAACCTCGCGGTCTTGAACGGCTTCTTTGTTGTATCCCCGTTCTTGCAATTTAATATTTATGACCTGAACTCTACAAGACTGCCCGATACCAGTGCGATCCAAAGATGCAATTGTACAATCAAGACTTTTAGGGTTGTTGCGAATACGGCTTGGAAACCGGTAAAAGAGTAGAACCGGTTACAGCTTAAGCATATGGGAACTTTTATACATGGTTTTGTTCTAACTAAAACCTCAAACAACCGGTTTTTGGTAAAAAGTTCGTCGAATAGGTTTTGTTGAAATAACCGGTTTTTGTCATACATCTACGAGCGCAACCATAATATATGGTGCAGCAAGCATTCAGTCGCACGCAAACACATGTTTGTAATAAACAGATTAAACCAATTAATGTAAGTTTACATAACACCCTTTATAAGGTTTAAAATCGGTTATTTCTCAAAGAACAATACATTTTACTCAAAGAGAAAAATACATAATTATAAGTCTCGTAAAATACATAGAGTAAACGAGAATACATTTAGTCGGTTTAAACCGGTTTTAATCGACTACTTCGTTCGTAGTGTAAAAGTTAAAATATAGCAACCGGACTCAAAATAAACAAAAGGTCATTATTTTATGCCTTGCAACATTACTACTACTTAATTATTAAGGTACCTATATACTATTTTACTTTGTTTTTCTTTGTAAAATTATGTTTATTAGTCGCGAAAACTTTATTCGTTTTATATAATACATAAATTAAACTACAGTACGAAAACTAACATAAAATAAAAAAACTAAATAAAAAAGAGGGTATAATTATAGGTAAAATATTAGTCCCCATGTCTCCTTGCAACTCATCCGAATCGAATTGGTGACACCGAATGCATAAATATCAAAGTGTTTTGCATATCAATCATTGGCGGTCTTGGATACGAATCTATATACAAACGAATAACCACTGTCACTTACCGGGAACGTTCCCAAAATGCTGGAGGCGTCCCACGTTGAATAGCAATACTTAGCCTGTGAGCAAAATAGCCACCAGCGTTTTGATCGCGTTAGAGGTCTACTAAACGTTCGGCGTACATCGCGATAAACGAAAACTTAAGAATAATTAAATTAAATAAAAAGCCTTTTATTTGGTCTATAAAAATATATTACAATATACAATAATTTTAAAAGGTTTTTTTTATATTTTTATTCGTATTTTTTTAAAATTATCATTATTCGTCAATTTATTATTTTTATTTTTATTATTCTATTTTTGGACCCCCCGTCCGGGTAAAGGCCTCCTCCAATTGCGCCCAGTGGTGTCTGTCCGCGGTCACTGCGAGCCACCTCGGGCCCGCGACGACATGGTTGTCGTCGTCCCAACGCTTGAGCAGGCGCCCCACACGACGTTTGCCATACGTGGGGCCGCGCCATTCCGTAACTATTCTTGTCCATCTCTGGTCCGAGTATCGTACGATGTGTCCAGCCCAATTCCACTTGAGCTTTCTTACATGATATATGGTATTTTTAAAATTAGTTTTCTTTTTTATTCCTCTTACGAATAATTAGGAATAATATATTAGCCCAGAAACTCGCCATTGCAGAGCAACATATCCATTTCAAGGTGTAGTATGTAAGCGTTTGTATTGTTTATTGTTAGGGGGCCAGCGCACAACAATTAAGTATTTGCACACTTAGCAATAATGTAGTATATAAGGTTTTCATTTTGTTAAAACGTGATCAGAATAAACAGAATAAAGACATCATAGACATCGGGACATGGCGACTCTGCCAGTTGCAAGAACCCTGACAGCTGTTAGAAAATAGAAGACGTCTCAACAACGAAACAACACGCAATGTAGTTGTACGGCAAGCGTCGCCATACCACAAAGGGAATGGTATACCTACTTGCACAGTTGGTATACGGTACTGGATAGTATAAATAAGTGACTACTGACATCCTTGCATAACGAGTAAGTGCCTAAGTGTCGTCGCCCGATCAATAAACGGCTTGAGGTCGGTGTTTACGATCGAATACACTACAGTGCGGTTACAAACAGCCTGTAAGGTCGCAAAATTGGTTCAATTGATATATTTTGAGATATTGCGCTAAATGCGACGCGGTCATTCGACGTTCTATATTTATGAAGTCATGTGTCTATCTTTTTTATTTCGAAGTTAGGAGCCATCCATAGATTATGTCACACATATTTCATGATTTTTAACCCCTCCCCCGTTTTTGTTACAGCTGGTCACATTCTTGAGACTCCTCCCTCCCAGTGTGACTTTACATTTTCATTATACATTTTGAAAATTTACATCAAGAAATTATTAAATTACAGCAGCAGTTCCGCAATTATTTCCATCAAGAATATTTTTTTGATAATTTAAACACTTCACTCATACAGATAGAGTTGGAAATATTAGGAAGGTTTTCATTAATAGATCAATTTTAGTCTTTTAAAGCTTAAATATATTAGATTTTGAAATATGATGCCACGAAATTTAGGACCCCTCCCACCCCTTGTCACACAGTATCACACTTCGTCGACCTCCCCCCAGTAACGTGAGGAGTAATTTAAAGATGGCCCCTTAGTAAACTGGCGGACCATTTACTCGTAAGGTGGAATATAGTAGATTGGATAGGGGGGTCTAACCATGGGGGAATGGCATAAAGGAGGATACTACGGCGTAACAGTATAGCTTTGGCGAAACCTGTGATTACAGAAATCTAGTTATGAGAACAGAACCTTAATACTGTTCAAACTTATAATTTAAATTAATTATGGTCGAATTTCGACCACTAGTACATATATATTATACAAACCATCAAAGCAACAACATAAAGTTTTAGATAGAGATAGATAGATTATACTTCATAGCACCCCAATACAAAGATGAACTTCAGACTATTATATTTCCAATATATAAAATTCTTGTGTCGCGGTATTTGTGTTAACTCCTCTGAAACGGCTTGACCGATTCTCATGAAATTTTGTGTGCATATTGGGTACGTCTGAGAATCGGACAACATCTATTTTTCATCCCCCTAAATGATAAGAGTAGCCCAACCCTAAATATTAAAAAAATATATAGTTTTTATTTGTTTATGATACAGCATTAAAAATACATACATACAACCCTACATTTTCAACTCTACGATCAACTCCTATTTTTTATTTCTTAATTATAAAATTTAATGTTGTCGGCATATTGCTTAAAGCTGTTCCGGGCAGGACGACGTCTGTCGGTACAGTTAGTAATCTATAACTATATATGTATATAAAAGAAAGTCGTGTTAGTTACACTATTTATATCTCAAGAACGGCTGTACCGATTTGGCTGAAAATTGGTGGGAGCTTAGCTTAGAACCAGGAGACGGACATATGATACTTTTCATTCCGTTGGAATCGGTAGATGGGCTGAGATCGGGTTCTAGAATCCTCCTAATCACCTAGACCGATTTGGTGATTTTGTTTTTGTGTGTTTGAGTAGGTTCCCAGATAGTTTAGATTCGTAATTGGAACCGGTAGGTGGCGCTGGGATCGGTTCCTAGATTTTTATTTTTTCAAAGTGAGACCACGTCTGTCGAGGGCGCTAGTTATGTATAAAGGGCGGTCTCATCGCTAAAAGCGATCTCTTCCAGATAGCCCCTGTTTAGCAGAGACAAAAAATGTAATTAGTAACATGACGTAACAATTTACCATAAAAATAGAAGTGGAGGGAACGTAGATGTCAGGCGACCGGATCTTCGGTTACTCACGCTCGTTTGCTCAATTGGCGGTTAAGTGCCGGCTAAGCTGCGGCAGAGCGTTTCCGTTCGTATTTCACACAGGAACCGTTAAAGGGCGCTTTGTCGAGGGCATAATGAGCTCTTTCAACCGTCTGATACCGTCCGATATTTCCACGTATGCTTTTGATAATATATTTGTTTAATTTCTTTTTTATTGCGCGAGTTAAGCAAACAGCCAGATGATCTAATGAAAAGCGGTTACCATCGCCTATGGACATTTGTAACAATAAAGGTGCTACCAAAGTGCTGCTACTTTTAAAGGGAGACTGGAACCTGGTCACTAATGCCGGAACACAACTCAAGGTGGTTATGGCGGCATACTCTAGACTAGGCTAGGGATGGTAGCCATCGAGACGGGCAAATACACTACCACCTGCCACCTGGCTGTGTGTTATTTTGTTATATGTACCAACGTTCCAAATTTGAATATCCATACTAATGCTGATTTAGACGGATCAACCAAATTAAATCAAAATAGTTGAAAAGCACAGAACTGGAAGGAAACAACGGCATTCAATAATATTGAACGATTCAATTTTAGTTCATTGAAACTGAAAGAGAGAAATGAATCGTTTATTTTATATCGGATTAAGAAACGAAATCTGATAGTCACCGCAAAATACGTCGTCATCATGGAAACGCGAATGAAGTTTTGCTGGCTAAAGCAAATAAAGTGATTTTCTTTATTTATTTGTAGATTCGTTATTTATTGTATTGATTATGGACTGATTATCATATAGTTATGTATGTATGTATATTTGGGATACAGGGCGCGTTAGGGTAAAATGTTGAAAAGTAAATTGTTACGATGCGCGCGCAGACCGTCACGAAAAACCGACACCCTGAAGTTAGCTACAGTCAACATTTTAGTATTTCTATTGTTAGTGTCGTTTTTTCTACAAACGTAGAATAAGGCGAAAGATAAAAAAATGTAAAGATTTTTATCTTGTTACGCCAAAGAAGTATAACTTCTAACGCGTGTACATAAGTACACACACATTTTTTTAACCTGGAATATAGGATAATATTTCCGGGATACAGATTCGAAGTTAAGTAAAAAATAATTATAAAAATTGATCGTCGAGATCTGTCCATTCGCATACAATCACAAAAGAACATTCAATTCGTCAAGTTTTTAGTACATATAATTATACAAATATTTCTATAAAATGCTCAATGACCATGTTCTTTGATACAAGTCACATGGATATAACAATTTGAGACACTAGCGCAGGCAACAATACAGTAATAACGCTCTTTGGCCTAATGGACCGCATCCTGCCAGACTGAATGTAAGCCAGTCAATGCTACAAACGTCAGTTTGACTGGACGTCCCTGAATCCTTGTTATACAGTTAAATCTAATTATTTCACTTCATATAATTAAGCATAGACAATATTTCAAATACAAACTGGCCGCTTAAAAAACTGACAAATTCTACAACACAATTCAAAATTTAAAAAATACTACTAGTGCGTGGAAGTTCGAAATTAATCGAAGCTTAAGTATCGAATGATTAGGTAATCGATTTGCCGCCTAATGATCGATGTTACCGAATCGATAGCGAAATTATGTTTAAATTTGCTTCTAATTGGATATCGGATGCAGTGTAATAAAAAGTGTGCGCTGTGATACTGGATTTGTAACGGACATGCATAGACGGGCATCCAGTGTGAAAAAAAAGCACCAACCGACTCCTTCGAGTCTTTATTTGTGTTTAATGCGATAACATTTTAGGTGAGTCCGTTTTAAAAGTAATTAGTGGTAATGGCCGTCCTTTATTGTAATGAGTTAGTTGTGAACAGGTGTTTGGTTTGTTGCATTAAAAATGTTTCCTATTTTTGTTGATTTTTAATATCATATATATATATATATATATATCATCAAATCGTCTGTATAGGTAAGTTTGATAGTTTATTTACATTACTCATAACTTTATAATTGTAATCAATTTGTGATAGCTTAAGTGGTAAAGCCACGTTGGAATCTTTTTGTTGATTTCAGCTCTTTAGAGCCGCTCGATCCGGGTGATACCACGATCTAAGAAAATATCTAGTAAGAGTGAGAGTTCCGATTGCTCACTTCCCCGTCCTCTTATCCCTTCCTTCTATCCCGTCCAATGGCGTAGCTTGCCTTAGACGGGCCCTGTATCTAAGGGCCTTACTTTTAATAATGAGTAAGAGACTTTTAGGCCTCTAATCAATGACTGTTTCAAATAAAACTTGCCATCTTGGCTCTTACCAGTCACTTAAACTAACTCTCGATGTTGGTTATTTTTGGCAGTTATTTATGAGTTACTTTACCAGCACCTTCTATCCTTAAGAGGAGTTTATGGGTAAGATTTTCATTAATCAGTTTCTTAAAATTTAACAAACGGGCCCAGTGGAATGGGGAAGTTTTTTCATAAAATAAACAAAAATTCTCGAATCTAATCAAAATAATACATTGATTAAAAGTTATTACTTATACTTAATGCTTGCTGCTAAGTAAGAAAAACAATTCCAATCATATAGATACACTTTTCTCGCGTTATTTCGGCTAACCTATTTATCAAATCATACATAGCTGAAGACGGTTTCAAGTTTTCTAGATTTTCTGTCTCTATAGACATTAATGACAAGTCTGATAGCCTTTTCTATTTGCAGTTATTCTCAAAAATGTTATAAATCTATAAGACTAGCTGCGTTCCACGGTCTCACCCGCGTGGTGATGGAAAGTCGTTATATTTTGGATAATTCACACTATCTTCATAAATTATAGCCTATGCGTTATTCTGATGTGTAAGCTATATTATTGTAAAGTGTCATCAAAATCCATTCAGTAGTTTTTGCGTGAAAGAGTAACAAACATACATTCTTACAAACTTTCGCGTTTATAATATTAGTACGATAATAGGATAGGATTGTGGATAACACTTTAAGAATTTTACTTACAAAATTTGGGACGCCTGTAGCCTGGGGGCCCGTACCATTGATACGGCTGATACGGCGGTAGCTACGCCCCTAATCCGTCCCCTTTACCATTTTAATGGCGAGTCACTCTAGTGCATACCTCTTGTTTAAATAGCACGCGTTAATACAGGTTACATTGTATTACAGACCGCCCCACACACGGATCAGACCTAGTTGTGGCCGGATGGAAGAGGCCTGTGAGGGAGGCCCACGCCTGCCAGGGCACGCGGCGTTGGGTAACCCGCTGCACTGTAGCCCTAGCATAAAGCGCAGGACGGAACACCCAGGGGTTTTAGTGGGTATCCCTAACTGGGGAGTGGCAATAGCGTGGCACCAGTTCTGACTGGGCACGCTAATGCCACCCCCGATCGGGCGAATCCCACACTCAGTCGGGTCGTGAACATCCCCCCAGGCTTCTGTACCTGTCGCGTCTTAGTCCTCAAACGGATTTTCCCTGGCCAAAAAAAGGTCACATTGTATTACATTTTTTTATGTTACTGCTATTTACCCCCGGAAGATTAACTTCATTTTTTACCGCACAATATCCCTTCTAGCATGAAAGTAATTTAAGTCCATTTTCGGTATATATATCATGAATGTGAGTTGAGTGGTTAATACACCCGCGTTTCGTTCCAATGACTAGGTCGAATTCTAGTCGAGGAGGTTAACCAGTAAGGTGAATGAACGGTTAGTAAGATATAGAAATCGGCTATTAGGCAGTGTTTCTGATCTAATGTGTATATTGTTATTCCAACATGTTGAAAGTGTATATTTTTTTTCTAAGGAAATCAGCTTGGGTATAGAGATTATCGACTTATAAACACACCACTCATGAATTACGTCAAACATTAAGGGGGGAAGGTCGAGGAAGTGTGACATATGTGGTGGGAGGGGTCCTAAATTCCGTAACGTCACATTTCATATATTAAATCGTCATAATCATATCGTCATCGTCATAATATCGTCAATTCACGAATGTGATCAACTGACGGGGGAGGAGGAGGAAACCTCTTCAGGAAGTTTAAAACATTGAATTATTATGTTATAAAATATTGTTGGATTACTAGATTTAATTAACAATAGATGAAAAATCTGTACCTTGAACACAACGAGAACGTTCTTCGTTTGTTTACAATTTAGAGGTTATTAGTTTACAAAGTCCACAGACACAAAAGAAACAACACAATCAATAACAGATTTAAAAACAATAAATAACTGAGCAACTTCACGTGTGTTGTTTTCAACACGGCCGACTTTTATATTATTTTATTTACAATATTAACTTGTTATTACTTTATCAGTTATCAGCTGTTAGCGTTTTATGCTAAAAGCTTATAATGTGACATCTTGTGGTCTCATTGAGAACTATGTATCTACTATGACCATTCTGTAGTTATTAATTTTGCACGTGTTTCCACATTTTATCAACAGATGACACTAGATTAAAACTTTATTGAAAGAAGAATTATTTCATATTTTTTAGGAAAAGTTTTATTTATTTGGATTTATCTTTTATACGGTGTCATTAAAAATCGGATGCTATGGTCTTCTTTTGTCGGGCAGTACTGTCCAACTCTTGGTTATTGTACTGTAGGGTGATTAGAGGTAGAAGTTTCAATGAAGGACCTGACTTCTTGGAAGCATACAGCTTTGGGAGCATAGGTACCCATCTTTTATAATTTGTACTCTCCCTTTCAACCGCGGTGACCAGCCGTTGTTCCAGTCATTAATACATAAGATAAATAGTAAATAAAATGTATAATAGATAATTAAGTAGAAATAGAAAAATATAAAAGAAAAAGTTTTTGTAAACAAATATTTAAAAAAAGTAAATATAAGAAAGATAAAATATCCTGATAATGAAATAACAACCTGGCCAACGGCCAGGATAAAGACGATTTAAAAAAAGTCCATCAGTAGAATATGCCACAAGACCTCTCCTCCTCGACCTCTAGTTTCACGTAATAATTCATAAATATGGCTTTATTTTGCTAGAGAGCGTTTCTTCTCTCTCTTGCTTATCCGTGCAGGAACGGAGAAAGAATACAATTTTTGCGGCCGAAAGGCTTGTCGTAAGAGGCGACAAAATAACCCACAGCCAGGTGGTAAGGCATTTGCCCTACTGGATGGCTACCACCCATGGTCTAAAGTATGTCGCCATAACAGCCTTGACTTGTGTTCCGGCATTTGTGACCAGGATCCAGTTTCCCTCGAGAGAGCAGCAGCGCATTTGTAGCACCTTTGGTGTGGCAAAAGTCCATACGCGATGGTAACCACTTTCCATGAAGTGGGCCGTCTGCCTATCTGTTGAACTCCTGCAATAAAAAAAATAGTTAATGTTGTTCCTACCTGTAACATAATGTAAATTTAAATAATAGGAAACATTTAAATTCGAAGCCAATGTCTATTGCTGAAACAACACAGCACAAAAATTAATTGCTTACCAATTAATTAAAACCTGGCTGCCCTGGAAGCCTCTTTCGTTTTTGTATACATGTATACAATTCAGGGAAATTCCTTCCATTGGTCAAATTGCAGTTGTTTAAAATTAATAGACTTTGTTGTTCATACTTTTATTAATTATTTTGGAATTGGTACATTCATGGCTTCGTCTCTGAGTTCTAATTATGTAGGTACTAGTGACATTTTATGTAGGCAGTTTAACCTAGAAGTTAAGTTAGACAAACAATTCAAATCAGAGATACACTTTTCTCGTCTTTTTTCGGCAAGCTTATTTATTAAATCATCGATAGCTGAAAACGACTTCAGTTTTTCTAGATTTTCTGCCTCTTTAAACAATAATGACAAATCTGAGAGCCGTTCCTATTGGCCCAGCAGTCATTCTCAAAAATGTTAATCTATAAAAGATTGTGGCTAGCTTAGCAATTTTTACTTACATATTTTCGGGGCCCCTGTAGACTGGAGGCTCCGTATTGCATGTTGCGGATTAAAGTGCAAGTTCGTCGTCGTCAGCCATTCACAGTCCACTGCTGGACGTAGGCCTCCCCAAGATGGCACCGCTCATACCTGTCCACTGTCTTCCTCATCCAGCGCCTACCGGCGACCTTGCGTAGGTCGTCGGTCCATCGGGCTGGAGGGCGTCCGACACTACGTTTACCGAGACGCAGTCTCCACTCCAGGAATCGTCTGCTCCAACGGCCATCGGTCCTGGGCAGACGAGACCGGCCCACTGCCACTTCAACTTGCTAATTTTGCGAGCTAGTCGGTTATTTTGGTTAGATATCCTCATTTCTAATTTTATCCATAAGAGAAACACCCAACATAGCTCGCTTCATAGCCCGTTGAGTGACTTGGAACTTGTGGACCAATCCTGCCGTCAGTGTCCACGTCTCGGCCCCGTAAGTCAGGACGGGGAGGACGCACTGCTCGAAGACTTTTGTCTTCAAGCATTGCGGAGTGGTCGACGAGAACACTTGACGGAGCTTACCGAATGCCGTCCAGCCCAACTGAATCCTCCTATTGGCTTCCCCCTCGAAGTTGTGCCTGCCTACCTGTATTTTCTGTCCAAGGCGGACATATTCCTGAAGTACAAGTTAATTCTAGGAAATTATGTTGACGTTGCCGAGGTCAGTTAAGCTACAACTACGATCTAGTAGATTTATTCGGTAATCTAATAGTGACGGACTTTGCGCGATTTATTGAATTACGACCTTCTGCATTACGTTTGGATTTATTGCGTTCGGTTTTATTTGTACCTGTGTTATACGTGTTTGTATAGTTCTAATAAATTCTATAATAATTCCAACGGCGTTTTAATTCGAGTCCCGCGTAACGTAACAATATGTATAGATAATACTGTAGCTTCAAGGATCAATTTCTGTGAAGGAATGCCAAATGGCAAATCGCAGGAAAGAGTTGCTTTTGAACAAAAAAAGTTCTATTTTCATCTCTTTCTCATCTTCATTTAAAAATTATACGAAACCATATTAACAAGAAATTATCGATAACATTCCGACAGGAAGTGTTTATAATATTCCAGAATTATTGCAAGTAATGTTTCTTCGAAATCCGTAAAGGCCCCGATGCAGAATCTGTATTTAATACAATACACAATTATGAATAATCTGAATACATAGTAATCAAGCTATCAATCATTGGAGCTAGAGTGGATTGCACCATTTTTTGTTCGATTTATGTCGACGTTTAAAAAATCCCCGTTTTAACCAATGAATCACACAGCAAGTACATTTTTTATTTAATTTTTTTATCAAGAGTTCAGCAGACAGGCAGATGACCCACTTGATGGATAGCGGTTACCATCGCCTATATGCAACACCAAAGGCGGTACAAATGCGCTGCTGCTCTCTTAAGGGAGACTGGAACCTGGTCACTAATGCCGGAACATAACATAAGGTTGTTATGGCGTCATACTATAGACCAAGGGTGGTCGCCATCCAGTCAGGCAAATGCCCTACCACTTGGCTGTGGGTTTTTTGTAGTCTCCTACGGCAGGCCGCCTGGCCGCAGGAAATTGTATTATTTCTCCGTTCCTGTACGGTTAATGGACCTCGCATGGCTCTTGATTTTTTAGAGTCGTGTTCCTATTTTAGGCTCCGATTTGAAAATAATTTTTTCAAAAGCACACTTTTAAAAACTAATTGGGCAAGTGCTTAGCAGTCGTTTTTGACCTCGCACTGTAGTGGTATACCGTTAGGCATTACTTTACTGCAGCGAGGAAGAGAGGGACTTTTTCCTTCCAATTTTTTCATGCTTCGCAGTCTGCCTACAACGACGGATTCCGTAGAGATATGACACTACCCTCATTTTGTTAATAGTTTACGGGAGCATAACAATAATTATACGAACCTCAAATGCTATTCATGAGCCCATTAATGTGCTGGTAACAGTTTCTTTTGAAATTTGCACGTCTATCAAGTTACATATTTCTTGACAGTAAAGCACACATTAAACAAATGACATAATTTTCGTACTTTATTGTCGTGGGTGACGTAATAGTGATGTCCTGTGAGTCATGTAACGAACAGACTATTAAACTATCGACACTACACTTTAATCGAAAGTCATCGAATTTGAAATCATTATTTTTTACTTTTACGAAAAATAATCCGCAATTATTACAAGTGCCGTTTTAAATGGCTTATTTAATATGTGTAAAATATGTTAATTTAAATGTGGTTATAATTATTACACGATATAATAGTTTTAGCAAATATATAGAGATAGTTAAATTGATTAAAACGTATTTATAAATGGAGTCGATTTTTATAACAATTCCAGTCGGTAACGCTTTAGGACATTATTAAGTGATCCGTCATCGAGCTGTCAAAAGTAAAATAAATGCTTCAAAAGGATAGAGGCGGTGCGTACTTCCTGCCCAGAACTTTAACCCACGTCACTATCACGGTTTCACAACCGAGGTTTAAATGACTAAAACACATTAATAAAGGCATGGTGCAACTATACACTTTGAAAATAACAGCGTAAACGCATTTAAGGAAAAACACCGTGGAAGTGACCGATACTAATTGTATCACACCGGAACTAAAAAGGCAGGTGACCATGATATTAAATTCCATTTGGAGACTATTATTCATTGTATGTAGGACTCATTTGCATTAAATTGTGGTAGGATGGAAATACACCCAAGAACTTTTTCTCCGTGCAGGAACGGAAAAAGAATTCTAATAAAATTACCAAAATTTTACGAATTTATGATTTTATATACCAAGAGTGTCAGTTAAAATTAAATAATTGGCTTCTAACTCTTGACTATGATGGGACAGAACAATTGTTAAAAATAAATATATAACACAATTATGTACATCCCGAAATCTTATTTATTTTGTTGACATTGTTATCTTTTTTATACATACAAATTCACACACTATTACGTCACACACACACAGGCACCCCCCCCCCCACACACGCGCGCGTACACACACACACACACACGCACTCGCAAGCACACATACATACTTTTTTCTTTTTTGAAGGAATGTAACTGTAATCAATAATTTCACAAACAGAATTGTACCATTTAGGACGGAGGTCCCCAGGATACAGGTCGACTTAGTTTGGGGACTAATGAGTTTCAAAAATTTAGAAATTATGTTTTACTCAATAAATGATTTTTGATTGATTGATTGAATTTCTGCGGCCAGACGTTCTGTCGTAAGAGGCGACAAAACAACTCAACAAATACGGTATTGCCCGTCTGAATGGCTACCACCCCTGGTCTTGGGTATACCGCCGCAACAACTTTGAGTTGTGTTCTGGTGGCCAGGTCTCCTTCAAGGCCGGCTGCACATTGGCAGCAACTTTGGTATTGTTAATGTCCATAGGCCACGGTTACCACTTTCCATCACAGTTGGGCCGTTATCTGCTGTGCTTCAGCAATAAAAAAACTAGTCTTCACGCTTCGTTATTTTTTTTATTGCATAAATTCAGTAGACAGGACAGCCACATTACTATATATACAACTGTTAACAGACAATATTTAACGTCATTAAAAATGTCACATGTCAAATAACGCATTAAACCCATCGTCATATCTGCGTGAAACGGCCTAAACTTTTAACACTAACGCAGATAAAGCCTCAGCATCAAATTCATATGTATATTACGTTCTAGTAACCAGGCCGTTTTACCGAACTTATATTAAGAATTATTAGCATTGATACTGGCTGAATGCACAAATTGTTCTCTTTAAAAAAAAATGAAAATATTTTTTCCGGGTATAGTAAGGTCACATGAGCACAAGTTTAATTGTGCTGGTTAAAGCAGCGATACTGTCCATATAGACGGTTAAAAATCATAGAAAAATGTAGAGATACTATTTAGTTTATACTTTGAACAGTTGAATTAAATTAGTTTGAAGAAATAAGTGATCGTATTTGACATTTTATGCATGACTCAATACCAGCATCCGCGAGTGAATCAAAGTGAAAGAATTACACAGTATTTTTCTTATTACGTTCTAATAATAGACCATTAACTATTACAATAGACAGTCGAGACTACTTTTGGCCAGAATTTACTTGTTTTTTTATTGATTTCCCGGTTACCTGATGGAACGTCGTTTCGTTGTCGATCTATAAGAAATTTTATAACGCCCATGCATGAACGGAATAAGAATACTAATTCCTGCGGCCGGGCGGCCAGTCGTAATAGGCGACAAAACAACCCGGAGACATGTGGTAGGTTTTTGTCTAGATGTCTACTACCGCTATAACAACTTTGAGTTTTGTTCCGGCACCAGTGATCAGATTCCAGTTTCCCCTTCGAGGCTGGCGGCACCTCTGATGTTGCTAATGCTTCTGTGCACGTGATCGGTATAATGATTATATATATTAATTAATTTATTATTAATTATTATTTGTATTTTTAATGTATTATTGTTTATATTTTGTTTCTAAATACAGTATAGTTTTATCATTATTTAACTGCATTATGTATTATTATGTTTGTTGTATTGTCCTTCGTGACTTCACTTGCTGGTCCCAGACGGATGAACAGCGCTGGTCTTAATTGCTCAGCGTATGTCGAGACTGGGTCCAATTTTAGGACTTATTCTGTTTTTATTTATTATTTATATTAATTCATTAACAAAAAACATTTGTGTCTGAAATATACATACATAGTCATAATTACAATTATAAAAAATAAAATCTAATTGACAATAAACATTCTTAACTTTACAAAATATGTCAACCGAAAGGTAATTTATTATTATTATTTAAGCACAAAATAATCGTCAACTGAATAGAAAGCTTGTTTAAGGAGGAATGCTTTAACATTACGCTTAAAAGATTGCATTTTATATATATTTAGCTTTAGGTCCGTAGGAATTTGTTGAAACTTCAATAGCCTGATACGTCATACTGTGCTTTACACATTTAAAGATGCATTATTTTATTTTTAATCTTTCCTTCTTGTTGCTTCTCTAATTTTATTATTTTACTCTTTATTGTTTTTGTCCTAAATAAAATAAGTATTTCTTTCATATCCATAGAGTAAGGTAACAACTTTACATTACAGTTAGGTGTTAGGCTGTATGCTGTGGTTTTACAATAAAAAAATATATCGATAAATATATTGTGAAAACTATTTAACTATTTACGTACAGATACGAACTTAATGCATTATTTTATTAGTAGAGACATATGTTACATAAGAGTATTGAGTGATGTAGTATTAACGACTTTCTACGTTTGTTTCGCGTGATTTTTTGCCATGCTATTATAAGAAAGGTGCTTATTTATTCAATCCGTATAAGACATCTACAAAATGCTTGTCATCTGTAATTTATATAAATCTTATACTAATATATAAAGCTGAAGAGTTTGTTTGTTTGCTTGAACGCGCTAATCTCAGGAACTATTGGTTTGATTTGAAAAATTCTTTCAGTGTTAGCCCATTTATCGAGGAAGGCATAGGTTACATATCATCACGCTAAGACCAATAGGAGCGGAGCACTAATGAAGAATATATCAAAGTAGGGTTTTTTTAACTATTACACGCGGACGAAGTCGCAGGCACAAGCTAGTAACATTATATGGTGCTTCAGGATTTTAAAATTATAAATCTAAGCAGAAGAAGAACATTGGTAGACGTTTTCCATTTTTTGCATGGAGCTTTTGTTTATTTTAAACAGTAGTAAGATGTAGAAACCGGGCATGAGAAGCGTTTATAAGTAAGATTCTTTCTAATCAACTGCTAAGCAATTGCTTAAAGTCTAAGAGGGGTTTATAATTAACATCACAAATGTGTCTCTGTCGGTTCATTAACCTTTATCATAAAATGTACTCCAACTTTTCTATTTATAACACTCATAACTACTTCGGGTTCTTATTAAATACTGACTAAGATGATAATTATACATAATTTAACGCATCTGCTGCAAGAGATTACGAGTTACTAGGTATTTGTGCCGCTTTAATGATGAAATACTAAGGATTTTAATGAATCAGCGCATTATTTTTGAATAAATTCAAGAATATGAATACAGAAAACGGTCACAATACTAAAATTGTTGCAAGTGGAATCGATGTTTCTCGAAAATACAATGATGATGATCAACTATTATCCGTGCACGAACGGAGAAAGAATACAATTTCCTGCGGCCGGGCGGCCTATCGTAAGAGGCGACAAAACAACCCACAGCCAGGTGGTAGGGCATTTGCTTGTCTGGATGGCTACCACCCCTAGTCTAAAGTATGCCGATATTACAACCTTGAGATGTGTTCCGGGATTAGTGGCCAGGTACTTTGCTACTGACTGATTCAAAATACAGACTCAAATATAAGAATAAAACGATATAGTTTATTAATACAAGCTAAGGGTTAATTTCATTCATTTATCATTTAAGAGTATGCTCTTGTCGGTGGAGCCTCTTCCAATCTTCTCTATTATGGGCCAGTTGTTTTACTTCTGTGTAAGACAGGACACCCACTTTTTCTTTTATTTGATCCATAAATGCTCGCCTTGGTCTTCCCTTCCCTCTCCTTGCTTCCAGATTGCCTTCAATTAACGTGCATAAAAAGGTGTCGTGTCTTAGGAAATGGGAAAACATCTTCCCCCTTTTTCCTCTAGTTATTAATATTGTTATAACTTAAAGGTACTAGATTAATAATACGTTATCAAGCTTTCAGAACAGCGAGGAGATATATAATGCTTTTTAATTGCAGAGTTCAGTAGACAGGGAGACGGCCCATAAAATTGAATGTTTGTCTGTATGTCCTTTATAGAATCGTAAACTATAACATTTGATCATGTGATGATCTTTAGCAAAGTTGTTGTGCAGAGCCAGAGAAGGTTTCCGAGTTGGTTCACAATTTGACCCGGTAGGTGGCGCTGAAATCGGGTTCTAAATTTTATTTCTTCAGGGCAGGACAACGTCTGCCGGGACAGCTAGTTAAATTTTATATATAGTTGTTGTTGTTATGTGTGTTGTATTGTCCACAGTGACTTCATTTTATGGTCCCAGACAGAAAAACAGCGCTAGTCCTTGTTGGCTAACATTATGCTGAGTCTGGGTCCAATTTAGGACATACTTTGTTTCTTTACCTATTTATATTAACTTAGTTTTTGTCCTAAATAAAATAATTATCGTTCTTTCTTATTGTATTGAACATGAAGCCGTGTAGCTTCTCTGTGAATAATTAGCCCACAAACTTTATGTGTAGAGAGGATGTACAATATGCTATACGGGTACGTTTTTGAAGTGATAACTTCTTATGGGGGGGGGGGTTTTAAACCGCTCCGTTACGTAACGAGTTACGGCGCCTGTCTGGCTTCCCTTTCTCTTTCTCACGCATACGGCAGCGGTAGGCAGGCTCATATATATACATATTCAAGACTTGTAACTAAGAATATATTACATAATCAATAAAAGATTTTATTAATAAGTAACCCTTCCATACATTATCATATTAATATCCATAAAATTTAAGTAATGACCTAAGCTGTTCTCAAGTTAAACAATTTCAATATTAAATAGTTCAGCTTAGATTACTTTAAGTTATCATTTCTATCGGACGTCCTAAGACGCATGTTTTTTTTCTGGTCTATTGGGATCCCTTTGTTCTACCATAGTACAACGGATAATTCTTGCCACTCTTTCTGTTTAAGCCTTCTCTACTCCTCCGCATCGATTATTAATATATAAGGTTTTTTTTATCGATTCGAGCATCCTCAAAATCGTGTTTTCCTGGTATTGTATTGAATCATGAGTATTGATGATGAATTTTTAATGATGATTATGATCAACAAAAACTATAGTTGTCTGAAATACGCCGTGTGTAATTTCCGGTTAAAAGATGATTCCCTATAGGTAAGGTGTTTTTCTATATAATCTTAGAAGGATTTTAAACACATGATACACACGATTATTTGTAAAAGCAAATTGAAACTACTTGCATGGAGATTATCTCATACATATGACAATACAGGACGAGTTAGATAACTCTTTATTGTACACTAATAGCCGGTTCCTATATCTCATCAACCGTTCATTAGCCTAACTATTGGTTGAAATTTGACATAAGTTCCATAAAAGAAATGTCAAAATTCAATCAATGCGCGGCAATAAAAGTGAACTTTGTTTTTCAATAAAACAATTTTTCTTATCAAAATCTGTACTAATATTATTGTCTTAATTATATATTTTTTGTTGTTAACGAATTTTCTTAAGCTTCGGTGGGGATGTCATTATTCGAGTTTGCCTACGGCGGCAAGAAAGCTGCGGCCGGACCTAACTATTGATGACTGTTCCATATTTGGTTCCTTTTCTGCAGTATTTTCCTTCTTCAAATTTTGAAAATCAGTCAAAGATCACATACCATACCAGCCTGGTATTTTTATGCATTACTAGCTGACCCGGCAAACTAACAAAAACTTCGTATCGCCTCAGAATCAATAAATAAAAAAGCTGATAAAAGCAACTTCACTTTTAAAAATTTGATTTCCGAACCACTTTTAAATGTAATTGAATTCTAAACGAAGGGTCGAACATCAAATGCTTGATAGGTAGGAATAATTTCTAAGGGAAAAGAAATTGTGGGTTTTTACTGTATTCCAAGCATTTTTTTCATATTTACTCACCTTTTAAACCTTCCCTGGACTTCCACAAATAATTCAAAACTAAAATTAGCCAAATCAGTCCAGCCGTTCTCGAGTTTTAGCGACACTAACGAACAGCGATTAATTTTTTATAGTATATAAATTACATCTTCGATATATTTCATATTGACATATGTAAGATAATTTCATAAGGTAAAGTCTAGTAATATGATTTATTCATAACAGTCAGTTTAATATTTTAATTTCCTTTCTCACTGAAATATAATTTCCAGTAGTTATAGCCGAAATTCCTTTTCTAAGACTCGTTCAATTAATTTCAAAGACAACGTTTTTTCTATTGCTTTCAACTACAGTAAGGAGCCTTTTTGCCGGCGCCGACGTCGAAGGTCATCAACTTCCGCATCTATGGACGTGTGGCGCCAATTTTTTGTGACAGTTTTACAAATTTAAAAGTTTTTCATCGCACATAACGATTTATTGTGTTGACTTTTTGTCGGTGAGCGTTTGAGTCTGACTCCTATTGACATAGGCGTCGCGAGAATTGTAAATATTACAATTACATACTTATTATGTTAACCATCAAATATTAGATTTCAAAATTGTTACTTAAAGTGCATCTTATTACATATTGACATATTTATTTTTCAAGGGAGGCTGAGATTAGTCGAGGGGGAAGTCAGTGAGTGGGGTAAGTTATAACTCTCGTTCTGGACCTTTTTTAATTCCTCTGTCTGCAATTTCAAAATAAACACCAGTTAGATCTAAGTTTCATATAGATTACTTATAGAGTTGAGTGTCTGAATTAAATTTAGTAAAAGGGATTGGCCGATTTCACAGATGAGTTATCTAAATGCGCAGGTTTCATTACTAAGCTTTTTTTCGTGAGCAATTAGGCACGATTCTTACCACGTCCTTAGAGGTAACCACAAAACTACTACGAATTTTTGTCATATTCTAATTGTTTTTGGTTAAAATAAACAAACAATCATATAATTAATATTACTAGAATTTCGAAATGCAACTGACACTTTAATTTTCAAGTATTTTCTGGAAGACAGTCAACCGCAGACAGGGCGACGTCGTACTTGCCGTCCAGCTGTTACTTAGATTTACGGATTTCAGTCATAACATGTTGAGGTTAAAGGCTAAAACAGTACTTGCACTATAACACAAAGCTACAGTGTTTTCAATAAAATATTCTTTTGTTCCCGTGACACACTTCGCAAATGGTTCCTTAGGATAATATCACAGTGCAAGAGAGCGATCAGTGTAGCAAATGGGTATTTGTCAGCATCAACTGAGATATTTTTATCATAGCACAAAACTTCAAAGCTGCTTGATTTTGTATGAGAGTTTTAAACAGTCATGTAGTTTATTGAAGTGGAACTTCTTTATCGGCGTTGGGAAAAAAATATCATCACATTTTTCGGTTACGCGTCACATTTTTCCGTTAAGCGCCATCTTTTTTTACAATAAAATCATTTTTTCTTACACTATTTTTAATTATTTATTTTAAATTATGCATAACAAATATATTAAATAAATAAATAAAACATTACACACACTACCATGTATTTGACACACACACGCATATATATACTCTTTACATTCGACAATCTATATAGTGACGGACTTTGTGCGTGTTATTGAATCATTCATTATGTTTCGACTGGTTGTGTTCAGTTATATTTGTACCTGCGTTATACGTGTTTGTATAGTTCTAATAAATTCTATAGTAATTACAACGGCATTTTAATTCGAGTCCTGCAACTCGTAACAATATATACATTATACTTTCATGACATCTATAAATACATAATACAAGTACCTGCCATATATTTTAGAATGCCAACACAAGTAACTTCATAACAATTATGTTAAATGCTTATATTCGGTTGACGATTTGCAATTTTTTTTAGTCAGTTTCACATCCATTTTACAAAAGCCCGAATCATTCTCAGCAGTTATAAACCTAACCACTCATAAAATCAATTCAACCAAATGTATGATCTCTCATTCTATTATCAATAAAGTTCAAATTAGCTTGCTGAATACTTTCTCGACTGCAAGCATAACTTTGTATTCCAATCATGATCATTCAAAAAGCGAACTGTTAAAAGTTATCTTTTTGCGGTAAGTTTTCTGATATCATAAATCGTTAGTTCGCTCCAAGGGTTTTGCGTCATCGTCTGCGCACGCGCCGCTGTCTAAAACGCGAATAAATTAAAAATTCATGCGGTCAATGCAGATTTTATGATGTTGATGCCTATCTTAAATTTATAAGAGTATGAACGAGTATTTGAGATTGGTTTTTTGGTGATCGTAATTATGCAAGTATGCAAGTGCAAACCAGGTTACTTGGGATATGTACTTAGTGCGTCTGGGGATATCGACCACGACGTCAAGACCCGTATCACAGCAGTTTGGGCCAAGTGGCGTGAGGTGACAGGTTTTTTTTATGAAGCAGGCAAACAGGCAGACGGCCCATCTGATGGAAAGTGGTTACCGTCGCCTATGGACGTTTGCAACACAAACGAAAAGAAAGAACCCCATGTCATAGCGCAAAGGGAAAACCGCGGCGGGAAGTTCCCTCCAGATCAGTGTTGTACGCGGAATAAATAATCTAGAGAACCGTTGCGTAGTTGAGAGTGGGAGCTCAAGGAAATGGGGGTGAATATCCCGTCGCAGGTGCCATTTGTGACCCAAAATGCCAGTGAAATTAAAAGGACAGGTCTATAAATCCATCATTAGACCTGTCCTTTTGTATAGCAGTGAAGCGTGGCCTGTACTTGAGCGACACAAGCAAGAACTGCGTGCCACGGAGATGAATATAATGCGATGGATGTGTGGAGTGACCCGGAAACACCGTGTCAGGAACTCCCGCATCCGCGGCAATCTTCATGTCCGTGATATAGCAGACAAACTGCAAGAGTGTCGCTTACGCTGGTAAGGCCACTTTTTACAGAGACCAGCAAATTATGTGGGGAACAAATGTCTAGCCATGCCACCTCCGCCAGGTCGAAGGGGAAGTGGGTCAAGAATTGTTGGCTGGACGTTGCGAAGGATGACATGCGTACCAATGGTCTCAAAACGGGGGATGCCGAAGACCGCGCGAAGTGGAGTAGAATAAGTAGGAAAGCGGACCATGGGCGTCGGTGAACGCTCCAAACGCAACTTGGATTTACACTCGGATGATGATGATGATGCAAGTGCAAATCAGCTGTCCAATTTCAAAATCTAGTAACTAACATTGTTTTTAAAATTAATAAATCAACAAACATTAAGAGAAGAATAACCTGTGTAGGAGCTTTCCTGAACTACGTCTTTTACTGGGCGATTTTCATAATTTATCTATCGAGCCTAAATATACTACGATCGACCTAAATATATTTTTTGCAGTCAAACGTTTCTTTATCTATTTTTTTTTAAACTTTCATCTTTAATTTAGTTACGTTTTAACGGTTTTGAGCGCAGTATTTTTTTTTTATTACTCTGATATTTCGATCACTTTTCAGTAGCCGTGGTTATGGAAGACAAATATGTCAAGTGTCATAATTGTTGTTAAAATTTATTTAGCCCACCGCCAACTTGTCCATTTTAATTATTTAGTTTTACTTTTGTTTATGGTTATTACTTTCTGTATGGGAACTCATCTAATTTACCACGGTTTCTCAATGTTATGACTTGAGCGTATCGATGAAATTAGTTTTATTATTTATATTAGTGGCGAAAACTTCAAAAATACCAAGTTCAAAAAACTAAAATTAAATATTAAAAAAAGTAAGTTAGAAACGACTTCACGTAGACTTATATTATTAGGTTACAAATTTTGAAAAGTTGTTAACTTCTAGGCCATGAACTTACTGGGAGTTCAAAAGCACACTGAACTGTAAGTCATACAATATACCTATTTCTTTTTATGTAAAAAAGCTAGACATTAATTAAATTCAAAACCGCGGCGCCTATAAGTTATTATAGTTAGTCAGTTTTTTCTAAGAACCCGACGTATGCATACAAACTGACTACAGCACGCGGCTTTTCACGTGTGTTGGAGGGAAACCGGTTTAAGATTCATTGAATTTGTTTTAGTACTTTTCTTAGTATATGTAATTGATACTAAAGTGTTCACGAAAGCGATGATTGAACCGATGTAACATATGTATGAACTGTCTAATAATTAATATATTATATAGGAAAACCCTGAATCTCAACCCAGCTCTATCACCATATTTATGAACAGTTATTCAAATATAGGTAGACTAGCGGACCAAAATCTAAAATGAGATTTTAGGGCAAATTGCAAGTGTGAATCAAAACCATAAAATATGTTAAGAAAAAAAAACAAATTTTACACAACCGCACTGAATGTGACAGTAGCTAACATAAAAAGGCGATTCTCGTACAAAATTTTCAAATGTGTTTATGGGTTGTCCTTGCTTTTTTTACACCATCTCTGTATTTGAGTTAACCAAACCAAAATAAATAATATTCAAATCATTCAAGCCGTTTTAGCGAAACTAACAGTAACTTATATTATGTTGTCTAGTACTAATATGATTAGGTAGACATGTTGCGATTTTTCCATAGGTTTGAGCTTAGAATTTTTATAATAAAGCTTGAAATAAATTAAAACATTACATTGCTAGAGGATTAATAATTTATGAGGTTAATTCAAAACTTGTGTATCATTGTTAGATAAACAAGATGGCGGCGCCCAGATGAACATATGTTTCTTCCCGCCATATTACGCTGAGGTTACTAACTGGCCGGCGAGAGCGGGAGAGCCGTTGGCGCTCTTAGTATGTTCTACCATCTATGCAACGAGGAGTGCAATGATAACTATTTAATTAGTTTCGAAACTTTAAGTCTCAGAAAAGACGTTGGTGCTCTAAGCGCGTTCTACCGTCTGTACAATGGGGAGTGTTCTGAGGAGCTGTTTGGTTTGATACCTACGTCGCCCTTTTACCACCGCACTACTCGCCGGCGATTGGGACTTCATACACACTTCCTTGACACCTGGAAGTTATCCACTGTACATGGCGCTCGCTCCTTTATGATATACGTGAGCAAGCTGTCGAATAAGCCTCCCGCGGGTGGATCCGTCTGCCAGTTTGCTTATAGGCAAACATAAAAAAATAGGTAACTTACATGGGGATCAAATTATACAGAGCGATTTTTTCAAGCGGGCCTTCAGGGCGACATTCTAAACTATATCTACGCAATAGCGAGAAATATTCAAAGGAATCTCGGTGCTGCCTTGGATGAAAAATAAAGCGGTAACATTAGATTTTGAAAAATCAATTACCCTAAACTAGAACTAACTAATTAAAATAAATCACCAAAATCACCTATAACACCAATGCATTATTATTATCCGTGCAGGAACGGAGAAAGAATACAATTTCCTGCGGCCGGGCTGCCTGTCTTAAGAGGCGACAAAACAACCCACAGCCAGGTGGTAGGGCATTTGCCCGACTGGATAGCTACCACCCCTGGTCTAGAGTATCTCGCCATAACAATCTTGAGTTGTGTTCCGGCATTAGTGACCAGGTTCCAGTTCCATTAAGAGAGCAACAGCGTATTTGTAGCACCTTTGGTGTTGCAAATGTCCATAGGCGATGGTAACCGCTTTCCATCAAATGGGCCGTTTGCCGGTCTGCTGAACTCCTGCAATAAATAAAATTTATATTGTAGCTTGTATGAATTAATTCTATGAAGGAATGTCAAACCAGTAGGTATAGTTATTTCGCTTAGGTTCAATAAATTTTACTTACAAAGTTAATTAATATGCGAGCTGTGCTATTTGTGTCTGAGTCAAGTGTTTTAATAAATTAATTAATTAGTAAATTTGTACCTGTGGAAATTAATTATAAGTTTAATTGATTGTTTAACGAATGGGGTTCAGTAACCCGTAGTTTGAAAACGATTTGGCAGGTTGCCCCGTTAACTCAGTCCGACTGGGATGGACAGAGGCAACAATCTCACACATTGTCGTACTTAAGTGATCACAGTGATTTGATAATTGCAATATGGAGCTGTTACGTTGACATATTTATCACAATATTTATTAGCAGTACATACATGTGATTTAAAGTTCTTATGAGTATAATCGAATATAATAAGACCATACCGTAAGGCAGAATATGGTAATCACAAATCGCGCAAAGTCCGTCGTTGTAAGATACTTGCTCCGTTCGCAGTCAGAACACGACTGACTCTTTCCTCGACTAACTGATCCTATCCATTTGTGAATTAGACATGGCCACATTTATGTTACTTTAGTTTATTTTAGTTTTTCCTGAAATTGCGAGGGTGTCTTGCATCACACATAGACCTTATAGGTTTAAGTGGTGCCTTATTTGTATATATGATGTAAATTTTTAGTATAGATAAATAAATAAAAAATGACCTAAACCAATCATATTTAATAAGAAACCTTTATTTGTATTAAATATGATTGGGCTAACAATATTTATAACTTTTCTAAATTTCATATGATAGCTTGAGGTACGACACGAATATGGCTATTTTTACGCTATCGAAAATTTTTAAAACCAATTTATTATTGCTAATTAAATTTAAAATATTTTTGTAATCCCCTTTCAATTTCCTTTATTTTACCCTACCCTATACCCTACTCGATAGGTTTGTTTATTTTTTTAAATTAACGTGCTGTCATTTTGTATTCTTTTCAAACACTTGTCTACGGACGCTTGGTTTTTCAAAACGAATATAACCAAGTCAAGCTGTTTGAAGACGAGATATTATCCTCGCAAATTGATAATGCGCTGGAACCTTGTCAAATTAACATTCACGTGACGTCATCCGCAACTCGATATGTACGCGTATTCGCCGGCCTGTGATGCTAACAGCACTGAGTGTTCGGTTACGGTTACGTCACCAAAATGGCGGCCAGGCGCAATAGCAATTTGCGGGGATAATAGTAAAGAAATTTACAAACATACAATATAAGCACGAAATACATAACCTTGACATTCGGGTAAAAACGGGAACCAAAGAGGAAATGTTAGCACGTACATTCCCAAGTCTTTCATGTTTTATTTTACTATTATAATAGATTAAATATTTCATGCTACCAAAATTAACTCCAAACGATGTTACAGATAAATTTGAATTTGTTTATTAATTTGAAAATGACTTATATTATCGCAGACACACGCAGTCTGATTTACATGACGTGGACATATATTCATAAACGTTGGTAAAGGTTGGCGCTGAAGAATGAAACCGTGTTACACTATTAAATATTCGAATATGTTACATCAGTCTAATTTGTCCATGGCCTTATATGCAAGTTGCGTAATTGACAGTTACCTTTTAGTATTGAGAGTGCGGATGCCAGGTGAATGACACGATTTTAAATATAGTTGCATCATTCATTTCATTCATACGAGGGTGTGTCTTGTTTCATTATATTATGCATTTTATACCGGCTGTACAACAGAGTCTCAAGTCTGTTATTATAATAGCCTCAGAATGGTATATCACTCGTATCGTAAATGCATTACCGATGTCATTATATATGTAGTGCCATTATACTAGTAGTGCCATTATACCAATAGTGTCATTATACCAGTAGTGTCATTATATCAGCAGTTCTATTATACCAGTAGAGCCATTATACCAGTAGTGCCAATATATATACTATAGTCCTCCTTGACGTATCCGTCAACGGCGAACCTTGTCAAGTCCGACTGTGCGAGCGCAGGTGGCTAGAGAAACCAAATTTGGTTTTGAAAGTTTTTCTGCAAGGAGCGCAATACAGCCGTCCTGTTGAATCGTAAGTGTAGTTGTAAGTGATTTTTGGGCGGTTCTTTTTGATAAGGCGTTGATCGTCGGAGTGTTCTACTCGTTGCGTTTCGAAGACAGCAACAGCCTTATCAATAGAATTATGCCACTCCTTTCTTTGCAAAGAAAGATCTTCCCAGCCGTCACTTGGGATGTCACATGCCGACAGGTGGCGCTTGAGTACGTCCTTGTACCGCAGAAATTGACCGCCAGATTTGCGCTTTCCGTCCTTAAGCTGTGAGTAAAAGACAGCTTTAGGCATTCTTGTGTCTTTCATGCGTACTACGTGGCCGCACCATCTCAGTTGTCTCTGTATAAGCATTGCTTCCACACCACTTAACTTCGTCCGCCGCAGTACTTCAGTGTTAGATATTCGATCTTGCCACTTCACATGAAGGATTGATCTTAAACACTTGATGTGGAAAGAATCGAGGCGCCTAATATCAGCTTTATAGAGACACCACGTTTCGGTAGCATAAAGAAGAATTGGCAATATGATTGCTTTATAGACAGAGATCTTTGTACGTAGCCGAATATCATGCGAATCCCAAACTCTGTGACGGAGTTTGCCAAAAGATGCTGCCGCTCTTGCGATGCGAGAAGAAATTTCTGTTTCCAGCTTGTTATCAGTACGTACAGAGCTTCCTAGGTACTTGAAAGTTGAAACTTCCTCTAGTATCCGACCGCCGAGATATATTGGTGTAGGGTCAGGTGTCGTTCCACGTGCAGGTTGTTTCAGTACTTGTGGTTTGGAGACACTTATAACCAGACCAAATCGTCGGCAGGATCTATCCAGGTTATCCAGAAACATCTGCAGGCTGCTAACATCATTGGCCACCAGGCAAACGTCATCTGCATAAAGTACGTCTACGAGTGAGAGCTCTTGTACGATCTTTAGCTCTAAATCTTGACAAGTCGAAGATGCTCTTCCGCATTGACACTGAAAATAATCTGTCCATAGCTCATTATGCGAATGTCTAAGTACCAGCAAATAAACAAAAGAGTAGAGATCACACATTCTGGATGCAATAACAGCAGTAGCATGATGTCAATAGTGACATTATATCAGTAGCCGTGGCACCTTAGTGATTAAAGCACTCGTGTCTCAAACTCAAATGACGTGAGTTCAAATCTAGTGTGATTATTGTTGCAATTACTACCAGTTTTGCTTTTGGGTTTTTTGTAACCTATTCCTCTTGTCTAATCTCACTATTTCATACCCCGATTCCTCTATCTTCCTTATCCATTTCTAAAGGTTGACAACGCGTTGGCTTCGATTATAATGTTGCAGACGTCTATAGATGGCGGTTATTACTTTCTATGAGTTGGGCCGTCACTGAGTTTTTTAGCTTCGCAATAAAAAATAAAATCCTTAAAGTGCTCCTGTGAACACTGCCTGATTTGATGACTTTTTTTATTAAAGTAACAGGGGTAGAGATGTTCGATTTCAAAAGAATAAAACGGTATCTCCCCCTCTTGTGAAGTGTAAAGGTGTGCGACACGCATTTGCCCATTTACTCCTGACAAAACAGTTCGGAAAATAACCAAACATATTTTGATGCCTAGTACTTACTCACTATGACGTTCTTTCGTAATTAAATTTGAGGTTAAAGTAAGTTTACGATCCAACGTATATCCCCATGACGTCACAGTATAAGGTCATGGTGCCAGTTTAGGTTTTTTATAGCAATTAAAACGCGATCACTTTTTTGCGGTTTCAGTGGAAATAACCTTTGTTTATGTACACACGGCTAAACTTGTAACATAAGGCATCTTTTCTATATCTACTACCAACTTATAAATGTTCTGGGCAGTTTGATTAATCGGACAGTATTAATATGGACCGATCAATATAAAATGACCAGAGCGTCCGTTTATGTGATTTTATTACTTTGGCCGGTCTGTATTAACAATGCATAATGGCTCGTGGTCCATTTAAAAATCACGGTGTGAGATAATTTAAATTTATTTATCACTTGGACCGGGCAGTATATATTTCCCTAATTCTAGTTCGGCAATGTGCTAGATTAGATTACCATTCTATAAAAAGTATGTAAGGCAAATTCATTTAAGGGTGGGTTATAGACACACAAAAGAGGTCAGTTTTAAAATAATTTATTTTCTTTTTCCTCTTTTTAATTTAATTCATATAATGTAAATATTTGTTAGCAAGCATTATAACTATCTATATCTGACAACAATTAAATCGTTATAATATTTAGTAGTATGTACTTAGTTATACACTGTTTGTTTTTCGAATAAAATAAAATATTGCATTTTTATTTGTTACCGATCCGATTTTTTTAAATATAGGTTAGAAGGCTAAACCATCGTCGTTATTTTTTTAAACCACCCAAAAATAATTTTAAATCTTAACAACATGTCGCCAGTCCAACGCGTTGCCAGCCTTTAAGATTGAATAAAGAGAATATAGAATGAAAGAGGTAAAGAAATAAAATAGAGGGATCAAAAAGCAGGAATGGCAAAGATATGATGGGATAGGTGGATGGAATAGGGAAGATGGGATAGGGGCAGGAGGATATGGGACCAGAGAACTTTTGTTCATGCGAAATACGATCAGCTCAAGGCTGTTTCATACCGATATTCTTTGAAAGCGTGGTATCACAGCGATCGAGCTGGCCCTAAGAGCTATAGTCTAGATGTTTCTAGTACGGCTCTAGTACATTAAGAATGTAAGGTAAATAATGTATATTACTTAGTATAACCGTAGTTTACACTCTGAACTTTTATTTTTTTTGCATGAGTTCATAAGACAGGCAGACGGCCCACTTAATGGTAAGCGGTTGCCCTGGCCTATGGACTTTTGCAACACCAAAGGCGTTACAAATGCGTTGCTGCTCTCGAGAGAGAGTCTGGAACCTGCCCCTTAAGCCGAAACATAATTTAAGGTAGTTATGACGGCATATTCTAGACCAGGGGTGAAAGCCATCCAGACAGGCAAACTCTACCACCTAGCTGCGGGTTGTTTTGTCGCCTCTTACAACAGGCCGCCCGGTTGCACGGAAAAACTATCGCTTTGTAATAATTTACCTCTTTTTAAATCTTTTGTCCATCTTCAAATTAGGATCTATTCTTAGTAACTCGTTGATTCACAAACAAGCTACTCATGTTGACTTGAACAAATATTGGTGTTTTGTTTACTTTTTCTTGAGCATACATGAGTCAGTTGAGTAAGATGACTCGACCCTTCATTTGCTATTTACACCGTCATCTAACCACTTTCTTTTAAACCATGTGTAGTAAAAACCCACACGATTCGATTGAGAAGAGACCTTGGCCTGCTTACAAGTGGTTAACCTTTTTCAAAGTATGAGCTGCTGTTCTTTAGAGTACAGTGACAAAACTATAATATTATCGACATTTGGATCAATCGCATCACGTTAGCTAAGCTTAATGCAACCTGCGGGGCATATGGGAGGAGGGTGGTTTTAGTGGGTAGTGGGGTAACTGTCCGTACACAGTTACTCTGTGTCGCCACACAAGCTGGAGTCGACCGCGGGTGGATTACTTTTGAATGCAGTAATGCCGCCCCTGACCGATGCGATTCTGAACCCTGGCCAGAACCCAGTATTGTGGGTAAATCGGAAGCATTTTTCCCGCCTTAAAAAAAAACCTTACTATCCACCCCCTACAGCGTCTAGAGAGCGGAAGAGTCTTCACCCCTGTTAACGAAGTGACTTTGCCCTGCTTCCCGGGGCACTCTCAAGCACTGATGCGCTAGGATCAGCTTGGGCGTAACTAAGTTCTAAGTCTTATGCTTTTCCTACCATGAATGCGGGGCATATGAGGAAGGCTGGTTTTAGTGGAATATTGAGTAATCAAGTCTCCACGCAAGCCGGGAAGGACCCTGGTGACCAGTGGCGTGGCTTCCTCTCATAGCTTGGTCTATTCCCTAGCCAGCGACTCGGGACTCTAGAGTCTAGGTCTAGAGCATGCCTCAGTAACAACCTTGATTTGTATTCCGGTATCAGCGGCCAGGGTCTAGTCTCCCAGTCTTCAAGGGCAGCATCACGTCAAATAGCACCTTTGGTGGTATGTGTAAATATCCTTAAGCGAGGGTAATGACTTTCCATAAGGTTGTTTCAATTACCATGTGCTAACGACGGTAAAGAAAAAACATTGTGACGAAACCTGCTAAGCCGCCTTGGACAAGCGGGGCGGGTATATAGTAGGGGGAGACCCAAGCCCAATAGAGGGAGGTATATGAGCTGTTATTATAATGTATTGTATACATCATCTTAAATCGCTATTCTTTACAGTACCAGTGTCCTCAAACTTGCATAATCTATATCTTATACTAATATATAAAGCGGAAGAGTTTGTTTGCTTGAACGAGCTAATCTCGGAAAGTACTGGTCTGATTCAAAAATTCAGTGTTAGATAGCCCATTTATCGAGGAAGGTTTATAGGCTATATATCATTACTATAAGACTAATAGGAGCGGAGCTAATGAAAACTGTTTCAAAATCGGGGATTTTCTTAGCTTAATTTTTTTTTATTATTCCATGAGGACGTAGTCGCGGACAGAAGCTAGTATGGGCTATAATTAATGTAAATAATCGGTTTCTAAATTGTTTTCAAGGCAGGACAACGTAAATACATAATCTGCATAAAACAAAACGCGTGTTAGCATAACGACTAGCGGCTCTATTAACAACAAGATGTGTAATTGTGTAAATATGTGTAATTACCAAATACACTTGTGTCCCAGAGAACCAAGCAAGTAAGAAACCTAGGAAGTACGATATGAAAAAAAATATATTTCACTTATAGTTATTTTATTTAGTTATTTAACGTTCAAGTATGGTGTTCAAGTCATGGTACCGCTATCTATTGTTTAAATCACAATACACATTCTTGATACATACATATTCCTTGTTTTTTGGTATATGAGTTTGGGACAGAGATAGATATGCATACGGAAAGGAAAAAAAACAACACACATGGCACTACATAGGATAATATATCGCGGGCTTCAAGCCAGAGAGGCGTATAAGCCAACTTTTCAGGAGATACAAAAAATTTAATAAGTTGTTTTTTTTAAATATATCTCTATAACTGAAAATTTGCAAAAGTACTTCCTCTATTACGTGAAATGCTCTTTTTTTAATTAACCTACTATTAAGGAAAGAACAGAGGTGGCGTAACGATAAAAATATAAATGATAGATGAAATAAAAAAAACGCATTTTTTTATAGCTTGAAGCCCGCTAGACATAAGGCACACACTGCACATGGACTTCCTCACAACATCAGCATGTAATATATACACTCTACATTAGTATACGTTTAGTATTAAAATTAGAATAAATCAATATAACAAGCTAATATATTATGTACTTATTTTAATTTATTCGAAATATGTCTATTCTTTGTTTTCATGGTGGTCTAATTATAAATAATATTAAAATATTGATTAGTTATTTTGTTATATTTTTCTTCTGTGAAGGGGACGTTGCTGCTAGGCACTAACGGAAGACCAGCGTTGATTGTTATCAACCAGCATCTGCTGAGTTAGGGCCTGTTTATAGTTAGTTAAGTTTTTGGTTTTATTAAACTGTTTGTGTATTTTATAATCACTTTGAATAACTCTATATAAACATTATTTTCTTTCTTTCTAATCGTAAGGTACACCACAAAATAAAAATCACTAAATTAATGTCACACACAAGATCCAAAAAAACCAATAAGCGTGTACAAAGTGTAGAAATTAAGCTGTAAAAAAGGTACGGAACTCGAGTCCGTAGAGTTGTTAAAAAAGCTCTCTTCTATTGAAAACTTTATAACAGTAATTTGCAAATACAATAATCGTACTTATTGAAGCACAAAGCTATTTTAATCTACAATCAATGGAATTACTCTGTAAGGCATCAACAGATTTTCAGATATAGTATAGCATTTAACAACCGGGGCATACGGTTTGCAAATATATTTTAATTCATGTAGCTTAAATAATGACGGTCTTATCTTGTTAATTACTATATTTGTGGAGAAATTTACAAAAAAAGACACAAAACAAGAGCATGTGACCGATGCGGTTTGTATACATACGGGCGGCGCATGATTGTCATATGATGTTCAAATCAGTGACGTCATTACGAAAACATATGAATGAATATTCATACCTATGCATAAATATGAAATTCTGCACGGACTTTGAAATTAATCAATAAACGTGAAATTTGGTGTAAGTAGACTTTCAATGACGATCATGAAATTAGAATCCTTTTTACTGGACATTTTTCCCGTAAAAAATAAAACACAGATCATCTCTCTTTCTTTCACCATATACCAATTAATTGGGGTCGGCACAATGTCTTTTACTTCCACATTCCTCTATTCTGACATGAATCTTCTGTGACACCACAAATCACCATATCCTCCTTCACATAAGCCATCCATCTTTTTTTGGCCTACTTTACATTTGTTCCCAGCCATCTTGTAATTTAACATTCTTTTTGTGACGTGACTTTCATCCCTCCTCATTATATGCCCATACCATCTTAATCTTCTTCCTCTCAATTTTGCATTCACGGGTGCAACTTTCAAAGATGTAAGTATGTACTCATTTCTTACCTTATCCATTCTTGTAACCACACATCCATCTCACATTCTCATCTCAGTTGAGTCGAGACGTTTTTTAAATTAAATACAGAACTTAGAAGAAGTAAATGTTAATGAAGCTGCAAGTAATGCTGTAGCAACAAAGGACATGTTTTTTTCTTTTTATCAATACATATATAATTAGTAGACCCCACTGACTGACGACTTGCATATCAACGCAACGCATAGCCCAAACCACTAGGACTAGGGCTGTAAAAACTTGCATGCGAGGTTTTATTTTATTTTAGGTTGCTATTCAAAACTTAAGTCATTAATTTCTCTTGCATGCAGGAACGGAAAAAATACTAATTCCTGCGACCAGGCGCCCTATCGTAATAGGCGAGTCAGGCACATGCCCTACCACCTGGCTTGTGGGTTGCTTTGTCGCCTCTTACGACAGGCCGCCCGGCCGCAGGAAATTGTATTCTTTCTCCGTTCCTGCACGGATAATATGTAAACAAAATTCCGTAATACTCAGCTTCACCAAAGGATAAACAAACGTACATAAATATTATTAGTACTAACGGATAGTATAGTGTCTGAAGCGCTCACACTTATGTTATGAGTGATGACTGATTAGAATGTTAAGTGACGGTGCAGTATATTGAACCGACATCAGACAGTTCATTTCTGTCTTTAAAGGAGTTTGTGAAGTTTGTTAGGGCAGTTGGGATTTGTAATAAGAAACTAAACTATTAAATACCATCCGAACTTCTCCCACTTCTCTAGGCGTCAATTTTTTTCATTAATCACATTCACACTCAAAAATAATGTAGCTTTCCACTGGTAAAACAATTTTCAAATCGGTTCAATGGTTCTTATGATTACGTCTTACAAAAAATTCACAAACTTTACCTCTTTACAATATTAGTATAAATAAAAAACTTATATATTCAACTCATGCGCCGCCATGATGCATACCGAAAACTTATGATGCCTCCATACACTTCATCCTATTATGATAATTCTTTCACGGTGCAGGCTGTCAAACTTTGGAATATGCTGCCTCTTACTGTCAAAGAGGCCAAATCGTAAGCGACATTTAGAAATTTGTTCAAATAACACTATTTGTCCATAAATAGCTATGTCTGATTTACGGAATGCGATCATGCTCATACATTTATAATAACTTATGTATTATTGTATATATATGACTATGTAAACAGGAATGTATTTCTATATTTATTTCTTAAATTAGTTTGAGTATTTATGTATCTATTGCCTTTTTCCTGCACCACCTATTTCACCTGATTCCATTTCTTTCATTTAGGTCGCCTGGAAGAGATCGCTTTGAGCGATAAGACCGCCTATTGTATTGCCTAGAAAACATTTTGAATACGGTCTGTTTTGTAATTGTATATTTTGGTGTGCAATAAAGTGTTATATATATATATATGTATATATATATATATATATCTATATATATATATGTATTTTAATAAGAGAAACATACTCAAAAGCTAAACATAGATCAAAGCAAACTGTGTCAGCAGTTTTAAACAATAATGATTCATAATTTTAGTTGAAATTTTCTATAAATTCAAGAATGGACTGGTGTCGCTAAGGATTACGGTGTTACGAGCTACGTTCTTAATAGTCAATTGTCATCAGGACTCTGTCCTCAGGATCTAGAGACGCAGCTTTGAGCTCTGAGATGTCCAGTACTTTAAGAAGATAAATTACTTTTCGCGCGGCGCGTAGGTATAGGTTACAAAGCACAGACGCACGCGTGTCCATCAGTCGTCTTATGGCTGAAATGATGGTGATGATTGAGGTGAAAATATAAGCGAGCGGGAAGGGCTGATTGTCACTCTTTAATATTCTACTTCCATGTTAACACCGTTTCGAGTTTGGAGTTCATTAGCCTCAAACCAATGAGGTGGCGAAACAAACCCTACACCTTGGATCTGGGCTTCCCCATCTGATTCATTGCATACCTGAAAGATGCGAATGCATTCGGGGAAACTCATACCTGGTCACGAGGTCAATAACATGTCATTTCCATAATTAATACTCCGTTCGTTATTCTGGCAACAAAAAAGGTAAATAGGTAGGTGATGCTCTCAAAATTGAAGACTTAGGGGAAAGGTATATAGATACGTCTACATAACCGATATGAATATACATACATATCGGTTATCTAATCAATTCTATAGTAATTCCAACGGCATTTTAATTCGTGTCCTGCAAGTCGTAACAGTGTGTATTTTTTTCAACCTCAACTGTGGTTTCAACGTCCTGACGATAAATATTCTTCAAGTAGTACTACTTGTACAACAAATTCTTTGGTTCTCACAAACCACTTCCTTAGTAGTGAATAAACTAAAAATAAATCCTGCGGTTTTGTACAGGAAAATGTGTACGTCGTTAATCATTTAACCGCAACTCTTGAAAGTTCGCAATTAATCGAATGACTTCAATTTTTTTGTAAGGGAAAGGAATATTAGATTTCATATTATGAATATGCTAACGGTCTCATTCATATTGAATTAGAGTAAGCTTGAAAGCTTCTTTAAGAACCATAACAAAGCCTTCAAATTTAACTCAATATGAATAAGACCATATTGCACCAAGTCACATAGTGTTTAAAAATTAGTAATGACATATTCAAATAACATTAGGATAATTATGTAATATAAGATGTTCTAATTTCATCTGGACTTTTATACAAAAATAAAAGTTAAATATAAGCTCCAATATCAAATTAAAACTAACTTAAAACATATAATTAAATACTAAAAATAAATTAACGTATATAAACTTCAAAATAAACTACAAACCATACTTGTAGCTTTTATTTAATTTATATTTTTGTTATACAATACAATACTCTTTATTGTACACCAACATTACATAGAAAAATACACAAAGACTAAACGGAAGTACAATGGGCGGCCTTATTGCTAAAAGCAATCTCTTCCAGGCAACCTTTGGATGGAAATAAATAATTACATATATAGCGTTGGCCTGCAGTTGAAATAGATAATAATAAAATAATTATGGTGGTAAATGGGTGAAGGGCCTGATACAGAAGGCGGTTATCCTGAGCACGACACGCATTGTGAGGAAGTTCCTGTCCTTGGAGCCTTAACCACCGGTAGCTTGGACCCTAGGCCCCGCTGCTGACGGACGTCATCTTTTTATATTTTTTTAATATGTGTCTATTTTATATATATATAATATATAAAATTCTCGTGACACAGTTTTCGTTGCCATACTCCTCCGAAGCGGCTTGACCGAATTTGATGAAATTTTTTGTGCTTATCCGGTATCTATGAGAATCGGCCAACATCTATTTTTCATCCCCCTTAATGTTAGGGGTAGTCCATCCCTAATTTTTTTTATTTATTTTTTAGACAAATTTTTAATTTCTATTTTTTTAAGATACAACATACAAAAATACATACAACCCTAGATTTTCAACCCTCTACGATCAACCCCTATTTTTTACCGGGCAGGACGACGTCTGCCGGGACAGCTAGTATATATATATGTATTAAAAAAACATAAAAAAGAATTTAAATAAATATATATGTGAAATAATTATAATACATATATCATAGTTACAAAAATATATACGTACATAGATATACAAAACAAACAATAAAAACGTTATATTATACACCAAAACAATTGAAAACAAGACAAAAAGAATTAGTATAGAGTGTCCCGAAAAGTTGGAGGAGTGAGATAGAAGACTCTTCAGTCTCCAGTATCAAAGCGAGGCTTTTCTTCTATTGGTACCGATCGTAGACATAGTCTGTCTATTATTTGGAAATTTGTATTAATTGTTTGTACGTTTCGGAAATCGTTTCCGACCTTAATTATTGCACACCGCCATCAATTGGCTTGAAGTGTTCCACTACAGCAGAAGAATACAAAAGATAGTACAACAGGAAACACTTGAACCGTGAGGTCCTGAGGCCATAAGGTTCTACAAAGATAATTCAAAACTTATTACTTTTCGGGAGATCAGAGAATTGGTTTCTATTTCGGACAACGGATCAGGCGATCCGGCGAAGTAACGTAGTCAGCCTTCTAGGAACCTTACCCATTGACTTCGATGACCAAGGCTCAGTATTCTACTTATAGTCTTAAAGGATATTTGATAAAATACAATATAAGTTCCTTCACTGTACTAAATTAATTTACATATATTAATAGAGATTAATGTACAACTGATGCCTTATCCCCTAAAAACCATATCTTCCATGCAATGGGATTGATAAATTTTTAAAACTGACGGCAGTTCAGCCTAAGTAATTATATAAAACTAGTGGTCGCCCGTGGTCGAAATTCGACCGCAATAATTAATTTAAATTATAAGTGTGAACATTATTAAGGTTCTGTTGTCATAGACTATATAATTCTATAATCAAGATTTCACCAAGGCTGTTAATTTGACTTGAATAATAAACAAAAGAGTATATATAATATATGCGTGTGTGCGTCACAATACATGTTAGTGTAATGTTTTTTTTATTGATTTAATGTAACTTTAAACGCATAATTTAAAAAAAACATTAGCATTATGCACTCCTTCTTTATAAGTGTGCGAAATTTCATACTCCTCGGTCCGCGCAATTTTCGTAAAAAGGGGTACAAAATTCTTGCTGTGTTTTTGCTTCCCATATTAATAATATATAGAAAGATATGTAAAGGTAGGTAAGGGGTTGAATATAAAATGAAAAATTCTGGTTAAAAGTATAAAAAACATCTATCAATTTTGAAAGTTGGGTCCAATAAAAATGTAAATGACCCCGACCCTCTTACTTTAAGATGAGTTAAGTTTTACTAGTGTTTCGTTGCCGCCAAGTTGGCTTGGTCGAATCAATCAAGTGAGAGGTGGCTTACCTGCCACGGGCTGGCTGATGCAACCACGGTACCAGTTGTCGTGTGCCGACTAGTAAATTCCTTCGCCTAGTGTGTTCGTAAAAAAAGGTATCAACTAACTTTTGTAACGGTGTAGGGTTAAATAGAGATTAGATTATACAGAGGGTTGATTTTAAATATTAAGATAGCTTGAATATTTTGACGTTTATTTGGTGTCGTTTTTATGGGCTAGATAATTAACTGATTGATAAAATTGATTTGGTAGATATACAATACAATTTGTTTGTTTACTGTGAAATATATATTCGAATATCGTACTATTTATAAAATTACATACAATTGAATACAATGTAGGAAAAATTAAATTATTTGTATTGTATTCTACTCATAGTCCCTCAAGACTTTATGTAGAATACTGAGCCCAGATCACCGTCTTTTGTGCCTGATGGCTGGCTACGTTTCCTTGCTGGACCGCCACACTGATCCGTTGGCCGTGGTAAGCATCAGCCTTCTGATCACCTGAAGAGTCAATGAGTCGTTCCGATAAGTTTTGGTAGAGGCTCATGGGCTCAGTACCCCACGGTCCAAGCGTGTCGACAGCAAACGGCACAAACATATAACTCTCACTGAGTGTTGCATTTTTGTTTACTTATAAACATTATACAAATTAAATACTAGCCTCTGCCCGCGTCTTCGTCCGCGTGGAATAGTTACTTTAAACTAACGCTAACATTAACTCGCGACTTTGTTTACGTAGAAGGTGGAACGCACGCAGCGGAAGCTCTCAAAATCCCGATTTTGATACATTCTCAATCGGTGCTCCACTCCTATTGGTCTTAGCGTGATGATAAATAGCTTTCTTCGATCAATTTCAAATCAGATCAGTAGTTCCTGAGATTAGCGCGTTCAAGCAAACTCTTCAGCTTTATATATTAGTATAAATGTTATTATAACATATACAAAATTTAAATTAATTTCTTAGGAGTAAATAATGGATATGAATACAAAATAAATCCTATGTACTCTTCAGTTATCTCGTCATTTGTTACAGTAGTTTGATAAGACATTTCGATAACAAATCAAAACGTCATTAAATATTTCAACCAACGTTTTGTTATGGTAAATATTGTTTGGGCCAGATTAGTGAAAAATTGATAGACAAGATCTAATTGCATAGATAGCGTTGCAGCGTGCAGGTGAAATAGCTACTGATAATATGACAAAATAATTAATATACATATATTATAGCTATAAATATATATAGCTACATAGACATACAAAACAAACAATAAACACGTTATACAGTTAGATAGTGCTCCTTCACAAGTTTGTTCAAGGAATGGATAGGATTTAGCAGATCGGACATCTGCTGGCAGAGCATTCCAGAGGCACAGCCTGAACAGATATATATATACATATATATAAACCTTCAGTGAAAAATTATGTTACTGATGGTGAAAACTGATTATAAATCACGTGCGTAGTTTGCGAGCAGTTAGCGGATATATAAGCGGATGTAAAATAATTATCAGAACTGTGACTTGCTTCAAATAGATATTACAAAAGTAACGAGACTTTATCTTTCTGAGATTTTCAAAGCGGTTAATTACGTGCATATTATCTGCTAATAACTTAGTATGATTGTCGGTTAAATTACCATGAACAGAAAAGTACAAAATAACCTTGTTGTGCTATACCTAGTATTACAATAAAATATTTTGTTATCATATGGAAAATTTATGGGAATTTTTTATTATGAGGAAATGTGAGTATTTTGGGGACACTCTCAACGCGTGGTGGATTTGATACGTCACTTATGTTGATGTACAGGTTTCGTCAACATATGTGCATTCAAAGGTACTTTTCATCTACTAAATTAATTGAATTATATATATTATTAGAATATACATATTATATATATTATGTTAAAAATAATTCAATTAAATATTACTGACAGTTTATATAAAAAAACTGTAAAAATAATATGAAATTGTATCGTATAAAATTGATCAAATTTTAATGATTAATTAACCTATGACATAAATATTAATTGCAATCATGTAGCTAACAAATGCTATGCTGTGCGCTCTCATTGGGCCAACTGTTGCTTCTTCGTTCTGTTTATACCAACACCTTTATGTACACAGTTTAACAATAAAGTATTCTATTCTATTATATTCTATCATCTTGCGGTAAAGCTAACATAATAAGTATGTAAAATACTATAAAAGAATTAATTATATTTAACATACATGTACAATACACCTATATACGTTGCATACATAAATATAAGTAAAATTATCAAACATCCCTATTTGGCAGATAGTGCTTTTTGGTCATGTTATTGTTAGTGATTTAGCCTTGCCTTATCATTGTTAGAAATTTGATATTACTCGTATGGAGCTAATGTCAAACTAATCAGTAGTAAGGCACAAAAAACAGTCATTTGTAGGAATTCCCGTGCGGTGAATAGTTCCCGATCAGGATTCGAACCTGCAACACTCCAATGAAATCTATGTGTGTTAACCACTAAGCTATTGCATTTTTATATAGCTTCCTGTAAAGATAATATACGATAAAATTCCATTTTAATATTAAATATTTCCTAATTAAATGTGCTTTTCCTGTATACAAAAAACATTTATTTTGACATGATTAGATTATAATTTAAAAATGGTTCCTACTGTTGTAAGAATATTGTTTACCATTTAGCTAAGCCGTGGTAAAGAAATATGTGACGTACAAACATTTGATTAGGTTTCAAACGTCGTAAATAAATAATGCGTAATGTGAAACCAGTTTAAAATATTTATTTATGATACTAGTGCGGTGGTTTTTACAAACGAGTAGACGAATGTCGGTTCTGCGACAGACGTGACCGGCCCACTGCCGCTTCAACTTGCTATTTTTTGGAGCTATGTCGGTAACTTCTTTCTCTTAGAAATGAGGACATTCGTAAGAGAACGGAGGTGACCGACAGCCGATGGAACAAACGAGTCCTGGAGTGGAGACCACGTCTCGGCAATGTAGCGTAGGTCGCCCGCCAGCCCGATAGACTGACCACTTGCGCAAGATCGTAGTAGAAGCTGGATGAGGAAGACAAGAGACCGGGATATGTGGCGCGTACTTGAGGAGGCCTACATCCAGCAATGGACTGAGATTGGCTGAAGAAGAAGAAGAATGTAAGCTAGAGACCAAATCGAGGGTTTACCATAGTCACGAGTTTGTAAAAACCAATTTCCGCATGTGTGTCATACAACTTTTTTCAACACATTTGCGAGAAACAGTATAATAGGAAATGTAACAAACAGAAATATCAGTCGGAAAGTCGCAACAGATCTTTAAAGATTCTTTTAAGCAAATGGTGCCACGTTCTCGTGGTGAAAATTTGAAATACATCTTTTGTCTCATTTTCTCTATAGTATTAAAATGAGACAAATGTATTGATCAAAAGCGCTTCCAAGGAGGTTCAATTATTCATCTTATTTATTTTCATAATGTGAAACTCCTTGGTGGAATCCGTTTTTTACACCTAATTACCTATTTCCACACACATTTAATTGTGTGGTGCGTAATTTATTGGTGGGAAAATCTGATTGTGGACCATCAACCGTGCGGGGAATCGTGTCCGGTGTCCGATTCGCCAGGTAGGGGTGGCTACTCACTACGTCACAGCACTACAAGCAAGAAGCGCTATTGCTACATTACAGTCAGGGATACCCACTAAAGCCCCTCGGTGTTCTTTGCTGTGCCTTATATCAGGGCTACGGGAAAACGGAGGCTCCTAGGGCCAAATCCACTGGACTCTAATCAATTGTGGGGCCGTTTGGAACTCGCCCCAAGGAAGTGGAAGTGAGTGCGTGCGGAACAGGCGCGCCCCCATCTCGACGGCATAACTGCGCGTGAGAACCTTTTTCCCACGGAAGCTGCCGAAGGTCGCAAGCACGGCACCGGCGCGCTCTTCTTTGGCGGGAGCGGAGTAAGGACGTACCTTCACGCTCCCGCTCCGCTTCCACTTTGAGGAGGATCATGCACTCACAGAAGGGAAAGACGGCGCCCTATCCGGATTTGCTCCCTAACCACGACCGGGAGATATTTTGCTGGCCCACTCTCTTTGAAAAACTTTGAGGAACGATTCGAATCAAAATACTACTCCAACGTTGAACAAGTATGATTCAGATGTTGTATTTGATAAATATGAACCGGGCATCTCTTATCAGATAACTGATCTTACGTTAATCTTATAGTTGTGATATGACGTAAGAGCGTGTGACAAAAATGTGGTAAATATAAATATTTTCATATGAAAGTCAATGCTTTTTCGAATTTTAGGTAATTTTAAAATCAGGTCTAGAAAAAAATGTAGGTCTGAAAAATTCCTGATTCCTACAAAATTTGATGGGAACTGTTGGGAATGTTATTTTTTCTTGCTTTTTTTGTCAATTTTATTGAATGAAGCTTATTTTTTACAGCATGCATTTCCATGATACATTAAAAGTAGATCGTAATACCATGCAATTATTGCATTTTTTAAATTTGAAAAAAATATCTCTTTTAAATTTCTTTATTGATCTCCAAAATTGGATATAGATAATAAACATGTTTTTTTATATTGACTAATTATTAACTTCGAGTCGATATATGTTGAAAGTCATCCATACGAAATAATTAAAATTATTGTTATCATGGTATTTTCCAAGTAGGAGTAATATGGTATTTTACCGTCCTCTCGTTTATATATTTCAATAATTTAAAACTTATTTCTTTTTATTTTATTTATTTAGGATAATAAACAGATATATATTATGGTTACATAAGAAAAAAACTGTATGTTATAAAGAGTTAAAGTTTGTGGGTTTGTGAATTTGTGACGTTGTAGGGTAATCTCTGGATCTACTAAACCAATTTTGAAAATTCTTTCTCCTGTTGAAAGCTACACTATTCCTGAGTGACATAGAGTATATTTGATTGTGATTAATAATAATTATTGTTATTCACAATTAAATATACTCCATTAAGTTTTTTTTAATGCCCAGCGAAGTAGGCACGGGTCAGTTTGGATAGTACATTATCCACGAACTAAAGATGGTAGTGTAAAATTAGAAGATTATTAGAAGTAATATGATGTCTCATATTACAATACAAAAACTCACACACACATTAAGTTCTTTGTTCTAAAATTAATGATGATTAGGTAGTATAGTCATAAAATGTACCATATTCTTACAATGATTTCAATAAAATCTATAAAATTAGTAACTATTGCATCACCTTTCCTGTAATACATATTTTTTCAAGTAAGTCTAAATTTATTTTAACTGCCTTTTGTAATATAAATATCCTTAAAGTACAGTTGGCAAAATTTTTATAAACATATCACAGTTGTTGTATACAAGTTCATTAACAACTTGTGCTCTGGATTGTACAAATTCCAATCATCTTACAGCGAATTTGTTCAGATTTCGGGTTTACTGAAATTTTCAGTAAAAATTTCCCCTTTGATGTACCGTTTCTATGACTAGTTTATTTCAAACAAGACGGTATGCCTGATACATTCATACAACTCATATAAACTTTCCTACTAAATATATATTAATTTTATTATTAGTAATTCTAGATTTCTGCCTCTCCTGAATCCTTATCGCTGGTGGTCAAAAATGGTTTCGAGGCCCAGGTCTGTCTAAAAAAAATTCTGATTCTAAGAAATCCGATCTATGCGGGCTGGCAGCCATATTGTATCGGTGCAGCAATGGCCACATGGAGAGATGGGCAGTCAAGCGAGGAGTAAGATACGAGCGAGACGTACATTTTATAAGCGATATAGTGATGGATTTTGGGCGTGTTATTGAATCGTGCAGTTTATACTGGTTGCTTGCAGTTATATTTGTTCCTGTGTTATGTTCCATTTGTATTTTAATTCGAGTCCCACGCTCGTAACAATATTATAATTCAAAATAAACTTCTTAAATATCACTTTAAATTTTTCACGGTTTTATTTATAGAATTATAGACATATAGACATTCTATTAGAGTATATAAGATCTGTTCATAATCTTCGCATTTTTTGCATTTTTTAAATCTCTATGTTAACGAAGGTAAATACCTAATAATCAGCTAACTCATTTTTACATATAATAATAATAATTTTTGAAGACCAATTTTTCCTTTATCATGCATGTCACGACTTTACTTTGGAAAAGTACAACTTTTTATCATCCTAGCCGGTGGAGATTTCTGTCTTAGGGACTAACTACACTCAGCTCAATCAGCTTTAGTCCGTTGAAAACACCAGCTTGTATGAAGATAAGTACGCATCCGTTCAGCTTTCCGCATCTATTCACCTTTCGCGGCAGACTTAAATTAAAAAAGAGTGTTTTTATCATGCGCACGCTCACACATTCAGTACTGTTTCGCCGCATTCAGCGCTGCCTTTTTGTCATTCGTGTTCTAGCGCATGATAACGAAAGCTTCAGCGCTTTCTGCCACGTTCAGCACTGTGTTCTTATTATTGGTATTCTAGCACTAAGCACATGCCAACGACAGTTTTGAGCGCTTCTGCCGTGTTCATTGCAGTTCTTATCATTGGTATTCTAGCGCACGCTAATAACAACGTTTAGGGCCTTCCGCCGCGTTCAGCACTGTGTTCTTATCATTGATATTCTAGCACATGCCAACGATAGCTTTGAGGGCTTTTCTGCCGTGTTCATTGCAGTTCTTATCATTGGTATTCTAGCGCACGCTAATAACAGCGTTTAGGGCCTTCCGCCGCGTTCAGCACTGTGTTCTTATCATTGGTATTCTATCACATGCCAACGATAGCTTTGAGGGCTTATCTGCCGTGTTCATTGCAGTTCTTATCATTGGTATTCTAGCGCACGCTAATAACAACGTTTAGGGCCTTCCGCCGCGTTCAGCACTGTGTTCTTATCATTGATATTCTAGCACATGCCAACGATAGCTTTGAGGGCTTTTCTGCCGTGTTCATTGCAGTTCTTATCATTGGTATTCTAGCGCACGCTAATAACAGCGTTTAGGGCCTTCCGCCGCGTTCAGCACTGTGTTCTTATCATTGATATTCTAGCACATGCCAACGATAGCTTTGAGGGCTTTTCTGCCGTGTTCATTGCAGTTCTTATCATTGGTATTCTAGCGCACGCTAATAACAGCGTTTAACGCCTTCCGCCGCGTTCAGCACTGTGTTCTTTATCATTGGTATTCATGCACATGCCAACGATAGCTTTGAGGGCTTTTCTGCCGTGTTCATTGCAGTTCTTATCATTGTTATTCTAGCGCACGCTAATAACAGCGTTTAGCGCCTTCCACCACATTCAGTACTGTGTTCTTTATCATTGGTATTGTAGCACATGCTAACGGAAGCTTTGAGCGCTTTTCTGCCGCGTTCAGTGCAGTTTTATCATTGGTATTCTAGAGCACGCTAACGACAGCGTTCAGCACTATATTTTTATCTGTCTTTGAAGACCACGGGTCATAAAAATGGCCCGGACTTTTGAAGGGCTTGCGTGGGGAAATGGTAAGCACGTAGAGGCCCCTTTACAAATATAATGTAAATGTGATGTGACACTGACCACCGATTATCCCTGTCTACATCATATAGTAATGCACCCACCCCGTGCAGTGTAGGACTATTGTGGTAAATGAGAACTATTGTTATTATGAATAATTATTGTCAAGTGTCGCGTTTCGAGAAATAAATATTTTCTTTCTGACTTTTTCTTCTTTCTAATGTGCGCTTCTCAGTCATTTAGCGCTGTACGTGGCAGATATAAGCTTTTCAGTGGAGAGAACACGCTATGAAACCTTTACAATTTTATGCTGCAGTACGCGACTGCTAGACTCGGAATGAATACGTATAATCAAAACCGTCTAACAAAACGCGAATGGAGCTGAACCAATGTGTTTATTCCCTTATTCATAATATGAAAATTTTCCTATTTCGAAATATGAATATTTAATAAATCGGACTTACCCAAATTAAATCATAACTTATCAGGACACATGGAAATACCTAAATAAAACCTAAGCATAGAGGAAAAAATCTAATATGTTAGAATGCAGACATGTCCATATATTTTATATTTTTATATTTATATGTTGATATTTAATATAACTAGGCAGGATTATATATAAAGATAGTTGATGCCTGCGACTACGTCTGCGTGGTGCGGTTTTTTAACTATCCCACGGGAACTCTTTAATTTTGCGGGATCAAAAATATACGTTGACTAGGGATATATGCAACCACTATACAAAATTTCATTAAAATCGGTCCTGTTGTTTCGGAGATTAGCCGATGCAAACAGTCAACAAACAGAAAAATTATTGAAAATATCTTAATTAGTTCTATTTCACTTCTTACATCCCCTGACCCGTTATTAGCAATTTTTTTCATTGTACAGAAATTCGACCTCTACAATTTTATAGATATATACCATGGAAGATTAATTCTAGGTATATATGATATTTTTCAGAGATATTATTTCATAAAATATTTAATTACCGGAAACATCTGCAGTAGATAATAATTTCTATATATTTAAATATATGCTTAGCATTATTATGTTAGCACTAAATTAGTTCGCTCTCTTAAAAGTAAAATATCCGTTATTAACCATACATTTCAAGTTATTCTTTAGTTTAAAAAACTGTAATATGAGATCAAAAAACCTATTTTTTTCAATAAATTGTATATTTATTTCTTAAATATAATAATTACAAATAACACTACAAAAACAAAACTTAGAAATTAAATACTATTATAAACATTAGTCCAGGTCGCTATCGGTGGGTAGCGTTCCCAAAATGCTGGCCGCATTCCCGCGTTGTATGGCAACGCTAGTACGTTGCCCTAATATAGGCCAGCCCTTTGGTCATGCGAGAATTATTTAAATCGCCTTGAAAGGTTTGTTAAAGTTGATGCGCCTTACGTCCCCATGGCCGCAAAGTCTCAATCCCGAAAGCCACAAATATGTATCCGTCACCGATGGATTCATATTTGAGGCGTTTCAGAGTTTCTTGAAGTGTGGTAACTCCTCCGCCAGTGTTCATTAATTAATGAATTAATAATTAATGATTTTTATTCATTCATTCGCTAAATATTTTTTAAGAACAATACCAGAATTAAAAGTGTGGCGAGTATAAGTACTGTCCCTAAAAAATGGGGACACCTGAGCCAAGTTTTATGGATGGATATCTTTAAAATGTTACATACTAGCATTATCAATTACGTCAAAACCTTATATCATTATCATTTTCTCCAACTTTGTCAAATTAATGTTCCCTATTTGGTGAGTTAGGTGTGTAGTGTGCCTGTTTAACAACCTGCTTGCTGTCAAAAAGGCCGGCCACCTGTAAGATTAGAGAAAAAAAACTAACAGTATCAATTAAAAAAGAACGTGCTTTCAAATGACGTAGCAGGCGGGCGCGGTTCCAACAGCCAATCAGGGCGTTTGCCGCCGTCTATATAGATGAAACTAGTGCAAAAAGACCCAAACCGACATCGTACGTTGTTAAGAACGCACGCTCGTACAAAGTTATATCGCTTTAACCGCGGGTTTGAGAAGTTTCGTATCGTACATACGCGACATCGGGTGGATACTTGGAAAGTGTTGTGTGTTGCATCTAACAGGATAAACAGTGAGTAGTAACCTTTATCAATTCGATTTTTAAAATAGTGGCCTATAACCTGATTGGATTAAATTGAATCAAGTAAGCGAAACCATTTATATATTTTTCTTTTTCAATGTTGCAATGCCATTCACTTGTTTCTTCAGGTGAACTGTATAAATTATCTGTGCATTTAAACACAGAATCATAATTGTGTCATTATTATGACATTTAGTTTTAATTTTACATGTGATAGTTCGGTTTTTTTTTGTATATGACTTTGACATATGTCATTTTTTATTTAAATAATAACGATTAATTTATTTCTGTCATTTAATAGTTTTTGCATAAAATATACAATATAAAAGTTCGTTTGCAATAAATTACTACCGTTTTAATTCATCCACTCTATTTAGGGCAAGCGTTATGATTTCTAATAAATCTAACTATAAGCAATTTTATAGTAAAATCTTTAAATTATTAGAAAGTTATATAGCGTGTTTAGTTTAATTATTGAAGCATATTCATACAAAAATATATTAAAGCCAGTCAAGTTTAAAGAACACTAGCCACTTTCCCAGCAGGATAGCAGTTTTCACACATTGGTAATCAGACTTCTCATCGACATCGGATTCAAATCCACGTAATTAAAACGAAGACAGGTTCGTTATTGAAAATAATGAACGATGCTTCATATTTCTGATCGTTTATCATGTTTATTTCTGAAGCATGGCCATTAACCGACACTTTTCCGATGCGGGTTGCACACATATGTAATATTGATTTACACAGACTATGCACCTATACAGTGGTGTTTCTATATATGTATACTACTTAAGCCCGCGTCATCCGTCAGAAGGCACTCGAGCTGTCTGTCCATTCACGGCTTGACCTCGTATGAATTTATATTCAAAAGTTTTTATTTAAACCAAGTTCTGCGAAACTCTAGGGCCTTCGGGTGCCGAAGCCCAAAAAGTTCGGGAAGCCGAAGTTTTATAGAGCTCTATCATCTCATTTGATAGAAGTCTTAAGCGACTAAAAGCCAGGCCTGTACTTGCGGTAACGCATCGGCGATCAAGCCATCCAGCGCGGGAAGGCGGCCAGCATTTTGGGCACACTTCCAACCGACAGCGATTTGGAACTTGTATATTATTTGTATTTTTTATTAGAAAATGATTTAAATTTTTATGTAAAAAACAATCTTTCTGCTGAAGAACATTTTTGGATGATATCTCTATAAATATTATAAACGCGAAAGTTTGTAAGAATGGATGTTGCTTGTTGCTCTTTCACGCAAAAATGATTGAATGGATTTGATGAAACTTTACAGCTTATAGATCTGAATAACACATAGGCTATAATTTATAAAGATATAACGTGAATTATGCAAAATATGACGATTTTCCATCGCCACGCGGGGAAACCGCGGACGTAGCTAGTAACATAATAAACTACGTTTTAAAGGTTTTAAGCGCGGTAATTTAATTAATTTTAGTAGGCTAAATTAGACCTAATAAAACTCATTCACACTTGCCATCTTTTTCTTCCGTGATACTGAAAGTGGACGAAACGTCGAATAATAAAAATCAAATAAATTACCGCGCTTAAAACCGTAAATCGTAGTTTTATTACTTGTCGCGAAAACTTAGAAAATACTAAAAAAATGTATTGGTTTTGTACCTATAATCCCTTAAGACTAAGTGAAATACTTAGCCTAGGTTATTAAAAAAATGAGGTAGGTTTGTAGAAGGCTGGCTATACCTCGCTTGATCGCCGCACTGAACCATTGATCTAGGTAGGAACCAACCTTTAGGCCGCTGGATGAGGGAGCGGAGTTATTCCGCGCTCTACATTCTGTTGCCGCAGGCTGTCCAGTAGATGAGATTTTTTTGGCCGACGCCTGCCCGGGCTCATGCAGCAGGGCAAATTAAATTTTAGAAAAAAATAAATAAAAATAGTTCAGAATCATTTATCATTTCACATACTATAGGTTCAACTCCCGTATGAAATCTCAAGAATTTGAAAGATTCTTGGTCAGACCCAGAGAAAAAGTTAAGATGCCCATAAGACTGGCGACGTCACGTAATTGAAGGATTACAACAGACAAAAATATTTTTTTGATTGACTCCTCAACCAACATTTAAATACATTTTATAGCAGTGAAAAAAATACATGTCAATTTTAACATCTGAGCAAAAAGTTTGAACTAAATCGCATTTTCCTTAAATTTTCTCTACTGTTTTTGTCGGTATATTCTCTGAAGTTTCATTTCTGCTGCGTACGAACAGCACACAAAATGGGTGTGTGTGCAGTTCACACGCCGAAGAAGTGAAACTTCAGATAATATGCTCACAGATAATTCTATTCTAACTTTTATTAATATGACTTTAATTAAATTTAATTAAAGGAATTCCTTTAGCCTACTTCCGTCAACATATTATTAATCAAAAAATTCAATCTAAATTACACTTTTGTTAATTATATCGAATTTTAAATATAAACGATTCTAAAGAAGTTTCACTTCAAAAATTGCAAATTTGCCTACAAACGTGTGCTTTAATGTTTCATATTCTTATTTCTTTAAGTGTAGATCTAGTTGATGTAAAATTTGACACATCTTCACACAAGTATGAAATTAATAGTAAAATGTAGGTATTTAATGTAAATAACTAAATTAGAATTTTCTGTTTGAATAACATTTTTAAATAATATATCATTGTTTATTGTCTAAACATTATGAATTGTCAGCTCAATTGGAACGTACTCTAATATATCTTTTGCTTTCTGCAGAAATAAAACATATATTACGCTCCCTCAGATCTTGCGCAGCCATGAGCGTTTTCATCGAAGTTAACGACATTATCTCAATTTAATTCTGTTATGTATAATATATAACTAAAAGAGACATAATAATATATATTAAACATGTGTTGTAATTCTAAGAGCATCATAATTAATAATATAATCATAATATCTATATGTAGTCATAAGGACAACAAACGGCCTGCAATCAAAACTACATAAAATTGTATGCTGTCAAGGGGAAACATGTATCTTGAGACTTAGCACAACATCTGCAAAAATGTATATTTTTCCAAAAAATAAATTACTTTGACTTTGAAAGATTTAGTTTTCCCGTTTGGAAGTCATCAGTCCATTTCCAAAGTCAATGCCAACCCCTAATATCTGTTCTGTTGAGGTCTTATAACAATACTGAATATAAAAAAAATGAAGTACTCCACATACCTTTATTGCAATATGTAATCTGTGAAATGTATAATCATCACAGATAAAAAATGATTCACTTATCTGTTACATAAAATGTAACAGATAATAAATCCATGTTCGAGATTGTTTATCTTTTACACTAGAAATTCCAAGTTCAACGTTCTACGAGTAAATTATGTTGGGTAAAGTAAGCACTTATCCTATTTTATTTACACAATTATGATTTTCTAGCTGTGTCCGCGACGTCGTCCGTGTGGAATTTGTTTTCAAAGCCCCCGAAATTAGAAACATTCTTCATTGGTGCTCCACTCCTATCGGTCTTAGCGTGATGATATACCTATAAGCCTTACTCGATAAATGGGCTATCTAACACTAAAAGAATTTTTCAAATCCGACCAGTAGTATCTAAGTATAGCGTGTTCAATTTAACAAACAAACTCTTCAGCTTCACTACATAGTATAAAACAAAGTCGCCTTTTCTGTCCCTATATCCCTATATCCCTATGTGCGCTTAAATCTTTAAAACTACCCAACGAATTTTGATGTGGTTTTTTCCAATAGATAGAGTGATTCAAGAGGAAGGTTTATATGTATAATACATAATATAATATAACCGTAATTAATTTTGTATCAGCATTGCACCCGTGCGAAGCCGGGGCGGGTGGCTAGTTATATATAAGTATAAGATTACGATATTTCTGAATTTTCGACTGACGTATGCAGGGAAAGCGTCTTAACTTTTTGGAATGTTTAACTACTGGCTTCTGCCCGCAACTTCGGCCGCGTAGAATAGTTAAAGTAAAAAGTTTGGCCTTAGCGTGATGACTCCGAGGTCTTCATAACAAATGGGCGTGGGCTAAACTGCAGTTTTACACAAGTGACAAAAATGTGAAAAAACCAAAAGCAGCTGATTGTATAGGGCTGGAATTTGAAATACCATTCTTTTTATTTACACTTGCACTGGTAAGACTGTCTAAATTGTTACCTGCATAGTTTTTAGTAAACAACAGAAAAAATATTTTTTTGCGTATACGCCTGTATGTTATGACGTCTTGTATATAGACTATAGCCTTCCTCGATAAATGGGCTATCTAACACTGTAAGAATTTTTCAATTCAGTTCCAAAGATTAGCGCTCAAGCAAATAAACTCTTCAGCTTTATATATTTAATAAAGTAATTATTTTAGTATAAGATTTATTAAATGTATTCATCTATCGTAAAAAGTCGTGGTAGTATAGTGCGTCCCAAACGCAAAGGGCTCGGGTTCGAATCCTGACCGAAACGCATGAACCACTTAGGCAGTTTTCTGATCTGATTTGCATATTATATTGCGTTACAATTGCCATGTACTTACAACGGTGAAGGTAAACATCGTAATGATACTTGCACATCGAGATAACCGATGTGTCAAACTTGCCAAGCGGTCTTGGACAAGCGTTGCGGGTATATTCTCCGTTCCCCCTATAATGAGAGGCCCGAGCCCAGCAGTGGGACCTTTATAGGCTGCTATTGTATACCTAAATATTATTAATATTATTAGCTCCATTTTATACACGATTCCACGTGAAATATATTTCACCGTTGACATATTTTTGAAGTGAATATATAGTAAAGTTGCATATAGTAGAAAACTAACTAAACTTTATCAAAACGACTCATCGACTCTTCAGGTGATCAGAGGGCTGGTGCCTACCTCGGCCAACGGATCAGTATGGCGATCCAGCGAGGAAACGTAGCCAGCCTTCTGGGCACCTTACCCATAGAAGACGGTGATCTGGGCTCAGTATTCTTATAGTCTTGAGGGACTATGGGTAGAATACAATACAAATAAGTTAAGTTTTCTTACATTGTATTCAATAGTATGTAATTTATATAATATTTATTCTAAAATAAACATAGTAGATCATTTTTCGAAAAATAAGGACATATATAAGTTTCACTTCTTACGTGTGTACACTAGTACACGCACACGTGATTTTTTTTCTACAATTTGTGTAGCCGCGTCAATTATAATAATTACGGGGAAACATTGGTGTAATTAGGATTATAGTGGACTAGTGATAAAATTACAATTTTACGAACAAAAAAATTGTAATTAATATAATTATATTATGTATTATAGAGGTCAGTAGAGCAAATATATAAATCTGTCGCTGATAAGTATATTAAATTTAGTTTTAGTAATACAGTGGCTAATGTAGCCATGTTCCAATCACATATTTCAGGTTTGAATTCCACCGAAGAGTAAGAACCAATTAAGTTGTTTTTTTTTTAACTAAATGAAATTCATTGAGAATGAATGACAACACTTTATTGTTCATCAAAAATTTCCTATTTATATTATTATTATATTAATTGTAAATTAATTATTAAATGGTCATATTATTACTGTTACGAGTTGCAGGACTCGAACTAAAATTCCATTGAAATTATTATAGAATATATAAGAACTTTACAAACACGTATAACACAGGTACAAATGTAACTGAACACATCCAGTCCAAACGTAATGCACGATTCAATCACATGCGCAAAGTTCGTCACTAACGTCTTACTGCGCTTGTAGCTATCGCTAGACTGACTCACCCCTCCATTGGGGCATTGCTTTATACGGTAAAAATACAATATGTCTGCTGGACCGCGTGGACTGAATTTCCTAGAATCACACCTGGCTAATGACTACATAAAATAAAAGATTACAATACACAACGGGCTGTTTTTCTAATCACGAATTTTAAACACAACGTAAACAAAAGAAGTCCAAATGCCGCAAAGGTAATAAAACGTATGCAGGTGTGAATTAGTTTTTTTGTCGGCGCTCAGGTCGTAACATTACTAAACCACATTCTTATTTTGAAAGAAAATATTACAAGGAACCAAATACAAAAGTCAATGCGTATAACTCTCTTACTAACCGTCTAATCTTGAACTTCAATCAGAATGCTAAAACACGTTGATTCCAGGAATCTTTTTGTAAAAATAACATAAAATAAAAATAATTTGCGGATCGATACAAAAGACATCAACGCAGTAGTAAGGACCCCTTTAGGCGGACCTTCTGAGAAATTGGTCAACTTGATCACAACCAAAGTACCTTCGGCTGTGATCTTTGAGCTCAGGAACTACGCTCAAAATGTTTTAAATCTCAATAACCGGTAAAGTTGCCACTGTACAGTGGTTTATTTATTTTTGTGTATTTTATATATATGTATATGCCGCTAATTTATGAAATTTCGAAAAATAAATAGTTTATTATTTAGTAAATATACATTCTTATTAGTGATATTAATTATATGCTTATACATAAATAACATTGATTGATATATTTTTCATTATATTATTATAATAAGTATATGTATATTTCTACATAAATATATTTATTTATTCATTGTTAGTGAAATAATTATTTTATTTATAATAGATATATATGAGAATAACAACTAAATACTTAAAATAAACTAAATTAATATAAAGAATATAAAAAATAGCTGCCAGAGGGAAGCGTGCCCAGAAGGGTGGCTGCATTGCCACGGCATGGCAATGCTGATTAGTTGCGCGAAATACGAACCAGCCTTCTGAACACTAGTAGCATCAAAGAGTTTCATACAAATTTCTTTGAAAAAACTCTTGCCGATGGACTCCTAAAGTTTCAACTACAAATAAATAGTTAATTTCAATATCAAATATCGCAAAATTACTACTGAATTTTCAACTTTCTTGGTCTAGTATCTTCATTACTTCAGAGATATTAAATACATGTACAAGTATGCCAGGTGGTAGGGCATTTGCCCGACTGGATGGCTACCACCCCTGGTCTAAAGTATGTCGCCATAACAACCCTTAGTTGTGTTCCGGCATTAGTGACCAGGCTCCAGTCTCCTTCAAGAGAGCAGCAGCGCATTAGTAGTACCTTTGGTGTTATAAATGTCCATAGGCGATGGTAACCGCTATCCATCAAGTGGGCCGTCTGCCTGTCTGCTGATCTCCTGCAATAAAAAAAAAAAAAGTACAATCAAACATAGGGATACCCAATCGCTCCAAAATTTCCTTTATTTTGAATTACGCCTATACGACTTGCGCAGAAGGTTTGCCGATATCCTCATGATGTCACGCTGCGATGGTCAGTTGGGTTGACAAAAAAGGTTACTTATATAGTGGTTGCAATAAATTTATTATTTTAATTTATTATTGTATATACTTTACATAAGTATATACATAATAGTAAGTAATACAATACAATAATAGTACGTAGTCATCGGCAAACCTGCGCCACGCGGTTTTCTGCGCGCGGTTTATAATAATGAATACAATTTTTACGTTAATTAGGGAAGTGTATTTGATCAACCTATAAACGTTCCTTTACTGGGTTCGCGCCTGACATAACCAGGATGAATAACGTATTATTTTTATGAATTTTAACCTTCCATGAATCTAAGCCGGGGTTTTGGCATTCCAATGAACTAACTAACGTTTAGACAACTACGACACGGGTCGTATAATGACAAATATGTCAGTAAATTTTTGACCATACTATTTATATAATAATAATCGGTAAAAAACATATATATTGTATATCTCTAAATTAAGCTAGTTACGCTTGTGTTATGGGTAATATACAACGCACTACACTGAGGCCGATCCCAGACACCCAGACCATAGTAAAACGGAGAAAATACATTTCCGAAATTTATATACCAGTAATCGAACCCGGAGCCTCTGCGTTGCAGTGAGGTTAGCCGCAAGGCTTAGGCCCGCTCAACCATAGAGGCCGTCAATTATATTAATATAACCTTAAATTAATCACCTTTTAATTCTCTGAGGGCGGCAGAGACTACTCATAGCTAAAGGCCAATGACCAAATATATCGTTAAGATTAAAAAAATGAACTTTCTTAAAAAAACAAAGTTCACGTTCACAATGAAATAAATTAAAGTTGTCAGGCGGCCATAAATTAAAATGAAGATGATTATGAATTAATTAATAGTTAATATTCAAAATCAACTTTAATTTAGGTGCACACCTGCACGGATATTTGACACCATGAGTGACCATTGGACGGCTAATGACCATTTTTATAATAAAGCAGTCGTTAATGCTGACCATATGGTCATATCAGACGTCTCGTTGTTATTATTATTTCAATAATATCAAATATCATGTTTGTTCGCTTTTTTACCTTACTATGGATATATTGAAATGAAGGGTTAAGTTTTAGAGGTTATTATCTGAGATACTTCAATTATCGGTAGGCACGCAAATTTACAATGCCAAGAATCGAACTCGGAGCATCTGAGTTCCAGCGAGTTCGGCCACCTAAGACAGCTAAGTCACTCAACCACAGAAGCCGTCAGTAATTGGGTAACGTCAATTCAGCAGACAGACGGCCCACTTGATGGAAAGCGGTTACCATCGCGTATGGCCATTTGCAACAATACAAATTCGCTCTCTAAATGAAGACGATGATGAAGATGTAACCTGGCCGTTAATGCCGGAACACAACTTAAGGTTGTTATGGTGGCATACTCTAGACCAGGGTTAGTAACCATCCAGACGGGTAAATACTCAACCACCTGGCTGTGGGTTGATTTGTCACGTCTTACAACAGGCCGCCTGGCCGCAGGAATTCTTTCTCCGTTCCTGCACAGATAAAAAGGAGGTCTTCCAAAAAAATACAATACATGGTCACATGAGGGCTTAGACGTAACAGACGCCAAAGAGCCTCCGGCTCCGGCCCTCACACTGACGTTAAACCCACTAATCACAATCTCTTTACGTACACAATTAGCCACAAAGACTCGCTTAAGCATGTTGCTGGAGAGTTTCTTTCGCCGTTTCTTCTCTACCAGCTAGAACACGTTATGAAGCGATAGTAAGATAAACTAGGATCGACTTTAACTTAGCTTAGTGCATTCAGCCTTTTACGGCGAAATCCGATAGAGTCATTCCCGTCCCCCCGCAGCTGTCGAGCCTAGGTCGGACCTCACAGGAGGCGTCTCCTCGAGCGCGCTCTTCCGGGCTGAAAGTCTCCGCTCTCACGGAGTCGGGATGTCCTCGAAGCCCGGTATCTCTGAAACAGCCATCTGTAGCTATTCAGCTGGATCCTGCACAAAAATTAGGGTTTAGATTTCGTCACTTAGTCAATATACTCTATAGAAATCTCGCGCTTTTTCAAGATATATTCAAATATGCAGAAAGAAGAATGAAGAAAAGAAATTGCTAAAGAGAAAAGGAACTCCCTCCCCCACCTCCGCAACCTCTTTCTTAAACTATGAAAGTGATGGAGACGATATTAAAAAAATCCCTCTTGCAAGAGGGGTTTTTTTAAGACGTTGGAATGTCTTTTGTCCCATTCTTTCTGTCTAATTTTCTACATTCTATATCATCTCCCTACCCTATTTTATTTATGTCATCCTTTAAGCTTACAACGCGTTAGCTTCGCCATTAGTGTTGTGAATTCCAAGCGGAAGAAGTCCTTGTTGACTAGCATTATGCTGAAACTGGGTTCTATTTAGGACTAATTATTTTAACTTACTTTGTGTCCTGAATAAAATATTTTTCATTCAATATTTCTTTTCTGTAGGTGAGGCTAACCATTTTCCATGCTGGGTCGCCTGCCTGTTTGACAGTTTTGCAATTAAAAAAGGAACAAAATCATAGAGTATGAAAATAGACTTGACGGTCCACCTCAATACAATCCCGGCATAGTAAATTTCATAAAAGAATTAGTCGTTATTTAGTATGGTCTTGGTGTCTGCGATCGGCCCAAGAGCGGTCCGTTGTATATTACCAGAAACACAAGTGTGACTTTCTTAGTTTGGCATAGTACAATACTCTGATATTCAGCATTAGTTTACTTTTCTTCGTGAGTAAATTGGATTTTAATACAGTGCTTAATACCCTTGTCTCGGAGCGTGTCGTGGATAGGTCATGTGTCGGTTTGTCTACGTGTCGCCCGTCGGCCGCTTCCGCGTAATCGGCAGGCGTCGGCTTACAAATACCTACTTGCATGACGAACGGAGACTTAGCACGGCATCGTGCAAAGATTAGTACTATTAGCAGAGTGGCAGTGTTATCACTGTACGGTTTACGATCTACTGCTTCTTACGTAGTATAAACAGAATCAATTTAGGTCACATCAAAGCTACGTCTAAGTGGTGCCTTATTATTACTCATAATAATAATGTCTATAAACCCGCAGGGGGGCCTTGTGGCGAAGCTTTAGTGAGTGCGACACCTCGTACCTGACTCCGGGGCCAAGACAAGCCCCGCCTCCGTGCTTGCCTTAACCAGCCGCACGGAGTGGAGATCGCTAGAGCTAAGACTCAAGCTCCAGGGTGAAGTGTAATTGCCTAACGTCGGAAGTAGCTTCGGTGAACCTGCAGCCCACCTCTCTACACCCTTAGCCACTCACACCATGTTGTCCTGCCTTTTACGACATTTTAGGGCCCTGCAGGAGTGCGAGTCACCGTCTGCCCATTTTCCATGTTCCTGAACATTGCAACGGGCAGACGCCATAGTCCCATATTCCCAGACCGCTAGTACCACTAACAGTTCACCCCAATAGCCGGTACTTTTTGTCCTCATTTCCCACAATAGTCTTACACTGGCCGGGCTTGTCCTTGGTGCATTATTATATGGTGTAGACAGGTCAGTGTCACGCCACATATTTACATTAAATTGTCAAGGGCCTCTACGTGTTGCCTCCCCATGGCCCACGCAAGCCCTCCAAAGTCCGGCCATTTTTATGGCCCGTGGTCTTGAAAGACATACATATAATGTCTATAACTGTCCCACAGCTGGGCTCGGCATCCACCTGTTGGAAAGCGGTTACCATCGCCTATGGACATTTGCAACACCAAAGGTGCTACAAATGCGCTGCTGCTCTCTAAAGGGAGACTGGATACTGGCCTCTGATTCCGAGACGCAACTCAAGGTTGTTCTGGCGACATTTTCTAGACCAGGAGTGGTAGCCATCCAGTCGCGCAGATGTTCTACCACCTGGCTGTGCATTGTTTTGTCGCCTCTTACGACAGGCCGTCCGGCTGCAGGAAATTGTATTCTTTCTCCGTTACGTATAAGAAACTGCACCTCTGTTTACAATATTTGTTCACGTCATAGTATACATGCATGAACGTTGGGCGCAGTATCGAGTGACGATGGGGGACGAAAGCATGTGACTGCGAACCGTCTCGATTTAGTAGCGATGAATAGGTTTTTCGTGTGGCTTTACTTGCGTAATCTTTAACTCTACTGTGCTACAACTTTTTGGTATGCTTATAAGCTGACAAGCTTGTATGTAGCACTTTTATGATAGTCTGGAGCACGGGCAGTATTAGTAAAGGTTGTAAGGAGATGGTGGGTGATAGAGACGCTTATGCTGTTATAACTTCAGAAACTTTTCCCCAAATCCAGGTTGCTGTATTAAGGAGAGAACTAAAATTTACAGTTAGGCTACGTCCACCTGCTATACGGGAATCGGGTCCTACATACAATGTGAGGTATTATCAATCAATCAATAATACTTTATTGTACACGAATACAAAAAATAACTTACAGATTAAAACTATGTCTCATTACGCGCAAAGGGCGGTCTTATTGCTAAAAGCGATCTCTTTCGGAAAACCCCAGAAATGAATTGAGATTATAATGACGAGACACATAATATAGTACAATTTCTTACATTCTAGTAATAAATGTATAAATGCAGTATATACAGATGTTTTATATATTATACATACTTAATATACATAACATACAAATACATATTTACAAAAATATATAGATGTTTATAGATAAATATATATGTACATACATTTATATATCATCATATATTCCAATGACAGGTAATATTTTCTGATTATTGTTATATCTGTGATGGTAAAAGAATTGTTATAGAAAGTTGAACTATGCGCAGGGGTGTTTAGTTTCAGCTTAGTGGAAGGCTGTAAACTATAATGTGAGGTATTAATGGATAATTAATTTATATGTTTTACTCGTATTGTGACGCTCATGGACTCAAAACCCCAAGGATGAAAAAGATGCATATTTGCGCTGCGAATGATTCAGCTTGGTACCGCCATATGAACCTCCTTTCGACCTATCCATACTTTTCTTCGAATATTTAAATTCTTCTCAAAATGTGACGGCGCATTCCTTTTTCGCACGTCACTTAAGTCACTCATTGTCATATCATTAAATTAAATAAATCGCCTCGCTTGTATATAAATAAAATATCATAAAATACTATAAAATAAATCTCCCGCATACATAAATATATTATAAATAACCCGCTCCGCGCCACCATTGTAATATATAATAAATTAATATTAAAACACATAAAATAAATACATATATAATACTATAAAATAAATATACCAAGTAAATAAAGTGTGTGTGAAGCGAATAGGGAAGAAGAGGAGCCGCATATCATTCCATTAACCAGGTAAGTGCGTGCTCGTTCTCTAACTCCCATCTAAATTGTCCCACACTTTTTTCCCGCAAGTTTGACACAGTTCGCTTAAAGCTAAATCCAGCGCCGCCGCAACACAGCTGTTTCCGCTGCCGAATCAACTGAACTAACCGTGTTCGGGATGAGGTCAACACGTCTATCTACGAAGACACGTTGGTCGTATCCCAGACCAGAGCCTTCCTACACTGTCGGGCAATTAGTGTCATTCACGGACGCCTATCATCCAACTTTTCTTTTACCATTTTTAACTTAAGTAATGTTTGACTTTCAATCAATGTTTTTAATTGAAACTTATATTGAATAAATCTTTTTGAATTTGAACAACGGCACAGCCTCCATGACGAATGTTTTCTATAGTGAAGTCTTATCGAACATGTCTTGGTGGTTTAAGTGGTTCGACCGCTTCGACATAAGGATCCACTGTAAAGGATTCATAAAAGACGTGTGAAGTGGGAAACGTTTCACATGGAGTGAATCGACTGACTCCGCGTACCGTTATTTGAACTTTTGGTTGTGATAAAACCAACACTTACGGAGTTAAGTGTTATTTAAGTATTTATGGTTACTAAAGTTTGTCGTTGTTATTTGTTTTACCTGATGCTTGTTCCTTGGGTGATAGTCTATCACATATGCTGTAAGCGAGCTTTAGCAACAATCGACTCGACAAATCGAATCGAGATGCTGACATAATTTGTCTAAACCCTTCTCAGTACAAAAAGAAAATTTTAGATTCGTCAATGTAGATGTACCTGTTGCTCATCACTAACAGATATTAGGCAAGTACTGTAGTGAATTTCACATCTATTGACCACTGCACTGAACCATCAAATCTTATATAATCAAATTATAATTCTCTGGATAAAATAACTGACTGACAGACAGGTTTATTCCTTTTTTATTATAGTTGTGGGCAACATCGCTGGTTGCACCACAAGTAATATTTGCCAATAGTTTATATTTTTATTTAATCTTTTGATGGTGTAATTGTTCGTTGCCAAATTTGAAATAAATCGACACTGGACACCGTTTTCTGCGTTTGGCACCATCCAAAAATCACGTCACACGAATTTCATGATTTTTTGAGTAGTCCCCAGTCCTTGTTACATTCGTAGTACGTTTCGCAGTTCTGTGTTTAAAAAAAAATATCAGCATGTCCCACTGCTGCCCTCCTGTTGTAGGGGAACGGACCCAGTATACCAGCCACGCTTGTCCAAGGCGGCAAGGTTTGACAACATCGGTTATCTCGATGTGCAGGTTGCATCACGATGTTTTCTTTCACCGTTGCTAGCACGTGGTAATTGTAACAATATGCACATTAGATCAGAAAAATACCTAAGTGATGCATGCGTTCCGGCCAGGATCGAACTTGCGCCCTTTAGTTTTGGAACGCGTACTCTAGCCATTACGCTACTACGACTTCTGTAATTAGTTTTATTTCGAAATTTATCATGCCAGGAATCGAACACAGAGCCTCTGCGTTTCAATGAGATAGACCGGCAGTCTTGACCCGCTCAATCACAGAAGCAATCTTTCATTTTAGTCCAGGTAATTAAAAATCAAAGTACAATTTTCAATGTGCAAACATACCTCAGTTCTGCGAAACCCGTCACGGTGCGTGACAAGCACTTGATCGATTTTTAAAGTATCAATACGTTTCAATTAGCATATCATTTGAATTTCCATCTGTCAAAAGGATCAGTTCCCGTTAACCTCTTCATCATACGTTTCCTATCAATAAACCATTCATTTTAATATCACATCCGACTTCAAAGCATATAAATTATGTGATTAGTTCGCGAAGTGTTACATATAAATTCTTAATAAAATAGTGAAAGGAGTTTTTATCTTGTAATTATATCTGAATAATTAATTCGAGTTGATTTCCTTGAATTAATGTTACCTGCGATTTTCACGCACACTGAGCGCTCGTGTAACCGGCAGACACTTGTCGGTGCGGCAGCGGCGCAGTGGCTGTGTCCCTACGCCGAAACGTCCAATAACTTTATTATTTGACTACGGAATCTTGTTAAAAGTATTTAAACGAAAGTAGTTAATATTTCAGAAACGATTCAACAACATGATCTTCTTCAAATTCATTTATTTATTTAAACTTACTAGCTGACCCGGCGAACTTCGTACCGCCTATTTTCTGAATTCCTAGAAGACTGTTCCATGACACAAAAACAAATCACCAAAATCGGTCTAGGTGATCAGGAGGATTCTAGAACCCGGTCTCAGCGCTACCTACCGGTTCTAATAGCGAATCTAAACTATCCGGGAACCCACTCAAACACACAAAAACAAAATCATCAAAATCGCTCCCGGTGATTAGGAGTATTCTAGAACCCGATCTCAGCGCCACCTACCCGTTGCAATTGTGGCTGTAAACCATCCCGGGACCCACTCAAACACACACACAGAATTTCATCAAAATCAGATGTATAGTTTACGATCCTATAAAGGCATACACACAAACATTCATTTTTATATATTAAGATTTCCAGGCCTTATATAATTTATATATTAAACTTATAACTAACTTTTAATTATTTCAATTAGTTAAGGCTACATTTTTTTTCGCGGCACTCGCTCCACTATACTGTAGGTCTGTATCGTGGCCACTAATACAATTTTATTATAAGAACTTAAATACAGTGGATTGTTCATTAACTAGCTTCTTCCCGCGACTTGGAATAGTTAAAAAAGTTTGGTCTTAGCGTGATGATATATAACTTATAGCTTCTTCTATAAATGGGGTATCTAATACTGAAAGAATTTATCAAATCAGACCAGTGGTTCCTGAGATTAGCGCGTTCAAGCAAACAAACAAACTCTTCAGCTTTATATATTAGTATTAGATTAACATATAACTATGTAAAATGCGTGAATGTGTGCGTGCTAATCTTTACTCTTTCGTGATTACGATATATATTTCTGTAATATTATATAGATAAATAGATAACACTTTACAGAAAACACTGAAGAACTTATAGCCTAAAAATATTATAAATGTGCACAATGAGCGGTCTTATCGCTAAGAAGCGATCTCTTCCAGACAACCCGTGGTATGAATAAAACATATTATATTGATCAAAGATGGTATACATAAATTGGAGATTTTTTTTATGCAGGAGATCAGCAGACAGCAGACGCCACTGATGACAGCGTTACATGCTATGACATTGCAACAAAAGGCTACGAATGCGCTGCTCTCTTAGGAGCTGAACTGTCATAATGCGGAACAAACAAGTTATGGACATACTCTAGACAGGGTGTAGCATCATCGGCAATGCCTACCCTGTGTTTTTTGTCGCTCTTACACGCCGCCGCAAAATTGTATTTTTCCGTTCCTGCACGATAGAGGATATGCAGTTACTTACATATATTTGATATTTAGTAGATATATATAAATAAATCTATTGATATTACATACATAAATATGTATAATATACCGAGAAATATCAAACATCACTATTTGCAGGTAGTGCTTTTTTGTCATGATCTTAAATATTGTTAGTGATTTAGCTTGTCTAGCAGTAACTGGTAACTCATTCAGAGTCGAATAGCGTGTACTATATAATTACTTTTAACTTGTAAATATAGGTCAAGTTAGTCTGGTGATTATATGTATAGTTATGTTTTCCCTCAGCACTATTACATTACATTAATTAAACAATGGGAATTTATTGTAGTGCCTTGTATCTTACAATTGTGTAAGTACATAAAGATTTATATATCTTAATAAATATCATTCATATATATACCTAAAGGGATAGATGGAAATGACGATATATAAGGATATATATAAGGTTTTGCTAAAATCATTTCGCAATCCAAAAATGCAATGATCACAATGAGTCATTTAATTTGGCGCAGGAAAAAGGTTGGGGAAAAACTTCCTCTATGAATCACACGAAAAGCTGTCTGAATTTGACTCACAAGTGATTAGATATATTGCGAAATAATTGTTACTAATGGAGCAATAGGGGTGTGGCCATATGTTATCATGCATTATAAATTTATTTACGTATATATATAAAATAACAGGCCTTAAAGTAACATATTATCATTTTCCTTTGAACATAAATAATTCTACAAATAATTTTGCATTATTAAACATATTTTTCGATCCAACATTAAAATTACAATCTAATCTAAGAAATAAGACTAATAAGTAAAATCTGAGCTAAAATACTAGATATAATTATTTATACTAAGCATCATCATCCAAGCGTTAAATCCCGGTTGCGTTCGGAGCATTCACTCCGACGTGCAGGGCCCCTTAATTATTATATATATATATATATATATATATATATATATATATATATATATATATATATATATATATATATATATATATATATATATTTAATTTATACTAAGCATCTGTCCATTAAGGAGAAGACGCTTTGTTCGTGTATTCTTTATTAATTTTAAGCACATTAATTACACTTCACTTCGTCTTGATAGTTTTACAACAACACTAACATAAAGGGTAGAAAAGAATATGATTTATTGCAAAACTGTCATATATGTATAGGTTTGGTTTAAAAGTCAAATATCTATTGCGCTCTTTCTTTCTTTCTAGTAAAGTACTCTCTAAAAATTAATATGTGTTGATTTACATTTTTAGCATTACTTTAGTATTTGTTCAATTAAATAAGTCGTAAAACTCAAATAAAATCTTATCTCTCTTTCTTTCTTTCTAGTCTCTCTAAAAGTAAAGTGTGATTTACATTTTTAGTATTGTTTAATAAGCTATTCGTTGGTGTAAATATTTTTTAAATTTAAATATATGTTTCTCTTTTTATTTCTTTCTAGTAAAGCTATCTCTAAAAGTTAAAACCCGTCGATTACATTTTTAGCACTGTTTTAGTAGATTGCATGCATTGCATGATATGCATTCGTTTAAATAAATTTTGAAATTCATATATTCTTTCTCTTTCTTTCTAGTAAAGTCTCTCTAAAAGTTAAGACTTGTTGGTTTACGTTTTTAGCATTGTTCTAGTAGTCGTTAAATTTAAATAAGTTTACTTTAAATAAGTTTCAAAGTTCAACTATAAGGTATTGCAATGCGTGAAGGTAATTTAGTTAATATGTAGTTACGTTGAAGTAAGCGGCGAACGCAATGTACCACTGATTTTCCCTGCGGTGCGTGTATGTGCGTGGATCGAGTTTCACTGTTGTATTATGTTTTGTCTGTGTGAGTGCGCTGCGGCAGACTCGGTGGCAACGCGCCTGCGCACCTAAAGGCTCGAGCAGACTTCAGCTTGTTTCTGTCCTTACACAAATATAACCTAAGCTTAATCGCCATAGCTCCGTCGGATATGAATTATTATTAAAGTCGACGTTTTTTAGAGCTTTTCACACACAAATAGACGCTGAATTTGTATGTATATAATGAATACATACATATATAAAACTCTTTCTAAAATGCAGTCTACGTTTCGAGTTTTGCATCCCAAATCATCAATTTTGATAAAAACACAATTATAGAAATATATTATTGTAAGACGTTTTTAATGGTGGTAAGTTTCTTGAATGATTAGTGGACTGTTTAAATATTATTATGATTATATGAGCTGTATTTGAAGATATTACATGTATGTTATTAATGTATGCGTCGCCTGCGGCGCTTCCCTCTCTCCCCAATGAAACCGAAACACTAATTAATTTCTAATCTACTTTATCATTCCGTGGGTAGTAAATAATGAATGAGAAATTCATTTTGTTTACATGTATACTATTATATTAATTTTACATGTATAACCATAATACGACTTTGTAAATAAACCTTGTATTATGAAGTTTAATTTATATGTAACTAGCTGACCCGTGCCCACTTCGCTGGGAGTTTTTGAAAGCACGCACGCAAATCAAAGTTTAATTATGTTTTGTATGTTTCATTAATCCTCGTACGAGCATGTGCGCAATTCTTGCGTGGAACGTTATTGCTATAACATATTTGGCAGGCGTTCTCGTGACCACTTTACCGGGGGTCGTTAAAAAATTTAAAACATAATTAATCACAAATATAGCCTATGTCACTCGGAAATAATGTAGCTTTTACTGGTGAAAGTATTTCAAAATCACTTCTATAGTATTAGAGATTACCGCGAACATCCAAACTCACAAACTTCACCTCATTATAATATTAGTATAGATAGTATACATTTCTATAACTTGACTATCAGCGTCTATTCATATTTCAAGGAAGTTTTCATGGGAGATGAAGATCTTTAAATGTGTAGGCAAAGATCTACGAAAAGGTGTTTTTTTAAATATTATAACGCAGCCTAACCCAATCGCAGTGGTCCGATGCGAGTGTGCGTGCCTCAGGAGGACACATAGAGACAAGTTGACGCCTTGTACGGCGCACTGCGCGAGCGCATTCGGCCGCAAGCCAATCCGCACCGCGTTTAATGTTGTAATATAACAAGCTCTGTTGAAACTATAAAACGTTAAATACTCACTGAGTGCTTCAACACCTGGAATTTGTGTTGAAAATGTTAATAATTTCCTTTGTCTTTTATTACGGTTAGTAAATAGCATGTGACGTATATATGTACGTATTTAAAACATCCTATATAAATTATCTATTAATAGTTTCTGCCCTCAAAAGATTACTATGTTTCTATATAACTGCATGCTCATAAACAGGTAATTTAATTTTTTTTGAAGTGAAAACTTTGTATAGAAGGGTAAACCGCTTAATTGCGTAACGCGTTACGGTGCCAGTCTATCTGGCTTCCCTTTCTCACGCATACGGCAGCGGTAAGCAGGCTCCGTGTCTCTCATTCTAACCCATGCGCTATATACATAAAATTTAAGCAACAATCTAAGATTTTCTAAAGTTAGACAATTTCAATATTAAATAGTTCAACTTAGATTAGTTTAAGTTTATCACTTCTGTCGGGCGTCCCGAGCCGCACACTTTTTTTTAATTGCAGGAGTTCAGCAGACAGGCAGATACAGCCCAAGTGTTGTAACAGCGGTTACCATCGCCTATAGACATTTGCAACACCAAAGGTGTACAAATGCGCTGCTTTTCTCTAAAGAGAGACTGAAAGTTACCACTAATGCCGGAATACAATTCAGTGTTGTTATGGCGACATACTCTAGACCCGGGGTGGTAGCAATCCAGACAGGCAAATACACTACCACCTGGCAAAATTGAAAAGCAACACGTTATATTTAACGTACCTATTTAGATAAAACCCTTCTTCCCTGATATTTAATGTTTATTAGTTCAATACTATATCAATTGTTTAATCTTATTTTACATCTAATTACTGATACTCAGGTAGTATTACATTTACGTATTTAGAAATCAATTACTGTATATCTGTATATATATTATTAAATTAGTTTGGGTATTTACTCATATGTATCTATTGCCTTTTGCAATAGATACATATGAGTAAATACCCAATACTGCCTGCCTTGCCTATATATATTTATTATATTATAGGTTTCCAAGTGTTTATTTATCAAGTATGTAACGACTGTCTGTTTGTGAATTTTTGTAATTCGTATTTTAATTAATAAAATAGAGAAAAATAATTTTGATGTATTTTAATACTACTTTATTTTATAATAAAACTACGTTTTAACGGTTTTACGCGCGGTAATTTATTTTATTTAGTTATAGTTTCAGTTGCCGTGGTCACGGAGACAAAGATGACATTTGTGACATGAAAACCTAAATAAAATAAATTACCGCGCTTAAAACCGTTAAAACTTAGTTTTATTATGTGTACAAGTCGCGAGAACTTAAGAAAATATTACTTTGTTTTATCTATACTAATATTATAAAGAGTTTGTGAGCTTCTAGGAAGTAATCTTTTGAACTACTGAACCGATTTTGAAATTCTTTCACTAGTAAAAGCTACATTAATCCTGAGTGGCTAGGTTATATTTGGTGTTGATTAATTAAATTTTTTTTAATGGCACCCAGCGAAGTACGCAACGGTCAGCTGTTTTACCATAAAATAATAATACGTCGGAATAACGACCGCGAATGTAGCATCAGGCGTATGGCGTGAGGAGAGGTACTTATTATGAGATAGGCTTAATACAAGCCTTAACCAGTTAAAAAAAAACTGTAAACCATTAACTTCGCCTTGAACCCTTTCTCGTTCAAAACTATTCTCGCATTACTAAGAATACATCGTGTTGTGAAAACGCCTCCACGCATTGTTGCATTTCGTTTAGAATCGATCGTCATTTCCTATGAACAATGTTAGTAGTATTCACGCCAGCACGGGAAAGCAGTATTATGAATGAAACCATAAATACTTGCGTTACTCATTAGTTCGAGTTTGTCTTTCCTGTTTTATTCATTTATCGACAATACAATATGACAGGTGTCTTCGGTGTCATTAGTCATTTTAATATTATTAACGATGCGTTCTATTAGTAGGTCACAACGACCGTCAACAACAAAATACTCCGTCAGCCGTTCCAGACATTAGCCGGAACATCCAGACAGACAGAGAAACAAAAATAGTAAAAAATGCATTTTCGGAATCTCCTATATAGTCCGAATTATCCTCCCCGATTTTTTCATATTTTTATTGCGACCTTACAAACAGACACTTGAATTTTATTAACCTGAATAGATAAACTAGTACAGTGAAGGACTAACTTATATCGTATCCTACCAATAATCCCTTAAGACTAAAAGTAGAATACTGAGCCTAGGTCATCGAAGTCCATGAGTAAGGTGCCTAGAAGGCTAGCTACGTTAACCTCACTGGACCGCCATACTGATCCGTTGACCGAGATAGGAACCAGCTCTCGCTGAAGACTGAACGAGTCCTTTTGATAGATCTTTGTAAAGGCTTATGGCCTATGGATCTCACGGTCCAAGAGTTTCAACAGCAAGCAGAAACTAGTCTTCTTCATCTCAATTATTCACTTTTAATAATAGATCATATGACTGCTTCCTTTATAAATAGGAAAAGCGTTTTAATATTAAAGAGAGACAATTCAAACAGCCTCCGTGCGAAATGATCTTTATTTAGGCTGGACGCAAACGGGCCACTGACCACAGCCACCGGTCAGTGACAAGCATTTCCCACACTTTTTCTTTTACACAGATTTGTGTCACGTGGCCGAACGACGCGGGTATCGCTACCTTGTTTAGGGCCGGCTCCCACGCTCTCACAGAATATCGGCGTGAAACGATTAGCTTTAAGCTAAGCTGTTGTTGATGTGTGTGAGTTCTGATGATCTACTTGTTTCCCCTTCTCTATCTCATAGATCTTTTCCAATCCCATGTCTCATTTCTTCATATCTTCCATCCTAACGATTCTCGAATGGTATCCTAAACGGCTATAGGCGACGGTAATCACTTCCTATGAGCTGGGCTGTCTGCATGTTGCTAGCTTCACAATAAAAAACACATGTGACCGGTGGCGTGGTGACGCACTACAGCCACTTTTGTTCCCGCGGTAGTTAGTCGGTGGCCAGTTTGTGCCCAGCCTTAGCCCCAGTTTTTCTTCAAGTTATCTACAGTTACGTAAACATAGCTCAGTATTCTCCTTTAATATTGCACAACAGTAATAACTGACTGAATCAACACATCGTTGACCGCAAACTTGGTTTATTATTTATGACTGTCTAAAGGAGTTGTTTTCAACTTATTTCTATTTTGTTTATAATGCTTATATATTTCACATCGGCTTACTTTTCATAAATAATAATGTCATCATATTCTACGTATAACATGAAATGTTTTAATTTGTAATTACAAATAAACCACAAACTATATCGGACGAAGTATCCATATTATGGTTCAAAAACTCTCGATGAGTTAAAAAACTAACCCAACAATTCTGCTGGTAACAATAATACAATTGACAAAAGAATAAAAAATCAATGAGAATCAATTTAAAACTTTATTATAAATAACACGCAAATCTGATACTACGAGTAAATTTTCTTTTCCCGGCTATATTCATTTGTTTTACTGCCGTTCTATTTTTAAATTTTCCTTTTTTTGAGATTAAGAGCCAGTCTCTCCATATTTATATAATTTAATCTAAAAAGTTTGCATACTTATTTTAAAAAATCATTTCAAAGTAATCCTGAACTTTGATGCAGTTTACGAGTCCGTCAGTTTATATAAAAACTAAAACTAAATATAAAAGGAAAATACATAAAGATAAGTTATTGGTCCCAAACCACTATCACTTACCGGGAACGTTCCCAAAAGGCTGGTGGAGTTGCCCATTGTATAGCAACGCTTTAATCTTTAGAACGTTAGGACCCCACGGACCCAGAGTTTCCACACCAAATGCCAGAAATGTGTAACCATTTTCAATAGCAGCATATTTGTGACGCTCGAGGGCCTCCTGTACGGAATTTGTAATACATTATTAAAATTATTTTTGTCTTACTGTTTTGGGGCCTACTCGTATGTGTGAGAATAATGTTAGTGTTAATTGTAATATATGTCACCTGCCCAACTGTCATTCTTTTTAGTAATTACTTAACTGTACTAACAACTCAAAATCAAAGTGGGCTTCTGTAAGTGCAAAAAATAATCGTAACAAGTGTAAAAGATACAGTGATTTTTAACTAGATGTATACACCGAGGATATCATAAACTCGGTATGGTTTTTTCGATGACCCAAATACGAGCCTCTCACGTTACGAACGTCGGCGACGGCATGTCTACGTTCACGAGTCCATAGAGTAGTTACGCCAAAATTAAAACTAACTTCGAAAATTTACACCGAAAATTTTTATCGCTTCGAAGCTTCATTTCAGTAATTAACATTACAAACTCAATTATAATAAAATAAATTATACTACTTTTTACTTTACTAACTTTTGGGAGTACAAGTATGCAGCAAGTGAAAAAGTATCGTTTTAGCGAAAACTGTGCTAATTTTTACGCATCCGACCAACTGCAAACCACTCCCGGAAAAAATCGCGCGGGATACCCGCTATAAAAAATATAAGAAATTTTATTACATTAAATTTGCTATCGATCAGTAAAACAATTACATTGGAATTCGAATTTTTAGTCTGTGCATTTTAAATCATACCCAGAAAAATTCCCGCGGAAGCTCCAGGATAATAAGTAGCGCAGAGTTTAAATCTAAGAATTTGATGTCGATCAACGAAAACTTCATTGAAATCGGCCCATTAGTTTTTACGTCAATCCCGAACAAACAGACCAGAAATCTAAACAAAAATTTGGTGCATACTTTAGAATAAAATACCTAAGTGGACGCTCGACAATACAAGTTAGAGAACCTCTGCCCTCCTTACAGCAAAGTACTGAGACTTTCAAAATGGTGGTTTTGAGAAAATCCCAAAACCCCCAAACATATTTTATTAAATATCTACTACCCACAAATAGACAAACAAGCAAGAATCTAAAAAAAATGCATAGTGTTAAAAGCCTTGCAGAGATTTGGGTAAGAAAGTACCGAAGGTACCAAATATTAACTATTTGGGCAGAGTTTCCCCTTATTGTCCAGCCTTTGGTGTGACTATTCACACCACACAGTAAGCAATGAACACCGTCTACACGCCTCACCGCCTTTTTATACCAAAATACTACGAAACTACCCTACCAAATAATAATATGACAACATTGCTATAAACAGAAATTATATCATAGTGTTGCCAGGATCATATTATTATCTATGACGATTGTCTATGTGATATTAATATACTCTATGACTGCTGTGATGGACATCGCGTAACAATAGTGTTCTCCATCGTTTATAGTCTATTCCAGTTGCTTTTTTTAATAGCTTCAAAGTTTAAATTTTTAAATGTTATAGATAGATATACCTTTAATTAACTCGTGTATATTGTTAATAACCATTATTAATGAGACATGTATTTTCCTTCCTTCGTGAAAATGTTTCGAGATATTGCATCGTGTCACATCACTAGCATACTTCGCTGTAGTTACTCAGTTATTTAGGACGCTCCTTAAAAGGTTTTCACAGCAATTTAGCTATTTTGAGTTTGTGTAACCATGTAGCATTATCAAATGTCTCGTAATTAATCATTAACTATATACAAAAGGCAAAGAACGAACTTAGGTTTCCTTATTGTGTGATAACACCGGGGATTACCTTACTAAAAATAAACTTGATTTGTATTGTTATAAATATTACCCGGTCTCGTTAGTTACCTTTCATACTCCTACATATATTATTATTAACATATATTATTATTAACATATATGTCTTTCAAGACCAGGGCCATAAAATGGCCGGACTTTGGAGGCTTGCGTGGGCCATGGGAGGCCAACACGTAGAGGCCCTTGACAAATTTAATGTAAATATGTGGCGTGACACTGACCGGCGAATATCCCTGTCTACACCATATAATAATGCACCCAAGGACAAGCCCGCCAGTGTAGGACTATTGTGGGAAATGAGGACAAAAAGTACCGGGCTATTGGGGTGAACTGTTAGTGGTACTAGCGGTCTGGGAATATGGGGACTATGGCGTCTGCCCGTCGCATTAACATATATTATTATTAACATATATTATTATGTAATGGAATTAAAAGTTAAATAACACTTTCAAAGCTTTATGATAGCTCTTGTACTGTAAATAATAATTCATAATTAGTATTTTATTTTATTCGAAAAACAAACAGTTTATAGCTAAATATATACTACTAAAGAACCATTTAATTGTTTCCACATATAGATATCTACAATGATTGCTAGTAAATACTATACAATCAATTAATTCAATTAAAAAGGGAATTCAAAAAGAACAAAGAGATTATTTTAAGACTAACTTACTAAATACAAGGGCAGTACTTTACCAGGACTGTCTAACATTTTGTGGATTCGTAATAAATAACTCAGTATCATGTGTAACAGCTTAAAGATTATAGTTAATTGACACACGATTAAAATACGAATTTGCTCTACTAGATATCCGAGAGAGAAACAATTGTATTGGATTCCGGATTAGTCTTGTTGGCACTTTTAAATATATTTTAGATAATAATTAAGGCGACTCATTTAGACTGCAATTTTATATAGCATCACTATCTGCTATTTGCCTCATTTTGTGTAAGGGCAAAATATGAAAATAGTATTAGTAGTATGAATGTCAATACCCTGTACTAAATGGCTAATCCTTATTTTAAATTTGTCATATTATGTTACGTTTTGAATTTATTGAACTACTTTTTAGCTGGTCATATCGCCTTTTTAGTGCAGTTTCATTACACGTACTGTCAAGCGGCAATTAATTTTAAATTATGATATGAATTGTATTTCGCAATTCATATAAACATAGTGCCTATTTATTATTTACATTGGTTCTCAACGATTTTTATGTCTACACGAAAATACCAAAAAGTTGAATAAGTGATTTGTGTATAGGCCTTTTTTAATAGATTGCGACCCCCACAAGAGTCGCGAACCGGGTTGAGAAACAATGATTTATGGCCGGTTCCTATAGTCAAAGTTATTTTTTTTATATGGACAGTTTTGGAGATGTTGTGCTAAGTGGTAAAAGTTACATGTTTCGCCTTGACAGGCATACATTTTTTTTCTACTTTTGTTTACAAGCCCTTTGTAGTCTTTATGACTACTTAAGCATATTATGCTTATAGTATTGATTATAGTGCTATTATATAGGTAATTACAATAAATATTTAATATTCAATTTATTATGACTCTTTTACTTATATATTATTTATACAATAATTAAATTATGGTAATGTTATAAACGATTTTATATAATTTAGTCAATATATTATGACTATATATATCATTATTCATTCACTTGCCGTATCATCGGTTGTATATTGACATTAGTTGTATGGAGCTTATGTAAAACATGTTTTGTTTTTTTGTAATACAAATAAACGGTCGGTAAGATATAGGAACCGGCAATTACGAAGATAGCTATGATATACCTAAATAGACAGGCATACGAACACAGGGACGTAATATATATGGATTCTATTTTTGCCCAAATGACTATACAACTGTAACAAATTTCACTTGGCTCGCTCTCCGACATGCTTGGTCTGTCCGAAGGCACTGCGACAGTTGAAACTGTCCATACTGCCGAAAATATGTAAGGGCAATCCACAAATCATTTGGCGACAGTGAAGGGCGTTTTAAGTTATCCCTTGGATGCTTGTTAGTCCAGTAACTCGATATAACCTAAAAATAGATCCACATCTTCGTATCATTATGTAGAGACATTTTAACGTTACTATGTTACCAGTTTTGAAATTAAAGAGTGATGAATAATCATAAATTTTAAACAAAACTTAACTTCCGAGTGAATTAGTCTAAATAATATCAGCTGTGCAGTCTGAAAACCCAACAAATCCATTCAAGGAATTTTACATCACAATACAAAAATGTCAGGAACTACAACGTTATATCATCCAAAGCTATTCATGAAGCTTGTCCGGAGCGATATTATAGCTTTATAGATTACTAGCTGTCCCGGCAGACGTCGTCCTGCCCGGTAAAAAATAGGGGTTGATCGTAGAGGGTTGAAAATGTATTTTTGTATGTTGTATCATAAAAAAATAGAAATTAAAAATTTTGTCTAAAAAATAAAATTTAGGGGTGGACTACCCCTAACATTTAGGGGGATGAAAAATAGATGTTGGCCGATTCTCATAGATACCGGATAAGCAGAAAAAATTTCATCAAAATCGGTCAAGCCGTTTCGGAGGAGTATGGCAACGAAAACTGTGACACGAGAATTTTATATATTAGATTATAGCTTTTATACAAATAAAGTGAAAGATGAAAAACATACGTCTGTGGTGTCAAAACTCAATTGGCAACAGCCGTCGCTGTGCTATCTTTAGAATCCAGTGATCATTTGTTTTGCTCAATTAAAGTGTTATAAATGTGCCCACAAACGGTCCCAGACTAATACTGTGGGTTATGCATCGGTGTTTATTTCGGGTAGGGACTGATGCACCGATTGTTCTCCCTTGGACGGTTAAATTTATTTGACTACACAGTTAAAATAGATTATAGGAATGTTTATGTACAACATTTATTAAAATTCTATGTACATCCTACAGGAATTTTCTTGGAGAGGTTTAAAGTGGCCAACGGAGAAAAAAATAATAATAATGGTTGAACATGATAAATTATAAGCCTAGCGACAAAAAACAATAAAATGATCACGATACGTAATGAGTAATGACAGTGACATTTAAATGGTAGTAGCACAGATTACTATAATTAGTAAGTTTTATTATTTTTGTTTTCTAGGCAAAGAAATCAATGTAAACTTGTCCCTTACGACGTCATCGGAGAAATAATTTTAAAATCGATTATAAAAAAACTAACGCTAAAAATACAAAAATATTCAAATTAGTATCATATTAAAAATACCCTATTTTACGTAATAAAATATAAAATCAGAGGGTATTTTTTTGTGAACATCCCCATCGAGTAGTTGACATATTTATAATATTAATATGTGTTATTGTCTATTTTCTTTTTCTTCATTGTGTGTATTGTGTATTATCTATGTATCCTATTAATTACATGTATTTGATTTGCACACCACCGTCATACACTGTTGATTACTTTCACACAATCCACAGCCCGGGTTGTCTGGAAGAGATCGCTCTAAAGGATAAGGCCGTCCTTTGCTCCTGTTTGACACGAATGACTGTAAATTACTTTATGTGTATGTGGTGAAAATAAAGTATTTCCTATCTATATAAATAAAAATGAATGACAGAAATGCCGAATGCAATCGAAGAATCGCGCGGGAATTCGTGAGCATATTCTAGTATAATAATATAAAAATTACTAAATCGAAACAACAGGCAAATCGTCTTCATACATTCTGAAACCACAGGTCTCACCTGCCTCGTTCATATAACGCTTGTGGTCCAGCGATATTATAAACAGTCTGAGATGACAGGGTGGGATTTTGGACTAACAATGGAAGGAAAATATATTCCAATTAAACTATTTTATATGCTTTATTAACAATACGTCATAGATAGTGGTTTTATTAATCATATGGGTTAATTTATAATTCCTCGTCCACATGTGTTTGTCAATAATTTCATTTTTTATATTAATCAAACAATAGTGTGGTATCTTTTACATTATATATTAAACTTTATGCATTGTAAACCTGAATAAGTTCAACAATTTAGTTTAAATTTCTCCTCTATTTGTATATTTGTTTAAGAAACTAGTAGCACGTCACAGTTTCGCCGTATCGTTTACTCTGTCCCTTTGAGTCACACTATGTTTAGCCATGAGAATACCCAGAAAATAATTCAAATTTCATTCAAATTCAAAATCAGGCTTCGATGGCAATACCGTTAATTATAAAAAATACTCAAATATTCTTTTGTTTTTATCTAATAATTTCGCACTTTATAATAAGTATATAAATATAAAGTATATTTATTCTAATTCAATATCATAAGTATCAAGTATGAGTAAAAAAATAAGGCGTGTATATACGTGTGTGTATATTTACGTTTATATATGTATGTATTCATATTGTTTTTGTACTTATATGTACTATGTTTATTTATTATTCATCATTATTAATTCATTGCACCACCGTCAGTATTAAAAATCTAAAATCCCTGGCAAGAGTTACCTGGAAGAGATCGCTTCTTAGCGACAAGTCCACCCGTTGTACTATCAGTTATCCTTTTTATTTCTGTTTTTATATGCTTTGGTGTACAATCAAGAATTATCTAGATAAGCCATAAAATATAGATAGATAGATAACACTTTATTGCACACCAAATATACATTACAAAAACAGACCATGTTTACAATATTTTCTAGGCAATATAATAGGCGGCCTTTCGCTCAAAGCAATCTCTTCCAGGCAACCTAAATAACAGAAATTGACACAGGCGAAATAGGTGGTGCAGGACAAAGGCAATATATACACAATACACAAATACTCAAACTAATTTAAGAAATACAAATACATACACATATACACAGTCATATATATAAATAAAAATAAATAAAATAATTTTTATTGTCACCAAAAATATAACAAAATTTGCCTTAAAATTAAGACTAGATGGATACTAACACCTAGACTAGGCCAAGCCTGTATCCTAGGTGTTAGTTGCTTCCAGTGACATAAACCTAAACTTTTTAACAAATTAATTCCATGTTAGAAATAAAAATAAAAATAAAACCGTATATACAATAACACATAATTTATTATAATAATTTGTGGACAAATAGTGTTTTCTGAGCAAATTTCTAAATCTTGGTAAAGATTTGACCTATCTGACAGTAAGAGGCAGAATATTCTAAAGTTTGACAGCCTGCACCGTAAAAGAATTATCATAATAGGATGAAGTGTGTGCAGGCGTCATAAGTTTTCAATGCCGAATCTTGAAAAAATTTAAAGTTGCCGCGAAGATTAAAGCAATGTTTATGCAAAGCTACGTAAATCCCTAGTACATACATACATAACTTCACGCCAGGTCCCTTGCGGGGTAGGCACGAACAACAGAGCGCCACACAGGCCATTCTTACACACCTCAATTGCTTCTTTGACATTCATAGCTCTTGTCATGCACGCTCGTCTGTTCTTAAGGCTCCTAACATCACCTTCTGCTAATACATGATCAATTTGATCATGGAAGGTGTGTAGTAATCATAATAATAAAAATACTTAGATCTTGCTCACGAGGTTACCGCTATGTGGCGGCTGGAGTCAACGAGCATTGTGCCGATAGTTGTAACCGTCAATGGTCTTATATCGAAAAGCCTCGACCGTCATCTAGAGAGGCTTTCGCTGGGAAGCTAGGTGAAGGGCCAGATACAGAAGGCAGCACTCTTGGACACGAATTGTGAAGAGGTTTCTGTCTCTGGAGCCCTAACCACCGGTAGCTTGGACCCGAAGCCCCGCTGGCGGTGATCAGCAAAATTTATATTTTTTTATTGATTATGTATTTTATTTTTTGATGTATTTTTGTAAAAGAATAATGTTATTTATTTTTTATAAAAAAATGTCTTCATATATTTAAAAAAAAATGTAAAATTTTTGAGAATAAATAAATACATAAATAATAATATTAAAAATTAAATAATAATAGTAAATAAATAATAATAATAATAATAAATAAATCCCTAGTAATACACAATAATAATATCAATGACCACTACGTAAGAATACTTTTACACTTAAGCGCCTAAACACCTTCTAGCAGGAAGCTCTTATTATGCATACATCGAATTCAATAAATAGAAGTTACAAACTCATCTTTGGGAAAACACAACCTTTAAAAATGACGTACTAAAACAACAGTGTCCATCAACTGAACGTTGTATGATGATTATTCATCATAATAACGTATGAAGCGTCTCACTGGCCAGCTTCTATCCATCTATTTTGCTCCTATCGTGACGTAGAAACAAACGGGGATTTTCCTCATAAAACCTAACCTAAATAATTGCAAAATTTACATCAATTTTAATAATAAACTGTAGGAAAATTGTTATTATATAACTGAGGATTAACTATTTTGTTATTATCCTTACAAATATTATCTAAGAAGCAATATGTAAATTCCATATACCGACATATATTTCTTAAAGTATTTTCCGTAGCTTACATATTTTTGATCAATTTATTAGTCAAACATATACTAATATTACCCCTTAAAAGTTCAACTAACGAGTTATGATCTCTTCATTTTGGGTTATTAATTCGGAAAACAAACATTTTAGAACTAGGTATTTACACTTACTATTTCTCGAGGCTCCAACCTTACAACAAGAGGAAAAAAAGACTACCACATACTTACTATTAATAAAACTATAACCATCTACTTGTTTTCACATATTGTTGGTTATATGTCTTGCTTAACTAACTATATAATATTGTTATGAGTTGCAGGACTCGAATTAAAATGGCGTTAGAATTACTATAGAGTTTATTTGAACTATACAAACACGTAAACACAGGTACAAATATAATCACACGCACAATGTCCTTCACTACATAGATTACCGAATGTAGAACACACGTCTTGCTTCGCTTTGGTTATCGCTCGATTGCCTCGTCTATCAATCTGGGAATTACTTTATAGTGCGCGGATGCAATATGTCTGCCCAATCGCCTGGACCGAATTACCTACAATCACACCTGTCTGCCATAAAAGATTACGATACACAATGGGTAGTTTTTCTAATCACAAATTTTAAACACAAAGTAAACAAAAGAAGTCCAAATTCCGAAAAGGTAATAAATTGTGTTTCTACAGGGCTGCAGGTGTGAATTTGAAACAAAAACGAATGAAACAAAATGACAAATAAATAAAAACGCACTACGTTTGTCCAAATCCGGCCCCTACGTCTGTAGGTGACCGGAGACGAACTCACGCCGTCTCGACAGCTTAATATATATATAAATATTTATTTTATAATAATCTAAACTACGTACGAGCGTAAAGCTTCGGTCGACCAAGTCCAGAAGCTTGTTTGTAAATAAATTATTTCATTCTTTGTTGTGGCGCAGATAATATTGCTGCTACACTTCAAAATAGGGATGTGACACATTACTAGGGTGGCCAACTGTATTACATTATAAAGTACATAATTTACTATGTTTTGATCACTAAATCAATTCTCGCGCTTATTGTTACGATTCTCATGATTATTTTAAAAATAATAAATCTTTATAATACTTTCTTAAGTTTTCGCGACTTGTACACATAATAAAATTTTCCTTCCACTCATTTAATATTATATAAATTTTTTAGAACTAGGCATGTTTGCTGAAAGTTTCTTGCGCCGCTTCTTCTCTTCAAGCCACAACATGTTGTGAAGCGGTGGTAAATTAGATTAGGCTCCCATAGAGTAAATAATATCCATAAACAAAATTAAAACTAAATAATTAAAATGAACAAGTGGCGGTAGGCTGAATAAAAACTTTGACAATACACGTTCGACAAATGTCATCTTTGTCTTCCGTGACCACGGCAACTGAAAAGCGGCCGAAACGTCGGATAAACCTAAATAAAATAAATTACCGCGCTTAAAACCGTTAAAACGTAGTTTTAATAAATCTTTGCTGGCCAAAGGAAAAGTAGTAATAAGTACAGAGGGAAAATCAATAATGAAACAAATGAAATTGAAATAATAATGATAAATAACGTGTACCATGTATGCCACTAAATTTCACAAAAGTACTATATTTTTACGGTTACAAATTAAACTTACTATATTTTCTTTAAAAAGAGGATGGTAAAAAAAAAAAAAAAAAAAAAAAAAAAAAAAAAAAAAAAAAAAAAAAAAAAAAAAAAGATGGTAACCTAATGTGGACAAATGTTTGAATAACTTATAATGTTCTATGCATTTAAACAGAACAGTCGGTAAAAATATCGCGATTAAAGTAACTAATGCGTGTTTTGACTCGTTTTTCTTCTGCATACTTATACTCATAAGTAACTATTTCGTATAAAATCTACGAAGATTTTTAGCTAATCAAAATTGTTTCAGTTATGTTTTAAATTTCACATTTGATTATCGTTGAGAAATGTAAGAAAGTCCAGTATTTTGAAACGGAAATTTGGGAAAATTACCCGTTCGGAAACTATCCTGTTTTCTGGGACATCAAGTAATCTACGTTCATCTCCGTTAAGTAAAGAATATATAAAAAACATGATAATCACTTTAAATATATATATTTTAACCAGTGGACAGCGTTGTGGGCTGCATTATCACTTACTATTCTAAGTTGTAACTTTGTATTCTTTTATTTAACTTGCAAAAGATGTACCTATGTATGTAAGTTCAGGTGGAATTTTGCAAGTTAAATTTGACCAACTTCCCGGTTACCGATTGAGCTGAAATTTTACACACATATGTATATATCGCCTGATAATGCAATAGTATGGAACCATGGAGCTGATCTGATGATGGAGTCGGTAGGTGGCCATAGGAACTCCTGTACCAAACAAAATAGACCCGTCGTGTTTGGATTCCTTTTACTTGTCTTGGCTAGCACTCTGCTGCTACATAATAAGATCCAAGATCTCAAAAGCTTGTATTTAAAAACCTTTATAAACAACATTTTTACTATCTGAAGTGTATTTTTTTTAAACTAGCTATATAATAAGCCTAACTTAAATATATATATATATACAATATTAAAAAATAAAAACTTTGCATTTAATTTTAATAATGTAGCAGATTGTTCCAATAATTGAAACAAAATACCCAAGGTCGTGAATTACACCGTCATTGATGATACACACTTTCAAAAAGTAGCTTTTAAGTTTTAATGTGAATTCGATTATATTCGTATTGCTGTTCAAGAGGCAACGAGGCCAGTCATTCGGGAACGTTCTTTCCTGATAGTAGTTCGCTGGTAGGTTTTCTTTTTCGTATTATTTTTGTTAATTACCTATTCCTTTATTTACAAAATTTATTTTATTACTTTAATAATCGTGTCTTTTTACTGTTATTTTTTTTGTAGTGATTTTTATTGGTATATAATAATTAGTATATCAAATTATTTAAGAGAAAATAGACTTCTATGAGGGTTGATGTTTGTTTTTGTAGTTTTAAAAAAAATCAATATTGATTGAACATTAAAATAGTTGTTGAATACGTGCGGCTTGTTTATGAGTAAGAATCCTGTTTGTTTTATATATTTTATTTTATTTATTTCGTTGAGTGTGTGCTAAAGTCATTTTATATATGTATGTGTTATTTAAATTATTGCTTTAATATATTGGTTTTAGTCTGCAATCCATTTACTGCATTATACTGTGTATATTGTTGTTTTATCCACCGTGACTTCTTTTATGGCCGCAGACGGAAGAACAGCGCTAGTCCTTGTTGGCTAGCATTATGCTGAGACTGGGTCCAGTTACGACATATTTTGTTTCTTTTCTCTTTCTATTTCTATTAACTTAGTTTTTATCCTAAATCAATTATTTTTGTTTCTTTCTTTAAAATGTGTGTCATCGAACTGCCACAAAACATAAATAATAACAGCCCAAAACGTCCCACTGCTGGGCTCGAGCCTCCTTCACACATTAGTTACTGCGATGTGCAGCTTTCATCACGATGTTTTTCCCTCATCGTTGTTAGCTCGTGGTAATTATAAAAATATGCACATTAGGTCAGAAAACTGCCTAAGAAGTGGTAGCGTTCCGGCCAGGATTCAAATCTTCTTTTCCTTTGAGTTTAGGGACGCGTGCGCTCCTACTAAGCTACCACGGATTTAATATAGCTACTCGTCGCCCGTGGTCAAAACTCGACCATAATAATTAATGTCTAAACTATACTTCTATAATCACAGATTTCGCCAAGGCTACACTGTTAATTTGACTTGAACCATAAACAAAAGTGTGTATATGCGAGTGTGTTTCAAAAACATGGTAGTCTGTGTAATGTTTATTTTTTTCGTCGCGTCTTCTCTATAGAAGTATCTAAAATTTCATATTCCTCCGTCCGTGCAATTTTCGTAGAAAGGGGTACTAAGTTTTTGCTTCACGCATTATTATATAGACAATGTAACTGCGAAGTAAGCTTTATTTATAATTTGTTATTTATCAAAAAGAAAAACACGTACTTTTCAATCTAATAATATCAATATATCTGTCGTCATATTTTCCTCTTACATCTTTTGAATACGTTAGACTATAAATCTAGATGTAAGTACAAAAAATATATGTTATATAAATGAATTAAATGGCTAATTTTTTTGCTGTAAGCTTGCCAACTTTCACACTGAATGGCTGCCCACATCTGTGTAGCGTGAATGAATCAACTAACATCCTTCTTGTGATTTGATAGTCGTTTGGAACTTATCCAGACTTGGAGACGTATGGTTTTAGGGTTAACCTCTATTGACCGATTGATTTCTTTAGTTATTTATTAGGAAAACACACAGTACCTAATACTTTTATATTATAACACGTTGCGAATCAGTTTACATAGATTAGGAAGTATTGATTTAAGATTTTTTAATCAATATATATATACTAGCTGCTACCCGGCACCTACATACCGCCTCAGAATCAACTTTAGTAAAAATGTGGTCAAAACATAACCGGAACGAAAGTCAAACATTTGACATTCAAAACCAAAAAGAACTTCAATTTTATGTTTAATTTGATTTCTGAAAGTCTTTTATTTAATTGATTGAAATGTTTGACAGGTAGGAATAGTTTTTAAAGGAAAGCGAAATTGTTGTTTTTACTATATTCCAAGCATTTTTTCATATTTACGCACCTTTAAAACCTTCCCTGGACTTCCACAAATAATTCAAAACCAAAATTAGCCAAATCGGTCCAGACATTCTTGAGTTTTAGCTAGACTCAATTGATTTAAACATATAATATATACATAATAACTATTAAAATAAACCAAGTTCTACATAAAAATTATAAACTGAAATTAAACTACACTATTATTTCCGTTTATGGAACCCACTGCCACTAGACAAGCTAAATCCACATCGTCTTTTAAACTGATAGTTGCTAATTATCTCTCTCAAGTCTAATAATGCTGCTGATTCTATATGTAGTATGATATGTTTGTATAATATATAAAGTAAATTAGTATATTCTTTTTACTTATTCTTGGAATGTTTCACATTATTTATTATTTCACCGCCACGGTTATGTTTTAATAGTTTCTTTAGTTCAGTGGGTTGCCTGGAAGAGACCGCTTCAGCGGAGAGCGCTTAAGCCCGCTCTTTGTTCAACATTTATTGTACCTAGTTTTAAGAATGTAGTTTAAATCTTTGGTGAAAATAAAGTGTTTCCATTCATTCATAACTACAGTTACAAAATAACATAATTTATAATTAAAAATAGACACCAGATCACTGGACGTATTTCCACGTTGGATAACAACGTGCGTTGTCTTAGGTGCAAACTTTTTTTTTGGACACGCGAGACCTCAATTAGACGCGTTGAGAGGTCTCGATAAAGTCGATGAGCTCCAGGCCTCCACGCACCATGGCCTCAACCCCGAAAGCCACAAATACGTACCCAGGACATATTTGTGACGTTTCAAGGCCTCCTGGTGTGCAGCACCAGCCCCGGCCTTCACGGCTGTGTCTATAAGATGGGATTCCACCAAAGTATTCACACAAGTTGCGTCCCATACTAAGGGGCGTCGTGATTTTTATTTTATTACCGTATATTGTTTCAACGTTTGATTTCTAAATGCGTCTCTTTTAAATTACATGTCTAATTCGCTTATTATTTTTTAGCAAAAAGTTTTTTGCATCTCCAAGTGTAAAGTTGACTTTTCGAGAATGACGCGATTATAAACGATAAATGTGTCTGGTTTTGTGTGACCGCGATGACAAGTTTACACTCCAGACAGCGTTTTACGAAAACCAAAATAAAAATATAGGCACACAGCCAACTTTCTGATCGTAATACAATCGTAATATTTTTTAGCAAGATATACTCGTTGCTATAGGATTATATAAATATAAAATAATCATCTGGAGGGAACTTCCCACCAAGGTGACGCCTTTAGAATAAAATAGAATAGAAAACACTTCATTGTTCACCAAATAAACAATTTCAGAATGAATATTTAGAATAATTTAACGGCAAACCGAATGGCGGCATTATCGCTTAAACCGAACTTTTCCAAGCAACCTGACGCCTTTAAAATACGTTTTGTGTTTCTTAAATAAATTTAAGCAACCTTACACAAGCGACCGTTAAAGTTAAGAAGATAATAGTATCATGTCATATTTCAACTTCATTCCTTAATGAAAAATTTGAAATTTTAATATTAATAAATAATTGACATATAATCGAATCCAATGCGAGAAAACTTAATTTATTTTTAATGTACAGTACCCAGACCGACAACATAATTGACATACATAAATTATAATATTATATTTTATACTTAACAATTATAGGTAAGAAATTATATAATAGATACATGGTATATAATAAAATAATATGAAATGTTTTGCGAAACTTACTGAACGATATGTTTTAGGAACAACACCTGTATCTAATTACACTTATGCAAAAATATATATTTCATTTCATATAATATAAATAAAAACTATAATTTTGTAGCGCATCGAACTAATAATATCAAAGATGATTATGACATATTCTAAATGTATTCATATACTTAGGAGAAACCATGCCTATTTCTTCTCTAATGATCAAATCCAGTATTTCGTGTTGAAATAGATATCAATTAAAATATGAAATATATAAACCACTAATTCGAAAATGATAATTTAAATTATTTAAACAGCGATCTAAAGTAGCAATATAAACTAGTTTTAAAACATAACTTAAACAAATGCTAAGTGATGATTTTAAGTGTATCTAATGTATTATTAATAAGACGTTAATGAATTATTCCAATAAACATAAGAATTCGCTAACAATGTCTAAAAATTAAATTAACACTTACATGTTATTTTTTTGAAGTGAAACTTCAATATAGACGGGGGGGTCTTACAATGTTGCGCTCACGACAAAGTGTCACAGTCACGTGGTCTAATACTTACATTTTTAAACTCGTGATATCTTTCGAATGGAATGTCTGAATTGAAAAATTCAAAACGCCATATAAAGGTATTGAAGCAGTCTTTAATATGAAGTAATTTATTTTGATAAGGATTAATACCAATAAACTTTTTCTAGCGGTGGCATTTTAATAAAAAATTAAAATAAAAGAACACTTATTGTGGCATAACTATAATAGTTAGACATATGCTGTCGCCACATTATTTGTAGATAATGATGTGTTCTGCAAAGTCGTAGTACATTATTTCATTACAGGTTTTCAAATTGGACAAGTACATTAACAATCTGCCCGTAACACTTCAGGTTGAAAGTTTGTTGCGATTCATTTTGTCACTTGTCAGTTGAAGATTTTCCATTTGTCCGTTGCGATTCGTTTTTCCACTTGTCCGTTGAAGTTTCACTTCTAATATGTGTCCCAGCACACATTTCGATTTTTCAATAATTCTTTTACTGTACAGGTTATCCGTCTCTGGAATGAGTCACCTGTTACTGTTAGACAAGCTAAATCATTAACAATATTTAAGAACATGACAAAAAGGCATTACCTGCAACATAGTGATGTTTGATATTTTTACGTATATTTATGTATATACATACACATATGTATATATTTATGTATATAAGGTTACCTTTGACAAATATAAACTGTGTTATTCCTGTCTCGGGTTGTCTGGAAGAGATCGCTTCTTAGCGATAAGACCGCCTATTGTGCACATTTAGAATATTTTTAGGCTATAAGTATTCATCGGTATTTTCTGTAATGGTGTACAATAAAGTGTTATCTATCTATCTAAATGGCTTTTCAGCTTATGGCCAATTCCTATATCTCATCAACCCTTAGTAATTTGCCTTAATATCGATCAAATGTTAACATACAAGTAACGTCAAATTCAACGAATGAATAATAGGAACATCGAAGTTATATGTATATGTTTATATATATGTTTTAAATTACCCACCTAAATCTGTTTTAAAATGTTATTCATATGTTTATGTATTAGCAAAAACAAGGTATAAACGTAATAATTGAATGACTATTACAAATTATAATATTTTAACTGGTTACGTATTCTCTGAAAAGTTTACACCTCATTCTATGTTGTATTGACATTATTGTTATTAAGTTCTATTTGATTATAAAGTTAAATAAGTAGTACAGACTCGTTAAATAAGCCTTTGACTGATTCATATTATGTTCAGTCAAAGGATATGCATAATATTTAAAGTCAACTCTCTAGTTATGACTCAAAAGTCTAAAAATACAACTCGCAGATATTACTCAACAATTTGGTAATAACTTATGTAAATAACTGTTTTTACCCTCACGTTCAGAAGAGCTAATAAAAGTATAGACGGAGCCTACGTGAATAAAAGCGTCAAATGAAGTGAAGCATATGAAAAAAAGACAGTGTGCGTATCGGGACGCTCGACAGATGACAGAAGTGATTACTGAAACTAATCTAACGTGAAAGATAGGAAAGCCAGACAGACTGGCACCGTAACGCGTTACGTAACGAATAACGAACCGGTTTACCCTCCCATAAGGAGTTATCACTTCATCTTTGCACTCACTCAAGCATGTGATTTCTGTCTGTGTCATTAGTAATGTATCCAATGCAAATTGTTGAATTGATTTCCGTCTATGGTTAGTAGTAATGTGTCTTTTGCAAACTATTGAATTCCCTAACACAAATAAAACGCACACACACACACACATTGAAATCGCAACCGCTGTGGCTACAAAAGCGAGCTAATTTTATGGAAAATATCCGAAGTCCAAAGCGGAGATCAGCAAACCATTGTGTGCAGCGAACAACGCCATCGACTGGCGTACGTCGCAATCATAGACGCGATGATTTGAATAATGAAATTACAATACATAGTATTTTTGACACAGACCATTCCACCGTTATCCGTATCAATTCGATTATTTAATACTAACGGTCTTAGTCATAAAGACTTTCAAGAGTTCTTTACGAACCTTAAAGAAGATTTCAAACGTACTCTAACTCTCTATGAATAAGACTGTAAGTTCTCGTAACGCACTACAGCGTTATCGTCTTGCTGTTTAAAAATTGGCTTCCTTTAACCAGCTTCACTTTGAGATCTCGGGTCTTGCTCTACCTATTTCGTTCCTTTGAGTCGATAGATAATACTTATTCTGAACCCTCAAATAAATATTTTTTTCAGAATGGTTGATCTATAAAAAATTACCAACCAAAACTGTTACTTTCGATTTTTGTATTTTTTTAAACTGACTTTTCACTAGCATTCGCAAATCAATCCTAACTTGCCATTGCAGCTTTAGCAAGAAAAAAAATTACTTCATTTTTTCATTACTGTATTTCTTTATTATACTACTTACACATGAATTGGTCAGCTTAATTTTTTCTACTTTCGAAAGAGTTTTTTCTTTAAAAAAGAACAATGTAGAGACACCATCTATTAGTGTACAAATATGTCGTCCTTTGAGCAATGGGAAATAACTGCATGTCAAAATTATTACAACCAATTAGCTGCCCGCTGCGACTGTGCCTTTGTCTGACACACCTTAATTAGCGGCATAGACACTGATTAGTTCCATAAATAATGTTACATTGTCTACCAAGAATTTACATTTCAATTTTGAAACAACTTTAAACACTGATACGCGTTGCATACAATTTATAACGCTGCAATATGAGCTTTTATTTATTGTTTAGGTTTATGGTTTGGCAGCTAGGCCGTTAAGCCAGATCTTAGTTTACAATATAGTTTCTCCATTTTATTAAGTAGCACAGCTGAAATGTCGGTAATCAGCTCTAGTGCCATTCAACAGAGTGACTACTCAAAAACTATCAATATCCTACAACTATTGTTCATTTTAGAGTAATTTTACACATTTTTAGCAAATAAAACTGCACAGCACAAAATCTCCTTTCAGTTCCCGCCAAAAACTCTATGCGCTCTTAAAAATAATCTACACACAGACAGACAAAAAAAAAACCAAAAACGCCAGTTATGATACATTCGTTAATGTCATTTAAACTTTTCTTTTTGTTATATGGTTAGCTTTATTTATGTATTTAACCAGTTTCATTTGGTTAGGGATTTTTAGGATTAATTTTATAATTATGAAACGTGAGAATCTTGAATGGCGAGCTAATAATACACAATTAAATTATTATAAACAAATCAGGGATCATAAATAATGACTTTGCTTCACTTTTTACAATCTGTCGAGTATGATTATGAAGGATTGATACATCAGCCCCAACCCACCACGAAGAAAAAAAACAAAACATACCCGGGACACTGTCATTAATCGCAGAAAATCTTGGTTCAGAGCAGATACAGTTTAAAAAGGGCAAAATAAATAAATACACAAATGGCGCTTTGTCGGTGCAAGACATATTTACATTGATTGGGGCAAATTATAGAGCTTACATGTTGAGAAATAAGATATAAAATTGCACGTTATTCGGTTTGACAGGTGCGTAATTAAGTTGGCAGGTTAACCAGACAGACTGGTTGCCTCTAGTGGCGTTGAACCGTCCAGGTGGTCCTTGGATTACTAAAGATAAATTTAATACAGCATAATAATAGAGTAGTTAGCGATTGACGTGCCCCGCCGCGGCAGCTCGCAGGAATCAAAGAGTACTCTTCGCGCGTACATTTGTACTACTTGAGAAATGTCAACGCCTATTATTATGTATGGAGGGTTGAAAAGCTACCAATTTAGGTGGCATCATCATAACAAGTGGAAAGATTTTAAAAACAGTGCCAAAAAATATTAGAGTAGTATAGTAAATTAAGGGAAAAAAGACTTGCGCTATAGCGGACTTATGTAATTTATTGAAGTGAAACTTCTTTACCGTCGTTGGAAAAAATTTACCGTCACAATTTTCGGTTACGCGTCACATTTTTCGACAATCCACATCCAAACGTGATGGATTGTGAGACGAGCATTGTAATATTTCTTAAATTTATTGTGTTTTAATTAATATACGAGTTTGATGATATATAAATCATTTATTAAGTATGCTACACACACACACACACACATATATATATATGTCGGAGGGAAGCTTTAATTGGACGTATTGTTGACTGGATGTATAACGCACAATATCATTTGTTTACATTTTAATTACTTCTAAAATTCTTAATTTAATTTAATTTGATTTATTAAATGTTTCTATAACTTAAAGATCGTTCTAACCTAATAAAAGTTATGAATATTGTAATTTAATAAACGACCAATGAGAGCAGAGCATGTCTAGAGCGGGGTTTGATGCGCCCTCTATACTTTGAGTAGTATCTACTTGGGTAGACTGAGGAGTTTTTGTGGCACAGTTGGTTGATGGCAATAGGTCGAGTTGGACCATGGAGTATTTTAAAGAAAGTATTGAAGCTGGACGTATGAGCGGTGCCCTGAACCCGCTGCTCGGTCTAAACTATGTTAAAATGTGTTTTAAATCTAAATTAAAGTGTATAAACTGTGGCCGTTGTGTTTTATGCTCGCATTTTATCCTGATGACGCCCACTAAACCTGCAATAACTAAAGGAGATGTCGTGAGAACGAGGCCGTTCATATATATATATATATATATATATATATATATATATATATATATATATATATATATATATATATATATATATAAAAGATCAGCAAAATCATAATTTAACTTTATTTAACCAATTTCTGTAAAGTTGCATATAGTAGATCATTTTTCGAAAAATAAGGTCATAAAGAAGTTGCACTTCTTACGTGTGTATACTAGTACACGCACACATGTTTTCTATCATAGCAAACATCGATATATATGGGGTTCCATTAGTAGCTCACAACGCCCAAAATGCTCAGTTAGCTGTTCCACAAGGCGACCGCTGTCGTTGTGGTCGTGGCGAAAACGTCACTAATGACGTCATAATTTTCGATCACTCAACCCTCACAACGACCCATGTCAAGAGGTGGGTCGAATAGCCGTTCCACTTGGGTTTACGATTGTAATGCGGACAAGCAAGTGGAACGGCATAAATTGCAGACGTGAACGTAGTCGTTGTGAGTCCATAATGGAACATAGCTTTGGAAAATTCAATTCAAAATAAGTTCCACTAGAGAACACTTTTTGAAGGTCATACATATAGGTTAAAATTTAATTTTACTTCCTAGTCTATGTACACCGCTTCGCAACGTGTTATTGCTGTTAAGGAGAAGAAGCGGCAAGAAACTCCCCAGCAACACGTCTAGCTAAAAAAAAATTCTTCATATTTCTCTTATTCTATTTATATCTCAAGTTCTTTTTTTAAAAGTTTTATACAGAAGTATGTTAAAGAATGACTTTTGAAGAATTAATATTATGATGCTATCAATTTTTTTTCCCAAATAACGTTATTTATCTCCAAAATTAGCAGTTTTTATCAAACAGGATCTATCATAATAATTTGGATCGGTAATCAAACAGTATATATGACATACCGCACAGATTAGTCACACTCTTAAATAATACCTGCTTGCAGTTGAAAGATGCTAAATTGTTGATAGACTGACTGCATACACAACTTCGCCTATTCACGTCACGTTGAAAACAATGCGCTTCTTCGTGCAACGACTTCAAGTAATTTTATGTTTGCATATACTAGTTGATTTTGTAATTCTATTTATATAAAGATAAATACCTTCGGTAGAAAATTCATGTTATTTGTCTGGAGTTTGTGTCAAATTTCAATCAGTTGTAAGCAAATAAAAGCAAAGTATTCGAGCTTCAAGCTCTTAGAGTAAACTCCCAAAAAAAAGTCGATTTTGGAATAAGAAGCCCATCGTGCTCAAAAATCGAGACAGACGCGGGAAGCGACTTTGTTTTATATGTATAGATATTTAAGCCACTTCAGAGATATTGTTGCAATAAGTTCCCTTACAATTTTTTATATTTAATGATGTATGGCAGCGGAAGTTGTGTATGACAGAAGAAGCATGAAATTAGGATAAGGATAAAGTATACGTGCGGTTAGCTTGAATGATATGATAAGGAACAGTGTGCAATCGGAGAATTGTCTGTTTTTTGATTTTCACCCCAATATAATATAATTTAATATACTAGCTTAAGTAATAATAAACATACATACATACATACATAACTTCACGTCAGGTCCCTTGCGGGGTAGGCACGAACAACAGAGCGCCACACAGGCCCATTCTTACACACCTCACTTGCTTCTTTGACATTCATAGCTCTTGTCATGCACGCTCGTCTGTTCTTAAGGCTCCTAACATCACCACCTAATAAACATAAATATATATATATTAATTTCATTTATTTTGGTATCAAACAGATATATACATTTCAACTTAAATTGACAGTTACAATAAATTTGTTCTAATAATCTTACAGTGTCTAAAAATTGTTCAAAATATTATTTATATTTATCAAAATATATATTAAATATTGATTAAATATTTAACTAGGGGTTTTGACAGACGTTATCCTGCCTGAAAAAAGAAAATCTATAACCCCATTCCAGCGCCACCTACCGGGTCTAATTGTGAATCTAACCATCTCCACCACCACTATTTTTTTTACACCTTGCGTTCCATTATTGAAATTTTAGTAGGGATCTCTAATTTTTTCTAGTAATAAATATAGCCTATGTCATTCAAGGATATTGCAGCGTTCTAATGGTAAAAAAAAATCGAAATCGGTCTAGTAGTTTTTGAGATTAAAGGTTACAAACATACAAAAATACAAATCTATCTTCTTTATAATATTAGTATAGATAAGTTTATATAGGTAGGTGTCTGATAACTTCTTGCTACATGATCTTAGAAAGGATTATTAATAGTCCCGTGTTATTAAGTCCACCGACAAAGTATAGGCTCGAATTAGGAGCAACTTATAAATGCCTAAGCGCACTTAGAGCAATTATATGTACCCGCAGCAATCAACTGGTATCATTAATTATCAGTAAACTGTTGCGAAAAAAGGAAAATTGACGTAATATCCGAGTAATGGTGGTGTACACAGGATATTTTAACTGACAGCAATCGACGTTTAGGCTGAATACACACTTGATCATTAAACACTGTGAGAAAGATTATAATAAGTAGTAGATCGTAAAGTTTCTGTTGTGAATGCAGCTCTATTAGAGAAATAGACAATTTACCCGCAACTCTTATCGAAATGGATTATTAGGATCATCCAAAATATTTTTAAATCTACTCAGCCGAATCAGTCAAGCGGCGTAAATATGCAACCCTAAGTGAGAGTTGCGTTTGTGCAGTTTGCTGTTGACATGCTTGTTACGAATGGGCTTTACGCCATTACCAAGTGCTTTCAAAATGTTAAATCAGACTCTTCAGGTGATCAGAGGGCTGGTACCCGAGATAACAGATCAATATAGAGAGCCATCCAAATAACCTAGCCAGCCTTATGGGTACCTTACCCATAGTATGCTGGTGGCCTGGCTCAGTATTTCTACTTAATTTTCTCAAAACTTCATCGTATTAATGTATTTACCAAACAGTATCAGCGATACTGTTCTTGTCGCTATAGCGACTAGTTTGTTACTAAATTTGCAAATGGCACCAAAAACAATGTAATTTTCACGTGATTCTAGCAGACAAAAGTAATAAAAATGTTCCTGCTTTTCCGTAAAAGCCCCTGACCTTTTTCTCGTTCATAAATTCATTAACGACTCTACAATATACTTATGAGCTGATATGGGATGATATCGAGGGCTTCTGGGCGTATGGTTCTTATGGGCGTATGCGTAAAAATGCCATTTTGTGTTGTTTACTAAAATCTATGCATGTTACAATTAAGAAAGTCTTACCACTAAATAGGGATAATCCAAATTTCAGCCTTATGCAATCAACTAGTTTTGTTTTATTCACAATTTTGTCTCTTGTGTAAAACTGCGCCTTTTTTCTGTAGCTCAAGGGTTATAAAGCCCTCGATAAATAAAAGATATACATATGTTCATAATTTAAAATGACAGAGCGCAGCTAGTGTGTTAGAGTCCTTAATTGGCCTATTGCCTAGCAAGCCATACGGCTGGTACAAAAACGGTTGTGCCAGTGTGCGTAAGCGCACCATGTAGACAGCGAGGCGGCAACTGCGTTCCAAAGAAAGACTGGTTTCTTTCTAGATTGGACTCGATAATCTAATGTAAATCCAACATATTATAGAAAAAGTTAACAGGCCTAACGTGTTTAGACGCATATAGATATTGATAAAAGTAACACCACCACCACAATCAGTGGTTACTGTAATTTAATTAAGGGCCGATATTTCTATCACAAGATAAAAGTTACTCTATACAATAAAACACAATATGGTAAACAAAAAATGACAGTTGCATGAATAAAACAGTTGAATTATAACATTTTTGCATCTGGTCAAATTATAATTATTTGACTGATAACAAAATTAACGAACGCGAAAAGTTGAAGAAACTTTAGTTTCATACAAATTCAATGCTTTTTTATATTATATAGGTTTGGTTAGGTTAGGATTTCACTCATATTGCACCTGGTATCAGATAAAAATGCTGTCCACGCTGTGGTCCGTTTACCCAGAAGATACTTGGACATTGTGAAAACATCTCATTTTGCATAAGGATATTACAACTTTTTAAATGAAGGAATGAAGAATCTGGCTAGCTGATTTCTATGAAATAAGTATGTGCTTTTAAACTTTCTTAACTTTTGATGAGTCAACCTCTTACACGAGCAGACATTAAATATACTCGTACCACAATTGATTAATTTATTACATTCTATAGGCATCGACGCGACTGCTCTTGTGCATTTTAATAAAGACCCATTTAGTCAATTACCCACATGACGTTAAGACATTAAAAGATCACAGAGATAAAATGCATACAATGCAAAGAATACACAATTTCACGGATAGAAAGTCGATTGCAATTCAGTTGTTGATCTTACAAGCTAAGTTATCGGTGAGACGGTGACACTAAAACTTATAATGCTAGAGACAATTCAAATACTGCCCATATCAATACGATAATATGCGCAGAATGCTGCGATGTTATTAGATCACGAGAATAAATATTTGTTTAAATTTAGGAAGTAGTGCTATAAAAATCTATTAAATTGATTCGAAACCTCTTCATAGAGCTCAAGATCTTAAGATCCACGGGCCTTAATAGCTAACAGCTCTGTTGAATTCATTAAGGTTCACTATTGTTTTCACTTATAACAGGATTGACAATGAAATACGTGTTTACTCATAAAGGTGTATTTTGCGACTGACCGCCAATAGAATTTAACAAAGGTTAAATATAAACTCAACATACCGGCCCCCGAAAAACACTGTTTTTCATCCAAACTATAAATTAATATCATTTAGCAATGGACTGTATCTTCAACTTAAACAATATTAGATTGTAAAAAAAATATAAACAACTTAGCATAACATAAGTAGTAAGTATTAAACAACCAAATTACGTTTTGAGAAAATTAAGATAATAATTCTACTTGTTTCAAAAACCACTCTTTTCAAACTGTTTTTCAAAGAACTGTGAAAGCCTGGTAAGAAATTGTTTCTTTCTAAAAACAAATTTATATTGCTTTTTAGTAATTAAATTTTATTAATTTCTTTTTCACTTGCCATAACGAAAGTCTTTGTTGCTCTTTGCATCTTTTTATCTCCATGCTCACTTCTCTGCAGATACTTGGTTCCTCATTTGTCCAGAAAGTATCCATCCTAAACGTGTTTTTTGAGCTATTATACCTTCAGGTGACTTGACTAATCCTGCTTCTATAATCTTACAGAAAACTTCTGCACCCAGCAACAAATGAATTTTGCTTGGTTTGTAATAGCTAGGATCGGCCAATTGGAAATATCCAACTTCTGGCCAACTCATTGTGATACGAGTCGAGGGTAATTTTTTTGAAATCGTCTCCAAAACGTATGCAGGCACTCGTATTGTATCACTTTTACCAAATCGCGATGTAATTGAGAGATCAATCTTGTGTTTTACAGGTATCTGTTCACGTTCACCTACTCCATAAGCTACACCATCAATGTTAGTTCCATCTAAATCTAAACCCAATAATTCAACTGATTCGCGTGATATGAACGAAGCTTCGGATCCCTGGTCAATCAAAGCTCGAAGTGTATGTGTAGTACCATCCTTAGAATCAATCTGCACTTGAGCTGTAGCTAGTAACACGCCATGATCAGTTTGCCTCTTAGATAAATGTGTATTCCAAATGGACTGGTCTAATTGTAATTGGTTCTCTTTAGTGTGATATTTATTATTGCCCTGATGCAGCAAAGAATGATGTTTCTTTCTGCAAACTCGACATCGTGCTGTATTTTTACATCTCAATACTTTGTGGCTAGGTGAAAGGCAGTTAAAACACAAACCCTTTTCTTTCACCAGTTCTCTTCTACCGACAACAGATTGTTTACCATAAACTTTGCAATGAAATATGTAATGATTACCGTTACAATAAACACATAAAGGATTGTTCATCCTTCTTTTTTTGGGAAATTTCATGAATCCATCCTTCTCGATTGTAACGTGAAATGAGTTGCATAATTTACTTGTTTGATATTTGTAACTTGTGGTGAAACTAGTAATCGGAGCGGCTAATTCTAAAGTACGAAATTTGTATTCAAGAAACTTCTTCATTCCCTCCCAAGAAGGTAGCTCATCATAGTTTTCTTTATATGTGTATTCTTCCCACTCTTTTAAGGATTCTTGATCGAACTTCTGGCTGATTAAAAACACTATGATGGGGCTCCAGGTGGCAGTAGATACATTCAATTCGTTTAAGCTGTTTATACATTCCGTAGTAGTATCGAGTAGAGCCTTGATCGTAATAGGTGACTGATTAGCTATTTTCTTCTGTCCAAAGATTTTTCCTAAAATAGAATTTATCATCATCCTTTTATTACCGAATCTATTCTGTAGTAATTTCCATGCTAGCAAATAATTATTCTCCGTGATTTGAAATTGTCGTAACAATATCTCTGCTTCTCCCGAAACACTAGTTTTCAAGTAGTATAATTTTTGAACATCACTCAACGAAGTATCGTGGACTAATGCTGTAAACAAATCTTGGTAACTTGGCCAATCTTCATATTTTCCCGTAAATGTGGGTAACTGTATTGTCGGTAACTTTGCAAACGACGCTTGATTAATTTGTGACGACATCAAATTTTCTGCCGTCTTCGGGTGTGATTCAAAACTCGAAAGTAGTTCTGTCAAATCTCCTTGTAAACATAGGTACAACTCTTCGTATGTATAAAATTCTTCATTCAAAAAGTATGGTAAAATACCACGTTGTTCACGTGGTGTACACTTCATCAAATTTGAATTGGCTTGATTGAAAGTATTCCAATAACCTTCAAGTGTTTCTTTTCTAGTTTTGATATATCCTTCCGTTAGTCTATGCTTCGGGCACTTCTTTAAGTTAATTTGTACTTTTTTAAGCATATTCGCCATGTCTTCTAGTACAGCTAAATAATTAGCTTGTTCCGGAGTTGGTTGTGCCATTTCTAACGATTAATATTGACCAATATTATTGCACCCTACGATATATTTACATATCGTAAAACGATTCGAAGTCTTCCCAATTCAATGCTTTAGAATGTATATCAGTGTGTAAACCACCATCCATAACTTTGTATACATACGTATCTAACCTGTTTGGTGCGGTGGGCTCGAGCGTTGAATCGCACGAGTGGATGTGTCGTCCGGCTCGATTTTCGACCATATGTTGAATTCATTAAGGTTCACTATTGTTTTCACTTATAACAGGATTGACAATGAAATACGTGTTTACTCATAAAGGTGTATTTTGCGACTGACCGCCAATAGAATTTAACAAAGGTTAAATATAAACTCAACAAGCTCAAAGAAATCACTGAGGTGATATATATTTGTTGAATTCAGATGCGTGAAGAAATTTAAACGTCTATATTGTTAGCTTAGATTTAGTACATTATCGCTACCATCGATTTAATCTTTTTTAGATTAAACCATGCAATATTGCATCTATCCAACGATCCTACTTGACCACCAAGCCCACTTCAATATTGTGCGGTTATGGAATATGCTGCAAATTTTTCCCGTCATCCGCAGAGTCAAGTACAATCTTCTAATTGATGCAGACTCATCTCAAGCGAATAAGGCTGGAAAATTCTGAATGAGGTCGTATCGCAAGGAGATAATAAATATAATAGCCGTGGACGTCAGCCTGATAATTATGATGCAGTGTCGTTGACTTAGGCAATAAACTGCGATTCATATCTTGTAACGGTGCTCGATGAGTGTCGTTTGCAATCAATTTTGTTAAATTAAGAGAAACGAGTTTTGGTGACGCATGAGGAAGTCAGCCCAAGGGATTCGAAAGTGGAGATTCATGGTCCAGTTTTAACTTACTTAAATTTAAAATATTAGTCTTAAATGTAATGTTCCAGGTTAGTTATAGTCGAGTTATAGACGATGAATTAATCTGTCTTAATTTTGAAAATAGGACGAAAATAAGCAAATCGTAAGTCATTTTAACAACCTTCCATAATCGCTTATGGCAAAGGCTAACTATTTTACAGAACTCTAATTATGAAATAAACCGTCATAGATTCAAAAGGGTTCTGATTCTATATCAACTAGATGCAGCCAATTAGATGGCTAGGTCGTTGCGTGACGGTCACACCACAGTTGTGGACCAATCAGCAATATTAACCACGTGCACACAATCTAGGTCAACGAGGAATTACGATGGCTGAAAGGCGTACTCATCTACGCACAAGAATTTCTTGTAATTGCCTTTGTGATTGATCTCATGATCAATCAATTCCAATATAAATTATAATATAATAATCATTTTAACGTTAGGGAACAATCAGGTTTTCTTATACATGATTAGGAATCAACAAAATATTGCATTGGTATTTTTACATCATCAAGACTGCTATACAAATTTAAGATTAATTCATTTTAAGTTAAGTAAAAATACTACTACTTTGTATCCATTTTCATAAATGGGGTTTAAATGTCAGACTTAAGTAATATAGAAACTGTCTAATTTATCTTATAATAACGTATGAACAGAATTCATTTGGATGGATTATAGTTAAATTATAGAAAACAAGGATATATTACGTAAAAATTAATGCTTTATATTTTGATATAAATAGAATGCTAAAAAATATGTTAACGCAACACTTTCTATAACAATCGATTAATTACTTAGATAACTTTTGCAATAAATTCAAACCCGTTTTAATTTTAATTTAACGCGAAAGATTTTAGGATCGTCTGCATGAACGACGACTTATCTTTGTTAATGCTTTATTTACGCCCTTAGGAGCAATAACAACGTCAATAATGCCATTTCTAGTAACTATTACGAGTATTGATTGCATTGTTACAAGACAATTCGAGTCAGGCCCATTGTCAGATGCCAATTAATCGTCGTCACTATTTTTGTACGCACTTGTATGCATGCCGGCTATTTCAGAACGGTCATTACATGCCTATTCATCATGACTGCCCATTATAACATAATTTTTGGGTCATGGGCTTGGGAAATTTTATGACGTATCATTTTTACCATTATCGTTATTTCGATTAACTTTAACGCATAAAATAAGATTTAGCTTAACATTTATCTCAGAAATGAAATTAAATAAATTTTGACCCGCATAACCATTATGACGTTGTTAGGGTAGGATAATATTCTTTAATGATATATTTTACCTAAAGTTATTATAGTTAAATATTCAATTATTGTGTATTTTATAATAAGTACATGCTGAACTTCAATCCACTTATGATCTAGACAAGATTCTCTAAACCACCACTTAGCTCTACATATAATTTTTTAGTTCAATTATATCACAAATGTCTATCCATTACTCTGCAGGTCAAGAAATATTTTGACCAGTTAATTAACAAGGAAAAGTATTAAGGATTCTAATCATTTTGCTTCTGGTAATCGACTTAAACTCTATGTCCCAAGTGTAGTCTAGTGGTACTGAATATAATATAACTAACTACTGTTATCTTGAAGCATATTTAACGTTGATTCGTGTAAGTTAATAATATCAGCTCCTAAACAAGCCACAAGTTCTGATCTCTCCAATTAGTCAAAGTAATCTGCGTGTAAGAAGATATCCTGTGGATATTTTCGTGCACCAACCGACAGTGGTCAACATCGTCATCATTATGATCTTCATCATTCTAACGTTAAAACTCAGTTCCATGCAGAGTGTTTGCTTTGAAGGCCAGGACCGCCTTTTCTGCTTTTTCTTCTCCTCTTTACGCGGTCTTCAATATCCGTATCCAATATCCTTCATGTCACACCAGCATTACTTAGGACTTCTTACCCCTTTATCAAATCCTAACATAGATGTCATAGCGAACTACTTCTTCCCCAAATAAGTAGTGATTGTATACAATCACCATTTTGCCTCAGAGATGTATCTTTACCAAGATCTTAATGCATTTTATTACAACAAGACGCTGGGGCCTTATTCTCAAATCCAGCACAATTAAGAGCTGTAACAGTAAAATAGTAGCAATATTAAATTATGCAAGGAAGTGATAACGACTCTCAATTTGTGACTAGATTTGTCCATGCATTCGTCGGGAGGTCAGACGCGAAGGTTGGCCGCGGCCCCAACAATGCTCGATGGGACATGCGATAGTGTATTCATTGTCTCGCAAATGTATTCGTGCAATTGTCTTTCGTATCTTTTATTGCACAATTTCATGTTCCTTTAATTGAAAATTATATACAATTTTTTGATGCCAGAATTGTGGACAAAAACATTCTAGCGATGTGTTATAGATGGCCGCGAAAGTCTATCATAATGAGATAACAACTTCTTGATATTCCATCTCATTGATACTTGAAGATTCTATGACTACAGTGATGCGCTTGCAGATTCATCTTGCGTCAAGCGTACATTTAATGCCAAGGGCTTGCATTGAGTGAAAGCACACTGTTGTATATATAATATATATTTATATAACAATATATAAAAGAAAAATGACACGGTAGACCATTCTACACGAATCTAATGAGTCTGAATATCAACTCTTTAATGTCCTACTACGTACGTACCACCAAAAAAAAATTTAACTTAATTATATACATTCATAATAATTACCCGCAAGGAGGCTTTACGGCGAAGTTTTAAGTGAGTAGCGACACCTCGGATCTGACTCCGGGAATAAAAGCAAGACCCCCCGCCTCCGTGCTTACCTTAGCCAGCCAGCACGGAGTGGAGATCGCTAGAGCTAAGACTCAAGCTCCAGGGTAGAAGTGATAAATGACATAACGTCAGAAATAGCTTCGGTGAATCTGCAGCCCACCTCTCTACACCCGTTATCCACTCACATTCACGTTGCCTGTCTCTTCTATGACATTTTTGTGGGGCCCATCCAGGGAGTGGCGAGTCGCTTCCATGTTCTCCGAACATTGCAGCGGGCAGACGCCGTCCCTATATTCTCAGACCCTTAGTACTGCAAGCCGGTACCTTTCGTTCTCATTTTCCACTATAGTCCTATATGGTGTAGACAGAGATAATCGCTGGTTAGTGTCACACCAAATTTACATTTAATTTATCAAGGGGCCTCTACGAGTTGGCCTGTTCATGCCCCGCTAGCCCTACAAAAGTCCGGGACATTTTTATGGTCCGTGGTCTTCAAAGACATACATTACTCGGATAACTATATACCTGACATTATTAATTGATTACATGTGCCTCACAAATAACATGGACTAAATCATTAAGCCCAAACATAACAAACGCTATAAATTTTTAAATCAAAACAAGATAAGTCGTTGTTTTATTTACAAGCATGTGTGGGGAAACGTTTCCTCATTCGGCGAATACTGGAACCGGTCGTGTGTCGATGCATCGCCGGTGTAGGGTTGCCAGACACCGAATCCAACACACACAATACAAATCGTATTTGTAAATTCAAACATATACTAACTGAAACTTTTAATAATTCTGTTACCAATGCCATCTATATTAAAATTACGTAATTTACAAGATGAATTTGACACTAAAATCCCTTGTTAAAAGATAGAGGGCGTTGAATTGTAGAAAAAACAATATTGAATGTGTTAACATTCAATATTGTCCAAAAGCATTTCGTGAACATTTAAAGGAATAGTGTGATTATTTAAATACGAGTAAACACGGATGCACAATTATTTGCGAACAAAAATAATAATTAATTTGCTCTTAAACAAAAATTGTTATTTCTATTTTGAAAGTTGTCCACTTGCACTAGACTAGAGTATGAGAATCTCCACTAAGCTTAAGATCTGCCTCTCCTAGATCCCTTGAGATTGTACCATGTCACATTACAGCAATACGGTAACTTCTTGACACGGCCAGTAATTACAGAATTAGTTGAACAACGATGAAAATGAAAAACGAAGTAGTATAAGCGAATACTGCGTTGCAATTGTGGCCAAACATTGACTGGTTATTGATTTAAAATAGGTCCTTTCACACAAAAAGTGAGGATAGATAGACAAAATAATGAAGTAAGGTTTTGCCTATCTTACACCAGGCATGGACTGAACACAAGTAGTTATGTAGTATACTGGATTGTATTAATATGGTATTATAATTTAAGAAGCGGCGAGAGCCAGGCAGTCCTATTAAAAAAACTGTCACTCGTAAGATTGCAAGTTAGAAATTCAAACTATATAATATATAGTATCTGAGCACTCGGTGCGGTACCACTGTACTGTTCCGCTAGTTCAGTGCTTTTTTCCCCATACTAAAAGAGCCCAAGGTGCATAAGATGCCTAAAAAAGTTTTAACTTCTAAAATTCAAAACCGTACTAACCCTACATAAATCTGTCTACGCTCGTAAAGAACCGAGTCGGCAAGAGTCGGGCCCTTTTGGACAGATAACGAGCCGTAACGAGGGAGGCCCACGGCACGTGATTCATACCCCCACGTAATATAGATATTATGGGCCACCCGCTCATGTGAACTGGGTTGAACAAATACATTGGCTGCCCTGCACAGAGTCAATTAATAGATTTAAATTATCAAAATTGACAAGATTATCACTAAGAAATCCGATGATAAGAAACGCACCTATGAATCGTCAGATTACATACATACATAGCATTAAGGTGTAGCAGCGAGAGGTTGAGGTTAAATAATACTTCAGATGGCAGAGAGTAGTATTCATTCAAAATTCATTGTCGAATGCTGATGTACACTAATTTATTTTGGAACCTAACCTTAATTACAAATATGAAAAAGTCGTACTGCCAGTGAAATGTATAGCACAGTGTGTGAGAGGTATGGATGATGTGCGAGCGAGATAGAGCAACTATTAATATGTGCGTTCCTGCGCTGAGCTCGCCAGTTGGCACAACGGGCTGATATACAAGCTGTATCAGCTCGGTGTGCCGGACCGACTCGTACTCATTCTACGGGACTTCCTCAAAGACCGTAAATTCAGATACCGAGTGGAGGGCACCCGCTCCTCCTCTCATACCATCTCAGCGGGAGTCCCCCAGGGCTCCGCGCTCTCACCCCTACTTTTCACGCTGTTCACCAGCGACATGCCACGGCACCCCCATACCCAGCTAGCCCTATATGCGGATGACACCGCCATATTCAGTAGCGACCCCAGCAGATACAGAATCTCAACAAATGCAATCAGCTCAACACCGCCATCAAAGAACTAGGCGACTGGTTCCGTAGATGGCGGATTGAGGTGAATCCCGAAAAGAGTGCAGCCATCGTGTTCTCCCGTAGCTGCCGCTCACCCAATACCCGCCCCTCCAACCAACTTATGCCCATCAAGCTATTCGACAGAATTATCCCTTGGGCTAACGAAGTCAAATATCTTGGGGTAACCCTCGACAGAGGCTTGTACTTTCACAAGCACACCAGAGCGGTCGGGAACAGAGCATACTGGATCCTCGGCCGACTCTATCCGATGATATGCAAGAAGAGTAAGATGAGCCTTAGAAATAAGGTGACTCTTTACAAAACTTGCATCCGCCCCATCTTGACCTATGCGAGTGTGGTCTTTGGCCACGCCAGCGACGCTAACATCTGGAGACTGCAAAGAATCCAGAATCACTTCCTACGTGCTGCAGTCGACAGCCCGCGCTATATGCGGCTCGCCGACTTGCATCGCGACCTGGAGCTTCCCTCCATCAAAGATTACATAATCTCACTATCGCGCAGATTCTTTGACCTCGCCCCCCATCACCCGAACCCTCTGGTGACGGAAACGGTCAACTACAAACCAACTCCAAACGCTCTCATAAGCAAACGCAGGCCTCGCAATGTACTAATTGACGAGCCTGACGAAATCATACGTCAAATCGCGATCATGAACCCCCCGAGGCTCAGAACATCAGCCTGGCATAACAGACGCAGACAAAACAGACGCCGAAGAGCCCCCGGCTCGACCCCTCTTACACAATCGTAAGAACCACCAATCCATACTCATTACAGACACAAGTAGCCATACAAGATTAGTTTAGGCGTGTTGCTAGAGAGTTTCTTCCGCCGCTTCTTCTCCTCCAGCTATAACACGTTGCGAAGCGGTAGTAATGATAGACTAGGATCGGCTCCGCCGGCGGAGTCGATGAAGAGTCCCCAAATTTTCACTTCAGCCTGTTGGCTTAGCTCATTCAGCCCTTTGCGGCCTGTTTCCAATATAGAGTCAATCCCCCGCAGCAGTCGAGCCGAGGTCGAACCTCACAGGAGGTGTCTCCTCGAGCGTGCTGCATCCGGGCCGAACGCCTCCACTCCCACGGAGTCGGGAAGCCCCCAAAGCCCGGTATCGCTGAAACAGCCATCTGCGGCTATTCAGCTGAGTCAGCTCCAAAAAAAAAAAAAAAAATGCGCTCGCCAGTAGTGCGTTGTCCGCTGCGATAAATGCTTTTGTCAACGCGAACGTCCCTGACTGCTTTTTCGGCCGATAGCGGAGATTCCGTGGGCGCGGTCGTTTCTCAGATACATTGTTATTTTATTGTGATAAAGATAAAGTAATATTAAAAAATATAATACAACCAAGTTATTTATCTCTCTGTTATAAAGATGTAGATATTTTTTTATCCTATTCTGATAAAAATTGAAGGATTACAATGGTTTCATGTCAATAATTAATAAAGGATTACAATGGAGGTGTTTGGTGAATTATTTTCATAACTTAAAAAAACTATAGAAAAATTAGGAAAAAAACACGTTACGTGTAGCCTAAATATTTATGCCTTTTTTTTGGTAGTAAATTGATCAGTATATACCAACTAAAGGTTGTTTCGTTTACACACCACTTGCGAGCTTTTGCGGCAATAGGAGCCTTAATACGTGTTACCCATAGCGGTAGATAGACGATGGAACAATATTTGCTTGTCTGTTGTTTCTTCTACTTTCATTAATCTCTTTTCTTCAACTGTACACATTTATTATTCGGTGCTTTTTACCGGTACATTCGACCCCCAGATTTACTAATAAAATAAACGTTTACATACGATTCCTTAAAAGAGCAATAAGTCCGCCAATTTTTAACCTGAAAAGTGTTATTTTGAACTATTTATATAATAGATTTTATCAGCTTTAAAGTATTATCTACCTATGAATTAATTATTTAGTAGTTTTGTTTTTTGTGTAAAGCTTGCTGGTGAAGGAAAACATCGCGATGAGACTTGCACATGGAAATAACCTATGTGTCAAACCTGCCAAGCCGTCTTGGGCTTTGGAGGAGCGTGGCGGGTATACTGTCCGTTCTCCTATAGTGAGAGGCCCGAGCCCAGCAGTAGGTCGTTTATGGGTTGTTATTATATTTGTTCTTTCACTACTGGTAGCATTAGTGAAGAATTCAAATTTTAAACTGAAGATTCAAACTAAAAAAATATTAATAACTTTTGAGTTTTTTTAACCAGTCTAATATAATTAATTATTGTAATGTAACAAAACCTATTAATATATTAATCACAGAGATTAGTTATATAAGAGCTTATTTATCGAGCGGCTAGTTTGTTGCCCCAGGCTGCCAACGCGTGTGGAAGCCTCGCAGTCTGCCGCGTCGGCCGCCATTGCTATTCACCCCGCGTGCGCAGGAGTGCGTGAACGGCGACCGCACTTTTACGTGTGCGGCAACGTGTTTAGAAATAACTCGTTTCGGCATTTTGTATTCTACAAACGCACCTACTCTAATAAGGGGCGAATACTTTATTTAATATCCCAGACAGCGAGTCACTTGCATATTTTAAACTAGCTACGCCCCGAGGTCTCACCCGGATGGTGATGAAAAATCGGTACATGTTGGATAATCCACGCCATATCTTTATATATTATAGTCTATGTGTTATTCTCATGTGTAAGCTATATTATTGTAAAGTTTCTTCAAAATCCATTCAGTATTTTTTGCGTGAAAGAGTAACAAACACAAATCCATATTCTTACAAACTCTCGCGTTTATAATATATTAGGGCTATATTAAGTTCAGAACATTGGTGAATTACAATAATTGGGGGCGAAGACGGTTGGGGTTTTGCCTAGTTTACTAGAAAATTTAATAACTCTTTAAGTTCACTGATCATGGAGTAGGTAATTCTATTTCATTTCCCAATAATACTGTAGTCACAACCAAAGAGTATATTGAATATATAAAGAGTTTCAATTATTGTTTTCTAAATGTAATGACAAGTAGAAAACATCATTTCTAGAGCACAAATTACCTTCCTTTTAAAAACGTTCAACGACTCCATTCATCCCGTTCCTATATCTACCAACCGGTCTTTTGCGTTACTATCGGTAAAAAGGTAACATACAAGTCGAGCCTTTGCCGTCATTTTATCGTAAGCGACATTTGAACCTAAGTGTATTTTTTATACAAACTGGACTTATTTCTACATAACAAAGAGTCGTGTTGTCAATACACAACACCCATTACTAAAAAAGGATCAGCCATCCATTTAAAATCGGCCTGCGACTGATTGTAGATATATCCAGGGGGAGGGGGATTGTATGTTGCCAAATTTTAACCGATATTAAGGCAAATGAACGTAAGATATAGAAGGGGCAATTAGATAGACGAGGTCCGCAACACATCCGTTTCTTCCTTAATATTGCATTTGTCCATAAGCAACTGTTACCAATGTAATCAGGCCGTCTGCCAGTTTGCCTTTAATGAAAAGTAAAACAACGCTTACAATGAAAGTGAAATACATTCATCATACATGTACGCCCAGATCTCGTCCACAAGTGGGTCTAAAATTGTATTAACTCCTTTCCCTCGCAAATGGTTGCGTGAACGCATTAACTTGGTCCCATTAAACGAACTAATTGATTGATGTTTGAATTTATTAAAAGTTTCTTAACGTAATACGGTTATTGAAGGTGGTATCTTATACTAATACATAAAGCTGAAGAGTTTGTTTGTTTGCTTGAACGCACTAATCTCAGGAACTACTGGTCTGATTTGAAAAATTATTTCAGTGTTAGATAGCTCATTTATCGCGGAAGGCTATATAGTTTAGCTTTTTAACTAATGCAGTTGTAGATCAAGATTTTAAAATTAATAATTAACTTGAAAAAAAAAACTGACGTAAATTAAATCAAGTGTTAAATATTCAAATTTGATATTAACAGTTTTAATAAACATCTCCAAAAAGAAAACAAGATGTGAAATCAAAAAATCTACAAAACACAATTTAATAAGATGAAAATATCACTAAAATTTGCCAAGTCCTTGAATTTAAACAAGCAAACAATACAAACGCATTAATTATGTATTTTATTTAATATTATGTTAATTATGTTAATCTTCAAAAACATGTTGTTAAAGGAAATTTTCAATATTTCGATCGGAAACAATCTTGCTGATTAACCTTAAATATGGTTCCTACTTTAAATTATTAAGTCTATGAAAAACAAAATTAAATAACATTGATAGGAAATAAACTTTACCTACAACACTATTTTAAAACATTTTAAAAATCAAATCACAAACATGCTTCCTCATCGTAAGCATTTGTTGCTTAAATTTTGTAGTAGAACACTTACAAGCCAATAGATGGCGCTGTGCAATAATTGAGGTCGCAAACGATTCCCGATACGTACAAATTAGCTTCTGCTCTGCTCACGTCAGTAAGTTAAATAAACTCCTGATTTTCAAATATTTTTCATTGATGCTCCGCTCCTATTGATCTTAGCGTGATGATATACAGCCTATATAGCCTTCCTCGATAAATGGTCTATCTTACTAATCTTACACTGAAAGACTTTTTCAAATCAGACCGGTTGTTCCTGAGATTAGCGCGTTTAAGCAAACAAACAAATTCTTCAGCTTCATATATTAATACTAGCTTCTGCCCGCGACGTCGTCCGCGTGGAATTTGTTTTGTAAGCCCCCCGATTTCGAAACATTGTTCATTGATGCTCCGGTCATATTATAGCCTATAGCCTTCCTCGATAAATGGGCTATTTAACACTGAAAGATTTTTCAAATCAGACCAGTAGTTCCTGAGATTAGCGCGTTCAATCAAAGAAACAAACAAACTTCAGCTTGATATATATTACTATATACTTATAAATATCCAAACGCCTATCTATTATGATAGGCCTAGGCCTGCAAGGAACAGCGATAGCCTCGCTGAAAGAACTTTTTTTAAGACGGAGAAGCAGCCCACCTCGCTCTTACTCCCTCCTATACAGGGGGGCACTCTCTTCAATTTGATAAAGGCAAATTTATCTCGAATAGAGAATGGAACACCAAACATACAAAGCATAATTCCATATTCGTATTAATTACTAAAAACCAGCTTTATCTAATACCACGCTACTAACCACGTGAATTGTCAGCATGGTTCAAGACGTAAGTTCCAATAACAAACGACTATGTTTCATTGCGTAACATACCTTTTGCAAAATTAATAGCATTGTACAAATAATCTTGGGTTTAATTGAACCTTCTGTTATTCAGTTTACGTAACCATTGCCAGATTCATTAAAGGAACTAATTCAGTTTATTCTTATATTTAATCTAAATTAATGCCGGGGTTTCAATATTTTACTACCAACTCTTTACCCTAACATAAAGCTAGGCTGGAGCTGATAGTACTATTCATAAGGAAAATCAATACAACAGTAATTAATTGTGTAGGTTTTCGAGTCTCCACAAAAGCCGGCGATTTGATTCTGGTGCGCCATTCGTGGTTGACACCTCTCGTCACTTTGGTCTAGTCCCTAGTAAAGGACCCGGTAGTGTGCGAAATGCATTTCCCCCGCCTCAAAAAATAATGAGTAATATACAACGGACCATTCTGGGGTCGATCCCAGACCATAGTAAATAACGGAAAGTTTATGTAATAAAATTGTCATGCCAGGAATCGAACCTGGAGCCTCTGCGTTGCAATGAGGTAGGCCTGCAAAGGTCTAGCACACTCAGCCACAAACGCCGACAGGCAGACTTTATAAGTACAACTATTTCGTCTGTAACTCATATTGACAATGGAATCCAGTCGGAATCGTAATTTTTGACACTGTTGGGAGTCTGTAAACCATCTTGTCTCAAAATCTAATCATACTTGATATCACCGAGGCTGATTTAAATGCTAATTTTTTAGGGACATTTCGTCTCTACTTTAATAATGTATTACGTATTTTGAAAACTGAAATTTTAGAAGTTTTCTACTATCAAATAAATTATTGTATCGAAACGAAAAACGTGGTATCTTTTGAGATAGGTACACAGCACTGACAGAAATAAAGTTATTCATCTCAATACAAGTATTTTTGCAAAAAAGACTTGGGGCCCAGACGGGCCAACAAAAGCTCAGCTGGCCGCAGGTAGAGTTTATCATCATCATAAACTAATGTAGTGCAATGTCGATTGTTTCAGATGCATCTTAGTAGCGTTCAAGTGGCGTGGGCTCTGGCGGCGTTGGCGCTAGGAGTGGTGGGAGCTCCGCCCTCGGGTGCCTCGCACCACATCCAACGGCGTTCCTTCTTCACCCTTGAGTGCAAGGGCATTTATGACGCGGCGATCTTCGCGCGCCTCGACCGTATCTGCGACGACTGTTACAACCTATTCCGAGAGCCACAACTGTACACCCTCTGCAGGTTAGTTTGAATTTAGAACAATCAGTTTTGTGGCGTTATACATATGTATGGCGATGGTGTAGCTTAAGGAAGTTTGTAGTATTTTTTTAAAATTCAGGATTTGCAACTTCACGGAGGTTGTATATTACTTTTTTTATTGCCGGAGCACACAGAGTGATGACCCAAATGTGATGAAAAGTGGTTACCATCGCCAATTAACATAATATGGAAACACTAAATATACTACTCGATGTAGGGACTGGAATCTAGTCACTGATAGCGGAACACAACAAATTATTTAGGATATTTTTTCTTTTGGAAAAAATTAGGATTCTAGGGTGGTATTCCTCATTTTCAAGAGTCGATTGATAAAAAAAATACAATAAGTTAAACAAAGTAATTAACTTATATATACAACAACGGCCATATCAGAGTGCTAAGAAAAAATTGACATAAAAACAATTAAATTTTGTTTACAAAAAAAAAAAAAGTGACATTATTGTCAATTATATTGACAGAAAACAATTGTCAGAATTGTATATTAATATTGAAAAATAATTCTGAGCGCGAATTCTACATTACATAATTTAAAAAAATAATAGGCTTATTCACAATTTGAAACTTAGTAGGTAAATAGTGATTCTATTTTTGGTAACAATCCTAAAATTACACCACTAGCCAAATAATAAAAGTGATATGTGCCGTTTTTCAGGTAAACAAACGACCAAAAAAAAACACTGCATGTAATCCTTGTGACGTTTTACAGATTCACCACTTTCAAATAGACCTGACCATGAAAATCATAAAAACTAATGCAATTTACTAAAATTGGTATAATTGTTGTCTTTAATTAATGCAATAGACATTTTATTGATATATTCTGGGAAATTGCATTACAATAAATGTTAGACCTTAAATTAACTGCAAATTGAATCTAGATTCAATATTAAAAGTGCTTTTAGCTAATTCAAGGTCTAAATATGCCAGATAAAATTGAACTTTATAACAGTGAAATAAATTGTATTATTCCTTGTTGGGGCACAGGAAAGACTGTTTCACGACAGAATACTTCAAAGGTTGCGTCGAAGCACTACGGGAGACTGACCAATTAGAAACATTCAAGAAATACATAAAAATAATACACGGGGCCGATCCTGGGATTTAGGTACAATATGGTTTGATAACTCGCATCCTCTTTAACGCTCTTAACTTGCATATTATCTATCTCCTAATTTGACAGCTTTACCTGCAAGGGTTTTCTAATACTGTACTCTATCTATCATATCTTCTTTAAACAACCAATGACTTAATTCTATTTTGGATGCCATCAAAAAGATGGATCCCTATTGGTTGATTTAAACTTCGAACTAGTGGCTGTTCACTCTTCACCCTGATTTAAAATTAGGTTTTTTGCACGCCTTTAGCTTGTATCTTCTCTAATTCGCATTTCTACTGCCCGGAAAAAATCCTTTAAGAGTCCGAGGTAAGGTTTGCAACTTATTAAAATACTAGAATCTACTAAAACCCTATTTCAAAACCGTCACATGATTAAAAACTGTAATATTTGGACATAACTGATATTGCGGGTTCACTTATTTTAACTGTAATTCACACTTATAAACAAATAAAATATATAATTAAAACTGAAAAAAATTACTTACATAATTATATTTTTTTTATCAAAGTAAGTTTTATTAAAGAGCGTTTATGAAGGTCATATAAAGGCATTATAAATATAATTCTTCATATACCTATATATACACTGATAGACTTGAAGTATCAAATATGTGATAAATTATTTGCTCGAATATTACATTTTGAATGATCATATCGATATCAATTTGAGATTTAGAACAGTATTTCCAAGAATTCACGTATCATCTATTATAATCTTATCAATGAGTTTTAGTGCATCATAGTATGCATACGAATTGTGTATGATATAGCACAGATTAAAAATCTTCAAGCAATGTATTCGTTACATAAGTTGAAGAAAATAAGGAGGGATTGATACTTACAATTGATAATGAGCTATAACAATGTAGAATTTCAACAAGATTCGTTCAGTACTTATTGCGTGAAAGAGTTAATAACCGTTAAAAATTTCTCGTTTATTAATAATTATTAAGAAGTAAGATAACGACATGTAGTGTAGTACCCAAACACAAATAGTACACTATGGGCGTGTTCCTATAGTATCTCACAACGCCCAAAATGCTCCGTCTGCCGTTCCACTAGGCGGCCGCGGTCGTTATTGTCATGGCGAAAACGCTACTAATGACGTCATGATTTTCCGCTCACAACGACCTATATCAAGAGGTGGGTCGAGTAACCGTTCCACTTGAGTTGACGATTGTGACGCCGGCAAGCAAGTGTAACGGGAAAAATCGTGGTCGTTGTGAGACTCTAATGAAACGTAGCGTATATGTTATTATTTCTTTTCACGTATTACGCTCGCTGAGAGAAGAATATTTAAAACTTTATTTATTTTGTATCTAACAGCACGAACATTCCTACTTTCCTGTACTTTTCAGCACTTCGAGGCCTGGATTTCTGTCCTAATCTTAATTTTAATGCATGTTTAGTTTTTAAGCTTTTATCGCTTTTTCCCTTATTTGTAGATTTGCAACAAAACTTTTAAGCCATTATTTTTTACTTGCATACTTCTTAGTGAGAGTAATAATACTAAATTATTATCAACTGCTAAAAGATATTGCTATATAACATCACATACATGTATTATTAGCATTTTATCTACACATTATAACAATTGAAAATGTAATTTTACAACGCCTTTACAAAAAAGACGGCCTCTACATCACACTTGTAAATGCATACATACATTTTTAAAAAGGCCTAGTCTTGTAAAAAGTATATGTGTGTCATAGATAAAATAGATAGCCCGCCATTCAGGTTTCCAAAAATTTTTTGTGAGCTTATATATTTCTAAATTAGACATAGCATTATTTCATTAATTGTCTAAAGAAAATAATTTATACTTCAGTATCTTTCTAGATACATGTCTTTTCCTCTTCTAAATATCGCTCTTATTGTCTTATAGAGTATTAAATTGTATTTGTATGTATTACAGAGCAAAATGCTTCACAACGCCCTACTTCGGGGGATGCATGGAGTCTTTGTTCCTTCACGACGAGAAAGAACAGATAGATCAAATGATCGACTTCGTCGGTAAACGCTAACGCAAAACGCACACAGCCAACAAATGACGCCATATTGTCAAAAAAAATACAATAAAAAAAAACAACGTAACGGTAAAAACAAAATCCACCGCTTTGCCAACAATACAAAATAAAAAAAGCAGAGAGAAAATGTGCAGGAACAATTTTTTCGACGTCTGCTTTCTATCCTCAACGTATTCTAGTCTATTAGCGACGTAAATTAATTTTATGTTCGCACTAATTATAAAACATGTATTTTAAGTGATTAAGGACATTTATATAATGTATTTTATTATGTGTTAAGCTTACGTGAGGTGATGGAGAGTAAAGAATATTAGAGATACGTTACGCCTCCTAGGTAATTAAAAAAAAAACAAAAAAAGAGACAGGTCCCTTCTGGTGTCGATGCTGGTCATCTAATTTTTATTTTTATTAAAAAATTTAATCTGTCTCACAAAAATCCGACTGAGATTTTTTTTTTTGTAATTTTAATCGTGACGCATTCCAATCACAGTATTTTTAAAATTACTTACGCTTTTCAATTTTTACAATTCATTTTATTGTTTGTCGTATTATTTACCGTGTATTATATAAAGAGCCTTATTATAGTCTGTAATTATGTCAATGTAAAATAGAACAAAGGTGGTCTAATAATATTATTTGATTAATTAAAATAATTTCTATTTTCACTGACTGTTTGTTTAGTTTACTTGCGATTATTTTTAAATTTGACAAATGTGAATTTGATCCTTCTTGTAGATTAACATTATAATCTTTTTGTAAATAGTATTTCATTTTATGAATTATCTGAAATCACATTTATTTCTTTATCATAATTAAAATCTTTACTTGGTTTACCACAATGCGGAAATATTTAAGAATTATTTTTACAATCGTGTTCTTCTAATTTTTAAGCGATTTTCATCTAAAGGTTGAATTTAAATAATTTAATTTTAGTTCATAAGTATTTAAAATGTTTTTTTTTAAACTTCCGACTATTTATTATTTGTTACTTTTTACTTATTTATTGTAATAATTAAAACTCGAAGTCTATACCAGTTTCTGACATGTATTCTTTAAACTAAATTAAGTTGCGGTTCATACTTACTTTAAAAATATTAGTTCCGCTAAAAACAAACTATTCTCTGTATTCGAATCTCAATTTTTTAGTTTCTTTTAGCGTTTCTTACATCACAATTAAACCTTTTTCTATCCATACATAATCATTTACATCTTAATGTCTTTTGCATTAGTAATGACATATACACTGATGTCATTTACATTTTATTAATATTTTAAATTTACAGCCTGCCTAGATTACTACAAGGCTATGCAACAATCGAATTTGTACATAAACTTGTTCATTATGCAGCCATCTGTTGCCGACTAGAGGTTAAAAAATTTGCTCTGCAAATTATGTCATTTACAAAACTAATGCCATAGACATAATGATGACAATGACATATACCATCGACAAAACCAAGGTTCTTATAGATTATTATTTGACATAAAATTGAAAATGGTGCCCAATGTCCAAGACACTAGTATAATATAAATTATATTAAAATTAGCTAATTACAAAATCGTATGAGGCGAATACGCAATGAATATTTGTATAAAAATTTATATTAGTAAAAATATACTATCGTGTAATTATTTGTAGAAATTTTATAAAACAGCTAAGAAACGCTACGGGTTCCATGAAATATATTTCATTTGAAAATCATTACTGTATTTTTATTTCGATCATGTCCTACAACACTTATTTTAAGATTTCATAGACTCATTACCATCAAATTGTGACTGACTGTAGGTGGGCTTGGAACCCGCCAATCCACCAAAAAAAAAAATTGCAGAAGTTCAGCAGACAGGCAGACCGCAGACGGCCCACTTGATGAAAAGCGATAACCATCGCCTATGGACATTTGCAACACAGAATGCCCTGCTGCTCTCTTAAGGGAGACTGGAACCTGGTCAGTAACACCGAAACACAACAAAAAGTTGTTGTTGCGGCATACTCTAGACCAGGGGTGGTAGCCAGCCAGTCAAGCAAATTCCCTACCACCTAGCTGTGGGTTGTTTAGTCGCCTCTTACGACAGGTCGCCCGGCCGCAGGAAATTGTATGCCGTTCCTGCACGGATAGAAATTAATGCAAACGTAACAGACACCGCCTGTGTCTCTGAAATGGCGAGTCAAGTAGTGACATGAACTTAAGTTTTTTTTAATGAATAAATGATCAAAATATTTCATTAAATTAAACATTAACGGTCTTATTAATACCAAATTATAGCAATCGGTAGGTTTTTTTAAAAACCTTAAAGAAGCTTACAAACTACTCTAATCAATATGAATAAGACCGTAAGTAATTCGTATTTAAATTGGAGTCTACATTTACACACTGCTATTAAACTATTACTTGTTCCTTTAAGTTGATATTTAATAACTAATTTAACTATTAACACCAAAAACGTAAAATATTTAGAAAAATTCGCAATAAAATACCTACTTATTATATTTCATAATTTAGTAGCTAAGCGTCAAATATTTAGATAAGATTAACTTTTTAATGCTCTCATAACTGGCCTTAAAACATCGACCATCGGCTATCTTGACAATTTGTCAAAACCATACCAGATAAAAAAATAATACCAGCTATTTCATTGATGACGTAAGGCCTAGTTCGATAATAAACTATTATTTTATTTTATTGTTTATGTTGTCAGAATATACACATTTTTATTTTTAAGGAGAAGGGCTAGTTATGTGTGGGACAAAGATCTAGCCATGCCACCTCCGCCAAGTCTAAAAGGGGCAGACCCAAGAAATGCTGGCTTGATGATGTCTTGAAGGATGACATGCGTACCAATGGTCTCAAAACAAGAGATGCTGATATAAGGCGTCGTGGAGAAGAAAAGTAGGAAAGCGGATCCCAGGATTAAAAGCGAACGCACCTAACACGCAGAGCCTAAATCATCGACGTAGATTCGCTAATTTGTCAGTCTATATATATATACTTAGGGTACTCTGCCTCGGAATTATATTTGTTGCTCCCTCGCCATTGTACAACCGAACAAGCAGATGTACACGCTCACGCCACTGATATATGGTGGGAATACCAACGAAGTGGACGAAACGCTATGCTTCTATTTTTATCACACGCACCACTGAATAGTGGAACTCTTTGTCTTTGTCGTCTGTTATTTCTGAATATTACAATCTAGATGTCTTCAAGTCTCGTGTATCTTCTAGGTTCTTACCTAGCACTCCTGTGCTCCACCTTAGACTGCATTTCCACCTGACATCAGGCGCAATGTGTCAAACGCGGCCTTATTAATTATAAAAAAATCACCGATTGCAACTGGGATATAAGGAATGCAAATGGGATATATTATGATGATGAAATTTCCAAGTACGCAAGTTACCATATTACAGACAATTCGTAAGCATTTGAATAAAACATGAACTACATAGAATATTTTTAAACAACGTCTTAATTTGGATACGCTGGAACAATTTTAGGCATTGTCATTTTCTTGTATTATGGGTAACATAGAATGAAAAACTCTTGGGTTTTTCCAGACCCTCAAATTATAGTCACAAAACGAGAAGGTCCTTTACAATATTACCATGCCAAGAATTAGACTCAGGACGTTTGCGCCGCAGTAAGCTAGGAGTGCAAAAGCTAGAACATTCCACTAGAGAAGCCGTCATAAATCTATAGGAACATAGAACTAAACATTTAAAAATTTCGTAAAATTTAAAGTAATACCAGTGATAGATAATACGCAACTTGTATCTTAATCAAAGTTCAGATTTTGAACAAAATATTTTAGATATAAAAATGAGGGTATATAGTAAAATTAACGGAGCGGTGTTTTACCTACTAATTCTAGACATTAATCAAATATAAAAAAAGAAAGTAAATAAAGTAGTTAATATATATCAAAATAAAAAAAAAAAAAAAAAAAAATAAAAACAGCAAGTAACTTGTAGTCTAATTTATTCCAAAATAATCTTTGTAAATAACAAAAATAATGCACTTGTGCGCATCACAGTCTTAGGCTCATAACATAGATGGAACGGCAGTTAGTCGTGCGAATCGAAGCTTAGAGGGATCTGACGAAAATCATATGACTCAATGGCGCTGTAATCAATATAAAACAAACGTAAATTACTTTTTTAAACGTCTGACATGTAACAAATACAACATTATCGATTTGTAATTTGCTAATGACATATTATTATTGCATTGAAAATATTGTATCGAATGTGGGGTGCCTCAGGGTGCCGTCGTGAGACCGTTTCTTTTTATCGTATATTTAATTTAGTCACACAACATCTAATTAATTATTTAAGTCATAAAGTTTCCCTAGTGCAATAGACAAACATATTACCATATTTGCAATACACATTACCCTCCCCAAATTAATAGACATAAAATGATATAAATCGTAAATTATACCATATATTTAAGTTTAAAACCTCCAAACCATTAAGCGAGTTGTTACTTATCCCCAGCGCCATATACTTAAAGCAAATAATATTTCAAACCAACATAGTAAAAGATCCAGATAATAATAATCTCTTCGGCAATATGTTGACATAGACTCTACAATGTAATATATCCTATAAGTTTGACTCGAGACTAATTGTTGTTCTAACTGCCGCAATCAGAGTTGGATGGTCATGGTATACCGCTAGCACATCACCACATTTTTAATGGCATAAATTAAGAGAATTTCCTTACGATAAAACCATTCTGTGAATCTAAATGAAAATATTACGAATGATTCTTAGTTTTTTTTTAAATCGGCAGACAAGTATACTTATTGTATATCCCCAAATTAAGCAAGTTATGCTTGTGTTATAGGTAATATACAACGAATTACTCTGGGGCCGATTCCCAGTCACCGAAATTTACCATACCAGTTATCGATCCCGGAACCTCTGCCTTGCAAGGAAGTAAGCCGGGGAAAGACTTAGCCCACTCAACTACAGAGGCCGTCTATTATATATATAAAAAAATGAATTCATATGAAAAAACAGTTCTTATTTTTACATATGAAAACCTGTTTCAATACTTTTTCAAGGCATTCGTAATATTATTAATGAGATGTATAGACAGATCTGTCGTAAGTAAATTATATTAATTTAAATCTTCGAAAATGTGACAATGCACGAGCGATATAGTGAACTCTATATAGGTAGCTCCTTGAAATCTCAAGTTACGAAAATGACAATTTCTGTATTATAAATCGTTACTAAGTTAACCGTCCTTCTCTGAGTACGGCAGTAAAATATGGACCTTAAAAGCACGTATACATTATTCTCACATTCAAAGTTTACTCAAATTCATTTGAAAATAATAAAACATTAATTACTCTACAATAATATGTCAAATCGAAAGCTAAAAATTTGCGGTTAATTACATGTTTAAACAATCTTTATAAAAATAAAATGAACGAAAAAATAAAAAAAATTACGTTATTACATTTTGTATCAGCAAATAAATTTTTCGATTATAAATTAATAAAGAAAACAGTCTTATTACATACAATCACACATCAATAGAAAACATCAAAGAAGAAAACTTGGAATGACAAACAGCCAGTAGAGAACAAAAGTAAGGTCCCTAAATATTACATATGAATTATCGACCAGTAAGAGCCTAGATTGATTATTTTTTTAAAGCATAGAAAATCGATACTAAGGCTTTTGAGAAACGTTATAACTATAATATTATAACATTCTAAATATGCCGTGTCTGTACAGTGAAGTTATTTAAAAAAACAACTGGACTAGACTACATAAACGATGGAGAACGCATCGGAATTATATTTTAGATTTGTGTTTGTTCGGGATTCACATAAAAACTACTGGCCCGATTTCGATGCGGTTTTCGCTAATCGCCTGCCAATTCTCAAACTTGACAGATACGCTACTTCTTATCCTGAGAATCCCGAATTTTTTTTTGGGAATGATTAAAAATGGCCACTTTCGTGTAATAAAACGTGTGGTCATTTTTTATCCCGGGAATCCCGCGGGCATTTTCCCGGGAGCGGTTCAAGTTGTTCGGGTGCATAAAAATTAACTTATTCCGACAGTTTTCACGAATACGATAGCTTACATCGTTTTTTAAATGCTGCGGTATTTTGTGCCCTGGGAATACCGCGGGAATTTCAACTCAAGCGTGGACGAATTCGCGAATATACCCAAGTTATTTATAATTTTTCAACCATCACTCAAAAATTTAGTCTTGTTTTATTTTAACTTTCATATATATGCATGAAGAAGACAGTATCTGATATATATATATATATATATATATATATATATATATATATATATATGTGTGTGTGTGTGTTCACAGATGTATCGAATATAAAACAACAATTAATAGATACTATTGCCATTTAACGAAATCTAAAGTGAACTAACAAAACACTATATAAATGCGCTTCGACTGAAGGTAGCTACGAGTTTACGCAGCTCCAGTCGAGTGTTAACATATACCTAGACAGAGTGTATTGCGAAAGAGATGGCATGCAAGTTCGACTAGGAAAGAGCGAGAGCACCACACTCTATTTATTACCTCGTGGACCTTTAAATTCTGTTCTGCGTATGAATTGTACAAACTTCAAGTACGTAATTAAGTTTTAATCTTACCTAAATTGCAATTGTCATTCTCGGTATTCTTCTCCATGTTGAAACAAATCACTTTAAATGTCATAAACTTACATATAATCATTTGACCTTAGAAAAATAATTTATAAATACCTCAATATATACTATGTCTTTGTTACTTTAGTTGTTCAATATATTTTAAATAATAAGAACACGCATTTTTTTGGATATCATAAAGATTTAAGGCATATGTAACACTATCCAAAATATTATAATATTACGCAAACAGCATTTATAAATCAAAATTTCACGCAATAACTTTTACTTGTAGTTTTTTTAAACTCCGAGCAGTTGCAGCAAATATGTTTCTAGTTGCGTAACTCATCAAATAGTTAATGAAAAATATCCAGTTATATATATATATATATATATATATATATCATTTAACAATTTTACTAATAATTATTTAATGTAATATTCACGCAATGTCCCAATAATTAAAAAGGATATAGACCTGAACCAAATGGAAAAAAGTAAATGCTCTACATTAAATACTGATAATAATGATGTATTAAGCTGGGAACACACAATAAAAATGTAGACTTGACTTGATGACAATAAATAGCGTGTGCCGATAAATTTACATAGCACCTCGCTCCAGCATTTTATGCTATCTTCTGTAATGCGTTTTATTTCATCAAACATATAAGGAATTTACGGTAAAGTGTTGAAGTATGAATTTTTAGTATCCTGTCATTATTACAATAATATTATAATTATTACAGATATTATTTTACATGATTATGTTTTTGTGTCATTGAGTATGCGCTGTTTGCTATAGCTCCATTAATTCTTCTATAAGTAATTATAAAACATACTTCTGTATTTAAAAAAAGGCCTGATATAATTAATTATGAAGTAAAATAATTTCTAACTAGACTTGTTGCTGGCGAGTTTCTTAACGCTTCTTCTCCTCAAACAGCGATTACACGTGGTATGAACAGAAATCACTCAATTTTTAACATATATGTTTGACCTCCAAAAACGATCTACTGCTTGAATAAAACTTTTGAATTTAAAATTAAAGAAACAAAAAAGAATTAACTTTTTAAATTAATTTAATAAGTTTTATATTCTATTGTTTGAGTTTATATTTATTTATTTGTATTTGTCCTATAAAAATACATGATATGTCATGATTATCGTGCAAGCGAAACGCATGTGTATTCCCAGGTTTATAAATAAATTAGTCATATGCTGATAAAAACTACGTTTTAATGATTTTGAGCACAGCATCTTATTTGATTCCTATAATCTTCCGTGATCACAGCTACTTAAAAATAGGCGAAACATCGAAATAAAACTTAAACAAAATGCCGCGCTTAAAGCGGTTAAAACGTACTTTTATTCACGTGTATTAGTTGTAAAACTTAAGAAAATGCTATTTAAATTATTTTCGAAGCACAAAGTAATGAGCTGCGAATATTTTTAATTAAGAAATTCTATTAAAAAACATTCCCTTTCATATAGAAAAAATAGTAAAAACAAAAAAATATCAAACAACAAGGAAAGAGGTTCTACAAATGGCACTGAAATGGAAAATCATTAAATTATCATCACAAATTATAACAAGTTTAATTAAAATGAAAACTTAATTACTATAAAAATACAGTGGCTAATATCGACGGGTGAAAGGCTATTTGTATTAAGCTACATTTGGTAAATTTTTCAAGAGACAACTTTAAAGTATTAATAAACTTTGTACTTGGAGAGGTAAGCTTGGGTCAAGCTGATCGCGATCTTGCTTGTATAACCTTGAGTTGTGTTCCGGCATTAGTGACCGGGTTCCAGTCTCCCTTAAGACAGCAGCGCATTTGTAGCACCTTTAGTGTTGCCAATGTCTATAGGCGATGGTAGCCACTCTCCATCAAGTAGACCGTCTGCCTGTCTACTGAATTATGAAATCCCGTACAACTGTTCGCCTTAGTTGTTGAAGGCGTTCTTCGATTTTCAATTTAATATTATTTTGCTTTAGTTCAAACAACGATTAAAAAGGTTAATCGCTTCAATACTATATTTGAAAAAATATCCATAATTAGAAACTAGATTATTTTATAATAATAATAATCTTTATTTGCCAGAATGTAGTACAAAAGTTGTTACAATGATAAATTATTGTCCTTATACATTCTACCATTTTCATGGTGTGCAAAAATAGTTATAATTGTAAATTAATTTAATATGTCTCATTTATGTTATTTGAAAAATCCGGCTTCCTTAACTCAGCTATTTTTACAATCGCTTAGCGAAATTATTTATTAAAATAAAATTATTTTCAATATTATTATTCCTTTCGACGTATATATATATATACATATATATCACCTATAATTTATTTTAAATAATATGTATTATGTCAAACAGCTAAATCTACATGTTATGTCAATACGTATAAATTAAATTAATATTTTTAAATAATAGTCAATTACATCACATCTGTGCTCAAGTACTCGGTATTTTGTCAACAAATCTAGGTCACAATTTTTTAGGTTAGATTTTGGAATAGTCATTTTTTATTATTATTACGAAGGGTTTCAATTTATTTTATGATCAAAAAATTCGTTGATACTGTAAAATGTGTTGTTTACTAACCAGTCATATAATTTATGTTTAAATGAATTTATATTCATGTCTTTGATTATTTGTGGTATTTTACCACACATGTAGTGGGATTGTTTTTGTAACATTGCAGTTTTAGGTGCCTTTTTTACAACTATTCTATCTGGGTTTCTTGTGTTTCTGGGATATATTTCCTTGGCTTTTGTAAACAATTCTGAATTGTTCCGTACAAATTTAGCACATTCAAAAATATACAAACAGGGAAGTGTCAATAATTTTAGTTTTGAAAATAATGGTTTACATGAATGCCACGGAGGTATACCGTATATCGCCCTGACGCATTTTTTTTGTGCAATAAACGCTTTTCCCACATCTGTTGAATTACCCCAAAGCACTATACCATATCTTAGGGAAGCAGCGACATACCCATGATATGCAGATAAAACTGTACATAGTGATGATGTTTTCCTTAAGGTATGCAAAACATACACAAATTTATTAATTTTAGTGCAGACATTGTTTATTTTATTTATTTTTATATTTTATTTTATTTAGTTTGTATTTCCGTAAGATGAAAAAAGGCCAACATGTTAGGTCCATCACAAAATGACACTTAAAACAAACAGTCTTGCAACCGTCGATACTATTTTAAATATTACATATTCGATTTGTAACGAAAATCATTGGCATGTATACACTGGATTATTAAAAAATATTATTTTCTTGTAAAATTATCTTTCTATCACCAGAGTTGTAGGAACTTCAAGTTTATGGTTTGTCTTAAGGATGATAACTTTGACAGCTTGTTGTAACTAAAAATAAATTACAGGCAATGTCATACTTCATGGATAGTATTGCCCACTTAGTGAAGTGTCACGCAAGCGAACAATCAAAGACTATCGAAATTTGGCTTTGAAATAATATAGACAGAACATACACTCAAAAGGGGAAATTTCCGTAAATACAATATTATAATAGGTGGTTTGGACATGCAGAGAGAATGGATAAAAGTAAAATCACAAAACAGGTATATGACAATATTGTCAATGGTAGAGCTGTTGCCGGTAGACCGAGACGAACATACCATGAACAAATATCAGAATTGTTAAAGAAAGGTCGGGTAAAAAGCATTTCAATTAAACGCGCATGTATGAAGAGGTTAATGAAGGTAGGTGAAGCGAAAGTTGTTTGTCAGGATCGTCGCAAGTGGAGATCCATAGTCTCTGCCTATCCCCATGGGAAACAGGCGTGATTTTATGTATGTACAATATTTTTCGTAAATACTATAAAAATATTTTGGTCTTGTATTATAATCTGACCATACAGCATACCCATGCCACTATCGATTCCAGGTTCTATGAGAATTATATTCAATAATCGAATAGATTCATTAACACTATCTCGTTTCTAGTGTGAGCTGTCAAAATTATCATCTTGGATTTGACAGTGCATAAGAACATTTGGTACAATTTGAAGCCACATACTCTAAACTCCAAACTTAACAGACATAAATACCATCTTGATATAATATGAGTAGGAATCTTGGGCATCGAGTTTAGGCTCGATTCATGCTATGCCGTTCACGATTCATTCGTTCCGGTCTCGGTCCGATCAATTGCCGGTTCCTATATCTTACTATTCATTCAACTGCCCTACCATCGGTATTACTTTAATATTACTTGTGTGTATTATGTCAAATTTAAACCGATAGTAACGCAAATAAACGATCGGTAAACTCACAACAGGGTTCAATCCTGCTTAGATCTCGATCCAATCAAATCTCGCTGTGTCTACACTAGTAGTCTCACAACACGGTTTAATCTCGCTCTAGGCAAATCTTCTTGTGTCTACGCTACTAGTCTTACAACCTGATTCGATCTCGCTCCAGGCAAATCTTCCTCTGTTTACACTACTAGTCTCACAACATGATTCAATCTTGATCCGGCCAAATCTCGCTGTGTCTATACTAATAACACGAGTCACTCTGAAGTTGAAAAGCGTATTCACACTGTCGGTACAAGTTAGGACAGGTCCAGTCTCGCTTTAGTCAAATATTATTTTCGAGAAACCGTTACCGACGCGATATAAGACCGGAACCAGAGCGACGCGCTAGTGAGAATTCTTTGGTTTTTTCTTGTTTAAGAATATTTGACCGGACCGGAAACGGACCGGACCGGAGCGAGATTGAAACGTGAACGGCATCATAGTGCGAATCAAGCCTAGAAGTTTTCTTGACATTCTCTACCGATATAACTTATCGCTGTTCTGCGGCCCTAAAATCTAAGAGCCTAAAGCGTTCGCTTTCGTAGTTCATATTAGAAATATAATAAGTATCCAAATCAAGTGGAAATTTATGCCATGTCTTACAACTACCAATTTAGCTGGACTAGTGCCAATTTCACTATGCAATTCTCCATAGCGACCGCTTTAGACTCTCTAACCTGTTATTGATTGCAGAACATGAACGTATCTATATATAAGCAAACTTTTTATTGCGGTGAAAAATAAAATGCGTCGGTGTAAATCTATTCTGTTTCTATATACATCGACGTTTTTATGTATGACGTTAATAAACTCCAATACAGATCGACCAACAAAAAAGCTGGGATTTTATGCTAACACCTTATTTTAAATCGCCAGTAGATGGCACTGTAGCACTTCAGCTCTAATAGCGTGCAACTGGTGGCCAGAAAATATACTTGCGCCACCCATTCTGCTGTAATTCATTACACAAAAACCATTCATTTGAAATATATTTTATAGAGATAGAATAAATATAGGTACACTGACAGAACAACGTCTACAAAGTTCTGTTAGTATCAATAATAAAGAATCAAAATGTCCTAAATTTTTTTTTATCTAATATTCTGTTAACGTTATCATCAATCAGGTACGATTTTATATTACAACCATGAACTACAATAAAACACCAAAAGTAATGTCGATAAAACAGCAAAAGTTATGTTGGTAAAACAGCAAAAGTTATGTCGGTAAAACAGCAAAACCTTCTTACTATGGACAATATATAAAATAAATGATTCAACCAACATGCCTCCTTTCAGAAGTCGTCTAGGCAGAAATCGAAATGATCGTCCAGCACTTTGTAATCGTCGCAGGTGAACCTCATACATTTCGGACAAGTGTATTCCTGAAAGTATAAAAAGTAAGATTAAGTTAAAATATATTTATACTAAAACATGGAAAGAGAATATTAGAATTGACAACCGCCTTACAAAAATTATAACTGAAAAAAAACCAACATTTTTAGGTGCTCTACAAATAATTCTTCTGTTACCTTTTGAAACAAATACTTTTGAAGACTAAGTAAAATATTTAAAGACATATTAAGTCTCTTTTCAATCCTGATTTTAATTGCTTTGGTTTAACTTTTTTCTACGAGAAACAGACAAATAGGCAGACGACCCACGTAATTGAAAGTGGTTCGCCTATGGACACGCACCACCAGGGGCGAAACCCACGCGTTGCCAGCCTTAGGGTGCCTTTCCACCCGAGATGTGCTATATTGCGAGAAGGTAAAAGTTACGAAAGTAATTATGCTATGTAGCGGAGCGAGTAAAATTGTGCAAGGAAGACAGTATTCTGAGTGAGTATCTTCTTTATTCAGCTACGAGTATCCACTCGCAACCATCCATAGCACCAATTCGGTAGATGACAGTATGAAAAATATAGGCTGATTTTAATATATATCGTAGATTACGATCTAAATATGACAAAAATAATTGTTTTAACTAAAATATTAAATATTAATTGATATTTTTGAGAAATAAAATTGTTATATTGCATCCATTAGCCACGTGACAATGTACGCCGATCAGAGCGCGTGACGTCATAGTGTGCAAAACAAGATGTTATCAATGACTTCTCAGATAACACTTCAACGAAACAGATGTTTGTTTTGCACACTGTGACGTCATACGAGACGCCACGCCCGCTTGACGCGTTTTTGTGACGAATTGTCAAAATATTTATAAAATTGCTATATTAAATATGTTAATATTGTTTTTTTTTGCTTAATTTTTGCTGAAGTATTAATAAGGCTCAAAATAAACCTGTTTCTCAAAAATTGTCAACTACCGAACTCCTTCCGTATAAAAAAAAACGTAGCTTTGTTGAATCAGTTTCCACCACTTCTATGATATGTGGATCAATGAATATGATTGGTGGATATCAAACGCAACCATAGCAACGTTGCAGAGCACATATCTGGTGGAAAGGCACCCCTAAGGTATGGGGATCTGACAGAGGAGATGACATAGGACAATGGATAGGTAGATGGGGTATTTAACAAAATAGGGGGTCTAATTCCTTGTTCTACGAAATTATGTTAAAATTAAATAATTTAGACACCGGAAAGAAATTACGAGAATTACACTATGTAACACAATATGTTTTGAACTAATAGCAGGTTAGTGAAAATAAGTTTTACGGAACAAAATAACACAAACATCGTGCAATATTTTTGAAAAATACATTTATGTACATGCTACATCTATAAACAAACAGTTGCTGTGGTTTTATAGACATGGAATATCACAGAAACGCTGTTAGATTTAAAAGAGAAACCTGTTATTAGCCCTAGATATTAAGTAATAATTATAGTATGATATGTCGATTTTTTCACAAATATTTTTATTGAAAAATTTCAATAACAATTTGAACAATCTATTACACCACCATTTCATTATGAGATGGGCGAAACTGGTCTATAGTGAAAACTATTGTATTCAAGTTCATAAAAACAGTGTTGTTTGGTGTCAATCAAAGACCTGTAGCTATACCTACTAACGACAGCTTGTAACAAGATTTGAATGAACTAAATAAGTCTTAGATTAACGATCATGCCACCAAGATACAATCTTTTTAAAATAATCCAAAATCATTTAGTTAGCAGACAATATTAAAATACAGGAGTTTTTGGCGGGAACTAAAGGGCGGTGTTTTGCTGTGCGGTTTTATTTTATAAAACTGTGTAATGTACCATTTTTGGCACTCCAGTACAATGATTATTATTATATTCAAAACCATTAAGAAATTTTAATATTTGTTATGCTTTTGTAGCCATAATATTACATATAACTAATAACAATCTTGTATGACTATAATACAGAAAATATTAAGATTTTTAATATCATGAATAAATTAACTATTAATCGGCGCAGAAGGTTTGTCGATGACAAGTGACAACCCCCACCCCGTTCTCCGTGCAGTTTGGGTCATAAATCAAACTCGGCCTCAGCCCGGCTAAGGCAGTGAGCATGATGCGCGGGCGCAACGCCTTTATCGACGAAAACTCATTCTTATCAAAGAAAGATTATCATTCTTAAAAAAATATTATTATCTTTTTTGCTGTCAATTTTAAACTTAGATATAAGTATTTATATTTATTTTTAATATAACTTGTACAGTCTAAACTTTTGTACTTATAGTTTTTTAATACATAGATATTAATTAATAATTTATTTTAATCATTATTATTCTTATTTAATAAATACGTTGTTTTATCTATTTCTTTCTTTCATTATATCACTAACCCACAAATGACAAAACTAAATACACTATCATAACGCTTATCGACAACAATAATGCGTATCACTATGCCTGCTCATAAGGCCCGTGAGTGGAAGAGAGAGCCAAATACTCGCGTCACTGCTCCGATTATTTATGACTCAAACTGCACGGAGAAAATAATTCTATACTATACTACTTAGACAAGCCCCAGTCGCGGAAAGCGCGGGGGGGGGGGGGCATCGGCAAACCTTCTGCGCACGACTTATAGGAGATGATAATAATAGTATAGTTTACCCTATTAAGAGCAACAGTAGTTGTAGGATATAAATAGTTTTGAGTAGTAATGTGTTTTTGTGAGAAATGTGAACTGTGTATTCAAATGTTGAATTTCAAATTATCATAAAAACTTCACTAATTGGCGTCAGTCGAAGACCAACAATTCAGCTTAGCTATATTGAAACCTTAATAGAACACAGTGTATGGACCAAATTCCTTGCTGGTGAAGTATAAATTCAAAAGTCAGCCAAAATAATGGCTCTTAAATATAATGTTTTACTCGGTAGTCGAATTGTAAATAAATACCTTGAATGTTATTATTATTATTACTTTTTTGACATTTATCATTAAAAAAATTTATAGGGTTCATTTAACATTACATAATTTCATTAACTTTATTATAAATGTTTGTATGCTCCTATGTGATCAACACATGTGTACATCATAACATATATGCCAAGTATTTAACCATGTTTTGAACAAATCAATTTGATTTGATTTGTATCAAATTGAATACAAAATTGGGGGTACTACTTACGAGAGTACCCCCAAAAAGACTGCTCTCGTAAGTCGCAGTAGTAACTCTACTCACGAGAGCAGTCTTGTTGGGGCTAAGAAGACTTGATAATGAATACGAGAGGTTTACGTTGTTAGAAGATATATCTACTTTTAAGTTTTACTTCATAGGTGCAGAAACAACTTAAAGTCAGCCACTCATTCCAATATTAAATTTAAATACAACATACACAAAAGGTTTGTATATCCATCAAGTCTATGATACCAGAGTGACGTCGTTTTGTTAGTGACATAAACTGAAGAATATGTCAATCAGAATTAAGTAAGTTATGATGAACAAAAGAAAAAAAATTGATAACGCCACAAGTTAATTAATAAAAATTAGTACACACAGTTAATTAAGAGATATTCAGAACAAAAAACACACCACACTAATTTTAAAACAGAGTCTTACCAAAAACGATGATTTTGAATTAAAGTTTTGATTTAAATAAACCACTATGGGGGTATATTGAATTAACAAAAATTTTATCCATTAATTAGTATTGTATTTCAATACATTAATTTACTCATAAATTAAGACAATATGATATAACAAATGCAAATGGCAACATTGTAAACAATCTAAAACCTAATAATTGATTGCTAATACATTAGAAATCTTATACAAATATATTATAAAGCTGAAGAGTTTGTTTGTTTGATTGAACGAGCAATCTCAGGAACTACTGGTCTGATTTAAAAAAAAATCAGTCTTAGATAGCCCGTTTATCGAGGAAGGCTATAGGCTATATATCATCACGCTAAAACCAATAAGAGCGGAGCACCAATGACGAATGTTACAAAATCGGGGGGCTTTTTTAACTATTCCATGCGGACGAAGTCGCGGGTAGAAGCTAGTTTAATTATAAATAACATATGCCAGCGAAACTTCGTTTGCGTTGGCATGATGACGTGTTTTTTAGTGAGTTGCAATGGCGACACCTCAAGACGTAACCGCAGCGCCACGTTGTTTGGCTATATTCCTCTATCCCATGGAAAGACGTAATTTATCGGGATACAAGTTAGTTCAGTCTCGATTTTCATTGAAACCCGAGTTTTCCCGTGATGATCTAACAGACAGACAGGTGCCGGGTGGTAGTGTATTTGCACGTCTGGATGGTTACCACTCCTGGTCTAGAGTATGCCACCATAACAATCTTGATTTGTGTTCTGGCTTTAGTGGCCAGGTTCCAGTCTGCCTTTGGAGAGCGGCAGCACATTGGGAGCACCTTTCTTACAGTTACAAATGTCCATACTTGATGGTAACCGCTTTCTATCAGATGCGCCGTCGGCCTGTCTGCTGAACTCACGCAATAAAAAAAACAGAACAAAACTCAAAAAAAAATTGCATTTCAGGTAGCTGCTCCGAACTAGCCCCTGATTATTTTCACGCATTTAAATGCCTTGTACTAACTCGAACCCTTCACAATTTTTTTAATAAATTAAGCAAACTATCCTATACACGTATCAACATGATGTTGCAGTAATATCAAAGTTTTAAAAGGTTTATCGCAAACTGGGCAATCGAAGCGAAGTGGCGGTGGTGTGGTTTCCTTCTCAGCAAAAACTGGTGTGTCGGAGGCCTTATTCTCTTCGCTGTCTTCAAGTTTCTTCTTTTTACGAACCTTTTCAATCAGTCAGTTTTTAAGGCATCCATTATTTTGATTATAAATTATATAAAATAATCAATAATAAAAACAACGTAGCTGGCTAAATGGCTAATGCTCGAATCCTGGACCCCAAGTCTACCCAAACTCAATTGGCAATCGAATGGAATTGGCATAATAACTTGATGGTATTGGTAGTCGGCTAAATATTGGATCAATATTGATTTGACCAAGACTGATTTAGTTTGAATTTTAAAGACTATATTTTGATCATCTGTCATTCGAATGCACCTTGACTCGCACTCGCATGGATTTTTTTTGTGAAAGTTACAGACTCGGAAGCCTAGCTGGCAAGTGTGCAACATTTAGCCAGTTTTCTGATCTAATGTGCATGTTTTATGTATTTTCACTGCAGACGAAAACTATTATGGTGAAACCCGCCTATCCATCTCGGACAAGTGTGGCTGGTACACTGCCCATTCCGCTCTAAAACAAAGCTCCCAGTAACATTACAATATAAACATTTTTTTTAATTATAATTGAAGACACGAGTGGATGAAGGTGATAAGTCGCATAATTCCAATTCTGAGTAAATGAGATAAAAGTTTTACTTTTATTTGAAACTGAACTGAACTTTTAGCAACTTTTTATTTTTTAAATATGCCTTATATCTATGGTCTAAGGTCTGTAGTCATTTGGTATCGACTTATAACATTCATCTACGCAAAAAAAAAGCAAAAAACCGAATATGCGACATATCACCTTCATCCACTCACATCTTCAATTGTTATAGCCTTTTATCTAGTAGCCCCATCACGTATGCTTATTATTATTATTATTGCGTTATGGTACGCGAACCGACAGTTGACGGCTAAACTGTCAACTTGTCAGTTGTTGATTTACTCGACAACCAGCTAATTAGCTATAATATTGTTACGAGTCAGCAGACTCTAATTAAAATGCCCGTCGTATATACCGCCGTAAATAATAAGACCGCCGTTTGTACATAACTAGATATGATTTTAGTCTTAAGTTCATGTTTGTATTGGTGTACAATAAAGTGTTATCTATCTATCTATCATGAATTTTAGTATTGTTACGAGTTGCGGGACTTGAATTAAAATGCCATGGTAATTATTATAGAGTTTATAGGATTATACAAACACGTATAACACAGGTACAAATATAACCGAAAACAACAAATCCAAACGTAATGCAGAAGAAGAGAGAAGATAAAAGGTCGTAATTCAATAAAACACGTAAAGTCCGTCACGATTGGATTCCCAAATGTACACATGTCACGCCCGTATCGTAATCGTCGCTCAACTGCTTCCTCTCTCAATCAGGCCATCGTTTCATACTATACAAATTCAAATATGCCCGTCGACATAATTTCCTAGAATTAGCTTGTATTTATAATCCGTAACACCTGGCTAACTATGCAGCTTGAAGCGGCCGTAGACGAGTACAATAGGCTGTTCTTCAAAATAACTAGAAACCCGTATGCCAAAAATAAGTAAACAAACGAAGACGATCATAAAATGATACAATCAATTAGTTCAAATGCTGACAGGTAATAAAATTTGTTTTTACAGATTAGGAGTGGAATATGTTTTTTGTCGGAAACTAAGTTGTAAAACTAAATTGTAACAATATATATTATAGCTAATTAGCTGGTTTTTACAATAAATATAGTTCCCGGAAAATATCTTGAGCGGTCGGCGGGATAAGAAAGCTCGTTTAGCGCATTGAACGTAGCCAATGTGATGTGCTTTATCGCCATATGGACAACATTGCGTTTTTATCTCCTTATTTGAAAGGGATAAAACCTTATACTTCGACAAAAATAATAATTTTCAATGGTGGGTAGGCCAAGGTAACCCCTCATCAATGGTGCCGGAAACTATACCCACTTCTAGAATAGAATAATATACATTATGAAACTCACCACATTGGCAGTCGTGTTCGAGGGTCTGGCCGGAGCGGACGTCTGTCTCGCGGGCGTCGTAGTCTTCGATTGTGTGCTTGGACGGTGCGACGATTTGCGTAATTCTTCCAACTGAAAATAAATTAATTAAAAAAACCTATACAATTCTAAACATGTCTTGTCTGTACATTGAAGATATTTAAAAAATGCAAATATCGTAATAAAAAAATTTACAAAAATGGCTTATTTAATATATCGCACCCTTAGAACAATAGAGAACTTATTAGAAATATCAATTTTATGCCTTATGCGCTAGATATTAAAATCCATTTACTCAACATTTTGTTTCAGGTCTATATAACGTTAAGCGTGCGAATATGTAAAATGTAAAAAATATATAAATAAGTTAGTAATTAAAATGTATTCATAAATGAAATCGACTTTTATAACAAATCGAGTCGGTAACGCATTAATACATTACTAATTGATCCGCCATCGAGCTGTCAATAGTAAATAAATGCTTGGAAAGCATATAAGCTACTCGTATTCATGTTAAAATAACTTTTCAAAAAGGTTTTTAAATACAAGCTTTTGAGATCCTGGATCCTATCATGTAGCAGAAGAGTGCTATCCAAGACAAGTAAAACGAGCCCAAACACGACGGGTCTATCTTGATTAGTACAAGAGTTCCTATGGCCACCTTCCGACTCCATCATCAGATCAGCTCCATGGCCACCATATTATTGCATTGTCACACGATATACATATGCGTGCAAAATTTCAGCTCAATCGGAAACCGGGAAGTTGGTCAAATTTAACTTGCAACATTCCATCCGAACTTACATACATACATACATCCATCGCAAGTTAAATAAAATTAAATAAAAGCTTGTAAAATACAATACGAACCTGGTTCGTCAACTCTTGGTTACGTCGTTGGGTTTGTCTTAGATCTGTGAGAATATTTTCCTTCTCACAGGCCATTTTCTCTCTCGATTCGCGTTCAGCCTCAAAATCACTCCTAAAATAGGAAAAAAGTCTCATATAGTATTATTCTCTTAAGTTTCCACGACTAGTGCACATAATTGGACCTACTTATGCAAAATGGAACCAACCCACACACTGCAGTTTTGAGAAAAAGCCGTTTTTATTAAAATTTTGCATACAAAAAAGTGTCTATATTTTGGAAAAAAAATTTTGAATATTGTATATTATATTTTCTCCTATATATTTAAGTAAACCTGTATGTTTTCTGAAGAGTTTCTTGCGCCGCTTCTTCTCTTCAAGCCACAACATGTTGTGAAGCGGTGGTAAATTAGATCAGGCTCCCATAGAAAAAAAAATTAAAACTAAATAATTAAAATGAACAAGTTGGCGGTAGGCTGAATAAAAACTTTGACAATACACGTTAGACAAATGTCATCTTTGTCTTCCGTGACCACGGACACTGAAAAGTGGCCGAAACGTCGGATAAACCAAAATCAAATAATTTAGCGCGCTTACAACCGTTGAAACGTAGTTTTATTATGTATACAAGTCGCGAAAACTTAAGAAAATATTATTTGAGTACACAGTTCACATTTCTCACAAAAACACATTTCTACTCAAAACTATTTATATCCTACAACTACTGTTGCTCTTAAAGTAATAGGGTGAACTATACTATTATTATCATCATCACCTATAATTCGTGCGCAGAAGGTTTGCTGATGCCCCCCCCCCCCGCGCTTTTTATAAGAATATCATTCTTATATTTCTTTGATAAGAATGAGTTTTTATCGATAATGGCGTTGCGCCCGCGCAACATGCTCATGCCCAAGCCGGGCTGAAGCCGAGCTTTGATTTATGACCCAAACTGCACGGAGAAAATAATTCTACTATAGACATTTTACACCGTGCAGGAACGGAGAAAGAATACAATTTCCTGCGGCCCGGCGGCCTGTCGTAAGAGGCGACAAAACAACCCACAGCCAGGTGGTAGGGCATTTGCCCGACTGGATGGCTACCACCCCTGGTCTAGAGTATGCCGCCATAATAACTCTGTGTTGTGTTCCGGCATTAGTGACCAGGTTCCAGGCTCCCTAAAGAGAGCAGCAGCGCATTCGTAGCACCTTTGGTGTTGCAAATGTCCATAGGCGATGGTAACCGCTGTCCATCAAGTGGGCCGTCTGCCTGTCTGCTGATCTCCTGCAATAAAAAAAAATAAAAAAAAGACGACCGCGGTTCGTGCTTGTTGAGGGCGGGTGGGATTGTCATCGACAAACCTTCTGCGCACGATTTATAGTTAATTTATTCATGATATTAAAACATACACAATAAATACTGTTTTGGTGTATTATTTCATAAATTTTATAATATACATATATATATATATATTAGGGTGATACAAAAAAAAAAAAAAAAAAATTCCAAAGAGGCTCAAGTTTCTTTTGGGTGTAAAAAAAATTCTGTGAAAAGATGAGCCCTTAATATTAATATTAAGATTGTCCTCATCGCATTTTTTTAATTCCCATAAGAATAACACAGGAAAATTTATTTTTGCTTCTTCTGATTTTTGTACCGTTCAAACGACTGGTTGAATGATAAATCGCTGTTCCAATCTTTATAGAGAATTGAACGCTCTACAAAAAAAGTCTGATAACATTTTTTGATTTCTTTACGCGTTCAAAAGTTATTTAAGATCAAAGGTCAATTGTTCAAAAATTTGATCGAATTTTATAAATTACACCGAAACTGTTGGTTTCAGTGTCAAAATAAGGATCAATTTTTTTGTCAACTATAATACAGTTCAGAAGGATTTATTTGAAGGCAAGCAGCGAGCGCCAAAACTAGCGTTTGTACACGAGTACGTATGTCGTGCGTTCGTGTTAAAGGCGTGAGTCGGACTGTAGCTGAAAATCAAAAATCGACAAATCAAAAAATGTTATCAGACCTTTTTTGTAGAGCGTTCAATTCTCTATAAAGATTGGAACAGCGATTTATCATTCAACCAGTCGTTTGAACAGTACAAAAATCAGAAGAAGCAAAAAAAAATTTCCTGTGTTATTCTTATGGGAATTAAAAAAATGCGATGAGGACAATCTTAATATTAATATTAAGGGCTCATCTTTTCACAGAATTTTTTTTACACCCAAAAGAAACTTGAGCTTGTTTGGAAAAAAAAAATATATTTTTTTGGATCACCCTAATATATATATATATATATATATATGTATATATATATAATTTAAAATAAAGTATATTCTATTCTATTTGTCTATCTGTATGGCTACCACCCCTAATGTAGAGTATGCTGCCATAACAACCTTGAGTTGTGTTCCGGCATTAGTGACCAGGTTCCAGTTTAACTTAAGAAAACAGCAGCGCATTTGTAGCACCTTTAATGTCGGAAATGTTCTTATACGATGGCAACCGCTTTCCATCAGGTGGGCCGTCTGCCTGCCTCCTGAACTCATGCAACAAAAAAGCTTAACCGTTCAAGTGAATATGACTCAGTTTCTCCAAGTGTATACTCACTTATACAACTCGAGCTGTGCCTTCAAAACCTCCCTGTCCTCTTTGTCGGCCTTCAGTCTGTTGAGTTCCGCCTCCATCAGCTGCAACTCCTGGCCGCGGGCCACCAATGCACCTGTCAAGGCCTCCACATTCACCGAACTCTGTTGTTTCTGTAACAAAACATCTCGATAAATTTAAAAAAACACGCATTCATAAAAAATCCAACTAAAAAACAGAAAATAAAATTTAATAAATTTGGTTTCTGATGAATGGTGTCTTAAAAAAAGCGTGGGGTGTATTCAAAGCGCTTTTTAAGATATTAAAGAAGAAGAAAAAGCGCTTTGAATACACCCCACGCTTTTTTTAAGACCCCATTCATCAGAAACCAAATTTATTAAATTTTATTTTCTGTTTTTTAGTTGGATTTTTTATGAAAACGTGTTTTTTTTAGTTTTTTTTAAACTATTATTTATTTTTCATTATTTAAATACAAGCTTTTGAGATCCTGCATATTATGTAGCAGCAGAGTGCTAACCAAGGCAAGTAAAACGAGCCCAAACACGACGGGTCTATCTTGTTTAGTACAGGAGTTCCTATGGCCACCTTGCCACTCCATCATCAGCTCCATGGTACTATATTATTGCATTTTCATCGACCTTTGACAGGAGTGCAAAGTTTGAATTAAAACTGATCGTTCAAAGTAGGACAAAATCGTGCTCAAAGGGGTCGGTTACAAAAATACATACATACAGGTGAAGCTAATAAAAGCGTGTTAAATAAAGAAGAGAGCAATAAAGATGATAGTGGACTGTTACACGAGAGGTCAAAGACATTTATTTAGGCACGAGCGTAGTAAGGTCGCTAATAATTCGAGTGCCTAAACAGGCCTTCGTAAGTCGTGGTAGCGTAAAAGGTTCGATTCTGGTCGGAACGCATGCACCACTTAGTCAGCTTTCTGTTCTAAATGTGCATATTGTTAGAATTAGCACATGCTAACAATGGTGAAGAAAAACATCGTGATGCAACCTGCACATCGAGATAACCGATGTGTCAAACCTGCTAAGCCACCTTGGACAAGCATGGCGGGTATACTGTCCGCTCCTTCCTATAATGGGAAGCCCGAGCCCAGAAGTGAGACATTTATGGGCTGTAATTATATATATTTATTAAATTAAAAGTGGCGGAAACATCGGAATAATAAAAATCAAATAAATTACCACGCTGAAAACGGTTAAACTTAGTTTTATTATTGAAAATATTTGCTAACACGGTATTAAACACTCACCGGTTCCTGTTTCGTGACGACTTTCTTCAACAAATCACTGTGATCTTTGAATATACCCTCGAATATCGTCATAGTGCCACGCAATTGTCCACTGCATTAAACAAAGAGCGCACATTACTATAGTAATAAGCCTACGTTAGCCTAATCTTGCACGAGAATACTATTATTTATTTAGCTTTATGGCTTGGCAGCTAGGCCTTTGAGCCAGATCTTAGTTTACAATATAGTTTCTTCATTTTCATAAGCCTGTGTGAAGCACAGCTGAATGTAGCTAAACAGCTGGTGCCATTCAACGGAGTTCTTGTGACAACTCAAAAGGCCACATTTGACTATACAGTTCACATTTCTCACAAAACACATAATTACTGCTCAAAAACTATCAATATCCTACAACTATTGTTAATTTTAGGGTAATTTTACGCATTTTAAGAAAATAAAACTGCACAGCACAACATCTCCTTTCAGCTCCCGCCGAAAACTCTACGAGAACACTAGGAATCATAATGAACGCGTTCCTCTTGTAGCTCACAACGCTCAAAATGCTCCTTCAGCCGTTCCGCATAGCGACCACGGTCGTGTTATGATCACCTTGAAAATGTCACTAATGACGTTGTTCGCGACGCTTAAAACGAGAAGAATACTATGTGGTATGGAACGCACGATTCAAAAATGTGACAGCTGCGACAGTTTCCAGGAGTTTCCCTGTCTTAGATTAACTCAGTTACGAGACAATATACGAAATTGTCTTTACTCAGTTTTTTATTTAAATTCAATTACCAGAGGAGTATCTCCACCATATTCAGACGTCGTGAAGAGAGAGAGAGTCGTGTAGCGTCCTAAACTTTGATCTTGGCCGAATGCACTACTTAAGCTGGTGTGCACCGAAATTTAACCGACGGTTAACCAAAAATAATGACTGTTTTTCCATACATTTTTGGCGATTATTTCATTTTAACCATCGGTTAAAAGTCGGTGCACACCATCCTTAGACTGTTTTCTGACCTAATGTGCATATTGTTACAATTATCACAGGCTAACAACGGTGAAGGAAAACATCGTGATAACCGATGTGTCGAACCTGCCAAGCTGCCTTGGACTAGCGTGGCAGGTATAATGTCCGTTCCCCTATAATGGGAGGCCCGAGCCTAGCAGTGGGACATTTATGGGCTGTTATTATATATATTTATTATATTATATTCCGCCGTCATAATTTTCGCTCACAACGACCCATGTCAAGAGGTGGGTATAATAATCCGCTCCACTTGAGTCTGTGTTTATGACGGGCGTTACGCCAGCAAGCAAGTGGTACGGGAAAAATCGCGGTCGTGAGCCTGGTCGTCGTGATCGTCGTGTGGAACATAGCCTATATACACACTCGTTAAAAAAATGTAATATGGATATTTGACAGTCAAATTAACTGCTGGTTTTTTATGAGAATACTGGCTTGTAACGTCACAATTTTGACGTGTCAAACAGCTCATATTATTTTTTAATTAAGATTATTTCTATAATGATCTGTTAAAGGCCCGGGATAAAAGATCGAGTTTCATTTAAATCAGTTCAGTAGTTTACACATGATGCTCTGACAGACAGGTAGACGAAAATTCTAAAAAAAATGGATTTTCGGAATGTCCTGGTCCGAATTAGCATTTTTAAACACAAACTCGAATCTGAAAACTCGACTTTGTATAGAAGATAGATATAAAGACTACCCTATACAATTACTATCCGAGTACATTATTTAGTGAATTAATAATTATTAAATGGAAGATTACACTGTATATTTATTTGCATTCGTCATAGTTATATTATTAAAGTAATCATTTATTATCGTCGTCATTTATTTATTATTATTACAATAGTAAATTATTTGTATTTTATATATGTCCCTCATTCTACATTATTACATTTAATTCAAATGTATCCTAAATGTTATTGTAAAAAAATCTTCAATTGAATAGAATGTCATGTTTACCAAGTAGTCAAATAATCCTATAAATCCTATAATTTTTAAGTGAATTACATTTTCTAATGTCAAGGGGTAACTTAACTAATTTTTTATTGACATTGCAAATATGCTCCGTGAAAATAATGTCGTGTTAATTTTTTTATTAAATTTTAATGTGTCGCATCGGCGTGCGCTTCGAATATTTTCGTAGTGCTCAAGGTGTCTCCTTACATAGACTGCTATTTCGAAAATGTATAAGCACGGTAAGGTTAATAATTTGAGGCTTTTAATGAATCTTCTACAACTATCTCGCTGTTTTATCCCACACATGGCTCTTATATATCTTTTTTGCGCAATAAATAGTATTTCTATGTTGGTCGCGTTCCCCAAAAACAAAGAATGAAGAAGCATCTTCAAACGATTTTTTTTTTTAGGAGCTGGCTTTCTGTGGACCGGGATAACGTATGACTTGAATTTGAATTGGAAATGACATACTATTTAATTCTCATTATTATTTGTTATTATTATTATTTTAATTTAATTTATTTTAATTTAAGATTTTATGTTTGTGAATTGATTGGGTTATCTAATGCCTGAAATAAAGAATTATTATTATGATTATAGACGCAACCGGGATTAACAGCATTAAAATGAAGTATAAATGAAACTTACATATTACTTATAGAATCCGCGTGTTGTTTCTCCAATTGCTGTTTGACCTCCGCCAATCCAGCCTTGAACTGTTCCACAGATGTCTTCTCTAACTTGAAATCATACAAACTCACCACAACACCAAGCGTTTGGACTAAACTGTCCGACAACCTGCAATTATAAAATTTTATTGTTATAGTAGAATTATTTTCTCCGTGCAGTTTGGGTAATAAATAATCGGAGCGGTGAAGCGAGTATTTCGCTCTCTCTTCCACTCACGGGCCTTATGGGCAGGCATAGTGATACGCATTATTGTTGTCGATAAGCGTTATCGATAGTGTATTTAGTTTTACCATTTTGTGGGTTAGTGATATAAATGAAAGAAAAATAGATAAAACAACGTATTTATTACAATAAGAACAATAATGATTTTAAATAAATTATTAATTAGGTATCTATGTATTAAAAAACTATAAGTACAATAGTTTAGAATGTAACAAGTTATATTAAAAATAAATATAAATACTTACATCTAAGTTTAAAATTAACAGCAAAAAAGATAATAATGATTTTTATAATGATAATCTTTCTTTTATAAGAATGAGTTTTTATCGATAATGGCGTTGCGCCCGCGCAATATGCTTACCCCCTTAGCCGGGCTGAGGCCGAGCTTTGATTTATAACCCAAACTGCACGGAGAAAATAATTCTACTATAGTTAAATAATATTTTCTAAAGTTTCCGCGACTAATATCTTCTTCTTCTTATGTATAAAAATGAATGTTTGTCTGTGTATCCTTTATGGAATCGTAAACTATACATTTGATCATGAGATGATCTTTAGCAAAGTTGTTGTGCAATTACCGCGCTTGAAACCGTTACAACATAGTTTTTATTATGTACTAGCTGTCCCGGCAGTCCAATTGTGAACCAGTTCAGAAACCTTCTTTGGCTCATGCACAACACTTGGCTAAAGATCATCACATGATCAAATGTACAGTTTACGATTCCATAAAGGACATACATTTTTATATATAAAGAAAATTTAAATAGACACTACATACCCGTGTGTTAATTTGTTCAACAATTCGGCAAGATGTTTCAATGTTCTATCGTAAAGTTTCACGTTATTCACATACGAAGTGTATTCCGTTGAAGATGCATCCGACTCTGAACTCAGTGAGAAGCGAACTGGTTGAAACACCTAAAAAATATATATTATTTAAACTACATACAAATTAATCACAATGTTTTAACACTTCACTGTAAAATATTAATTTATGGATATATCGAGTGAGCCGTCTGCCTGTCTACTAAACTCCTGTTATAAAAAATAAAAAAATATTATGTGAGAAAAAAATTAATGAGGACATGTCGAATAAGCAATGAGAGAAAAAAATTCATCGGGACATGTGGAATAAACCATGAAGGAAAAAAAATAATAAAGAAATTTGGAATAAGCCATGAGAGAAAAAAATAAATCAGAACTTGTAGAATAAACCATGAGAGAAAACATTAAATCAGGACATGTGGAATAAGCAATGAGAGAAAAAAATTCATCGGGACATGTGGAATAAACCATGAAGGAAAAAAAATAATAAAGAAATTTGGAATAAGCCATGAGAGAAAAAAATAAATCAGAACATGTAGAATAAACCATGAAAGAAAACATTAAATCAGGACATGTGGAATAAGCAATGAGAGAAAAAAATTCATCGGACATGTGGAATAAACATGAAGGAAAAAATTAATAAAGAAATTTGGAATAAGCCATGAGAGAAAAAAATAAATCAGAACATGTAGAATAAACCATGAGAGAAAACATTAAATCAGGACATGTGGAATAAGCAATGAGAGAAAAAAATTCATCGGGACATGTGGAATAAACCATGAAGGAAAAAAAATAATAAAGAAATTTGGAATAAGCCATGAGAGAAAAAATAAATCAGAACATGTAGAATAAACCATGAGAGAAAACATTAAATCAGGACATGTGGAATAAGCAATGAGAGAAAAAAATTCATCGGGACATGTGGAATAAACCATGAAGGAAAAAAATAATAAAGAAATTGGAATAAGCCATGAGAGAAAAAAATAAATCAGAACATGTAGAATAAACCATGAGAGAAAACATTAAATCAGGACATGTGGAATAAGCAATGAGAGAAAAAATGACATCGGGACATGTGGAATAAGCTATGAGAGAAAAAAATTTATGACATGTGGAATAAGCAATGAGAAAAAATAAATCATCGGGACATGTGGAATAAACCATGAAAGAAAAAAATTAATAAAGAAATGTGGAATAAGCCATGAGAGAAAAAAATAAATCAGGATATGTAGAATAAACCATGAGAGAAAACATTAAATCAGGACATGTGGAATAAGCGATGAGTAATAAATAAATCAGGTCATGTGGAACAAGCTATGAGAGAAAAAGATAAATAATCACATTTGGAATACGTTGTGAGAGACAAAATAAATCACGACAAGTGGAATAGGTCATGAGAGAAAAAATTAAATCAGGACATTTGGAATAAGCAACACTGATTAGAATGGTGCCTTCGTCTTTTTTCTACCACCGCAATATTCGCTTATCCCCACCTCTTTGAACTGATTCGCACATGTATGCAAAGGTCTCTAGATCTTCTCTTGCACACAGTGGGGATATGTAATGAGCTCCCAGCTGAGGTTTTCTCAAAATACTACTATATGGAGTTGTTTAACAAAAGTGCTCAGGGCACTTTCATCCAATCCAATCCATCCAATGCAGCAATGCATTGAACAACTCCAGTCTTGCAAATGACATCAAGCACCCCCAATCAATGATTGATTTCAAGATACAGTAGAAAGAACAAAACAGGTTTATTTTAAGGATAAAAATAAACCATACAGTGGGGAAAATCACAAATTAACAAGACATCCTAATAGCAATCCTAAAAATTAGATAATTCGACATTATTGTTGGGTCTGGTTAGATTAAGGTACACTTACTGTTGTTGATGCCTCCTTTAATCTATTTTGTAGATCTTGTATCTGATCTTATATAGTTTAACTGTCTCGTTAACACTAGACCTATGTCTAGTAAACTCTAACTGAAATGTAAAAAAATAGTCAATTATAGGAGGAAACTATAACATGGTTTGACTGGCAACTAGTGATTGTCATCCTATCAATTTATTCAACATATTAAGCAATTAGATTTCTGTTTTTTTATTGTTTTGTAAAATATCAAAGCCGCCTTAATTGTGTGTTTATTTATATCTTAAATAAGTTTATTGATTGAATTAAACAAACATCTTTATCGTTTGACGTCACTGCTGTCATTGCTGCTACTGCCTCACCCACCATACTTTCCCGATGTTGCATCATCGTATTTCTATTAATTCCGATCGCTTCAACACTTTCTAAGTGGCAAAAGATTTTCTAATTTGAATGGTATCCAAAATACCTTTATACATTTTGCTTAAGAACCAATTAATTTTCATCAATCTGGCATTGAAAATTTGCATACTAGATGGCAAAAGATTGTTGATAATGAGGGTGATTATATCATTGATTAAAAATAAAAACACGTTTCAACGTATTTGAATTTAATGTAAGAAAACGACATTACTTTCCGGTTCCCCTACTAATACTATAAAGCTATAAATAATTTCGTTTTATATGTTTTTTTTGTCAGATTAGTTTATAATTAAATAAAGTACAGAAATTCTTACCTTGACATTCTCCAATTCCAAAATCTTAAGTTGTGCATTTCTTAATTCTCCTTGAAGTGTCGATATTTTCGCTTCCAACTGTTCAATGACTACTTCGCGTTTGTGTACCTCATCAATAGATATATTATTACACGCATTTACTTTCTGAAGTTTGCTATTTAAATCTTGTATATTGTATTTCAGATTGTTCATCTCTGTTATGTGTTCGCTCTCTTTGGTCGATAATTGTAACTGAAATCATAACACCATAGAGTAAAAGAATAGAAGATGCGAGAAAATACACGCCTGTGGCATTTTAACACTTTTTTATTATTATAGCTGGAGTACAGCAGACAGGCAGACGGTCCACCTGATGGAAAGTGGTTACCGTCGCCTATGGACATTTGCAACACCAGAGAGTTCAGCAACGCGCTGCTGGCCTCGAAGAAATTTGATGACACCCTTTTAAAAAAAATCCTATATTGTAGCGTTGTGGGAAAATCACGGCTGGGAGCTCATTCCAAATCCCCATGGGTAAGAGAAGCTTTCGAGTGAACCGTTGCGTACAAGAGCAAAGCGGCTCAAGGAAGCGGGGATGAACGCCCAGCCGACGGTGTGGGGTGGTAAAAAGAAAAAAGGCATCATTCTGAACAGTTCCTCGAAACACTCTCCATTGTACAGTCGGTAGAATATGCAGAGAGACGCGAAGTCTCTCCGAAAGCCAAGCGTATCTAAACCGTCTGTGAGTATGGGATCGTACATAATGCGAACGGCTGGACGTTGAATACCGTCTAGGGCAGGGGTCGGCAACCTGCGGCTCGCGAGCCACATATGGCTCTTTAGATGTGGAACTGCGGCTCTTTAATTATACATCGAGGGCTTAATACCAAATGGGCGTACAGACAAAACTGCAGTTTTACGCAATGCACAAAATTGTGAAGAAAACGAAACTAGTTGATCGCATAAGGGTGAAATCCGGAATACCCTTCTTATTAGGCACACTTGCATACTGGTAAGACCTCCTAAATTGTAACATGCATATGCATTTTGTAAACAAAAAATTGCATTTTTTTCTTATACCCCTATATGTTATGAAGCTCTTGATATGCCAAAGACATGGCTTTCATTGAGTTTGTTTGTTATTGAAGCACAAGTTAGTCTTGTAAGTTAATAAGTTAACTGTTTTCATTTTTTATTTAATAATAAGTAATTATATAATAATGTCACATAAATATTATCTTTTTGTTGTGAAAAACACTACTTATAATGAATAAATAGACTTGTTTGTTATTATCAAACACTTGATTTATGCAAGTAATATTTATTGTTGGCAAGAAAAAAATTGTGGCTCTTTAAAAACTTTGAAATTTCGTAAATTGTATTTTTGACTCTTCCGACTCAAAAGGTTGCCGACCCCTGGTCTAGGGATTAACTTGTCCTTGGCCCTTGGGGACTAACACAAGGCGTTGCCTTGGAGTGAAATACTACTTAGACCGGTTTAGCACTTCCAGCTTCTTCGAGTTAAGTTTTCCTTTCCTTGCCTTTAAGGTGGTCCCTTAACTATACATCGTTTGCAATATCGACACCAAGGATCCCAATACTCTTAGAAATGGTAAGGGGTGTTCCTTGGAACTGAAGCGTGAAGAGTCCAATTGTGAATCTTAACCATTCTCGAATCTAATTGAACACATAATACAACAAAATCGTTCCGTTTAGGAGTTCAGTGATATACACACGAACAGAAGACTTGTATATATAAAAATAATTAAACCTATTTATTGAATGTTCATTGGCATGTTAGGAATGGACATCCGTCCATGAGCGGGAAGAACAATGTTATCGCTTGTTAGAATTGAGAGCGTGTATACCTAACTAACATCGACTACTCGGAATTTATTCAAGATCAGAGTGTCGTTGTTTTATCCATAATAATAACAAATCTATACTAATATTATAAATTATAAAGCTGAAGAGTTTGTTTGTTTGAACGCGCTAATCTCAGGAACCGCTGGTCCGATTTGAAAAACTCTTTCAGTGTTGGATTACATTTATCGAGGAAGGCTATAGGCTATAATATATCATCACGCTAAGACTAATAGGAGCAGAGCACCAATGAAGGATGTTTCAAAATCGGGGGGTGTTGAAAACAAATTCCACGCGGAAGACGTCGCGGGCAAGGCTAGTTAACCATAAACGAACACTGTGCAACTTGAGAAAGTCTTTGTAACTGAATAAGCAGAGATGAATACTTAAAAATTACATAGATGAGTAGTTGTTTGACTATTTACAGTATGAATGTTTATGTTGGCATAAGTAAAGATCATAATCAAAATAGACTTTATTGATATATCAATCAACATCAGCCAATAAATGTCCCACTGCTGGGCTCGGGCCTCCCATTATAGGGGAGAACGGACAGTATACCCGCCACGCTTGTCCAAGGCGGCTTGGCAGGTTTGACACATCGGTTATCTCGATGTGCAGGTTGCATCACGATGTTTTCCTTCACCGTTATTAGCATGTGGTAATTGTAACAATATGCACATAAGATCAGAAAACTGACTAAGAGGTGCATGCGTTTCGGTCAGGATCGAACCGCGCCTTCGACTTAGGGCGCGTGCGCTAACCATTACGCTACCACGACTTAATATTATTGGTAGTAATAAAAATAAATAAAATCTTAAGTACTTAGATCTTAACGATTAGTGCATCTTTTTGATATATAGGCCCTCTTCCAGCTCTCTACATGTATCGCTGGCCCTCAATAGCCTTGGCCATGAGGGACCTACAACTTCCTTAGTTCACCTCGTCTTCTCTTCCCATGTTGTGGTATCCACTCCGTTGCCATCTTTCTCTATTTTAATAATATTAATAATACCCGCAGGGGGGCTTTGTGACGAAGCCTTAGGTGAGTAACGCTACCTCGGGCCTGACTCCGTGGGCCAGGGCAAGGCCGGCACGGAGTGGCAATCGCTAGAGCTACCACTCAATCTCCAGAGGTGGAAGTGATAAATGGCCTAACGTCGGAAATAACCTCGGTGAACCTGCCACCCTCGACACCCCTTGGCCACTCACACCCTTGCGCCCCTCGCCAATATTGGCATTTTAGGGGCCCATGCAGTGAGTGGCGACTCAGCGTCTACCCATTTTTTCCATGTTCCTTGAACATTGCGACGGGTAGATGCCATAGTTCCCGATCTGTAACTGCACTAGCAGTTCATCCCAATAGCCCGGTACCTTTTGTTCTTGCGCCACATTTACATTAAATTTGCCTCTACTTGACGACCTATAATATGCGCACGCACGCGCACGCACGCACGCACGCACGCACGCACGCACGCACGCGCACACACACACACACACAAACTCATGCATTTTTATTTTCTTTTATTAAATACTATTATAATTTTATGTTCTGTACTTAATGAAAATATCGCAGTGCAGCAACTATTATTCTAGGAATACAATATGATAACGTAATAAAATACTTTGGTATAATAATTGAAGACATGAGTGGATGAAGGTGATAAGTCGCATAATTCCAATTCTGAGTAAATCAAGATAAAAGTTTTACTTTTATTTTAAACTGAACTGAACTTAACACCTTTTTCAACTCTTTATTTTTTTAAATATGCCTTATATCTATGGTCTTAGGTCTGTAGTCTTTTGGTATCGACTTATTACCTTCATCTACACAAAAAAAGCAAAAACCGAATATGCGACATATCACCTTCATCCACTCACGTCTTCAATTATGTATTGTACTTAATGAAAATTAATTACACCAACTTTATTTACAATAACAATTATACAATGTATAATAAAATATTTTTTAATATCAATTTTGTGTCATTTATAGCATGAAAATATTTTAGAAACTTAAATAACAATGTAATGCTTAAGGTATGGAAGAGCGGGGTCTTCTGGTACAAGTAAATTTGGATTAAAAGAAGATTCCAGCAACTGTCTACAAATTGTGCATATGTTTCCTAAGAAATACATATATATCTATATATAAAATTCTCGTGTCAGTTTTCGTTGCCATACTCCTCCGAAACGGCTTGACCGATTTGATGAAATTTTTGTGCTTATCCGGTATCTATGAGAATCGGCCAACATCTATTTTTCATCCCCCTAAATTTTTATTTTTATTTTTTAGACAAAATTTTTAATTTCTATTTTTTTATGATACAACATACAAAAATACATACAACCCTAAATTTTGCAGGACGGACAGGCAGGACGACTCTGGCGGAACAGCTAGAATATCTATGTATATACATAAAAATCAGCTTATACAGTTTCCACTTAAACGATAGCTTACATTTTTTTAAATTCAATTTAATACTTTGTGCCCCGGGAATAACGAGTTTCAGGTCAAGCGTGGAAGAAGTTACGGGCATACCCAAATGTATTTATAATAAGAGATTTAAACAATTACCTCAACTTGTTTTAATTTCTCCTTCAAATCGTCGCGTTCCTTTGAGGTCGCGTCCACGATATGCTCCAATGATTCTTTCTGCCATGTCAGCTTTTCGTTATCCACGATGACCTACGATATACATTTCGATAATTAAATAACAGTATAGACATACGATACTTAAAGGGATGGTAGCGTAATGGCTAGCGCACGCGTCCCGAACGCAAAGGGCGCGGGTTCGATCCTGGCCGAAACGCTTGCACTACTAAGTCAGTTTGCTGGTGTAAGGTGATGAAACCTGCTCATCGCGATAACCGATATGTCAAACCTGTCAAGCCGCCTTGGCAAAGCGTGGCGGGTATACTGTCCGTTGCACAACAGAGTGAGAGAGAGTGACAGGGGGGGGGGGGCCCTGTCACTCTCTATTATCTATCTATACTACGATCTAAGTCTATTGAGGCAATTAGCCAAAATGCATTCTGCAGTCCATGGTTAGTGTTCACAGTTTTGGTGTAAAATTCAATACGTGCGTAGTCGACATAATAAAACACAATTAAAAAAATATATATTCCAAAGGTATTCTCATTGATAAAAGAGATTAAATTTGTTTCTTTTAACATAAATTTTAAATACCTACCTTCATTTTTTACTTATTACTAAAACTTATTTGACATGTTTCTGAATAAGAATATTTATGTAAATCTAATACATAAAATTCTCGTGTCACAGTTTTCGTTGCCATACTCCTCCGAAACGGCTTGACCGATTCTCATGAAATTTTGTATGCATATTGGGTAGGTCTGAGAATCGGCCAACATCTATTTTTCATCCCCCTAAATGTTAGGGGTAGTCCACCCCTAAATATTTTTTTTTATTTTTTAGACAAAATTTTTAATTTCTATTTTTTTATGATACAGGATTAAAAGATACATACAACCCTAAATTTTCAACCCTCTACGATCAACCCCTATTTTTTACCGGGCAGGACGACGTCTGCCGGGACAGCTAGTTTACTTATAATATTTAAAATATTTTGTATACCAACCACTATATGGTAGAATGTATTGTGCATATACAATTGTATAACATCTGTATAAACAACATTGAATTGAAGTCAGTCAGACTTGGTAGCGCTGTACTAACTTCAAATCATTTCACATGATGCCAGTATGAACTCGGAGCTGGCTTCCTTCCATTTTAAATTCGGTAGTTTTATTCTCTTTATTTATTTGGGACTTTTGCAACATAGGCATGTCAGCCCCATTATCTCCTCACCATACAACAAGTTATATAATAAACTAGCCGACGCGGCGAACTTCATACCGCCATATTTTCGGAATTCCTAAAACGACTTTGTTTCATGACACAAATCACTAAAATCGGTCCAGGTGATTATGAGGATTCTAGAACCCGATCTCAGCGCCACCCACCGGTTCTAATTGCGAATCTAAACCACCCGGGAACCCACTTAAACATACAAAAACCAAATCACCAAAATCGCTCCAGGTGATTTGAAGGATTCTAGAACCCGGTCTCAGCGCCACCTACCGGTTCTAATTGCGAATCTAAACCATCCGGGAACCCACTCAGACAAACAAAAACAAAGTGATCAAAATTGGGAAAGTCGTTTTCAAGTTATATATACATTTCTATGATTCATTTATAAATATATATATATATATATATATATAGATTTTAAATAATAAGCTGGCTAAAAAACTACCCTCTTTTGAGGCTGGCATCAAAACAATTCAGTCCCAACTCCCTCGTCAGTTGTGTATCAATGTAACTCAACTTTAATGAAGTTCTTTGGTCTGTGGCATTACCTGTCGCCGTTGCTTTTCAACGAGGTCCAATTGGGCTGTGAGCTTATTGACAGTGTCATCATCAGGGGAGGTGACGAACTCTAAGGCTGATGATGGACCCGACCTGGCCTGTTCACCGTTCTCAGTGTTGACTATTGCAGGTGTCTCGGACTCCGTTAAGCGAGTCATGTCTTGCTTCAGTCTCTTATTATCTTGACGAAGCTGGAATATGGATTATGACAATCTTATACTAATATATAAACCTAAAGAGTTTATTTGAACGTAGCGCGTTCTTAGGAAATACTGGTCTGATTCGAAAAATTCTTTCAGTGTTATTTAGCCCATTTATCGAGGAAGACTATAGGCTATATATCATCATGCTAAGACCAATAGGCGCGGAGCACCAATGAAGAATGTTTCAAAAGGGAGGGGTTTTTTAAATTCCTTTTTTTTACTGTTCCACGCGGACGAAGTCGCGGGCAGAAGCTAGTCGTTTATAAAAGGTATATAATATACGCGATTTTCAAATTTCTTGCTACTAAAATTGGTCCAATGCGCTGGTATAATACGGCCGGCCTAACTTGGCGAATGTGAACATAGGCTCTGCGAACTTTAAGAGCATGTACACTCGTGCCATGAGTGGGCATACGACTCGTCAGTGAATACAATTGGTTGCCCTTCATCCCTATATTTTTTCATTGCTTTGTACTAATTGGTCACTGTATTTTCTTCACGAGTTTACATGCGCTAAAGTTCGCAGAGCCTATGTTCACATTCGCCAAGTAACGCCGGCCGTATTATACACATCGAGTTGTGTAAAACTGGAAAGTTAACACTTCAACTTAATATCTCTATATACTTATATAATCTAAAACCATATAAAACGTTAAAATCACGAAATAAATAAATAATAAATACACAGAAATCGAAAAAGGCTTTTAAATTTATACATATAAATAAAATTGGAGTGAATTTTTGTAATATTGAAATAACCGCTTTTTACTACATGCATATGAATATATCGCTTCTTTGCTTCAATAACGTGGTATCTTGAAAAACCCAAATTTACGGTACGCCACTTTTAAAATTTCAAAAAAAGATTTTACCCAAAAATGTTTTACACTTTTCTTGTATGTTTTTTGTAAATTTAGTGTCAATTTACTAAGCTTTTTGAAATATATGAGAAAATTGTGATAATATGATACATTTAGCAAAATATAGTGAGTGAGTGAAATAAGTGAGTATTGGGATATGTCACGTTATTGAAGCAAAGAAGCGATATATACGGTACGTACACCAAAATAACATTTTTTACAATTTTGTCTGTCTGTCTGTTTGTTCTGGCTAATCTCTGAAATGGCTGGACCGATTTTGACGGGACTTTTATTGACAGGTAGCTGATGTAATAAGGAGAGAGAACTTAGGCTACTTTTCTTTCAGAAAAATGTTTTGCTTTGGAATCATGACGATTTTCAATCACTACGCGCGAGAGACCGCGGGGCGGAGCTAGTTTAGTATATAACCAAAACAGGCGCTACCAATGTGCCAACGCTCTCCAAAGTGAGACTGGAATCTGACCACTAATGCCGGAACATAACTCAATGTTGTCATGGCGGCATACTCTAAATATGGGTGGTAGCCATCCAGTCGGGCAAATACCCTACCACCTGGCTGTGGGTTGTTTTGTCGCCTATGACGGACTACTACGTAAAGGTGTATGGAGATGCTTATCAGGTACCTGGTGGCTCGAACTCATGATCTGAAAGGAACTTACCCGCTCAACCAATTCTTTCGTTTCGTCGAACTTCTCTTTATGCATCATATGTGTCCTCAACATATCTTCCTGGCACGACGCAATAAGCAAGAACTGCTCCTTCATGGAGTCGTTGTTTTGCTTGAGTGTTTCCTTCAAGATCACATTCTCGTCTAGCAGTTCGCCGAACCGCTTCTGCAGTTCCTCTGTGCTTCTGTCGTCTGTTATTATTGTGCTCGCCACCATCATGCTAGCTGGTGAAGGCTGCAAACAAAAATAATTCTTTATACTTCTTTATTGCCAAAATCAGGTAAACACCCACCTATAGTAGAATTATTTTGTCCGAGCAGTTTGGGTCATAAATCAAGCTCGGCCTCAGCCCGGCTAAGGCGGTGAGCATGTTGCGCGGGCGCAACGCCATTATCGATAAAAACTCATTCTTATCAAAGAAAGATTATCAATCTTATAAAAATCATTATTATCTTTTTGGCTGTTAATTTTAAACTTAGATATAAGTATTTATATTTATTTTTAATATGACTTGTTACATTCTAAGCTTTTGTACTTATAGTTTTTTTTAATACATAGATACCTAATAAATAATTTATTATAAGTCATTATTATTCTTATTTTAATAAATACGTTGTTGTATCTATTTTTTTTTAATTTTTATAACTAACCCACAAAATGACAAAACTAAATACACTATCGATAACGCTTATCGACAACAATAATGCGCATCACTATGCCCGCCCATAAGGCCCGTGAGTGGAAGAGAGAGCGAAATACTCGTTTTATTTTATGACCCAAACTGCACGGATAAAATAATTCTACTATAGTGAATAGTGAAACCGCTGCAGTTGTTGCACACAAAAGATTAACACATAAATGTGACTATAAAATAGTGATGATGTATAGTCAGCCTTGACTCAGTTCACAACAATTTGTAGTTAACGAAATTTTGTAAATATATACATAGATATCATCACGCCTATCTCGCATTGAGGTAGGCAGAGACAATGAATCTCCACTATAATACTACATAATACTTTTCGCTCATCAACTTTCATTAATCTCTTTAAACATACATGTTTCTTTGAAGTGCTTTTTACGTGATCTTTCTTCAAAATATCTACGTAAGTACGTCATGGTCTACCGGTACCAGCTCACCAGTCAAATTGCTGTCCTATACTCGTTTTGTGATTCTGCTGTCATTCACTCTCTCTACATGCCCAAACCAACTTTACATTCCTTTTTTAACTCTTATTGAAAAAAGAATTGTAATATGTAATAATGAAATATGAAGTGCAAATGATTTTCCATCTTAGAGTGGCAAAGGAATTTCTTGGCTATAAGGCGAGATTAAACCTAAAAATAATTGATAGTTCAATTGGCCCATTTCAAAACCCAGCAACTAACCATACTAACGTATTGTTAAAGTCTTCGTGTTATAAAAATAATACCTCACTAAATTCGTCGAAAATTAGAACTATAAATTCTTTGAGATTTTTATTTTATAATCTGTAATTTATATTTTGTTATTTTGACGTCATCATTAGTAAATAAAATATAAGATTATGTACTAAAATGACAAAGAGCACGAATATGGAAAAAAAATCTAAAATTTTCTCAGTTTAGACATAACAACCTGAGTACAAATAAATTAGCTTGGAGACGTTTTTGCGTTTAGTAGTATACTGTCAGTACATAAATAAATAGCATAATACTTTTTATATACTGTTACAGACAGGTACTTAATATTAAAAGAAACTGAAATAATAAACATATTTTTAATACGCCAAAAAGAGGGTTTGCACTGAAAATCAGCGTTCTCGGACATAATTCGGGCACAGCAATATGCTGAGTGGAAACCTTGTTTGCTGAAAATGCGGCGTACAAATTCTCAAAATATGCTCTGTGTATAAAAATGTAATTACGTCGCTATTTCTTCAAATAAGACTTTATTTATATTCGTTAATAACGTTATTTTTTAATGCTTTAAATAAGAGGCGTTCGACCAGACCAACTCTTTTATAACACAGATGAAAGATAGATAGATGTATAGAAAGAAAATACTTTATTGTTCACCACATACACATAAAGTAAATCATTTACAGTAATTTCGTGTCAAGGCAGGAACAAAGGGCGACCTTATCGCTTTAGAGCGATCTCTTCCAGACAACCCGGGCTGTGGATTGTGTGAAAGCATAAGAAATATTTTATAAGACAAAGGAAGTAATGGGTGAAACAATAAGTTAAAAGTTAAAGGAATAATTCTTACGTTCTAATACTAAATTTCGAGGTTAATAATTTCAAGTTTAGAAGTCCTGTAAATATGCAAAAACGTCTCAAAGCTTAGTTTACCTATAATGCCGTCACATTTTATTCACATTAACGATTACCTGAACGCTTCACAAATTATTTCAAAATTCACTTCCTCGAATAAAAACTCGAGTTCAATGTTAACAGGAAAACCCGCAACAAGCACCGCAATACTAATACCGAGTCAACTGTATTCAATTGAGTTCAGTTCGCCGGTGAATTCCCTTGGCATTATAGTACCTATCAGTGCAAATTTATCTAATAAGTATTTAGTATCATTTTATAGGTAAAAGGGGATTTTCAGTAGGTAAAAAGGTTCTGGCTATATTCTTGTACATTACAATGCTTTAGGTTTAGTAAGTATGCAATTAATGCACACATTAATTAATTTCTCGTTAATCGTAAAGCTCCAGGTATACCTGGAGGTATAAATTTTATTTATTTATTTATAAAATTTATTAAATTTTATTGCAGGAGTTCAGCAGACAGGCAGACGGCCCACTTGATGGAAAGCGGTTACATTTGCAACACCAAAGGTGCTACAATTGTGCTGCTGCCCTCTTAAGGGAGACTGGAACCTGGTCACTAATGCCGGAACACAACTCAAGCTTGCTATGGCGACATACTTTAGACCAGGGTGGTGGCCATCCAGTCGGGCAAATGCCCTATGACCTGGCTGTGGGTTGTTTTGTCGCCTTTTACGACAGGCGCCCGGCCGCAGGAAATTGTATTCTTTCTCCGTTCCTGCACGAATACATCCAGGACTCGCCACTGCTACGTAAATGGGTGCAACTGCACACCCAGTTAAATGCATGAGTTTGTTTTCTGCCACCTCGCGACCCGGTGGCAGACTCCATACTTTAAGTCATTTTGGTATACATGTCCCTTTGACGCCGTGGAGTAGAAACATTTATAATAATTGTGACGCGGTTGTAATGCCCTAGTATTTATATTTTTGCATGATTTGTTACTTCTGCCGTGAATTAATTTGAACTTTGAAAAATTGAAATGATTTTATAATGTAAAACTGTACAATATATGAGGCCGTCAGCGGTAAAGCGGCCTAACCCTCAATTTATTATATTCGGAGATAAATACTGGAAATTATGTAAAACTAAGGAAATGCAAATAAGTCTTTGGAACACCATCTATTATCAAGTGACAAAACCAAAGATAGGCCATTCTTGCATTATATTTTCCAGTATTTATCTCCGAATATAATAAATTGAGGGTTAGGCCGCTTTAGCGCTGACGGCCTCATATATAATAATGAAATGAAATTTATTTACATACTGAGTACAGGGAACATAAAATAATTAAACAATACGATGACATTGGATTGTCATTGGTTCCCTTTCATCAAGCCAGCGTTTCTTGAGCCAACCAAAAAACATACGACGACAATCTTGCAGTTTATCAGCTATGCCGTGGATGCGAGAATTCCTAACGTGGTCTTTCGTCGTTACTGAACACATCCACCGCAGCATATAGGTAAATAACTCTAATGTTTCTAATGAAGAAACTCAAAATCTACTTAACCATTTCAAAAATTCTTTCAACATTAGAATGCTACATTATCCCAGATTAATACAGGCCATATTTATTACTAGAAAAAATTTGGGAAAACTTTAAATTAGGGAACAAAACTTCAATAACCACTTGTAAATTGTAACCAAAGTGTAAATAAAAATAGTATTTGAGTAGGTCCAGGGATGTTTTAGATTCACAATTACACCCGGTAGGTGGCGCTGAAATCGGGTTCTAAATTTTTATTTTTTCAGGGCAGGACAACGTCTGCCAAGACCGCTAGTGTAATATAAAATAAAATAGCGTAATAATGTCATAGCGCAAATGAGAAAGCGCGGCGGGAACTTCCCTGCAGATCATTGTTGTAAGCGGAATAAATGTTCTAGAGAATCGTTGCGTGGAACTCATGGAAATGGGATGAACATTCCGTCGAGGTGTAGGCGCCAGATCAAACTATTCCTCGGAACACTCCCCGTTGTAAAAGCGGTAAAACACGCAGGGGGACGCAGACTCTTCGAAGGCTAAGCGATTCTAAACCGCCCGTCAAAATACTTTTATCCGAGACAATAAGAGATCATTTTCTTTAAACACAACTAAAATTAACAAAGCCAATTGACGAAAAAGACCCTACAATAAAGTACATACATAATATTGTGAAAGTCAACAAGCCGCTTTTACGTCATTACAAGGCCACAATCAATATGATAAGAATAATGATAGATGAACTAAATTCGTATTCGAAACATCACAAGTTATCTTTAATAAAATTGTATCTACTAGTGGCCGCCCGTAGACGAAATTCAACCATAATAATTAATGTCAAACACTATACACTTCTTATGTTAATCACAGATTTCGCCAAGGCTACACTGTTAATTTCACTTGAACAATAAACAAAAGAGTTTAATATGTGTGTATTAGCGATGCGCAAACTAAATCACCAATGAGATCAGTGATTTATAAATCTTTTCCTTAAAAGATGTTAATCACTCTTTTAAATCTTTAACTCATTTAAATCTTTGGTTTCGAATGATATAATTTATTCAGTTGACCGGTTGTAAGCTTTACAGTAACGCCAGAGAGTTTAATTTACTGTGTATCATCACTGTATTTCTTAGAGTACGCATGTTATCTCTTTTCAATTCACAATATCCTGTATCTATTGTCTCATACTACATCTAAGTATCTGATTTGTTAGTTTTCATCATTCCATACGACTAAAATCAATCTTAACGTAGTGAGTTAAAGATGTATTTTCCAAAGCAAGGATTTAAAGAGTGATTTCGAATTTTGAAAGATTATAAATCTTTTAAATCAATCACTCCTGAGTTACACATCTTTAGTGTGTATCAAATACATAGTATAATGTTTTTTTATTGATTTAATATATTTTTTATGCATAATTAAAAATAATATTCGTCGCTTCTTCTATATATAAACTATAAGTGTGTGAAATTTCATACTCCTGCGTCGGCGCAATTTTCGTAATAAGGGATAAAAAGTTTTTGCCTCACGTATTAATATATAATATATATTAAAAAACGAAATGTGTGCTGGGACACATATTAGAAGTGAAACTTCAAGGGACAAGTGGAAAAATGAATAGCAACGGACAAGTGGCAAAACGAATTGCAACGGACAAGTGGAAAATCTTCAATTGACAAATGACAAAATGAATCGCAATAAAATTTTAACTTTAAGTTTTACGGGCAGGTTTTCAAATTGGACAAGTAAATTAACAGACATTAACAATCTGTCAGTTTGTTTGTCCGGCATTCACGTAAAAACTATTCGGCTGATTTCAATGCGGTTTTCGCTGATCGACCGCAAATTCTTATACTTAAGATCTGCGATACTTTTTATCCCGGGAATTCAGTGGAAAATTTTTCTGGGAATGATTTTAACGAATTTCAATGTAATTTTTTCACTAATCGATAGCAAATTTTATGTGATATTTTTTATCCCGCGGGAATTTTTTCGGAAGCAGTTTGTAGTTGTTCGGGACAGTCTTCACATGGCTTACATTGCTTTTTAAATACTGTGGTACTTTATGTCCCGTGCATCCCGCGGGAATTTCAAGTCCAACATGGACGAATTCGCGGGCATATCCTATATATAAAATTCTTCTGAATGTGTGCATAACACTGACCTCCAAACTTGCTGGACTGATTTTAATATTAGTAAGAAATGTGTGTATTTGAGTGTGTTTCCAGATGGATAGATTCACAATTAGATCTGGTAGGTGATGCTACAATCGGGTTCTAGGTATCTATTGTTTCAGATCAAGACTGTACCTACAGGGCACGCTAGTATGTTTATATATTACATTAATTATGAGTCACGCTTTAGCATCTGCTTTCATGATTACTCACCAGGATGTCAATTTTCTGGTCATATAATAGAATATGGAATTCTAATAATGTATGAATAATATTTAGGGACTACAAGTTAGACGAGTAGAGCCACTTCTTGCATATGATGGCATCATCACATGCAAGAAGTGGCTAAGTGCTGCATTCTCTTTAGATATATAGACTACACTTTATTGTACATCAAAACATAGATAAACAGAAATAGAAAATACAAGAGATAGTGCAATGGGCGAATTTATTGCTAAAACTCAATCCTCTTAAGCAAATCTATCACAACTCAATCTCACAGAGTTCCATTAACCCCTGCCCTTAGCAGGGATTAATGGAACTCTTTGTGCTCTATTTCAAAAACTTTTGAATGTATAAAAAAATATAACTTGTAGATAATTTTTTGCTCTTAATTTTTTATAATATCGATTAATAGATAGGAAGTATAATAAGATATTTACAAAAATAACTATTTTTAAGAAGTGAATAACTCAAAATGCAGATCTTGAATAACTTGACTATTAAAATAAATATGATAACAAAATTATTTACAGCTTGGTTGTAAATAGCTAAATATTGGCTTTAATTCCGAGATTGGCACTTTTTTACCTTAAATTACTGGACTATGTAATGCAGAAGTATGGATATTAAAATACATCCAATACAAACCCAGCTCATGTGGAATAAAATTAACAAGTATTAAAAATGTATTTATATATAAAATTAACATGTATGTAAAACTTCATGGCCGAGCCTAACATACTAGCAGAAATAATCTCACCGCCTCCGTTGGCTCGGTCACGTGAAATGGGTGGAAGAGGATCGAAGTGTGAAGAGAAGTATTTGGGACGATTGACAGACAGACAGAGTGGAGGCTGACCTGTGTGAGCTTCAAGCCCTTAACTGGCAAGAAATCGCACAGGATAGGCACAGGTGGCGTGTTCTCGTTTCGGAGGCCAAGACACATTTTGGGTTACTGAGCCAACGGAGTTTGTTAATTAAAAATGTATTCATATAAAATAGATATACTTACACAATCACCGAGCTTAAAATGTGCTTTGAAAGCCATATTTGCTTCATTTGACAAGTCTTTTAAGGCCTCCTCCATTTGTACTTTGTCAATCTTCACATCACCATCAAGAACACCTCCATTCAGGTTCACATCACCATTTTGAACACTTCCATTTTCATTCCCACACTTTAAATCTAAACTGGTTCCTGGTGATGTTCCCAGGATGATGAAGGAGTCATCATCATTGCTCTCGGGCTTCAATGACATTCTTCAACATTAATCTGAGGCATAAAATAATTTGCTGTAAGTGGAGTCTACACTGAACAATCCATATCTATTATCCTCGGAAATTACTATTGCGCCTGGCCGCCATTTTGGTGACGTAACCGTAGCCGAACACTCAGTACTGTTAGCACCACTGGCCGGCGAGTACGCGTACAATCGAGTTGCGGATGACGTCATGTGAATGTTAATTTGACAAGGTTCCAGCGCATTAGCAATTTGCGGGGATAATAATGTGTATATGTCACAGCTAATACCCGAAGTGCAGCTACACCTAGTTCTAGCCGGCTAAAACTAGGTGTAGCCGCACTTCGGTTTTTAAACCTAGGTGTAAAAGATTTGTTCACGGCTAATATTAGGTGTAGCCGAGTTCATTTGGTTAAAACTGGGTATAGCCTTCTTTATGCTGGCTACAACTAGATGTAGCCAATCCTATGTGGAGTCTGTTGGTCTGCAGTCACATGTTTTCATTTTTAATGTAGATTTAGAAGACTAAGGCGGGTGCGAAGCGAAGCTGAGCACCCGCCTTAGCCTTCGTGGTTATTTTTTTTGTAACCACCCAAAAATAATTTTCCCAAACATACACGATTAGTCCCTATGTGTACTGGCAGTATTTGCGTACTGCTCTTGTATGGATTGGAAGAACTTCGTAAAAAAACTTATTTCCAATCTATACATGATTAGTTTCATACCCTTATGTTCTGGCCTTGTACAGAATGGAAAGACGCCTCAGCTACACCTAATATTAGCTGTGAACAAATCTTTTACACCTAGGTTTAAAAACCGAACCGTAGCCGCACTTCGGGTATTAGCCGTAACATATATTTTTAAGTGTGGTATTTTATTTGATTTTTATTTCTTTATAATATTTTCTAAAGTTTTCATGACTTGTATACATAATAAAACTTCGTAAGGGTTTTAAGCACTGTCATTTATTTGATTTTGGTTTATCCGACGTTTCGGACGCTTTTTCAGTGGCCGTGGTCACTGTCCACAAAAAATAATACATTTTTTGTATATATGATGTCCACAGTCGAGTTTATTGTGGGCTAGAATAATAAAATGTACACAGCTGTGCAGCTTTTACTAATTTTGGCAACTTAAAAGGTATTCTTTATGAATTAATTGTTGTCTTTATTGAGAGTAGGTGTAATGCTATATAGAGTGTATCATTGTATGGAAGACAAGCTAAACCAACCAAAGAAGGTGATTTTGATACTTAAGGGAGTTTGTCGTTAAATCAAGTCATATTACATGGAGTTTACACTGTAAAGCTATATTATACTCAAAATTATAGCTTTGTATGCATAATTATCAACATCTTAACATTAAACCGCAGTTTGGTTAGAGCATCTGTTTTGGAGTCTAGGGTTTGCTTTCAATGCTTTCAGATGTTTAATTTTCTATTTTGCAGGATCTACTGGCTCCCTCTTCAGGCTTTATATGCATTCTAATAAAATGATATGAAGAAAAATAATATGGTTTTATACTATCATGATTTATATTTTATACAAAAAAATCTATAGCATGTTTTTTTTATCATAATAGTACAAAAAGATTTTAAATTTAAGATCCACAATGAGATTGAAAGTTAGGTATGGCCACCATATATGTAACTTGTAACCGAGGGATAAAAAATGTTTTTCACTGGTGTCCTACCTTATCATACTTAGAAAATGGTAATCATAAAATTTGATATGCTTATTTTCAATAGGGATGAAAATGTAAAACTGTCCTCAAATGACATAAATATCTGATGTATAATTGACATAAAATCCATATAATATGTTTATTTATTATCTAAAGTAAATTTCTGATAACCACCAGTGCACTGTTTGTAATATGTGGAAACAGACAACTGAATGATTATTCAGTTGTCTGTTTGCAGATGTTGCCTTTACTTGATACTGATAAAAAGGTAGGCCCAAGAGGTGCTAGCTTGACGTTTTTCACAACAGGTGTAATGTTTCACATTCTATTTGCGGTTTATCTTGCATGTCTAACATACACACACCCCAATACTTAAATCATACTAGTGATTATATCGGGTGGGTATTAGCTTGTCCACTGTACTCCAGAGACAAAATACAAATATTATGATAAACATTAATGAAAATAGGTCACTTGTATAACTACCTAACAATTTATTCTTATAAAAGTTGATATACTGTAGTATATATCGAAATAAATATTTTGAATGTATACAGATAATTATTGTCAAAACACAATTTAAGTAAATAAATAACCTTTGAAATCGACAAAGGTTTCTTAGGTCATTACCTACAGGGGAAATCCCAGCAGTTCCTTTATTCTTAGATAAGTATAATTTTATTGGAAGATATTTAAGATGTTACTAAGAAGAACCCAATGCTTCTAGGTCGACTGTAGATAACACATCGTATATCAAATACAACTTGCAGAACTACATGACTAAAAATAAACGAAAACTATCTCATACTATCAAAACAATAGGAGTATTCATAAGTATACCTCTGCTTACCAAGGGCTATGATGAAATTATAATACGTGCAGCGTAATTTAATAAAAGGCTTGTGGATGACCTTAAAGAATTCAGAATTAAATATAATAGTTAAGTTATAAGTTGAAATTAATTAAATACGCGACACAAGACAAAATGCATTTGACAATCACAATCAGACTCAGATCAGATCAGACAGTCACACCCACAGATAGTCAAGCGATGACCTTGATTAAAAAATAAAATTGACTATTTTGACAAGTTACATTAATGTCAGACAATTTATCGCCCACGTTATTGCTTATTATCATGCTGTGATAGCATCTCAAACAATTTAGAGTCTAGACTATTCTTGACTGTGAGAAATATTATTGGCAAAAAAGGATATGATCATTGTTATGGAATTTGGTGAATAATATTGTGGCAAGCAAAACATCGCGCCGTTTATAACAAGCGCGCGCCCAATTTTTCGCGGCAATTCTCTTCCGTGAACCATTCGAGAACCGAAGTTATTTCGGGACATCTCGGCTACAGTCCAAAAAGTACAGTCCGACTCACATGATCACGTCTTCAACACGACCGCACAACATACGTGCTCGTGTAAAACGTTAGTTATCGCGCTTACTGTTTGTCTTCATACAAAAATCCTTCTGAACTGTAATGTAAAACATTGAGTGTGTGTGTGTGATTAAACGTGTACGACGCAACTTCTCTTTCATTTCTCCGTACACCACTCAACGGGCCGCAATCAACCATCATCCTCACCCCTCAATATTAAAAATTCATCCTAACAGAACGTAACTTAACTGTTTCGGAGTTCTTTGTCTCGCGAAAGATCCTAAAACACGTGAACGACCTTTACATACTCAGTTGATTTCTCATATTCTCAGAAGTGTCTTGCGGGATGTGGTTGCTGCAAAAAAAAATTACTATTTACTTTATTTACTATTAACACGCTCGCTCCTTTGAGACAAAAAGCCGCAAGATTAAGTCCGCCCTTCAGCCGTGGCTTAAATATGCGAACAGTTTTACAACATTACCACAGCTTGACGACTCCTTAAAACTGGCTAGTGTCTTTAAATATTTTCTAACGGCAATACTGTCTAGTCGTAAACTGTCAACGTCAGCTGGTGGTCGTATCGTGTTATCGCGAATCGGCATTTCTTTATAATTAAAAAGACTAATTAATAGTGAAAGAAATGTCTAATGATAACACGTTAAATTTACACTACGTCCACCAGTGCTTCCAAAGGAGCTTAAAAGAAGAAGATGACGTCGTAATAGAAGCATATATAGAAGGATACACGGAACTGGTGAAGTACGTTTTGTTTATTTATTCTTCCCATATGGAAGGTAATTTATTATAAAAACTCGTATTCTGTTATACTTTTAGACGTTAATATTTACACTTATTTACTTGTCTTCCTGTTTACTTTATAAAATATTAAAGTTTCTGTGAGTAATGTTTTACTAATTCTTCTTTGTCCCTTGTTTGCGTGATATTGTCACATTACATTGTTCCTATCGACCCAAATTATATTTGTTTATCATGATCTTTCAGTTTTTCGTTTCATATTAATCTTAAAAATTATAAGTATTAACAATATATTTTTTATCTTTATTTTCCTGTTTGCAAGACTGTCCAAATTTAAATTAAGCATTTATTTATATGACGTAATTGTTCATATGTACCTATTATATTTTTCCAAATTACCTTTTACTGTGAAAATTCCCTTTTTAGATTTAAAGATCACTGCTAATTAGGTTTATCTTCAATACATTTAAATATGTAAGTGTAAAAGGGTTGAGAGAATGGAACGGGCCACTTAGTTTGTCTGTTTAAGTGGTCCATATTATTATGATTACCACATCCTGAATCCATAAATTATGTCACACATTAAGGGGAATGGGGATCAATGAATTGTGACATAATGTGACAAGGGGTGGGAGGGGTCTGAAATTTTGTGATGCCACATTTCAAAATATTTAAGGAAACTCTAAATAGATAGATAACACTATATTGTACACCATTACAGAAAACACATGAACATATAGCCTAAAAATATTCAAAATGTGCACAATGGGCGATCTTATCGCTAAGAAGTGATCTTTTCCAGACAACTCGTGGCAGGAATATAAACATATTATATTGGTCAAAGGTGGTATACATAAATATTAGAGGTTATGCAGCTAGCTACACTGTTTTAATTTAATAATTTATTGGTGTATGTATGTGATGTAACAATAGGGGGGGAGGAGTCTCACCAATGTGACCAACTATGACAAGGATGGTAGGGGTAAAAATCATTCATTCATGTGACATAATTTGTAGATAATGATGATGAGGAAAACACTAAGGAAATTTTAACACAATAGTCCGCTGTTTATAAACCCATCTATACTCACTTAGCAATATGCAGAATATACTAAGCTTCCTCAATTGTACTCAACATTTTCCAAGAAAGTTTCTCTTGCAAGTAGTGAGGATATTCCATGAGATGAGGTTTTCTTACAACACTGATATATGGTCTTTTAAAAAAGGTGCCATAAGTTAACTTAAAGGATAGGTCTACAAATCCATTATTAGACTTGTCCTTTTATATGGCAGTGAAGCGTGTACTTGAGCGACACAAGCAGGAGCTGCATGTCGCAGAAATGAATATGCTTCAGTGGATGTGCAGAGTAACACAGCAAATATGGCAGTCTTCATGTCCGTGACATAGTAGACAAACTGCAGGAGAGTCTGTCACGCTGGCATGGCCACACCTTGTATGAAAACCAGTTGGTTTTGTGGGGAACAAATGTCTATCCATGCCATGTTCACCAGGTCCCAGTCGAAGGGGTGGGCCCAAAAAATGCTGGCTTGACATTTTGAGGGATGACATGTGTATGAATGGTCTCAATACAAGGGATGCCGAAGATCGTGTAAAGTGGAGAAGAAAAAGTCTGAAAAACGGGCCCTGGGCATTGTAGCTCTGTAGCTCTGACCGCAACCAGGGTTTAACGCTTGAATGACGATGATGATGATGAAAAGGTGTCATTAAATACTTTTGATGACCGCACTGTACTAGTGTCATTGGTATTGCAAAAGTGCTCTGATGAAGTGTTTCAACTGATTGCTGAATGAATTTTATTCAGACATTTTTGATGCTTGGCATGCTGACACTGTATGTGTGCAACCTCTGAAATGCACTTCCACCATAGGAGACGGCAACCACTTTCCATCAGGTTGGCTGTCAGCTTGTCTTCTGTACTCCATCTATAAAAACAAAATAGAGGGAATCGAACTTGATTGTGAGATGTTTAAGGGTTAATTTTTTTTAGATTCCTAGACCTAATCGGCACAGTATTCTCATTCGTCAGTAGTGATGTAAAGAGTAAAATTAAAGTAATGGAAAAGCATAAAGAATGTGAACAATCAATGTATTATGAATCATTTAAGAAAATGATGAATTATGAAAAGGAGACTAGTTTGCATGAAAAGAATGGATTTGTGTCTGGCTCCAGGACAATGCTTCGTTTGCATCGTGGTTTGGGTGAGTTCAATGTACTCTGATTTGTATTTATCAAATTGGTGCTATCAATCTACTAAATATTCAGGGTAAGTGTGGGGAAATGATTGGAACATATGTCAGTAAAATGTTCCGGATCACTGATATGTTTCATTTGGAACATTTAGAACATCGAGTCAAAGATAAAAAATCATGGTTGTCTTGTTATGGTACAAAAATACACAAAACAAACAACAAACTTTAGACTAATGAAGACATGAATGGATGAAGGTGATAAGTCGCATAATTCCAATTCTGAGTAAATCGAGATAAAAGTTTTACTTTTACTTTAAACTGAACTGAACTTAACACCTTTTTCAACTCTTTATTTTTTTAAATATGCCTTATATCTATAGTCTAAGGTCTGTAGTCATTTGGTGTCGACTTATAACCTTCATCTACGCAAAAAACCGAATATGCGACATATCACTTTCATCCACTCACGTCTTCAAATATTTAGACTTAAAATTTATGCTACATTTTATCCTAGAATGATTTAAAATGTCCATGTGTGTGATTTTTTCACTGATCGTGAATTTTGATTTTTTTAGCCTGGGTACCCCGCGCAATTTTTTCCGGGAACGGTTTGTGGTTGTTCGGGTGAATAAAAATTAGCCTATCTCGGGACAGTTTTCACTAAAGCGATATATGGTACTTTGTCTCCCGGGAATCCCGCGGGAATTTAAGACAAGTGCGGATGAAGTAGCGAGCATATCCTAGAACTATATAAAAAAACTAGCTGCGCCCCGCGGTCTGTCCCGCGTGGTGATTGAAAATCGTCATGTTTTGAATAATTCACAATTAAATTCCAAAATAAAGTACTAAAGCCTAAGTTACTCCTTATTACATCAGCTACCAATAAAAGTCCCTTCAAAATCGGTTCAGCCATTTCAGAGATTAGCCGGAACAAACAGACAGACAAAAATTGTAAAAAAATGTTATTTTGGTGTATGTACCGTATATATATTCATATGCATGTAGTAAAAAGCGGTTATTTCAATATAACAAACAGTCACTCCAATTTTATATATATATATAATATATGTTTCAGACTTCATAAGGCTATTCTAAAAAGAGTGAGTGAGATAGACGAAAAGGCAAATACATGTTCAATTTGTCAAGAAACATATAATTTAACTTTGGCTGAATTCCATCCGTGGTATATTAGGAAAGCTGCCACTTTAGCAATGTACGCGCTACCCTCCAAACCAGATTTACTCAAAAAGGTATGATTTAATTTCGAATATTAAACTTTTATTCCAGATTTTATTTTTTAAAACAGGAAAATATAATTTCAACCTTTAGTCATATTGTTACGAGTTGAAAGACTCGAATTAAAACGCCGTTGGAATTACTATAGAATTTATTAGAACTATAAAAACACGTATGACATAGGTTTAAATATAACTGAACACAACCAGTACAAACGTAATGCGCGATTCTATAACACGCGCATAATCCGTCACTATATAGACTATCGAATGTACACACATCTTGTCTCGCTAGTGGTTATCGCTTGACTGCGTCACCCCTTCCTTGAGGCATTGCTTTATACTGTACAAATACAATATGTCTGTGGACCGAATTTCTAAAAATCACACCTGGCTAATACAATGGCAATACAATACACAATGGCTTATTTTACCCATCACAAATTTAACACAAAGTAAACGAAAGATGGTCATAAAAGCGCTTCAATGTTATTAGCTCGAACACCGACGGGTAATAAATGTGCGTTGTTTACAAATATGCAGGTGGCCCAAATTGTAACACTATGAATCTTTGAGTACAAAATTATGCAGCAGCATATAAAATTTACCTTCTATATGTGGGGGTTGACTTGTATTATTTATTATACATAAATAACGCTTTAAACCCATTGTCATGTCTGTGATAAACGGCCTGAATCTTTAACATTAACGCAGATGAAGCCCACCTTTAGAGGACAAATGTGGTAAACAATTATGACCGACGTGTAACCAAAGATAATTAGTTTTGTAAAACCACTAATGAACAATTGAGTGTTTTTGAATTTGATATTCAGTTAGCGTAGGACCCCAAAAAACCACGATCTGCCCCTGGGTGTAGCTGCGGGAATTTTTTTTTTTTTTTAAATTTATTGCTGAAACACAGTGTGGAAAATGATAATAAAAAGTAGAAAAAGGGGGATCGTAAATAATTGTTTAAGTTTTTAGAGCAAAACTGATAGTTTGATTATAAACAAATAATGGAAAATGCGCGTCAATACAACGAAGTGGTCCGTTTTATACTCCAAGCGTAGTGAAAGGTGGGCGGGGGGTTGTCGCTGCCGCCGTACTTTAAAAAATTGTCAACTACCGCCATTATGGCTTATTATAGTATTCTTTTACCGTTAGTGCACGGATAAAAAGTTAACTGTAAAATGTGTATCTATACTAATATAGGAAGCTGAAGAGTTTGTTTGTTTGTTTGCTTGAACGCGCTAATCTCAAGAACTAGTGGTCTGATTCGAAAAATTCTTTCAGTGATAAATAGTTCATTTATCGAGGAAGGCTGAAGGCTATATTATCACGCTAAGACCAATAGGAGCGGATCAACAATGAAGAATGTTTCGGGGTTTTTTTCCTTTGAGAGCTTCCACCGGCGTAAACGGAGTTTCGCAAAAATCATATGTGACAGAATTAGCGTTAGCCCAAAGTAACTATTCCACGCGACGAAGTCGCGGGCAGAAGCTAGTTCTATATAAGTCTATTTTTGCCAAGGCTATAAAGAAGCAAAACGACGAGAAGTATGGAAATGTCTCGATACGGATTTAATTTGAATTGTTTAGGAGAGTAATGTCTCATTAGGAATTGAAAACCGTTCTAATTATGCAGACAAGGACAATAAAACACGTAATGAGTGGCTTCAGTTCACTGAGAAATGTTAAGTTTTTCATACGTTGCCTTCAAGGTCATGTCGTTATTTTTGTATTTGATACAGTTTAGTATACTTACATATCTTCGTGATATGACGTACTTTAATATGATATTACCTATATACTGAAATAACTGATATCAAAAGATATTACTTTGACTAACAGTGTAAACTCTGTATAACGATACTGAAGGGTCTGTGCATTTTATGGCGTTATAGAGAGTTGTCGTTAAATGGGGAGAAGTCTGTTATTTTTGTCTGACGTCTTCTGCTGCACCAGTAATTTTGTTGTATTTTTTACTTATTTATTCATATCTTGCGATATTTAGGCATCTTAATTGATAAAGAAAGTACTTAGAGATTTCGGTATGCATTATGCCGACAGTCGAGTTTATTACGGGTTGGGATAAAAAAAGATAAAGAACGTACACAGCTTCTCAGTGTTTACTAATTTTGGCAATTTAAAAGGTACTTTTTATTACTTAATCGTTGTCGTTATGAGAGTGGATGTAATGCTATATACAGTGTATCATTGTATGGAAAAGAAGCTAAACCAATCAAATCCAAGTGATTTCGTAGCTTAAGGCAGTTTGTCGTTAAATAGAGTGACGTTACAAGGAGTTCCATAGGATCTTTTTAATAATATTAATTTTTACACACATGAACCCTTTAATTTGGCCAAAAGTTTATCTTAATTTACGACTGGTTAAAATCTCGGAAACAATCTCTTTTGTTTGTTTGGAACTGGGTGTTCTCGCCATCTTGTTATGTATTAGCCACAAATATCAACATTTACTGCTCCAGCAAATAATGCTCCAAGGTAATTATAATCAGCACTGTTTTCAGTTCGCGGCACTTAACGTCTATTGATTCTATGATAATATGGGCACAGGAAGAAAGATCACATTATATTCATATGTAATTTTTGTTATAAACTTGGCGTTATTTAACTTAAATAAGACGCCACCCTAGACACACATTAAAAAAATATCAGCCCATCAATGTCCCACTGCTGGGCTCGGGCCTCCCATCATAGTGAATGGACAGTATACGCGACATGCTTGTCCAAGGTGGCTTGGCAGGTTGGACACATCGGTTATCTCGATGTGCAGGTTGCATCACGAAGTTTTCCTTCACCGTTATTAGCACATGGTAATTGTAACAATATGCACATTAGGTCGAAAAACTCCTAAGCGGTGCATGCATGATTCCCCCTACCCATTCTATCTTCGGACTACAAGGCGCTCTGGTCTACGCCATCGTTTCACAGTGGAAACGCTGCCGGTGCGTACTAAACGTTTCGCCTCCACGTTCCTTGTGCGTACCGCAGAATTGTGGAATGCACTACCAGAGTCCGTGTTTCCCGAAAAATACAATCCGGGTATCTTCAAGTCTCGTGTAAATAGGTACTATCTAGGTAAGCGTGCTCCATCTTCGACCGCATCATCGTCCGGCATTGGGCGTGATCGTGGTCAAACGCGAACCTATTTAATATATATATAAAAAAAAATGCGTTCCAGACGTTTATTTATAACGATAGTTATTGGTCGAAATTCAATTATAAAAACATTATTTACAGATATTTGGCACGGAAGAGAGTTTGACAGCGGCATTAGCTATCCTCCCACAGACTCTGTCGTCATGCGATGAGGTATACAAGAGAGTAGAACAGCTTTATACCGATTTTGATTTCCACACGTTGCCTTAATGAAGGTAGTTTAAGTTACCTTAATATAAGATTATGATTTTCTATGACATTGATGGTTGAAATATTTTTATATAAAAATATGATATTATCTTCAAGTAGGCACCTCATGGAAAATGGTGCCTTTTCTGCGTCTCCTCCAAATTGCGGAACAATTAACAGATAACTTGAGACACTTATTATACCAACCTGAAAGTCATGTTTCACGAAATAATGACAACAAATTGATTTTTAAACTGGTCTTATAGTTTCTTACTGTTTTCCTTTGATACCTGAATTTTATACTTTGAAAGATTCTAGGATAACTGGAGTTTGGGATACAGTTGCTTTCGAAACTGTATCCTGCAAGTATAAAGAACCATTTTTGGGATAAAATGTATCCCGTATTTTTTTATATCGAATGTATATATTGATGTCATAGTAAATCAGAATCAATACAACGCTCATTTGCTGTAAGTTCTTGAGTTTTTCGTCATTGGTGCATAATATTATAATATAATAATGTCAGCCATAATGTCCACTGCTGGCTCGGCTCCATTATAGGATCAGACAGTATACCGCACGCTTGTCAAGCGCTTGCAGTTTGACCATCGTTATCTTGATGTGCAGGTTGCATCACGATGTTTTTTCACGTTTTAGCACGTGTATTGTAAGAATATTTGTCATAATATTATCTTGAATTTAATTACTTTATACTTTTTTTTTAGTTAAATTATTTGAAATCATTAAATTTATTGTATTAAATACATGTATCTCGGAATATTTTCATATATTATCAGTATCAGCTGCTACTGAGGTATTTAATTTAACCTAGTAAATATATGGCAGATTTTTTTGAGTTTGTTGGAGTTTACTCCTAAGGAATCGATTTTTAAAAAAGGCAACTCATCGGCTTACTTAACTTAATGTTTTGGGTGTCTATGGGCGACGGTAACCACCTACCACCAAGTGGTCCGTGCCACTTTGTCTACGAGCAAACATAAAAAAATAAGACCTATAAATGATATCCATCAGTACATATTCAAAGACAATCGTACTTAAGGAGTAAACTCCAGTCGTGCGACGGAGTTGACACACGCATTTCTTAATATGTTGGTGATATATTAAAGTTATTTTGAAGTTATCGCCAAATATGTTCAGAACGCGTTAAACAAGAAAATATAACATAATAAAATACGTTTTGACGGTTTTAATCGCGGTAATTTATTTGGTTTTTATTATTCCGACGGCCACTTTTAAATGTTTAACATTGGAATAGTAAAAAACAAAGAAATCGCCGCGCTTGTTAACCGATAAAAAGTAGTTTTATTATATATACCAGTCGCAAAAACTTAAGAAAATATTATGAAAATATCATGTTATAAAATTCTTAAAATGCCATTTTTATAAAGAAAGGTATCTTTCAGATACGTTTATAATAATCATTAATACTACTTACTTTACTTATCAAGATAAAATTGGATAATAGTGTATTAAATTTTCTATATGGTAATGATAAGAAATACCAAGTATAGTTAGTTATCTTTTTGCATCACAGATTAGAAAGATAAGAATAATTGAACTTCTAATTGAATTGTTTTGTTATTGTTTTATTGTACATTTATCTTATCATATATAAAACCCGCAGTAATCAATACTCTGACGTAGTATTGATCATAGAACACATTTTAATATTGGAGTTTTAAACAATATTATTGTCGCAATATTTTTTATTGCGAATATTAATTTGTGTTAATGTGATAACATAGTATTTATCGGGTTTCTATATCTTATTAATATTTTTTACTATTGGTTAAAAGTTGATATAAACTGCATACAAGCAATCCCATTTTTCTACCAATGGTAGGGTAAAAAATATTTAAAAATTGAATTAATTATAAACAAGCTTTTGTTTAAATTGCTTTAAAAAGAAAAAGAATTGTGTTATATATTAATGAATTTCACTGTGCATCAAACCCATCATTTTTATATATTATACAATTTTATACACCATAATAGCATGTCGCAAGATTTAAAAGTTCCAATTTAAAAGATTTTTCTGTGTAGTTTTGTCGCGAAACATTTTTTTTTGTAAATGCTCTTGATTTTTTGGTCATCAGGACTGTTAGGAACTGGTTTTAATTAGGTTACAAGATTTAAAACAAACTAACTAGGTAACTAATAATGCAAGTTAAATAAAAGCTGTAAAAATTAATAGGAAAATATATGTAGCAAGATGTGGGAAAAAATTACACAATTCCCCGTTTACTTACTTGCCAGCATTTCTGTGGAAGCCGCTTGTGTTCTAGGTCCTAAAGTACTGTATGTGTTAGAGTAGTAGTAGTTTAATTAAATGTAGCTTGATTTGTATTTAATGAAATCAATTTAAAATTCCGTTCATGAGGAAGCTATGATTATTTCAAACATCGTGATAATTTAATAAATACTACTACAAGGCCTTATGTCCATCATAATTCGGTAGTTGTCAATTTTTGAGAATCAATTTTATTTTGAGCCTTATGGTCTATTATCAAAATATTAACATTTCAGCAAAAAATCAATATTAACATATTTAATTTGGCAATTTTATGAATATTTTGACAATTCGTCACAAAAACGCGTCAAACTGTCATGGCGTCTGGCATGATGTCACAGTGTGCAAAACAAACATCTCTTTCGTTGAAGTGTTATCTGAGAAGTCATTGATAACTTGTTGTTTTGCACCCTATGACGTCACGCGCTCTGATCGGCGTTCATTGTCATGTGGCTAATGGCTGCAATATAGCAATTTTATTTCTCAAAAATATCAATTAATATTTAATATTTTAGTTATAACAATTTATTTTTGTCATATTTAGATCGTAATCTACGATATATATTAAAATCAGCCTATATTTTTCATACTGTCAACTACCGAATTGAAATGAGAGATGTATAAAAACAACTTATAGTATTTTGCTTACAAACTCTGCTTAGCTTGAGTAGACACGAATTCCATACTAAGTATTATAAATGGGAAAGTGACTCGATCTCCTTAACTTTTACGGACAAATCATGCCACTGATTTTGTTGAATGTTGATTTAATACCCACATTGGACTTAGTTTCGGATAGTATCGTTTTACGAATCTGAATTTTTCGGGGCGAGTTGCATAATGCAATGTGACTTGCGTGAATGTTTGTTAATATATTTGGATGGGAATAGGGAATGGCTTCCAAAGGAAAAATAACTTGCATATTGATGGGAATGGCTAAACAGTATTAGTAGTAGCTAATTACTCATCTCCATATAATCTTTGTTTGTAATGATAGGAAAGAACTTGGCTTTTATTTTCCATAGATTTTAAAGGAAAGATCGGAAACTTCTCACTTAAGTTCGTCACGTGGTCAATAGAAGACCAATTTGTTAATTGATTTCCATAACTTAAATGTTTCGCGCGTTGAGAGTGTTGTTAAACGGTGCTTCCTCACGCAATTCTCAATCTTAAAATTTCAAATTATCACACATCCCACACATATTGGTCGTCGCATTAATTTTAACATAAGAAAGGAGCGTGTGATAGCACCTTCAATGCGTGAAAAATTCAAAAGTGTCTTATACTACTAAGCACTGAACAAATTGGTACTAAAAGTTGACTGGTCTTCTATTGATCACGTCACAACTTTATCTCGTTTATGCTTTGATGGACACATGGCCTAAGGCTCTGAGCTCAATTGCAACTATTGCTCAGGTGTAACTTGTAGATTTTGATAACAAAAACCTTAGAATAAATATCAAGTACTTAGATATTTAATTTTCATGTTTTAGTACTCTAGTAATAATATATATTATGTTCCTTGTTTAATTTTAAATGTTTGTAATACATGATCCGATTTCATCGAGGTGATCTTGATAATTATCTTATCTATGTTTATACATCTTAATTATACAAAATGTAGAAAAGTAAAATATAAAAACATTATACACAGCGAAATATTGCCAAAAGAATCGTAATAAGATCACGCTACTGAAGCTGCGTTGAATTTTCTAGTCATATTCGGGAAAAAAAACTCATAAAATAAATCCTTAAATATCCCAATCATAACATACTAAGTATGAAACTCAAATATTCCGTTTATCGTGTGACTGTTTGTATATTAATTAATTTCCTTTAATTTAAGTGCCTGGAAGAGATCGATTTAAGCGATAAGGCCGCCTAAGTCCCCGACGTGAAAATGTTAAAATATCATTTTTTTTCATTTAAAAATAAATCTAGAGTGCGTCTCATAAAGTCCCGCGGCAAAAATGGAATAATTATCAGATCAGCGTAGCCACGTTGCTTTTAATGTTGTATTCATCAAGTACAGTGTAAACTCTATATAACGACGCTGAAGCGATTGTGCATTTAATGGCTTTATAAAGAGTTGTCGTTAAATGGAGAGAAGGCTGTTATTTTTGTCTGACGTGTTTTGGTGCACCACTAATTTTGTTGTATTTTTTATTTTATTCATATCTTACGATATGGAGGCATCTTGGTGATAAAGGAAGTACTTAGAAATTTCGGTATGTATGATTCGGACAGTCGAGTTTATTACGAGCGATCGTTATTGAGAGTGGGTGTAATGCTATATAGAGTGTATGATTGCGTAGAAAACAGCTAAACTAACTAGCCAAGTGATTTCGACTCTTAAGGGAGTTTGTCGTTAAATCGCGTGACGTTACATGGAGCTTACACTGTATTTTAATATAAATGTTATATTATATTTACTTACACAATTAAGGCCGATTTTTCAATTATAGTATAAGTTATCAGTCGAATAACTTCATATAACCTGAGTGAATTCAAAAGTGAAACCACTCAACTGTTTTATTCATACAACTGTCATTTTTATTTCGTCCCACTGCTGGGCTCGGCTCCCACTATTGGGAACGGACAGTACCCTCCACGCTTGTCCAAGGCAGCTTGGCAGGTTTGACACATCGGTTATCGATGTACAGGTTGCATCACAATGTTTTCCTTCACGTTTATTAGTATGTGGTTATTGTAACAATATGCGCATTAGGTTAGAAAAGGTCTAAGTGGTGCATGCGTTCCCGCCTGGATTCGAACCCGCACCCTTTGAGTTTAAGGCACATGCGCTAGCCATTACGCTACCACGACTGCCTTTTTATTATTTCTTTCAACTTTTATCTAGAAATTAAAAATACGGCCCTTTATCGGAATCTTTCTAAAATTATTTAATCTTTCCAACATTCCGTTGCCTGTTTACGTCTGCAGGACTTCCTTTGTGAGTCAATGTTCTTAATTGATTTTTATTGCCTTATCGATGAAATCGGATCCTAACTTTTAAATAATAATATTTTTGAGATGTCGATTAGTTAAAATGGTTTAATAATTTTATTTTTATTATTATAATAAAGACAACGCTATTGTAAAACTAAATATTGGTGTTATTTAGATACATATTAATTGTGTTATTAATATTATATGCTGTTTTTTTGTTAGATTATAAGTTCGCCTGTCATTCCTTTTAAATAACTAATACAATAAGATCTTTGATAGATTTTATATATTTTATATGCAAATAAAGTAATATTTGCCAGGCTTTGTGTATTGTTATTACTTACCTCGTTATACCTTTTCCCCCTAATAGTTTTTTCCGTTCGTTTAAAATCGGCGTAGTAACTATATATTTTCTTCAATACTTTTCGATTCTGGCATAGTTACATCCTCTGTCACACTACAAATTGTTGTCCTTGTGTAAACTTTAAAAGCAATATAATATAAAAAAAAAAAATGAATATGAGTTGTGCCGCCACAATGCGCTACTATTATGATATTTTTCAGATGGGGAGGTACTGAGCGATTGTTATTCCTATAAAGGTGTTTCCTCGCACGAGCTTTCTACTGTAATGCAATGTTACAGATCTGAGCTGACGTCGTGAAGGATGACATGCGTGCCAATAGTCTCAAAGGGGATGCGAGACGGCGAAGTGGGTAGAAAAGTAGGAAGCGGACCTGGCGTCGGAGTGAACGCTTCGAACGCAACCGGGATTTAACGCTCGGATGATGATTACGCAATGTTACAGATCTGAGCATACATCAGTGAAAGAGCAGCATTAGAGTGTGCAATCTGTAATGTTCCAGATTCGAGCATTACATCGGTGAGGGGGAGTACAAAGCATTACAGCGCGCACGTTGTAATGTAACAGATTCGATCATTACCATCGGGAGGGAGAACTAAGTATTACAGTGCGCAACCTGTAATGTTAGATCCGATCATTACATCGGTGAGGGAGAACAAGTATTACAGTGCGCAACCTGTAATGTTAGATCCGATCATTACATCGGTGAGGGAGTACTAAGTATTACAGTGCGCAACCTGTAATGTTAGATCCGATCATTACATCGGTGAGGGAGAACTAAGTATTACAGTGCGCAACCTGTAATGTTAGATCCGATCATTACATCGGTGAGGGAGAACTAAGTATTACAGTGCGCAACCTGTAATGCTAGATCCGATCATTACATCGGCGAGGGAGAACCAAGTATTACAGTGCGCAAGCTGTAATGTTAGATCCGATCATTACATCGGTGAGGGAGAACTAAGTATTACAGTGCGCAACCTGTAATGTTAGATCCGATCATTACATCGGTGAGGGAGAACTAAGTATTACAGTGCGCAACCTGTAATGTTAGATCCGATCATTACATCGGTGAGGGAGAACTAAGTATTACAGTGCGCAACCTGTAATGTTAGATCCGATCATTACATCGGTGAGGGAGAACTAAGTATTACAGTGCGCAACCTGTAATGTTAGATCCGAGCATTACATCGGTGAGGGAGCAGTACTAAACATTACAGCGCGCAAGCTGTAATGTTACAATCTGTAATATTTTGATACAACTTGTAAAACTACAACCGCTTCATCTGACATTGTGGAATCAACTAAATGCTCAAAATCGTATCTTCATAATTTACAGTTACATTACAGTGAATGCTCGCGATGCACCTTAAAATTGAATAACTTATTTTAGTGTAGTGTAACTTACTATTTGTTTTGTTCTTTTTTAGATTATAAGTATCCAGTTTTTGTTTAGATTTATTGTTATGTATTGTAAGGCCTTAAATTTATGGATATACTGTTGGATACTTTTTAATTATAAATAAAAAAGTCCTTCGCTGACAGATCAGATTAAGCTTTAGAAATTTCCCCAATTTAATGAACATATTATGCCAGAAGTAACACGACGTCTACACCACAGTCATTATTAGATACCTTTTAGTGCTTGATTCGAATGTTTAGATTAAGGGAAAAAACACTTAAGACTTAAACCAAGCCCAACATTTTCGCCCCAAAAAGTTATGGCGGAATTCTCCAAACTGAAGACCGTACATTGTATATACATGGTCTACACGAGCGAAGGTCTACACATAGCCGAAGTTCTAAATAAAACAACAATTATTATTCATAATAATATTTATATTTGAATGATCAAACTTGACATTTGACTTTTAACCAAAATAAAATATCCAACAACCTTGTCTTAAATATTAACTTAATAAATACACTATTTACAATTCAGTTGTTGAAATAAATTTCATATTATAATGGGTATTAATCTCGCAGTAATTGAAAATGTAGTGGGCAAAGATGGAAACATTGCTAGATAGGCTGGTTACGAAGACATTCTAAAGTACGATTCCATTGGAGTGTCAAAATCTCGTATTCTACTAAATCCGCAAATCTCGATATCGTCGCGGCGGAATAGTAGATAAAAATAGTATTACCATCAACAGACGTCAACGGGGTGTTGCGCTCTCACTTACCCGCTATTCGGACTTGCATGCTATCTCTTTCGCACAACACGGCGCGTTCTCACTATGTCGTAACGATTAATTTATCGTTGAACGACTGTCGTCTCTAGCTGTTACCATTATAACGATTGTTTGTCGTTAAATTTTTTATCGTTTAGCGACTATCGTATTTAGCTGTTCCATTGGATCGCAACATTTTATCGTTTCACGGCAGTCGCTTTGTCGTTCATCATTAGCGAGGGGGTGTAAACACGTGTAAACGACGAGACGATATTTCTATCGTGGCTACGATTTGCCGTCACGATTTAGTCGTAACGATCTTTTATCGTTTTACGACTGTCGTGCTTGCCGTTCCCACTGTCATGACAATCTGCCGTCACTGCAAAAGATGTAGTAGACGACAGTAAGTCGTGTCGTTCTATATGTGAACACCTCCATTTAAACATTTAAGCCACGACACTTACAACTATACGATTATCTGTCGTCACGACATAGTGGGAACGCGCCCTGAATGTTATAACTTCACTCGAAGCGCATATAAGTTTTGCGCGTACTTGGATCATAGGGCCAACAATAGCATTTTTTTATTGAAATCTGATATATAATTTTAGACTTTATTCGAGAAAAACTACGTAGAATATGAAGTATCATAAATCATAATAGTGTCTTTAAAAATGACATGTAAAACTTTCACATTATAAAACACCTATTTCCATGTACCTACGTTTTTTGCAAATAAAGATTGATTGTACTTTCAGAAACACTACATACACAAAAAATAGGTCCTTTATAATTAAGTGTTGTATAAGTAGCAAATTTTAAGTGTACATTGTTTTTATCTTTCTCATTTTCATTTTTGTTGTGCTTCTTAGTCGCTTTAATTATGAAATTGATATTATTATTCTAACAGAATGCTGGTTACATGATAGTATTACCCCTATGTCAATAAATAACTACAATATATACAATACTACAAGACATCTTAATCAAAATGACGGTTTAGTCTTATACATAAGAAATAATATTAATGTAACTATAACAGAACCAGATTTTAATGATGCTAATTGTCTTATAATACAGAGTAAAACAGACCTATGTATAGTAGCAATATACAGGCCGCCGTCCTTCAGTAACATCACCAATTTCCTTGAATCACTTGACAAAGTACTATTTGAAGCTAAATCGTATAAAAATCTTATAGTAATGGGTGACATAAACATTAATATAGCTTATTAGCTAGTCATGGACTTTTGTCAGGGCATAATTTGCAAACTAGAGAAACATCTTGTCTTGATCACTGCATGATCAAGACCAAAAATGAGGTAAAAACAACTCTTGTAGTTGAAATTTCAATAACTGACCACTATCCCGTTATTTCACAACTAGATATAAAACGCGTTCTGGAAAACAAAAACAATCGTACTTTTATGAAGACTGACTATAATGGTATCTTAGAAGAACTAAAAAAAGTCGATTGGAATATTAAACTAAATAATTTTAATGATCTAGATAATGCTACAGAAGTTTTCTTAATGACGCTATCCGATATAGTAAATAGAAATACGGTATCTATTCCAGTGTCAAACAAGAACTTTAATATCAAACCGTGGATTACTAAAGGACTGATAAATTGTATTAGGAAAAGAGATAAGTTACATAAAATATATAAGAAGAACATTAGTAATTCAGAAGTTAAGAAAACATATATAGAATACAGAAACGTTTGTAATAAAGTACTTCGTAAAGTGAAACAGGAATCTCATAGGAATGAGAAGCTCGAACTGGAAAAATGTAACCGAGATGCGAAAAAAACCTGGAAAAATATTAAGAGAATCTGTAACTTTACAGCTAAGCCAAACCCTGTGCAAAAACTACTCGTTGATAAAACACGCCATCGCGAAACTCTTAATAACATTAACGAGTATTATATTAATGTGGGAGCCAAGCTCGCGGAAGATATACTAGCTAACTCAAAGGAAAATGAAATTGAACTTAGTAAAATAGCTGAGAAAAAATTTAGGGAAATAGATTCTTTCAGATTAGTAAATACAGATATTATTGAAATAATAGACACTATCAGAACACTTAAAAATAGTAGTTCTGCAGGCTGGGATGGGATCACAACAAAGGTATTAAAACTGGCATTACCGCATTGTGTAGAACCTCTAACAAAAATGTGTCAAGTTAGCTTTGAAACGGGGAAGTTCCCTGATCCCTTAAAAAGAGGTATAATCTTGCCTATTTTTAAAGCAGGTGATGCTACCAATATAGCCAATTTCAGACCAATATCCCTGTTACCCGTCGTGTCAAAAGTCCTAGAAAAATTAATGAACAGTAGGCTTAAAAAATATCTAGAAACAAAAAAATTGCTTTCAAATAAACAATTTGGCTTTCGACCTTGTCGATGCACTGAAGACGCTGTATTGTCTGTAACTGAATTTATTCGTGAAAGATTGGACAATGGGCAAAAGGTATTAGGGGTTTTCTTGGACCTAGCAAAAGCCTTTGATACGGTATCCCGGCCGATTCTTCTGTCGAAACTCGAGTCATTGGGAATACGAGGTTTACCACTGTCCTGGTTTGAAAGCTACTTAACAAACAGGAAACAGATGACCAAAATAGGATCCCATAGTGACGACGCGTTTATTAAGTTCGGCGTTCCCCAGGGAAGTATCTTGGGTCCCACCCTTTTCCTAGCATATGCTAGGAAATGATATATATCAATATATATGCGTTGATATATATCAATGATTTATGTAACATCAGTCTCACAAATGGGGAGGTCGTCAGTTACGCTGATGATACCGTATTATTATTCTACGGTACTACTTGGGAAGAAATTGAGAATACAGCTAACGCCGGATTGCATTCTGTGTCAACTTGGTTGAAACAAAATCTTCTTACCCTGAACGTAAATAAAACAAGCGATATTACCTTTACTATAAACTCAAATACTCAACCGCAACGACCGCTTCATCTTAGAATGCATAAGACTAACTGTATCAATACACTTCCTGCACTTGTGATGAAATTTTGCCAACCGACCAAACTAAATATTTAGGCATTCACTTGGATAAATACTTAACATGGACATCACATATCAAATATCTAGCGAATAGGACAAGAAAGCTAATATATGCATTCAAGCAACTACGCCACGTACTCGATCGCGATTTGCTATTAAAAGTGTATACTGCCCTAGCAGAATCAGTATTATGTTACTGTAATACAGCTTGGGGCTCGGCAGCATCAACACATCTTATAGTACTCGAACGTGCCCAGAGAGCGTTATTAAAATGCATGTTCTTTAAGCCGAGGCTATATTCCACCGAGTCGATATACGATGAGACAAGTGTCCTTAATATTCGCAAGTTATTTGTCCGTGCAGTAGTTATGAAACAGCACAATTCGGTAACAAAAGAGATCATGGAAGAACTGAAATCGAAGCGTAGACAGAATTTAGTATTCCTAAATTTAGTATCCATGACACGCCATAATTTAAGAAAAGCTTTGAATAACTTTTTACAGCCACTTACTTACATATGAAAACTCTGAAGAATTGTTACACACCGTTAGTTAATAATCTTTCGCAAATTATCTTTCAACGTAAACAAATACTTTCACGCACGCACGCACGCACGCACGCACGCACGCACGCACGCACGCACGCACGCACGCACGCACGCACGCACGCACGCACGCACGCACGCACGCACGCACGCACGCACACACACACACACACACACACACACACACACACACACACACACACACACACACACACACACACACACACACACACACACACACACACACACACACACACACACACACACACACACACACACACACACACACACACACACACACACACACACACACACACACACACACACACACACACACACACACACACACACACACACCATTAATCCATACTCACTCACCAACGTATCTACACGTAGCACGTAGTTATGTAGTATGTACATTTTATTATTGTATTTTTTTTTCTTTCCTTGTTTTTTCTCTTTTAGTTGTAATAATACCAGGCAATAAAAGAAAAAAGAGATTCGAAATCGAAGAGAACTCCACTGAGGCCCGCCACACAGGCTCTGTTGAGACCTAGTGCGGGCACCAGAGCTAACTTTGGACGCCCGTACAGAATTGTCTTCGTATTGTCTAATTATTTTATGTTCCATGTACTCATTATGTATGTAAATAAATTTCATTTCATTTCATTTCATTTTCGTACATTAAAAACAGGATTTTTTTAATGAATTACACTATTTAACAATGTTTAGACAACTTTAGCCACATCCAAAGTTAGATATTACAGTACAGAATATTTTATATTAATCATCTAAAGACACAATTTAATTAAACTTTTATCCAAAAATTTAACTTGTAAAAAAACAAAGTATAAATATTAGCATTTATTTTGAAATCACAGACATTTCAAATATTAGTAAGTGTTATAAATTATTGCGTATTTTCAAAGATTATATAATACATAATTAAGAATACAAACTAGCGAGAAAAAGCCTATATATTATGTATATACAAGTAGCATGTTATTATTTATAATAATTTCCTATATATGTAATCAAAAATTTCGAAGGTAGAAAAATGCCCTATTGTATTGTATAAAGAATGGCATTCAAGTGATGCGGACGTACATTACACTAAAATCTAATATTTTAACAGGCGCTAAAACACCTTATCATCCAACTTCTAAAATATAATGATTGAAAAAAACCTGCCAGCTGCCATCAAAATTGCCGCGCCAAAACCAAGAGAATTGTATCGTCTCTTTTACTCTAATACAAATTGTATGTAGTTAGAGGGAGAAAGCACCAGTTCAACGTTCGTTTCAATTATCTGTATTTGACCACAAATATGTGATGTTTCCCAATTAGCCGTGTGTGATATTTCGGCAACAAATTTGTGGTGCTTCCCAATTAGCCGTGTGACATTTCGGCAACAATTTATGGTGCTTCCCAATTAGCCGTGTGACATTTCGGCAACAATTTATGGTGCTTCTCAATTAGCCGTGTGTGACATCTCGGCAACAAATTTGTGGTGCTTCCCAATTGACCGTGTGTGACATTTCGGCAACAAATTTATGGTGCTTCCCAATTAGCCGTGTGACATTTTGGCAACAAATTTATGGTGCTTCCCAATTAGCTGTGTGACATTTCGGCAACAAATTTATGGTGCTTCCCAATTAGTCGTGTGTGACAGTTCGGAAAAGAAATCTGTGGTGGTTCCGTCTTAAAAGTTAACATAAATAAATTAGGTTTGCTACTTTCACAAATTTCCAACTTATTAATTGTTGTGAACTTTTACATTTAATGTTGCCCTAGCAATAAAAAACTTTATTTAGAAATCTAATTTAATTATTAATTTTAATTTATAGAACTTACTTTAATTATTACTAATTGTTGAAATATTGCTTTACACAAGTCACTCTAAATCACGGTTCGATTGAATTGAACTTAATTTAAACAATACTTGAGTAGCTGCTACAGCATATTAGATATATATTATTAAATATATAAAACACAACACTTTGGAACAATGAAAGAACAATCTGGAAAATAAGTTATATTAAGCTAAACAATAAATCCAATTCGAACAATATAAAAATTAACATGCTATAGATGACTATGTCTAAAACAAATAGTGTGTATTAATGATATATTATTAATCATTAATCTCCGACATGACTGGACCAATTTAAATTAAATTTTGTATGGTGGTAGCTTATATACTTTTGATCAAGAGGTCCCATGGGATAGTCAAAAAACTTTCTACGCGTACGAAGTTGCGTGCAGAAGCTAGTCTATTATAAATACTCGAAATAAATCTGCAGATAAAGACACACATTGTATTGTACATTAAGAAGTCAAACTTGTCTTATGGGTAATATACAATTGATTAAAGTATTATTAAATTAGAAAATGAAAGATTCCTTAGACCATCGATTCTCAACCTTTTGCGTTTATTATTACAGGGTCGCAATCTGTTACAAAATTAAGACCTATATACAATACGAAATTATAAATAAACTTAAAATATACCATATACCATATCATAGTGAAGGGGTCGCAAGATTTCTTAATTAACTTTTTGGTTTTTTATAAAAATCGTTGAGAAACAATGCTTTAGACAAATAAAATTCAGGAAACCTACGAGTACAAAAGCCATGATTTAGAAAACTTAACACACCCTCAATCACGTACGACGAGAATGGTGGTGCAGTCATCAGGTGTAATATCTCCTCGAGGTGGAAGGTCAGGCCTGGGGGGGCTCGTCCAGGGGGTTGGCCCTGGGCAGGTGGTCCGTGGGCTCCCTCGGCTCCACGAAGGCCCCCGAAGACCCACTCCGACTGGTGGAGGTGGAGCTCGCTGACGAAGCGTCACCGCTCTCCGAAGTGCTCGCTTCTCTACAATAAAAAGAAAACAGGTTTATTTTTAGGACATACACAAGTGAAATAAACATATTATTTTATTGCAGGAGTTCAGCAAACAGGCAGATAGCCCACTTCATGGAAAGCGGTTAACATCGCCTATGATTGGAGAAAGTATACAATTCCTGCGGCCGGGTGGTCTGTCGTATTGATACGATTTGCCCGTCTGGATGGCTACCAGCCCTGGTCTAGGGTATGCCACCATAAAGATCTTAAATTGTGTTCCAGCATCAGTGGCCAGGTTCCAGTCTCCCTTAAGAGAGCAGCAGCGCATTTGTAGCACCTTTGGTGTTGCAAATGTCCAGAGGTGATGGTAGCCGCTTACCATCAGGTGGGCCGTCTGCCTGTTTGCTGAAATAATACAATAAAAAAACCACTTACTTCTGGAAACCATTCGTTTGACAAGTGTTGTATGCTCCACAGTGCTGGCATTTCAGCCCCACCACGTGGAATTTCACAGTCGATAACTGAAACAAAGAACGTCAAAATGTACCAAAACTTTACAATAGTTAATCATTTTCAAAGCTAACTAAGAAAATTATGTTTTCCAGAATATCTATGTCAGTTAGCAATGATTATCATAATGTTTTCTACTCTTTCCTTCATTTTGCTGTTTTCTGTCAAAATTTATCAGCCAGTTTTGAGGTTTTATATTGGGTCTACTTTAATAACTTTATACTGTCTGTTACGGAGACTCCTAATTGCTATACTCTCCTTTGGACTTTTATTAAATTAGTATGTTTTTATTAAGTTAGGATTTTTATTGAAAGAAGAACAATTATTATAATATTAATTGCGTTTATTGCGTCTATTTTACAATACAAAAGATATTAGAAAAAAAGCGAAGTAAAAGTTGCCAGAGACAAAAACAAATAATGCTTCTTTATATAATTGTGGCAGGAATTTAAAGTGTGGACACTGTCTATACCATATTGGAAATGTCTGTACATGATATCACATTAATGCCACAATTTATTTGAAAACTGCTATAAATTGCCTAATCATATATTAAAGCTACAAAATTTTTGTCTTTCTATAATTTTGTCTACTCAAAGAAATCTGCATCAAAACCGGCCAGTAGTTAGATTTTTTTCGAACAAACAGACGAGAAACTTTAAAAATGCATCTGTTTTCATCATTTATTACATAGTCTATTCCAGTTGGTTTTTTTAAATAGCTCCAATGTACAGATAAGCCATGTTTAGAATTTTATCTTATATATACATTTTTCGTGTCACAACGTTCGTTCCCATACTCCTCCGAAACGGCTCGACCGATTCTCATGATATTGTGTGTGCATGTTGGGCAGGTCTGAGAATCGGACATCTATTTTTCATTCCACTGAATGTTAAGAGTAGTCCACCCCTAAACATTTTTTTAAATTATTAGATTATGATACAGCATTAAAAAATACATACAACCCTAAATTTTCAACCCTCTACGATGAACCCCTATTTTTTATTTGTTGTTTGTATCGCTTGAAGCTTCTCCGGGCAGGATGACATCTGCCGGGACACCTAGTAATATTATAGATTACCTTATGACAGTCCTTGCACAATATGGTCGCCTTGTAGTCCGCGTATTCGGGGGGCATCGGCGTCGCCGCCACCTCCGAGTCCAAGTAACTCCACAGCTGGAAATCATATCAACCAATTAGATCTGGAAACTTTCCAGCCCTAGGGCTAATTATAGATAGATAACACTTTGTTGTACACCAATACAAATATGAACTTAAAGACTAAAATTATATCTACTTATGTACAAAGGGTGGCCTTATCGCTAAAAAGCGATCTCTTCCAGATAATCCCAGGAATGAATTCAGATGATAATGGCGATGGTGTTATACATAACATATAGTACGAACTACTTACATTTTAATAAGAAATACATAAATGATATATACCTATATGAAGAAATTTTATATATTACATAGATATATACTTAATATACATACCATACAAATACATATCTACAAAATATAGAAATTAATTTAAATATCATATTCTGATTACTCAAGTTAGTTCAAAGAGCCTACACATCTATTTTTATATAACTGTATTATTTTATTCAAAGCATTAAGAAGTCTTAATTTTTTTTGTAGTCATACAATGATAATAATAAAATATTAATTATAGGATCACAAAACATTTTTGTTTATTAATATTTAAAATCAAACAGTGACAATAATAGTAACTGTTGTGCAGAAGGTTTACTCATAGCATCATGATTGTCACGCATCGATGATTAGTAGGGTTGACAAAAAAAGGTTCCATAAATAGTTGTTGCAATAAATTTATTATTGTATATATTTTACATAAATATATACACATATATATCCGTGCAGGAACGGAGAAAGAATACAATTTCCTGCGGCCCGGCGGCTTGTCGTAAGAGGCGACAAAACACAGCCAGGTGGTAGGGCATTTGCCCGACTGGATGGCTACCACCCCTGGTCTAGAGTATGTCGCCATAACAACCTTGTGTTGTGTTCCGGCATTAGTGACCAGGTTCCAGGCTCCCTAAAGAGAGCAGCAGCGCATTCGTAGCACCTTTGGTGTTGCAAATGTCCATAGGCGATGGTAACCGTTGTCCATCAAGTGGGCCGTCTGCCTGTCTGCTGATCTCCTGCAATAAAAAAAAATTACAATAATAGTAAATAGTCATCGGCACTCTGCATGCAGCTTATAGAATAATTCACCTTAAATCTCATTAGTATTTTTTATAAATTTTACAGTTTGTAGAATTCATTTCAGTATGCTTAAGTTCATTATCTGTGTATTATACTTGTCATTAAAATTTATCTAACAAGTAAATAAACCCGAGTTATTTTTTTTATCCAATTTATCACAGCAATAATAACAACACCAATAAGCCGTTAGAGGCGTCACAGACCTGATTGATGGTACTGTCGGGCAGGATTGATGGCATTGGCAGGTGGAATTGATGATGCTGGTGGCCGAGTGATGGTGCTAGCGAGTGAGATTTATGGTGCTGGTGAACAGGAGTGATAAAACTGTCGGGTGGAATTGATGGCACTGTTGACCAGGTGAGACTACTGTCGGGCGGGATTGATGGTGCTGGTGAACAGGAGTGATAACACTGTCGGGCGGTATTGATGGCACTGTTGGGCGGGAGTGATAACACTGTCGGCGGGATTGATAGCACTGTCGGGCGGGATTGAGGCACTGTTGGGCGGGTGTGATAACACTGTCGGCGGGATTGATGACACTGTTGGGTAGGAGTGATTACACTGTTGGGCGTGATTGATGGCACTGTTGGGGCGGGAGTGATAACACTGGCGGGCGGGATTATCGCACTGACAAGCTGCATTGATGGTACTAACAAGCCGGATGTATGGCACTGGTGGGCCAGATTTGGTCAGCGGATCGTAGTTGGCAGACAGCTCTAATGATCGATTTATATACCTGTGCGAAGGTAAAGGTTTTATAGTGTAATATAAAGAGTACTACTAACATTGGACATGTCAATCATGCTGGTCTGGCAGGTGGGGCATGCATAATGGCCCGAATGCAGCAGCTGCTCGAAGCACGGCCTATGCAACAGGTGGCCGCAGTCCGGGATGTGGCATGGGATCCGGGATGTGTGGATGTCCTCCAAGCACACAGGGCAATTCGCACGGGAGACATTCTCCACACACTGTAAAATATAAATAAATGACATTAATTTTTTACTGTAATCTCAAATTTTTGGTCCTATGAGTTTGTTATGCATTGACATGCAAGTGCAGCGGGTGCGGTCACAAAATATAATAAACAATTAAGTTAATAATTTATTCTCAAAATCAAATGAATTATAAGGCATCAGCTATACAAAAAAATTTCAGTGATGGAAAAACGAATCGCAAAGGACAAGTGTTGAAGTTTCACTTCTACCATGTCCCAGCACACACTTCGAGTTTTCGTAAGTTTACTGCAAATTATTATTGGTTAGGTTAGGTACATTTTAATGTGATATTTTCTTAAGTTTTCGCGACTTATATACATAATAAAACTACCTTTTAACGGTTTTAAGCGCGGTAATTTATTTGATTTTGGTTTATCCGACGTTTCGGCCGGTTTTCAGTGGCCGTGGTCACGGACGACAAAGAACACATTTGTCTAACGTGTATTGTCAAAGTTTTATTTAGCCTACCGCCAACTTGTTTATTTTAATTATTTAGTTTTAATTTTCTTTATGGATATCATTACTCTATGGGAGCCTAAACTATTTACCACCGTTTCACAACAGTTGTGGCTTGAAGAGAAGAAGCGGCGCAAGGCACCACGTGTCATCCGTACCACGGCCACTGAAAAGCGGCCCAAATGTCGGATAAACGAAAATCAAATAAATCACCGCGCTCAAAACCGTTAAAACGTAGTTTTATTACATTTTAATGAATACATTTTTTATTTAAACATATTTTATTTTATCAAAAAAAACCGGAAAAAACAAAAAACGCATCCAGTCTACTCTAAAGTTAAACCGCCTTTCCACGCGGCCGTAACGCTTTTTCGTGACAGAAATAAAATCTTAATAACCCCCCCCCCGCTATAAAGAATTTCATTTCATAAAATGAATAACGTTACCCTATGCCCACACGCTGCAACTGAACTGGCAGACACATGTTACACCTCTCGCAGTGGAAGAACCTGTCACGGCCTCCCACGCGGCAGATGCCGCACCCGTCGCAGTGGTACTGCCGCTTGTCCTCGTCGTCAAACAGGTTGCATATCAGGCATGTGTACTGGAAACAGGATTATTTACATTAACTTAACTTGTTCAATTGGATCCGAAAGGTTGGCAAAAGCAGTGGGGAAAGTGAGAGCAAGCTTTTGGAGAAACAGCTCTGGCTGACTGATTGGAGACTACTGGCGACCAGCTGTCTTTGAAAAGCAGCACCGGGACAAAACTGAAGGAGGCCTTTGTCAGAGAGAGAGAGATTTAAAATATAAAGAAACATTAGCAACATCCCTCAGATTTAAGGCTATATTATTATAATTTGTTTATTACTGTCTCTTATTGTTAGAAATAGAGATTAGAGAACCAGACTTTTACCATCCTTACAAAATTAACACCCTGAAGTAGCAATGGGCCCTGATATATTGCTCACATGCTTAGAAATTCGCAGGGAAGCAACTACATGTAAATAGGCGTGGTAAAATTACAATTTAATCTTTATGTAATAAACATTCCACAAACTTAATGTCTTCATGTATATACTTTCTCTGTGCAGGAATGGAAACAGATTACTTTGTGGTCTGTTGTAAGAGGCGACAAAACAATGCATAGCCAGGTGGTTGTGTATTTACAAATCTGCATAACTTCCACCCCTGGTCTAAAGAATGCCGCCATTACAACCTTGAGTTGTATTTAGGCATCAATGGCCAGGTTCCAGTTTCTCCTTCAAGGCCGGCAGCACATTAGCAGCACCTCTGGTATTGCTAATGTCAATAGGCGATGGTAAACATTTTCCATCACAGTTGGGCCATCAATAAAAAAAAATCTATTGTCTATTAAATAAGGATACAATTTTGAGAACCATTATTATAGAAACTCTACATAAGTTTATTATTATTATTCTTGACCATAAGTAAGTGGTCAATCACAATCCTATATTCTCTCTTTTCCTTCACTTTCTCCTAATTTTTCAGTCATATTACATATTTTCCTTCCATTGTGCTGATTAATAATACATCCTCTGTCACAGCACAAATCATCATGTCATCCTTCCCACAACCTATTCATTAATGTCTTTTTTATTCTACATTTACATTTGTACCAATATTTCAGGTATAATACGGCTGGCGTAACTTGGCGAATGTGAACATAGGCTCTGCGAACTTTAGCGCATGTAAACTCGTGAAGAAAATACAGTGACCAACTAGTACAAAGCAATGAAAAAATACAGGGATGAAGGGCGACCAATTGTATTCACTGATGAGTCGTACGCCCACTCATCACACGAGTGTAAAAGCTCTAAAGTTCGCAGAGCCTATGTTCACATTTGCCAAGTTACGCCGGCCGTATTATATGTACAGATGTAATTATATAAATGTATTTAACATCTGACAAGAGCTATGAATGTCAAAGAAGCAAGTGAGGTGTGTAAGAATAAGCCTGTATGGCACTCTATTTTTCGTGCCTACCCCGCAAGGGACCTGGCGTGAGGTTATGTATGTATGTATTTCATTGCCATTTTGTCACATGACATTCATTCCTCCTTGTAACATACTCATACCACCTTACTTTTCTTCTCATTTTTTTAGCTATGGGAGCACCTTACAAAAATTTCTTTATGTACTCATTTCTTACCGTATTTACTCTTGTAACACCACATATTCATCTCAGGAACCTATATTCTATTAAAATATATATTACTGGTGATAATGTAACATTAAAATTTAAACCCTGTTTACAGAATGGGCAATGATTTGCATTTTATAGATTCCAACATAACTAGATCAGGAAATAGTGGTAAACAGAGAAAGTTTGTTCCTATTTGAAACTAATAATGGCATTTGGCCAACATTCATAAAATATGTACCTGGAACAGTTATTTACACACTGAAACATAATTTTGGAATTCTATTTACGCAATAAGGTTAATGTACTGTTTTTATTTCAAACATGTGTTGTTTTTTAGCTACAAAACAGAAATCTACAATACAACTCAAATATACTCAAGTATACTTCATCATATAGGATACTTCAAGAAAAACTTATTTCCACGAAAGATTCGATCAATTTTTAGGAGCATGCCCAGATGTGAAACTTTCTCATTCTTTCATATGCAAGTCATAAGTAGGTGCAGTGGGAGGGAACAAGGTAAGCAAGTCATATTTATATTATACTGTATAATAAACAATTGATGGAGTGGAATGTGATGAAAGATATCTTCAAAATTGTCACATACATTTTCTTTCCAATATTATCCAGACTCTGTATGATTCTAAGATACATGGGGAACAAATGTCTACGCCGCCTACGCCAGGTCGCAATGGAAGGGGTAACCACAAGAAATGCTAGTTTAATAGTGTAAGAGACGAGTCTCTCTATTATGTACTGAAATAATGTAGTTGTGAGCAGAGGCAGTCTGTCATGGTCGTCATACACAAGTCATTTTTATCTTGTAAATTTGTGAGTATTTTAAATACTCACATTTACGGATGCTGAATAACCCCAAGGAAAAGTCGTAAAGCAGACCCCAGGTTTCAGAAGTGATACTCCAAATGTAACCTTGCTTGGACCATGATGATGATGGACTTTGTATGAACTATATTCTCCATATGCATTTAGAAAATTAAGCTATTATTCTGCTATTAAAACCAAATTTACCTTTCCAAATGTAACACCACAGTTCTCACACTCCGCTTGAACCTTCTGCCTGGTATCACACTCTGTGCATATTAGTTCAGTGACAGACTTCCGGTTGAAATAGTGCTGTTCATTTTCATCATGGCAGTATCTGCAGATGTATACTTTGTTGCAACATGGAGTCTGGAAATTAATAATAGTTGAGTTTTTTTAATTAAAATTTTATTAAAAGGTTTGGCTTCACTTATATCCTATGTGAATTACCCAATTGTCTGGGATATAAAGTACTTAGAGATTATCACTGTAATAATAAGATATGACTTTAGAATAAAAATGTAAGCATAATAAGATTATTCAGAAGGCTGCATAATAGAAACAAACAAAACATATCTTATTTACATATTGTCATGGAATAATCTTAAAGGGATATGAATAGATTGAGTAATCAAGATTGCATGTAAGAAATTCATAATAAACCACAAAGGTAAAAAAAATATATAAAATACTATATGGCTGCTACTCAGATATCCAGTACACAGTACACAAATTATAAGTGACGGGTGGGTGGAGTGGGCAGAGATGAAGGTATACTTCCTCCTGCAACCCCATTGGTCCAGACTTCTTGAAATATTTATTTTGGTAAACATGATCTCACCATTTCATTAATATTATTGTGATAGGTGGTGAAAGGTTGCAACCAGAAACTAGAACAGTAATTTAGGTTAGCTTTAGACCAGAACCAACTGATAACCATTTACTATTTATTGTATATACATGATTTATAATTTCGTCTTTATAGGCCACCTATGATATAAGTGCAATTTGTATTAGTGAAAAATAAGTGAGGTTTATGTTTATTAAAGAAAATATTTCCGAACCATGGGGGTTGTAGTAGGGATAAGTATCCCCTCCCCCCCCCACACTACCTAAAATTCGTGTATCAAACATCTACAGACTTGTCTTACTGTACTTTTCAAATGACAGGTTGGTAGGTAAGCTGAATGAGTAATTTATAATTTTCCCCGATTATAAGGGGTAGTACATTTCAGTTACAACTATTTGCTCTAAAGTAATTCAGTATAATACAAAGATAATGCGAAGTGCCGTATGGAACACCGTCAGCCGCTTTGTTTTCTAAATTCGCATTTCACCACATCTCGGTTTTAATATACGCAGTGTGGATTATATATAGAATTGGAATCTTGAACTTTCTTTGTGACTAATTCTACAAGCACCATATGCTGTTGACAGTATAGAAATGATTTAGGCTTACCACAAACTTCGCACGACGCTTGTAATGAGCACATCCTATCCGTTTTTCACTATTTTGCTCCGTTACTGGTACAGCATCGCCATTCTTTAAGTCTTCTTTTTCTTGTGACATTATCAATGACCTACCACTTCATAGAAAACTTCAAGGTCTATCAATGATTTTAACAATATTCTCAATTGAATAATGAAATTATTTATTGGTTATATTGGACCACAAACAAGTTACGAACAAAAATATGAATGAGAAATGACTCAAATCAAATGACATCGTTTGATGTTTGTTTCAGACCAATTTGTCGTCATTGTTGTCAAACTCAAAAATTCTTACTCGCATAGCTGTCAGAAATGATATCTTGACAGTGACTTTAACTGTTATCATGTTTATAATTATGGTTTTTCTTAAGCACCTACTACGCACTACTCGCGAAATTGTCCCCGAAGTAAAAAGCAGTCCGAGTAAATGACTGTAGTACCTAAGAGTTTTTGACACGAGCTTCTCCATACCATCGCGAGAACATAACGAGTACCCAAACAATGTTACTTGTGGTGTTCTCGTGTGAAAGTGGAGTGGATATAAAAAATAAAGGAAAGTTCTTTGTTAAATTTCTATTCTGGTCCAACTTCAGTCGGCTTTGTGACGATTATTGTAATGGATCCTTATGATTACCAAGCTACTGATTGATTTAAAAAATTAGAATCATAGGTTTAATAAATAAACTATAGTATAGGCACTAATATAGTAAATCAAAACTAGGATATGCCCGCGATTTCGCCTATGCTAGACTTAACAACCAGCAAAATCCTCGTTGGGATTCCCGAAATAAAGAAATTCACACAATTTATTACATGAAATTTAATAACGATCAGTGTATAAACCACATTGAAATTTGTTTTTTTTCATCTGGCAGTTCAAAATTATTTCCAGAAAAAAAATTCGCGAAATTCCCAGGATAAAAGGGAAGATTATAAGTTTAAGAATGGGCTGTTGATCAGTAAAAGCCGTATCGAAATCGGCTCAGTAATTTTAAGGTCCCGAACAAACAGTTAAGAAATCTGTATAATTGAATAGTTCTATTACGTTTATATAGTGTATTTCAGTTGTTTTTTTAATTATAAATAGCTTCAGTGTACAGATACACAATTTTATAGTATTATTTAGATAATAAAAAATTACAATATTCCGTGAAAATAGATGTCAAACGCTGAGAGTGAAATGTGAACATTTTTATTAAAAACACATCTTAATTCGCGAGACTTGCGAAAATGTGGAACATCCATTAATTTTTTAACATTTAGTTTAAAACTAGATGGGTCTGAATAAATTTAAAACACATGAAAAATAGTTACTTCCAGGGAAATCAGATGATTACTGTCAATAAAATGTTTACCCCATATTGTAGCGGGAAATATTGAATACACCTATTCCAAGTTTTAATTTTTTGTTTAGGATAATTAGACTTCGTCTATGAAATTTTTGTTCATAAATAAACAAATGAGAGATTATGGATGGTTATCGTGAAATTGAATAATTCAATAGCAATTTGGCAAGGCAATGGTAAATGATGGTAAACTTGTGCTAAACGACTCACAAAACCTTTTTAGTGAGTCGTTTTTCACAAGTGTACCAGAACTACTATCTATATCTCTACTTTTTATATCTTTACTTTCACTCTAAACATATGTATCACTTCTTTAGATTTCTAGCTCATTAGGCTCAATAGAGATATTATATTGTTTTACATTTGTACCTCTTATATGTAGGGGTACAATACAAATGAAATTATAAATATTTTTATGGGCGATATTTTTTTGGATATTTTGAGAAATATTGACGTAACGAATTTTTAATTTGACGTAAACAGAGTTGAAATTATTGTTTCGGATACCATTAGGGTAGTTGAAAAATAGCCAATTTATATGCGAAATCAAAATATTATAATAATAATACCATTTAATAACCAATTAATGTCCCATTGCTGGGCTTGGGACTCCCATTTATAGGAGAATGAACAGTAGACACGCCAGTCTAGTCCAACGCGGATTAGCGAGTTTTACACATCGGTTATCTCGATGTGCAGATTTCGCCACTGTTTTCCTTCACCATTAGCAACTGGTAATTGTAAAAATATGCACATTAGTTCAGAAAACTACTTAAGCGGCGCATGGTTGCCGGCCAGGATTCGAACCCACATCTTTTGGGTTGCAGGCGCGAATGTGCTAACCACTAAGCTACAATGGATTTTCAATAATTATCTATACATATAAATAAAATTGAAGTGTCTGTTTATAATGTCAAAATAAAAATGTGAATAAAATCAGGGGTATTCGGATTCGATTCTATCGGATTCGGACTAAGAGATTCCGAAAATGCAATTTTAAATTTTTTGTCTGTCTGTATGTCTGTCTGTGTGGATAGCCCAGTTACTCTCAGAAACTGCTGGACTGATTTTAACGGAACTTTCACTGGCAGATAGCTGATGTTATAAGGAGTAAGTAACTTATATATGCGCTTCTTCAATAAGATTCCGAATGAAACGTTAGATCCTTTCACTACATTTAACCAAATTAAAAATAATACTTAAATGATAAAACTTCATTATCTAGCTGCTATAGCTCGCTCCAGCCTCTTATACAATAGTCTATATAATGTTTCAATTTTGCCAAACATGTAAGGAATTTATGGAGATATGTTGCAGTAAAAATTTTAGTACGTCCCGTCATTATTAAACCAATAATAATGCGTCCTATTACAAGCCTCGGCGAAAGGCTCTCGTGCGACGACCGCGTAATCTCCTCACGGACGAGGTCGATGTTATTACAAAATTGCTGGCCCGGATCAGCTCGCCCGCAGTTACGACGGCAGGCTGGCAGGCATCGACAGACAGACACAGACGGCGGCGTCTCAGACAACGCCAGTCACGATCTCTCGACATCCTCGCGAGGGACGCCAGGAGACACAGCCCTCCCCAATAAATAGAATTAGAAATATAACGAAAAACATTTCTTAGTTAGACGTGTTGCTAGGGAGATTCTTGCCACTTTTTCTCTTTAACAGCAACAACGCGTTACGAAGCTGTGTATATAGAGACTGGGAAGTAAAATTAAATTTTAACTTATATGTATGACCTTCAAAAAGTGCTCTCCAGTGAAACTTATTTTGAATAAAAACATTTGAATTTAACTACTTTTTTGTACGGTTTCGCGAAAAAAAAAATCAATGCGGACGAAATCGCGGGCACAGTTAGTTTGCAAAAAAGTTTGACAATTCTTTAAAAAAATCATCTAAAGTCGACATCAGACGGACCTTTTGATTTTCAATTTAGACGAGTCAACCAAATAGATCCATGTAAACATAAGATTGAATCATTCAATGTCATTGAATACCGTCGTCTCCTTTGACTTTTGGGCCCTGCAGCCAAATGATTCAATTTGATTGATCCATCTGACAGATCGGCGTTATTCAGGTTTAATTAATTAAGTTTGTAAATAGATGGCTCTCAACAAATTTAAAACTCGCAAATGTTTGTCGGCTGCGGATAAATATGCCGTTTACTCGCCTCATTTGTTTTAACTTCTCATGTCATATATGTCAACGGTGTAAAAATATACACCTTCGTAAACACAGTTTTTGCACAGGATACTAGACTTTATATAGTCTATGAGATCCTTGTAACAGGAGAGGGTGATGCTTTAAGTGATGTCGCATTGCCGCATATGGCGCATATCAGGTCGAGAATATATATTGTGTTTGGATACATAATCTCATTTTCAAACATTGATATATAAATATATCAATGTTTTCAAACCATAAGTTACGTTGTATGAGTATACTTCTATAATCACAGATTTCGTACTTACTACTACTACGTACGTACTATTTCATACTCCTCTGTCTTCGCAATTTTCGTAAAAATGGGTACAAAGTTTTTATTTCACGTATTAACATAATGATGATTGATGTACAGATGTAATGTAAATCCTCTTTTGAGCACATCTGAACTGTTTTTAAAAATATAATTCTTTAATGTCAATTTTTTTAAATAGGTATATAATTTTTATCTATGCTTGAGCAAAATGCAAAAAAATATATAAATCATTATGTAAAAACGTATTAAAATAAAAATTTCAACCCATCATGTAATTTTATCAATAAATAAACATGGCTGCGTCCATCATTTTTCTAGTGCTATTATTACAACAGGGAATGTGTTTATTGCCACCCAAATTTCAATGGAAAGTAATTGATTATAACTGGGAAAGCAATGCAGCAAAACAAAAAGCCATACAGAATGGAGATTATATACCTGAGAATAATATGCCTACAGGCGTAGCTAGATGGAGGGATAAATTGTTCATCACCATTCCCAGGTGGAAAGATGGTAAGGATTTATCAGTCTATCATTAAATCTTTATATATAACAACTTTCTCTACGTGTGTATGTCACTGACCTCCAAAACCGTTTTACCGATTTTAATGTTTTTTTTTGTTTAAGTGTGTCCTGGGATGATTTAGATTTATAATTGGACTCGATAGGTGCGGCTGGACTCGGCTTCCAGGACTGATGAAGTTTTTTGTGTATGAGTGGGATTCACAATTAGATCCAATAGATGGTGCTGCAATCGGGTTCTAGATTTTAGAGGTCTTCAGGTAGAAGTGAAACAATGTTGTGTGTTTGAATTGCAGTTCAGGAATGCATGATGTAGGCTCGCTCCGCGCTTACTAAAGTACTACAAAAATGCAGACGCTTAGCAGCTAACGGAGCGAGCTATGTCCCCGCGGTAGGCGGGGCGTGGGCGCACGGGCTTTACGGGGGTGAGGTCAGCGGGGTGATTCTGTCCGCAACAATTTGTGAGCGGCCGCCGTGGTGATCGGACGTCTGCGGCTACAAGATGTTTATTTTTTCAGAAGAGGACAGTCTGCCGGGCCCTTTAGTGGTATAATAAATCTGTAGAGGAGTCGAGTTTGTACACAATGAATTTAAAAATAAAAAAGCAGGCGTCCTCATTGAGACTAGCAGCTACCGAAAATACAATTTTTGTCTCGTTTTCTATCTGTTAAAGCATCATGTCCAAACTAATGAAGGAATTTAAAGGAAACTCGGCACAGAGCTAGCATATATCCCAGTTTCCACAATATTAGTCGAGATTTATGCACCTCATTAAATTAGCCTCCTGACGCCCGGGTTGTTCAAGGCTTTCATAAAGTAAACGCCCAAAGTCCTTAAAAAAGGTTTCAATGGCGAAAACCCAAGACTTTGAACTTTAAAATTTTTAACTTACAGTAATCGCACAAGTATGATATTTTTTTCCTTACATCAGGTGAATGAGGAAAAGCAAAAAAAGGGTAAAAATAGATTACCTTTTGGTAGGCCTTTGGGTCAAAAGCACTAGATTACAAACAAGAAACTTTATCACATATTTTTTTTTCAACTATCTTCAAAACGATTAAAATAAAATTTAACTTTAAAAACCAATTTAATAACAAATAATCCTTTAAAATTAAGAGAAAAAATTATTTTATTATTATTTATTTAAAACATTCGAAACAATCATGATAGTCGTTATATAACCAAAGGCCTATTAAAAGATCATAGTTTGAATTATGATCATTTTCACTATATCTCAGATCCATATAAAGTTTTGATGTAAACAGCAAATATAGTACATGAGCAACTATTTTTGATAAGCATATGAACACAAATCGTAGAGATTTCATGAATAAATTAGGATTAATTTTTACACTCGATGATCTTGTTCCATTTTAAGTCAAGAAAGACGAAATTTCTTTTGTGTTTTTGGCACTGGTCATACACAAGCAAAAACCTGGAACATACGTTCGGAGATATGACATTTTAAAAAGGTGGTAACTTAAAATTAGTAACAATGGTTAAATTTGGGGTACTTAGAATAGTACCCTGGGCATTAATTTGACGAAATTGGATTTAGTGTTGGGCTTTAATCACTATTTCATTGAAGTACTTTTTTAAGGACCGTAGGCGCTAGGAGGTTAGAGGAGTGTCAGAACAAAACATGATAATTCCTTTTTATGGAAAAAAAAGTTAGCAATGACATTCGACAGAATACCATAAATTACGTCACCCGTTAGGCTGGCGTGATTCAAATCGTGCTTATTCCTGTAGTAAATAGCCTCTGAAGTTGAAAGGTTGCTTCAAATCATGATATTTTTACATTTAAAAATATTAAATAACAAAATCGGAACAAAACATGATACATTTCATGCATTTATGGTACGCAGGTTGAAAGTTGGCCCAAAATAGGGTATTTCCATATAAAAATAACTTATCGACTTTTGAATGTTTTATTAGCTTAAATTCTAGGGTGCTGAAGCCAAAAAAGTACATTACGGTTAAGCTGTTTTTTTACATATGTAACATCACTACAGATTCAAGTCAATGTCAAAATATTGGGGAATTTTTGGCGGGAACTGAAAAGAGATCTTGTGCAGTGCAGTTTTATTTTCTAAAAATGTATAAAATTACTGTATTATGAACAATAGCTGTAGATTATTTATAGTTTGTAAGTAGTAATTGTGTGTTTTGTGAAAATGTGAACTTTATAGTTAAATGTGGCCTTTTGAGTTGTCATAAGAACTCCGTTGCATGGCACTAGCTGATTCCCAAGATTCTGCCGTGCATAGGCTTAAGAAAATGAAGAAACTATGATATAAACTAAGATCTGGCTTAAAAGCCTAGCTGCCGAGCCATAAACATAAATAAATAATAATAATAATCAAAATAATAATAATATTGGTGGTCGGTCGCATTCGGTTGGTATTTAAAAAATTGAGAACTGCGAGTGAGAAATATCTAAATTGAGTTATTTAGAGTTTTTTCAAGTGATTTACAAGCATGTCTGAGCAGTCAAATACTGTTTGCGCACTCAATAGTGGAGCGAAGAAAAAGATACGTCGAGAAAGGAAAGCTTTATCCGAAAGAAAAAATAAGTTAGATCGATCAATTATGATCGTGTAACATGTAGAATGTTCAATCTGTTACAAGATTACAATATGTGCATAATTTTGTCTTAGAAATGCAGACAATGACCCGTTGTGCTTAAGAATTGAATGCACCTGTAATCATGAACCACCTAACCTTATTTTTTCAAAACATGATATTTCCAAATAGTTTGGTACAAATCATGATATTTTCATAATATCTGATCAGAACATGATATTTCCATTTTTTACATAAGAATAGATACGCGAATTGAAGTAAATAAAAATAATAAATAACGTATTTAAAAAGCTTTTACAGTTATTTATTTATTCGAACCCATGTTTTTTTAATTGCACAAAGGCAAAGTAGTTGCCGGTTTTTAACCTTTTGTGAAAAGTTTGACATTGTGGAATTATCATGTTTTGTTCTGTCACTCCTCCACACATTGTCATTAAATGACAATGTGTTTTATTAGTGAATTGCAATGGCGGTACCAAAAACCTGTGACAGCGCCATCTTTTGGGGTAAATTCGTCTATCACATGGGATTGACCTTATTTATCGGGTCAAAAAACACCCTTATTTTATCCGTGCAGGAACGGAGAAAGAATACAATTTCCTACGGCCGGGCGGTCTGTCGTACGAGGCGACAAAACAACCCATAGCCAGGGGGTAGGGTATTTACCCGTCTGGATGGTTCCCACTCCTGGTCTAGAGTATGCCGCCATAACAACCTTGAGTTGTGTTCCGGCATTAGAGACCAGGTTCTAGTGTTCCTTAAGAGAGCAGCGCATTTGTAGCACCTTTGGTGTTGCAAATCTCCATAAGGGATGTTAATCGCTTTCCACCAAGTGGGCCGTCTGCCTGTTTCCTGAACTCATGCAATAAAAAAATATGTAAGTTAACTGTGTCAGGTTTCAGTTTTGACTATATGGTTTACTAGATAGGTAAAAATTCTAAAAACTTTCCATGTTTCGATAGATGGTCTGATCTTAACTACAATATTTAAATTTTTCCTTCAATACCCAGGTGTCCCATCTTCTTTAAATTACGTAAGCTTGAATGGAACCCAGCAAGAAGCCTTAAACCCATATCCAAACTGGGCCGAAGCGTATGTGCCTACTAACACATGTTGCCTCCATTCTAAAAGAACTGTAGTGTCAACATTCAGAGTTTTCATCGACGGCTATGATAGGCTGTGGGTAGTTGATAATGGAGTTCTTGATATGACGGGTGAGTCTCTTCTTTCTCTTTCTTATGGTAGCCAGTTGCTAAGGCTAGCGCAAATCGATGTCCAAATCTTAAAATAAAATACAGAAGGGTAATTCATATCATCTTTTCGATGCTTTTTTATAACGCTGGGGAATGTAATGGCGCACTATCTCCGGATACGGGGGATGGTTACTGGAGGCGTGTACTCCTAACGACCGGTCCTCCACGCTATCTTCTAAAGGGAAAAAGTCGTGAAGAACTGACCGCCAGACTACTCACTACGCAACCGAATCTAAACCAGCGCACCTGATCTTCACTTTTACGAGGCGCCCCAGGAACTGGAGGCGTAAGCAACCACGGTATCTCCTTTACGTAAGACTCCTACGGTACTCGGAGAGGGCTACCCTAGTTCGACAATATGTATAACGTTTGATGCCTAAGGAAGTCGGCAAGCGGCTCTTAAAGGCACAGTGAAGGGTTTCGTAGAGGTGGTAAACGTCCATTGTCTTCGACAACCCATGTTGTTAATCTATTTGTAAGCATATCTCATTACCTACCCTTTCTAGTAGAACCTAGTTGAGGCGACATGGCTAGACGTTTTTACTCAGATAACTAATAGTTGCCTGTAAAAATGCCTGTATTACCATAGAAGACTGTCACTCTTGTAATTTGTCTGCTAAGTTATGGACATAAGGCTCCTAATGATGCCAGGATTTCTTAGGCAATTTTTCAGATTAACTCCACACAGCGCAGCAAATTCTTCTCAATGATACGTTGCTCTTGTTTATGTAGTTCAAATTATGTCTAGAGGGTATGCTTCACTCCTCTAACAGAATAGTCAAATAGAACATGTATATGCAACTAAGTATAGCATAGAACTGAATAGAACCAGTTGAATAGATAGATATAGTTTATTTATTATCCCTTTGGTCTATTCGTCTACAGATGAAGCAAAGCGCATTGCTCCTGCATCATTGATGATCTTCGATCTTAATACCGATGAACTAATACTGAGACATGACTTCAGCAATGATGTTGTACAAGATTCATCTGTTTTAACTAGTGTGGTGAGATTATTTGAATTTTATGTTATCAACATTGTCAAATTAGCTAGGCATAAAATTTGAATGCGTGTTAACAGAAGTTAGCTTTTGAAGGTCTAGTTTCGTTTCAACTTTTACAAGGAGTACAGTTTTAACGGGTCCAAAATTTGCAACAGTCCGGCCGGCGGTGACCATAAATATGAAATAATAGTTCAAAAATCTACCAGGTGGAATGGCGCTAGTGTGCAAAACAACTAAGAGACGCAGAAAAGTTTACCTTCCCAATACAGTGGCGGCCCGAATTTAATGAGCTCGGATGGACTTTTTGATTTAAACATGCAGATTGTACTCCTTGTCCTTATACCTCACGAACGATATTTTATCTGTGAGTGATACTGTGTAGTGCGAACGGAATGCTATACGCAGTCGGATAGCGTCCGAACGAGATGATAATACTCTCTTTTCAGCTTTGTACGTACCACCTCTTGACCCGTATAATTATTTTCTGCGTAATGAGATTAATCTACTTCAACTAATACAGTACGGGAAAAACTAAAATGCGCTTCGGGTGAAGCTAGTTCCGTGTGTTTGGGCAGGTCCAGTCAAATATTAACGTTTATTACACTTTATATTGTGCGAAAGAGATGGCATGCGAGTTCCGATAGCAGCCGAGTGAAAGCGCAACACTCTCCCTTCTCTGTTCTATCTGGTGACCCTTAGCTATAACAGTGTACTGCGCTGTGACGTGCACGAACTTTAAGGACGCATATCAGTTTTTATCGTACTATATAGTAGTCAGGAACCCAACCGTTGTCAAACTATTGTATAACAGGTGGCTGACATATCAAGCAAAGGTTGTTCCTGTGACAACTCGTATGCATACATAGCAGATATGGGTTCTAACGCCCTTATAGTGTACAGTTTGAAGAATGACGAAGCTTGGAGAATTGATCACAACTCTCTGAACTTTGATCCCGAAGACGGTGATGACGGTGGTATGCTCTCGATTGCCTTGGGACCGGTTAAGGGAGATGGGTAAGTATTTTATTTAGCTGAATAGGAAAGAGAACAAAGGATAGATAACAACAGATTGTAACAATCGTAGAAGTGGAACGCCACAGGGGGAGCTAATGCCAAGATGCACTAGCAACATTTTCCGTTGACATCATAATCTATACTAATAAAATTAAGTTTCTGTTGTGATTTCAAAATAAATGTAAGAATTTGAATGAAAAGCAGCTAATTACGGTTTTTATTTCATCACTGATTTCATATTTATCAATGTTTCAAATAACAGGACGTTGATTGAAAGTGTGTTAAGCCAATGTCTAGACCATTCATTTCTGTCTTTCAATCTGGATAAAACAACCAAAGTGATCCATATAAATATAGAACATGAATCATTCGTTGTCATTGAATATTGTCACGGCTTTTAGGTTCAGTAACTTTCAATCAAAATTTATTCAATTTGGTGGATCTGTCTAATATCAGAATTACGATTTTATAAAAAAAAAAAAAAAAAAAAAAAAAAAAAAAAAAAAAAAAAAAAAAAAAAAATAAAATACGATTTTTATTTTTATGTGTGATTATCATTCCTTTTGCTTTCATCTTCAATTATATAATAAGTAACAATGCATAGACTTCTAAGTATGAATTGATGATGAATGAATATCAAACACTCATTTGAATTTCAGTTCTTGTGACTTATATATGCAGCTGCCATCGAGCACGAAACTTTATAAAATATCTACAAAGTTGCTCAGAGATAAGAATATTCCTAAAGAACAAATAAAAAACGGTTTACAAGTAAGTGAATTAAGAATGCGAATTTTCATAACTACTTATGAGAAACGTGGTACAAACAGTGCGAGCCAAACTTAAATGCGTTCGTGAAGTTCGTACACGTCATTGCGACGAACAACACTCTTATAGGACTCACGAGGCGGTACGTATACAGTTGGGTGTTGCGTTCTTGCTCGCTCGCGATGTGGACTCGCATGCCAACTCTTTCGCACTACACCCAGGCGAATGGAGCTGAGTAAACTCACACAGCTAACTTCACTCGAGGCGCATTTAAGTTTTACACGTACTGTACATAATACATATTTATTTATAGTTTTTCCAACCACTTTAGCTGCATAAATTTTTTAGACCGCCTCTTCTGACGTATAAAGGATACTTTCTATGCTTTTTAATTCTATCGTATACTTTTCCGTGAGTCTGTTTTTGTGTATTTAATATTGATTTCCCTGTGGCTTCGCTACTATGAAGTTACTAGTATACCTATATGTTTTTAACCGACTTGGAAAAAAGGAGGAGGTTCTCAATTCGTCGGGATCTTTTTTTTGTTGCTTTTTTATGTATGTTCGCCGATTAGTCCGTGATTTATGATCCGATTTACGTGATTCTTTTTTGTTCGACGTGCAATAGCTGCCATGTGGTCCCCTAAAAATTTGACATAGTTTGGCCCAGTAGTTTTCATTTTACGAACATTTTTTTGTTCTCGTTTCTTGGAACCTATATTTTTTAAGAAGCGCGGCACCATTCGTAAGTCCACCCATACATAGCTAGACACTAAAAAGTAACAAATAAAAAATAAAAACTTCGTTAAAAAAACCGACTTCAAAAACTAAAATGTATAAAATAACTTATTTCTAAAGCTATTATTATTAATCTTGAAGTCGGTGCAAAGTAAAACATAATAAAAATTACTATATTTTGCTAATTACTAAGCACCGACTTTAAGATGTTTTAGATAATATATATATTAATAATAATAGCTTTAGAAATAAGTTATTTTACCATTATTAATTTTAAGACTAAGCGTTCACACAGGTTGCATTGAATTTTTATCTATGAGCCGGTCGTGTCCCATTTTCAGGGATAAAAAATATGCTATGTCCATTCACGGTGTTAAGACTACGTAATGTACCAAATTCCAAGAGAATCGTTAATTTCGCTTTCATGTCAAAGCATCGTAGACAGAGTTCCTTTGGTATTTAAAATATTAATATGGAACTATAGGAGTATGGATGTTTCAGGTTGTTGGTGATAGAGGGCCTTTGTCACAGGGGACTGCTTGTGACTTCGACCCCGCCACAAAAGTTCTGTTTAATACGCAAGTAAGTAACTTTACTACCTAATTTTTGTTTATGTATTTTTTCTTTGTAATGTTGGTGTACAATAAAGAGTATTGTATTTCTTTGGCATTTTTAGTTGTCCAGGAACGGTATAGGTTGTTGGCACGTGGACAAGCCGTTCAACGAGAGAACACCCCTGTGATCATCAGCGACTGTAACATGTTGGAGTTTCCTAATGACATTAAGGTAACGATTTCAAATACCACTACACTCATGATGTTTCTATGATATAAACCATGCGAGGAACAGATTTTCAATTAACCTTTTAAGTAGTTTTGAATTACGCAAATGTTGCACTAAGATCGACTGCAGAACACCATCTGTTACATTTGAATGTCCTAAATTGCAGATAATCTCTAGTTATTAGTTATCATTAATTAAAGTAGAGATAAAAAGTGATTATAATACATACTTATAACCATTTAAATACAAAATCCTAGATGTCTTGGCAATCTTTTTCCTTATGGTAAGTGTAAGTATATTTGACTGTCTCTGTGGTTGAGTGGGTTTATCTTTCGCCGTCGTAGCTCACAGAAAAGTAGAGGTTCCGGGTTCGATTCCTGGTAGGGTAAATTTCGTAAACGAGCGTTCCGTTATAAATAACGCCGATCCCAGACACCCAGACCGTTTACGGTCGACTCCAGAGTGGTCAGTTGTATATTACCCATAATACAAGCGTAACTTGCTTAGCTTGGCTTGAACAAATACAATGTGTGTCTATGTCGACTTAAAAAGCTGTTAAAATATTGTTATTTTGCCATAAAATCCTAAAAATGTTTGATCATTTTTTTAATGGAAAGAGTAATTTAGTTGGGCTGTTGAACGCATCGTAAACACTATGATCAAATATGAGAAGTATTAAAGAGGTCAGGTAAAAGGCATCCTATCCTACTAATCCTACTATTTATTACCAATATTATAAACGCGAAATTTAGTAAGAATGTATGTATGTTTCTTATTCATTCAAGCAAAAACTACTGAATGGATTTTGATGAAACTTTACAATACACACATAATTTATATATATAATATATAAAAAGTAGAGTGAATTATCCAAACTATTACCGATTTTTCAGTTAAGTTAGTTAGTTTTAGTCTCAAATAAACGTGCATATATGAAGTGGTTAAAGTAGATATGAAGCGAATGTTGCCAGGATCCTCGCAAGTGGGGATCTATAGTCTCTGCTTACCCCCATGGGAAGCAGGCGTGATAATATGTATAAATGTATTTACATTTCTTTAGCGCTAATTCTTCTACAGGTAGACCAAGAAGGCGACATATGGATATTAAGCGACCGCCAATCGAAGTTCTTATACGGCTCGATGGATTTCACTCAGATGAACTTCAAAGTGCTGACGGCTCCGGTTGCTGACGTCATAATGGACACGCCATGCGAAAAGAAGAGTGGGTTCAATAAAGCATTTGGCTTTATGAAGCGACCCAAGTCCGGTCGTAAGTATTATTGTTTACTTACTTACACATACGCAGACGACCCACTTGATGGAAAGAGGTTACCATCGCCCATGGACATTTGCAACACCAAAGCTGCATAATATGGTCACTAATGCCGGAACACAAGTCAAGGTTGTTATCGCGACATAATTTAGATCAGGTGTGGTAACCATAATAGCCATCCAATCTTTACGTAAAATATTCTTTATACCAGGGGTACCCCAAATAATTTTTCCCCGATAATTTTTCAATTCGACTCCCATATAAAATCTGTTTTAGGACCATTTTAAAGATAACATTTTTTTTATTAGGCGATGCCCTTTCTTAAGTTACTTCTGTAGTTATACTAAATAACAAAAACTTTTTGTTTTAGGGTCCACAACCAGTTCGAAAAACGGTAGCGCTCGGAGCGATAAGAGATCTAAAAACTAGTAAAGATATCTTGGATCAAGTATTGCTTCTTATACATTTTTATTTTTTCTAATAAACTAAACTCCAACATGTTTCCTGCTTAACTAATTAGATATTGTCAAGGCAAATTGTCACTCACTTTGAAGCAAGAAAAAGAAGAAACATTTAGTTAACCAGTTGAAAAAAACACAACACAAGTGAATTTCATAAACAAAATATAAATCTTGATATATAAAAATGAATGTCTGTCTGTATGTCCTTTGTAGAATCGTAAACTATAGATCAGATTTTGATGAAATTTTGTGTGTTCGAGTGGGTCCCGGATGGTTTAGATTCACAATTAGAACCGGAAGGTGGCGCTGAGACCGGTTCTTCGTAATCACCGGGAGCGATTTTGGTCATTTTGTTTTTGTGTCATGAAACTAAAGCCTTTTAGGAATTCAGAAAATATGGCGGTATAAAGTTCGCCGGGTCAGCTAGTTTAAAAATAAAACAAAGATAAATAATTCATAGTCTTTATTTAAATTTACAACATGGTAGTAACTATTCAAAATAAGGATCTGTTCCACCACTTATTGATTCGATAACTTCAAAAGAAAATGTCATAAAGTATTTAAGAATACATTATAAAAAAAGATTCCCAATGAAAATAAGGTAGTAATGCATAATTATAATAATTCCTCCGTACTAAACGTATTTAGATCCCCCATATTTAAGTCTCCGATCCTATGACTTTTAAAAAGTTTTGCCAACCTACTAATATGAATCTAATATCACATAGGGATGCGGACACAGGTTACATCTTAACATTATTTACATATAGATGAACAGGCGATAAATAACATCTTACTTTTGTCATAATAGAAATAATTTTAATTACATTTCAAACAATAACAATGGTCTGGATGTCCGCTCCTCTATTCTAGTACCTACTCTTCCTATAGCTTGCAACGTATGGACGCTATACAACGTACTAAGTGAGAGACCATGGCAGTGCATTTCAAAAATAAGGAAGTTTTTCAAAAAGAGTGTCATAAAATTTCTTTGAAGCCGGCAGCGCACTGGTGACATCTCTGATATTGCAAACGTCCATAGGCGACGGTAACTGCTTTCCATCAGGTGGGCCGTCAGCCTGTTTGCTGTACTCCAGCTAAAAAAAAGGAATTCATCGCTCGCGTACAGAACGAGCAAAACAAAAATACGTCTCTGAAGTTCGTACACATCGTTGCGTAGAACTGTATATAGACGGGTCACAGACAGAGCTAAGGTGGGGGGAGTGTTGCACTCTTGCTCGATCGCTATTCGGACTCGCATGCCATCTCTTTTGCACAGCACCGTGAGGTAATAATCGTTAACATTTGATTGGACCTGAGCAAACTCATGGATCTAACTTCACTCGAAGTGCATTTAAGTTTTGGGCGTACTATACGGCGTTTGTAACAGACCAACGCATTAATATTAATAGATTCTTCTAATTAGAGATGTGGTAAAACAGATCCGCTATATAAGTGAACGATTAACTACAATCGAATATAATTTTAAATCAATTGAAATGTTTCACAGTGCCAGCGTGCCTGTTCCCCAATGTCGTTACACTTCGTTCGCTCAGTTAACTTCAGTCTTTATTCAAATAATTACATAAATTATATTCATTAAATTCCTTGAAATCAATTATTATACTTAATAACAACTGCAATATGTTAAATATCTAATAGAAGTATACTACATGTGGTATCATTCAAGGTATATCGTCATCATGTAATCCACTTATTTGCCTTAAACCGATATTAGAGGATTCATCTCTATCTTACATTTGTATGAATCGCTCAAGTGATCCCTACAAACTTAAACTTGAAATATTCAATGTCATTGCATACCGTCAAGTCCGTTGACTTCTATGTCTTTTAACTAAATTGAATCAATTTGGTTGATCCGTCTAATATCAGCTTTACTACTGGCATGGAAGAATACTAAAGAATGACAATCTTTTATACTTTTCAATTAAGTTTCAACTGACGTCTACGTAAATAAAATTTACGTACATAAAATTAAAACGAATCGATACTAGCGACATGCAGCGATAAAGTGGAAATAAACGTCTAGGTAATCCATTAAAGTACTGAGATAATTCATAGTATTCTTCCGCTATAGTTATTAAAAAAAACTACAATAAAACTGTACAATAAGTGCGAGTACAGTACGCGCAAAAGTTAAATACATCCCTGAAGTTCGTACATGTCATTGCGCAGAACAGTTATAAGGTTCAGAGCAGAGTAGATCTTGCGCTCTCGCTCACCCACTATTCGGAGTCGCATGCCATCTCTTTCGCACAATACACCGTAAGGTGTAATAAGCTTTAACATTTAACTGGACATGCGCAAACTCACGTAAATAACATCACTTGAAGCGCAATAAAGTTTTACGCGTACTGTACAGCTGGTTACTATGTATGTCTTACCTCTTGTTTACATTATGCCAATTTCTATGACAGCAGCACGAGTATCTAATGTTCAAAAAAGTCGCGTTTACATACTTGCGCTGCCCAATTCTCTCGTCACTCTTCTGAGGCTGCTGTGAAACTGGATCTAATGTAAACAAGGGGTTACCATACCTACGTTCATTCGCCTTAGGCTGGTGTGCACCGATATTTAACCGATGGTTAAAATAAATATATATTATATTATTATTTTATTTAAACCATTGGTTAAATGTTGGTGCACACCAGCCTTACTGCCGGTTAAAATTTGACATAGTTTATGTCTATACAAATTATGTCAATTTTCTACCAATGGCAAGGTAAGGATAGCAAATATAGAAATCCGTGTTTCATAACTTATTCTAAGTTATAAATTTCTAGTGTGATCGAGTCTTAAGGTCATATCTCACCACAGTCACCCAGCACACGCAAGCTGTCCACGCGCGGACGGCGAGCTTACCACTCGGTGACAACCCGCTAATTGAAGCAATTCACGTATAAACTTAGTAAATCGCCGACGACTACTCTGTGATTCACTGGTTGACAGCGCGGCGTTCACTCGTGTAAGGCGGCGCTTGTCACGTGGCTTTGATGAGCTATGACGCTCTTAAAGTGAGGTATTTTTAACGTGAATGCGTATCCGACCCAAGTCTGCTATAACTATCGTTCGGAATATAGTTACTGCATCATAATAGTATCCAATGGTTGCATTATGGTGCCATTATGACACGATTCTAAGAGTGGCACAAACGGGCCACCATAGCAGACTTGGGGCCTAGATAAATGAAACTATATTACAAAAGTTCTAAGCGCATGTTTAATTTCATTTTAACAATTGAAAACGATCTATAGTCCTATAGTATTTATAAGTTTCCTCGACTAGTACACATAATAAAACTAAGTTTTAACGGTTTTTAGCGCGGCATTTCATTTTTTATTCCGACGTTTCGGCAACTTTTCAGCAACGGTGTAATTGTAGTAGTGATCACGGATACCGAAAAGTGACCGAAAATCGGTAGGTATATTAAAAAGCAAATAAAAACCGCGCTTAAAACCGTTAAAATGTAGTTTTATTAGATCTATAGTCCTTATAAGTGTGAACCAAATCACAACAATCGTGAAATGTAAAAAAGTAGACACTTGAACTCGTAGTCTAAAAACTCACGAGCAAATTTTTAAATGTATATTTCGTCTAATTAACTTGAGTGTTCTATATAAGTATGTAATAATCTTCTAATTATTCTTTATTTTTAGGGTTGCCAATGTCAAAAACAGTAATCGATTGTTGTAATTTCTTTTAGAGTAAATCTCCAGCACGCATTATTGTAGAAACTAAATTTATTTTGAATTTTAGAATTTTCCTTCAAGTAGTGTTACCAAACGTTCGGAATTGTTCGGACATACTCGGTAATATAGATCATTGACCGGAGGGACTTTGAGTCGTCCGAAATCGCCACATGTTCGGTAAAGATTAAATAAAAATCAAGTAAACTGAATATTTATGTTAAAAAACTTGTTACAATGTTACATTAACGCACGAGAAAATTCTACAAAAAGCTTCGTTTTCTTACATACCCATATTAACAATAAATTCACAAGTCCGAAATTTGCCATCAGCAATATGGCCCGGAATTTAATTTTTTGAAACCCAAGTTACTAAATAAAAACAATGAACATTGGGTCAGTGATATTGTAGCCAAAAATGAATGATCTATCGCGAATCAAGAAAATGTGGTTGTTGACAATGAGCGCTTAAGAGATACGCCATATTTACTGTGTGTATGATATACAATAGGGTCGCGGACACATGTTATTAACATCTTATCGTTAACTTTAAATTACTATAATATTATAGGATTATTTCAAACATTATTATTTGACTAGTTTTAGAGCCGAATTTTCATGAGATAATTATCAGCGGAATAAATTATAACCTGACTGAATTCAAAAATGAAACAATTCCACTGTTTTTTCCACTTAATTTTTCCATATTGTACTTATTCTACGAATAACTTTATTTGATGGTTAAAAATCTTTCCTTACTTTGTGTCATAAGTAGGTATGTACGCTCGAAAAAATCCATGGAGCTGCGATAAGTTTGAAAGTATGGCGACTGATTTGACGTCCGCTCCCTATTAGACCCCTTTTATCTTCCTTGCCTGTTTGTTTTTCATGATTATTAAAAAAAATACGACAAAGAATCAAATGTCACTTGATTTTGACGTTTGTTCATAAACAAAATAAGTGCTCATAGCGAACTCTGCAAACTGTTTAAAACGAACATTTTGCAATGTTTATTCAAAATTCTTTTTCTAATATTTACAATTTATTGCTGAATAGTTCATCCTTTCATATAGGCCGCAATAAATATGAGATTTTTTAAGAAATATTAATATAGTTTAAAGGATTGACTAAGAGCTCATAACCACTTAGGGCCCAACTTAAAGTTCGCTATCTCGCTCACATATTTCCACATTTTTTAAAAGTAAATTCAGACTTACCAGAAAAAAATTACTAGTTTCACAAAAAAATCGTTATGATTTCATATACATTTCTATATATAGAAAATAATTCTCGTGAAAAAACCATTTTTACGTATGAATCTTGTCGAATAATAATTATTTTAGTGTGAAACATTCGTAATTTTTTTAATGCTATTTGAGATACAAATTTGTATGTAAACTCAATGAATTTATGTTCAAAATTGTGAATGCGTGAGCGAGATAGCGAAGCCAATTTAGGTAGATCCTTAATACAAATCGTTCGCGCACGTTTCGTATTCATGTAATATATGAATGGAAATATACTCGAAATAACAATCGCCCAGCAAAATCCCTAAAATCTCGCTTTATGGAGGGTACTGCAAATCTTTTCTCGTTTGAATTTTGATATAGCAAAACACTATTATTACATTTCTTCGAGGCCGGCAGCGCGTAGTGACACCTTGGTGTTGCAAACGTCCATAGACGAGGTAACCGCTTTCCATCAGGTGGATCTGCCTGTATGCTGTACTCCAGCGATAAAAAAAACACTAATAGACTTTCAACCATTATTTATTTATTTTAAAATCTTACGTGTTACAACACTAATTCAACCAAAAGTCGAATAAAATCTGGGGAAACTGCCATTGTTGGCTACCCCCGAGATACAGGGTACCAATGACACCCCCGTCCCCCGCGAATCGCATTTTTTATTCTTCAATGCCAGCAGAAGCGGACGGACCTGATGGAAAGTGGTTACTATTGCTTATACAATAATGAAATCGGCGCGACGAGATAGGGGATGGGATTGGGGGAAAATGCAGCTCTTTTTCTTAGCTACATTTTAACTGAGCGATTGTCATTAGTACTCCTCAACCCGACTATGGACTGATAAATTGATGATATGAATTATTATATTAAAACAGAAAGTTATGTATATATTTATTATATAAATTGTATTTAATGAGCAAAATGAGAATTTATTAGTAGAGTTGAAAAAAAAGCGTGCACGAACAATAACCGTTTTGCTTAGAAATGCTATGGCAAAGACTTATAGAAGATTACAGATATAAATCCTACAGATGTCGTAAATCACATCAGGACGTGTGCGCGAGCGCAAGGAAACAAAATCCGGATAAGTCACAATAAACTCTAAAATTATTCACCTATAAAAGAACAGTTGTTAAAATAGCATATTTTACATAAATTTTTATCTTCACAATTATTATACACTTTCGGATATGCCCGCGACTGCATCCACGCTTGAATTGAAATTCCCGGGACACAAAGTACCGTAGCATTCAAAAAGAATGTAAGCCATCGGTTGAGTGAAAACAGTGTCTGTACACTGTAAAGCAGTGCATAGAAAACACAGTGCATAGACACTGTTTGCAAAATAAGCTAATTTTAATGAACCCGAACAAAATCGAACGGCTCCCGGGGATATTCCCACGAGATTCCCGGGATAGAAAGCACCGCGGACTTTTGAGTCTAGGAATTCGCTGTCGACCAGCGAAAACCGCATCGAAATTGGCCCAGTAGGTAGGTAGTAGGTTTTACGTGAATACCGAACAAACAGACGGACAAGAAATTAAAAAAAATAGTGCCTTCCATCGTTTATATTATTAGCCTATTCCACTTGGTTTTTTAAATAGCTTCAATGTACAGACTCGGCATGTTTACAATTTCATAATATTATAGCATACATGCATAATATAGTACGATGTTGATGTAAACAATATATATAGTGTAGTTAGTATACTTTGATTTTTAATTACCTGGACGAAAGTGACAATCGACCTTTTTTACGTTGCAAGCTTGGAACAACTCACCTGTGTTGAAACCTATAGAATATTTTTTTAATAAAAATTATAAAAAAGCGTGTTGAGAAAAGTAGCACAAATAAGATAGCATATAAATTGTAACAGATAGACAGTAGAAATAAGAGAAATGTAGAACATCCAGGTATAAAGAAAGCAGGATGTAAGGTTAGTAATAAGGACCCAATGTAGTAGATCAAGTGTTTATGAAAAAAATTAAAAATACAAAAAAAAAAATAAAAAGAAAAATAAGTAGAAAATAAAATAATACAAGAATAATTAATCGACAGACAAACACATTGTATATCCCCAAATTAAGCAAGATTACGCTTGTGTTATGGGTAAAGGGACTACTCTGGCCCCGGTCCAAGACCACAATAAAAAAATGGAGAAAATACGTTTCCGAAATTTACTAGACCAGGACTCGAACCCGAAGCCTCTGCATTGCAGTTAGACAGGCCGTCAAAGGCTTAGTCCACTCAATCACAAAGGCCGTCAAAATATAAAAAAACTCTAATGATATAGAAAGCCGGATAACCTTGTCCGTCCAGTGGAAGGATATAAAAAAATACAATTTGTATAGAAATTATGTAAGATTCAACTCACGAGTGGCGAGTTCTCGATGAGACCCACACAATTTTTAACCAGTTAATTAAAAATCAGAGTACATACGTTTAACTGAGTGGTTAAGACGATCCTATATAGCAAACTATACAAACAGAGCTGGGTTCCTCTACATGTTTTGGTAGCGGAACCTTGTGACTTGCGCCCGCGCATCAAACAACGAATTTTTTGAAATCACTTCCTCACGAATTCCTAACCCTATCTCTACAACGTCTGCTTTGCTGTGACCATGAAAGAACACTGGGAATGCTAATCGCCCAGTAAATGTAGATTTGGAGCCCAATTTTGCTATCATAATCTAGTCAATATCGCCCGACACTCGTCTTTTAGGGATGAGTAGTGATGAGTGATACACGTGTGAGGTAGTACATTTGTCCCGCACAAAATAGGTTTGTACTGATACGGCTCAAAATTGAAATTTGTGCAATTTCAAAAAAAATGTCCCACTACTACTCGCGCGTCAAATGGAAGGACGGAACAAGGACAACAATACAATAACGCCTCTACGGATACTGACATGACAAAGAGGGACAACATGACATGTACGACTGCTAGTAAAACGACCGAGGCCTTAAAATCCGATTCTTAACGAACATTTCCGAATTAGTTTTGAACGGAACAAATTAGGGAATGACGCTCACTCTCTCACCGGCCTCATCGCTTCAAATGTATTGCCGCGGTACAAACCATACAAATCTCCTCGCTCCATTTGAAGTACAGATGTGTAACTCAGGATGATGATTAAAAGATGTATAATCTATTGCAGAAGAAAAAACAATTCTGCGGGCGTGTAAGACAAAAAAACACAGGTACATTGCCGATGATGCTACATTTAGATATGCATAAAACTTGTTTGTTGCATATACAGTTCAGACTAAAGAAGCAGGCATTTAGATTTGTTAAATGTATAGGATGTAACTGTCATAATGGCGTTGTTCTGATTCTGAATAAAAAAATAATAAAAAAATGTATAATCTTTCTAAATTCGAAATCACTCTTTAAATCTTTGTTTTTAAAAATACATCTTTAACTCACTATATTAAGATTGATTTTAGTCACAGGGAATGATGAAAAGTAACAACTCAGATACTTGGATGTAGTTTGAGACAGGATATTGTGAATTGAAATGAGATAACATGCGCACTCTAAGAAATATAATGATGATACACAGTAAATTAGACTCTATGTAGTTAGTTTAAAGCTTAGAACCGGTCAACTGAATGAATTATCTCATTCGAAACCAAAGATTTAAAAGAGTGATTTGATTCTTTCAAGGACAAAGGTTTATAATTCACTGATCTCATTGGTGATTTACTTTGCGCATCGCTAATTTGAAGTGGTACATTGTACTGGTTCAGTACAAAATGTCATGTTACTCTTATAAACTCATATTAAATTATGTCCTACCCAACTCCTGGAAAATGCAGGAGCTATATGCTCTTCCGGAGATCTTCCGCAGAGGCCATTTGTGTGCCTCGTTAGGCCTACGCACGATTACTACTGTTGGCAATTAGTATATATTGCTTGTATGTATGCGAAATATCTTGCGTGTTTCAATTATTGTATAGCGCCATCTATTGACTTATAAATGTTCAACTACAGTCTCAATAATTATCCGAGAGAAGATGAAGAAAGAGTACAATTTTCTGCGGCCGGGTGGCCTGTCCTAAGGGGAGAAGAGAAGACAAGTCGCAGCCAGGTGATAGGGTATTTGCCGTTTGGACCGCTACCACTTCTATCTGCTGAACTCATGCAATAAAAAATAAAATTGGCAATACCATTTTTTCTCTATTCTACCGCGACGATATCGATAAGATGATGTGGATTTAGTAGAATACGAATTTTTGATTTTGATATTGAATTGTAGGATTGGACACCTGATACATACATGTATGTTACCACACCTGTTACCCATTGGGGTAAGACAGAGACGTTGAATCTCCATTTGCGACGATCTGACAAACGACTTTCGCTTCATCTACTTTCATTGACACTTCATACGTGCACATTTATTCGAGGTGCACCTCACCTGACCTTCGTCTGCGTGAAACGGTCAACAACTATAACGCTATCCCAGACGAAGCAGTGGCATAAGGGTTAAAATTTTTCACTGGGCGATTGGGATCCCTAGAATTTTTCTTCCATGCTGTGACTTAGAAATAACTATACCGAATTGCAAGTTAGGCCTATTATCTGGTGCTGTCGGCGTTTTCAGTGGGTTTGTGCTGCGGCGTGGTGGGCGGGAGGCGTTTCTTCAAAGGCGACTTGTACTCCCAGCCGTCCTCGCCTTTTGGGCTGAATAGCTGAAAGAAAAAACAAAAAGATATGAGCGGCAAAGAAATAGTCATCCGAGAAAATCACTATGTAAAGAAAGAAAAACTCAATTTGCAGAAATAGCGCCGTATTTACATTCCTTATACATTTTTATACACAGAGCATATTTTGGGAATTTATATGCCGCATTTTCAGCGTACAAGGTTTGCATTCAGATCCGACACAAGCTGATTTTCTGTGTTAACCTTCCTTTTGGCGTAAGATCAAAACGACCCTTTTGTTAATAAAATAATAAATAATAACAATAATGAATAAAATTAATTCTACTGTACACATTGTTTCTCCTTAGAAAAATGCCTAAGGCCCTGAATCTGTAACTCACATTGGCAAACGAATCGAACTGTAATCTTTGATTTTTAACGTTTTTAGTAGTCTATAAACAATTTCGACTCAATATTGCATCAATCTTGATACGAACGATAGTGATTTAATAATGAATTTTAGAAACTACACATTGACTATAGTCAGTCGAATGGATCTTACTCGCACTGGGATTGTTTTTTTTTTACGAAGGTTACAGGACTGGTCGGTAAAGGACGAAATTCTAAAAAGGATCGTAAATCTTATATCACTAGATGGCGCTACTGGTCTTTTTATATTATATGCTCGAAATCTCGCGGGGATTTTTCTGGGAATTATTTAAAATGGCCAGTTAAAAAAACAATTAAAATTCCAATTTGATTCTTTTACTAATATATAGCACATTTTATTTTATAAAATATGTGATATTTTTATCTCGGGAATCCCGCGGGAATTTTCTCGAGAGCGGTTTGTAATTGTTCGGGTGTATAAAAATTTGCTTATACCGACAGTTTTCTCTATAACTATAGCTTCCAGTCTTTGTTAAATGCTATGTCTGGGAATCCCGCGAGAATTTCAAATCACGCGGGCATATCTTTATTTCTTTTGAAGTAAGAGCAAAAATATTTTATTTACATGTATATGCTATAGTTATATGAATTAAAATTTCAACGTGCCTTTCTTTCGGCTCTTGAAAGAGCTAGAGTGAGAAGTGTCTCTCTGATTTTTATTCACTATCTCTGGTCTGTACTGAGCTAGAGAGCTAAAGGAGTACTGAAAGAGTTCTGCAGAGCTATTCTTTCTTTTCTTGCTATTGAATTATTTTACACAAGTGTTATGATCATTGTTTTCCCAAGCCATTGCACTTCCATAAACGTGTAGCTACCTCCTTCTGGATCTAGTACACGTGTTCAAAAAATGATACTGTTTAATTTAGCACAGTGTCAAGTATTATATATACATAAATGAATTAACTTTCTCAAAAGTATAAATATTCAAACCATACCGTGATTGAAAACAGATGTGGTGCCACCTAGTTGTTATTCGAGAAACAATCGCTCCCGAGATTAGAAACCAAAGGCGAATTCATATATAAATATTATCCCTACTAATGTTATAAATGTGAATGTAAGTTTGTTTGTTACGCTTTCACACGAAAACTACTGAACCGATCATCATGAAACTTTGTACACATATTCTTGGAGGTATTAGAAGTAACATAGGATACTTTTATGAAAAAGAATTCCACGCGGACGAAGTTGCGGGCAGAAGCTAGTAAATTATAAACGCTTATTTTTAATACTCTATTCTATGGGAACCCAATCTAATTTACCACCGCTTCGCAACATGTTATGTTAAAGAAGCGGCGTAAGAAACTCTTCAGCAAACTTGCCTAGCTCTAATAATTTTATATTATATAAAAGTGTGTGGAGGGAAAATAAAAGAATTCATCAGTCAAGTTGGTCTGTGTTCCGTTGCACGCAGAAAGAGCTCACAGTGTCTTAAGGTCTGCAGATGGTTTTTGTTGGGTCTTAATAGTTTTGATGATCGGATCCCAAACTGGAGGTGAAAAAAATGTGTGCCTTGTGTACTAGTGTACACACGTAAGAAGTGAAACTTCTTTATGACCTTATTTTTTGACGAACGAGTTGTTGATAGATGGATGATGGATGATCAATTTAATATATATATGTAGGAAACTAAATAAATGATTGATAAATTATCAAACTCGTATATTAATTAAAACAATAAAGTAAGAAATATTCGTCGTCGCTCGTCTCACAATCCATCTATCAAGAAGGCAAAGGCAAGAAAATGTGACGTGACGCGTAACCGAAAAATGTGACGGAAATTTTTTTCCCAACGCCGATAAAGAAGTCTCACTCACCGAACACTACACACATATTATGTGCACATATACACACACACACACACACATAGTTGATGTTCGAAATTGGAATGTACTCACGAGCGTGCTCCACCGCTCGCCGCTGGCGTCGCGCCGCTTGACGGCGTCGCGCTGCGCCTGCTCGACGGCGCGCTTGGCGGCGGTGGCGGCGTCGCAGTCGGCGGCGCGCAGCGCGCACGTCACGTGCCGCCACACGCGCCGCGACTCGTGCGCCGCCTGCCGGCCCACCGGCGCCACGCGCTTGCGCCGCGGCTTCATGTTGCACACCTCGAACAGCACCTCCGCGCGCTGCCGGACCACGCGCGTTAGAGCGGGCGCACACGATCGTCCATGTCATGTCGCAGCGGCGCCGTGGATCGTAAAAGACGTCTGTTGTTGGCCCGTGCGTGTCACGCATAAACAACTGAGCGGTGCCGCTCCGACGTCGCAACGCATTCACCCCTCCCGGCCTCCTCTCGGTGGTTGTGAATCCGGTGCGGCGAATCGTGTGCATGCCAAATATTTCTATGTAAAATGCGCAGCGACACCGCTTCAGTGCCGAACCGCCGCCGCAACGCATCGTGTGCCCCGCTCTTAAGATTGCTTTTGTTGCGGACAGAATCACCCCCCCCCCTGACCTCTCCCCCGTAAATCAGATATGTAGCTGGCTCCGTTAGCTGCTAAGCGTCTGCATTTTTGTAGTACCTTAGAAAGCGCGAGCCTTTTCTCATTCGGTCGAATATATACACACATCAAACACACACACATAAAAATGCCGAAATCGAAGAACTGGTGGATGAGCCCAATATAATAGGCGAGAGCAAGGCACATCGCTTGCGCTGGCTTGGCCACCTACACAGGGGGAGGATCGCGCGGTGAAAAGAGCCTATCTGGGCAGACAAGCGGGACGGCGACCAGTCGGTAGGCCCAGATATCGCTGGAGGGACGTAGTGGAGGCTGATCTGCGCGAGCTTCATGCCGATGACTGGCAGGAGACAACGCTGAACATAAACGAGTGGAATATTCTCGTTTCGGAGGCCAAGACTCATTTTGGGTCGGTGAGCCGCAGCAGTTAGTTAGTTATATACACACAACGAAGACTAAGAAATCAAGGAGCATTCGGGAGACTCTACATCCAACGGATTCTCAGCGTGACTACTTGGATCTTGTGGACTACCAGTGATTGTGATTAGTCTCCGTATTGATTTGTGTAATCGATACAATTAGCGCTATCTACGTTCAGTGTAACGTCCGGGGCTACTGCTAAGTTGTGTTGGTTAACCTCGAACGTGCCGTTTGATACAATTGTGCCGATGCACCTTCGCTGTTGTAGCGCCTATGAATAAATTCAGTCACTTGCTAGGGGGTGTTCATCCAAGCACCCGAAAAAAGTGTGTCTGTACTTATGTACAGCGTTAGAAGTTATACTTTTTTAAATTGGTTAAATAAATCAAAAACTGATTAACTCTAAATAACTTAGAAAAATGCGGGGCGGCCGGCAACGTACGTGGTCGTACGTTGCGCGTAAATTGCGTTATTTATTGGCGACGCATTCGATGTAAAAAAAATGTCTTTTACGTACTAATTATGTATTTAGTCGAACCCTAATTATAAAAATTTATAAATATGTTGGATTAAATTTTCGTCACAAAATACACGAAAAAAAAGCAACGGGTAGGGGGTTCGGAAAATATTTCTTCATACTGAAGGGGTCGTGTTATGAAAAAGGTTGAAAAACACTGCTCTAAATGACTCACCCCCGATTCAGTCCATCTCCCATCCACCTTGTGTTCCACTCGCCCTGCGCCGTGTAATACGGTTTCTTGTCAACTCCCGCGAACACCTCGCAAGTGACGCGATGCTTTTTGCCACCATAGAATGGCTTCGTCAGGAACTCTATGTTCGCTTTGTGGCCGGTCTGCACGCACTCTATAACCACCGAACCGCCAAGCTCTATCCACGGCACTGTTAATATCGACCTGAAAAACACGGATTGAAGTGTTTTTCACATTTTTGGAGTGAAACGTCTATATAGGACTTGGTCTTGGGATTTTTGTGTCACGAAAAAGCGTTACGGCCGCGTGGAGGAGCGACAAAAATTTAGACTAGACGCGTTGAGACGCGGCATAAGTTTATGGTAGACTATGGACGCGTTTTTGGTTCCGGATCGAATTAGTTTTCTTGTTTGATAATGATTTTAGTAATTATTTGGAAAATAAAATGTTTAAATAAAAAAGGCATTCATTAAAAAAATAAAAGTTTGTTTAAAAAAACCGACTTCAAAAACTAAAAATGTATAAAATAACTTATTTCTAAAGCTATTATTATTAATATTATCTAAACATCTTAAAGTCGGTGCTTAGTAATTTGAGAAATATAGTAATTTTTATTATGTTTTACTTTGCACCGACTTCAAGATGTTTTAGATAATATATATTAATAATAATAGCTTAGGAAATAAGTTATTTTATACATTTTAGCTTTTTAATTATTGAAGTCGGTTTTTTTAAACGAAGTTTTTATTTTTTATTTGTTACTTTTTAGTGTCTCTATGTATGGGTGGACCTACGAATGGTGCCGCGCTTCTTAAAAAATATAGGTTCCAAGAACCGGAAACCAAAAAATGTTCGTAAAATGAAAACTACTGGACCAAACCATGTCAAATTTTTAGGGGACCACATGGCAGCTATTCCGCGTCGAACAAAAAAAGAATCATGTAAATTGAATCATAAATCACGGAGTAATCGGCGAACATACATGAAAAAAGCAACAACAAAAAAGATCCCGACGAATTGAGAATCTCCTCCTTTTTTCGAAGTCTGTCAAAAATGTACCTAACCTAACCAAATCATAATTTGCAGTTAGCCTGCGAAAAATCGAAATGTGTGCTGGGACACATACCAGAAGCAAAACTTCAACGAACAAATTGCAAAACGAATCGCAACAAAATATTAATTTAAAGTTACGGGCAGCTCGTTAATGTTCTTGTTTAATTTGAAGACGACGACCATAAAAGAATTTAAATATTATTAGTTCAAATGCCGACGGGTAATAAATGTGTTTTGTTTCAGATATGCAGGTGGATTCTGTTGTTGTCGGGACCTGAGTTGTAATAATAGTATGGTTATATTGATGATTATGTAACTGATTATGACGCTATTAGAATTACAACAAATATTTAATATACAATTTATTATGTCTCTTTTAGTTATATATTATTCATAATACAATTAAATTGGGATAGTAGCAGAATTGGTCCCTGGGATGCGTTTAACATTACACTCCTGACGAAGTACTGACCTGCCGTATCCGTTGGGGAAAGTGAGAGTGTACTCTTCGTCGGTGTCCAGCAAGGTGACGGTGCCCTTGCCGATGTTGTGGACGCCGATAGAGAGGCCGAGGAACTTGCTCTTGGTCCACACCCAGGCCTCGAACTGGATCCTCTTGTTCACGTGCTCCGCATAGAAGGCCGAGATCGGGGGGTGGTGGGACACCTGCTCCGCCACGAACGAGAGCTGGTCCGGGGTGCACCACGGCACCGGGCCATCGCCGACCTCCTGCTGCATAAAGAACAACATTAAAATAACTCATCGATTATCATATATTTTACGAGCTACAGGATGGCTATCACCCCTGGTCTAGAGTATGCCGCCAGAACAACCTTTATCTGTGTTCCGGCATTAGTAACCAGTTTCCATTAAGAGGGCAGCAGCGCATTTGTAGCACCTTCGGTGTTGTAATTGTCCATATGCGACGGTAACCGCTTTCCATCAAGTTGGCAAAAAAAAAGTTAATAATAAAGATAAAAGAATTATCAAATCGATCGTGTATTAGCAGAAGGTCAGGAGCCTTAAGAACAGACGAGCGTGCATGACAAGAGCTATGAATGTCAAAGAAGCAAGTGGAGTGTTTAAGAATATGGCTGAATGGCGCTGTCTTTCGTGCCTGCCCCGCAAGGGACCTGGCGTGAAGTTATGTATGTATGTTCTCCGCAAAACGGAGTCAATTCGATCTGACTCCCACTTTCAGGGGTGTGTCCATAGCATTGACTGACAGACTCCAGGTTCTGGGCATCTCTTTGACTCCAACACTCAATTTTAGCACGTACATAGAGTCTTGAGCGCTAGTGGCGGCCAAAAAGATGGGTGTACTGGCAGAGGTGAGACAGTACTTCACGTCAGAACAACTGCTGAACTTATACCAAGCACAAGTTCGGTCCTTCATGGAGTACTGTTCTCATATTTGGGATGGGTCAGCCAAATACCAGTTGGAGGCGTTGGAATCAATTGAGAAAAGAGCCAGGAAGGTGGTCGGCGATGATCGTCTTTTTGATGCTCGACTTCAGAGTCTTGAGCACAGACGCAAGGTCGCGGGGCTGACTGTCTTCTATCGGATACATTTCGGGCAGTGTTCCTTAGAATTGCACGAGCTGATTCCTCCATCTCCTTTTTACCATCGGACAACAAGACGGACCGGTTTGCGCGACCGTCATGGTGGAAACACCACCAGTCAGAACCAAGCGTTTCGCTTCATCTTTTCTAGTGCGCACTGCCGAAGAGTGAAATAATTTGCCGAAGTCTGTTTTTCCTGACATACAATCTTGAAGGCTTCAAGTCACGAATGAATAGGTATCTTCTAGGTAAGCGTGCTCCATCCTAGACTGCGTCATCACTCAACATCAGGTGGTCAAACGCAAACATATACTTCCATAAAAAATGTATGTATGTAGTTTACCTTTTCATTAGGAGTATGGGTGTCGGCGGCGTCCAGCTCCCAGTGGCAGCGGAACACCTCCCCGAGGATGGGGTTGTAGGGCTTCTTGGCGACGTGCGACTTGCGCCCGGCATGGTACGAGCTCAGGTACCAGCGGACTACCTGGATCATGCGGTCCTTGGGCGTCGGCTGGTCTACTATCCTGGAGAACAGGTGTGTGGACACATGCTACAATCAGTTCTAATCAATCAGCGTTGTGTCGGATATAATTCCGGCACGGCAATATGCTGAGTGCAAACCTTGTTTGCTGAAAATGCGGCGTGTAAATTTTCAAAGTATGCTTTGTGTATAAAGATGTCTCAGGAATTGAAATACGTCGCTATTTCTGCAAATAAAGTTTTTCTTACTTTAATACAGTCGAAACCGGATATGACGACTTGAAGGGACCGTATACTTCGGACGTTATGTCCAATAGTTATTATTAGATTTATGGCACGGCAGCTAGACCTTTAAGCCAGCACATAGTTTACAATATAGTTTCTTCATTTTCTTAAGCCTGTATGTACCAGCTAAACTGTAGGTGATCAGCTAGTGCCATTCAAGGGAGTTCTTGTGTACGCGTACTCGCCGGCCAGTGATGCTAACAGTACTGAGTTCGGCTACGGTGACGTCACCAAAATGGAGGCCAGGCGCAATAGCAATTTGCGGGGATAATACTACTCAAAAACTATCAATATCGTACTCATTTAATAACAATATCGTATCACAAATAACGCATCAGTGGCCAGGTTCCAGTCTACCGCACCACATTAGTAGTACTTTTGGTATTGCGAACGTCCATAGGCGACCGTAGCCGCTTTCCATCAGGCGGGTCGTCAGGCTGTCTGCTGTACTCCAGCTATACAAAAAAGCAATTACTCACTTCACAAACTGGTCGGGATGGGCGAAGGAGTCCGCGTACATCTCGAGTAGAGACCGCCTCTCCAATATGAACGTCGGCAGCACAACCTGAAAATGTTTGCGAAATATATTTTTTTGAAATGGCCTTCTCAAGACAGAGATATTCTTTTTCTCGTCTCTTTTAACCTATCTTTAAAACTATGTAAGGAAAATAAGTAAAAAAGACTCCCCGTCTTTTTTTGTCTTTCTTTTTCCAATAAATCTTATATGTCTAATACATTTTTATATCTACTTTACTTTGTATATTATTTTTTATATCTATTTATTAAATCTAGTTGCGAAATATTTCAAGGCATGATGTACACCAGGCAAATATGAGTCAGCCCCTCCGATGGAAATGATGGCTCATTGGAGCATTATACATAATTTCCGTCCGCTGTCCAGTGTGGTCGACCAGATGCTACACAGCGAGAGGAAATGGCTAGCGGTGACCTCCTTCTGCGAGGACGTTATGTCCCAGAAGGAGGCTGCCGATAGAACAAGGGAGGAAGACGAGCAGGCGGACCCCCGTCGCAGACGGCGAACAGGGGCTCACAGGCGGCGCTTTGCTCATCTCCTCCCCATAACATAGTGGGACGGGGGGGTCAGGGGACCCTCCCGACGAGCCACACCCAGTGCCGTGGGGTGTCTTAGTCACACGGACACCCCCCCCCTTTGTCGGCTTGCATCGAGGTGACACGGCAGTCGTAACCATGGTTACGGTCCCGTGACACCTCATTATGATGCGGAGGGACGCTGGAAGGTTTAGTGGGTAGTCTGGCGGTCGATGCATGCACCAACAGCCGGGAGTCCCACATACCCCTTAGTGACATCCCCCGGGGCCTAAGGATATGTACAAACGCATTCCCCCAGTGTTGACAAAAAAAAAGGTTCTGCTATGTCAATATATTGGCGTTATTTTTATTTCAAGTATTATTCCATTGCGATAATGTTGAAAATTCGTAATCAACTAAATCCACGATATCTTCTCGATATTGTCACGGCGGAACAATCTTATACTAATACTAGCTTCTGCCCGCAACTTCGTCTGCTCTGCTACTATTAATCTTATTGTGATAATATATAGCCTTCCTCGATAAATGGGCTATCTAACAATGAAATATTTTTTCAAATCAGACCTGTAGTTCCTGAGACGCGTTCAAGTAAACAAACAAACTCTTCAGGTTTATATATTAGTATAAGATATAAATCTGAATAGTTTGTTTGCTACGATAATCTGGCGCATAACTTCTCCTTATTGCGGCAGGGCCCTTAGCTGTCATTGTTCTACGAAATTATTTGGTGGAGTTATCACCTTGGTGAGATCCATTCCGATTTTGACCTGGGACAGGAGGTGCGTGACCACCGACCCGTGGTTCTCCATCGAGCCGAGGTCGCTGTCCGATTCATCTTCGTATAACGCTGAAAGTATTCAATATAAATATATTAGTACATTTGTATTAAATTGTGGTAGCTCAATGGCTAACACACGTGTCTCAAAGTTAAAGGGCGCGGGTTCAATCCTGGTCGGAACGAATGCATCACTTAGGCCTTTTGTAACCTAATGTGCATATTGTTACAATTACCACGTGCTAACAACGGTGAAGGAAAACGTCGCGATGCAATCTGCACATCGAGATAACCGATGTGTCAAAACTGTCAAGCCGCCTTGGACAAGCGTGGCGGGTATACTGTCCGTCCCCTATAATGGGAGGCTCGAGCACAACAGTGCGACATTTGTGGGCTGTTATTATATATGAATATTAGCCAAGTGCGTGTCTAAAGTCAGTGAAGGATTCCGTAGACGCGATAAATATATCGCTTGCCATTGTCATTGTGCGGAGAACCTTAACAAAAAAATATTGAACTGAAATTGGGTATTTGACATTTAAAGCAACTGAGACACTTTTTATGATTGCACAAAAGTCACAGCCTTCTTGATTTTGTATGCGAATACTGGCTTGTGACGTCACTATTTTTACGAGTCAAATAGCTTATTATATTGTTTAACCTATAATTAAAATTATTTCTATAATAGTTTAAACTGTTGAACTTAATTAAGATGATAACACGATATTTTGACGCGTGCTCTTTTATATGAATCTGTTTTATAATTTATTGTAATATGTGTCAAATACCCAATTTTTCAACTCAAAGTATCTTGTTGAAAGCATCTTCGTTCAAATTATGGCTCAAATACACAGAATGGACAACATATATATGCATGTCGATGGATGAAAGTGTATCTTTTAAGCGATATTGGGAAAGAGGTTTTTAAATTAGGTGCGGGCAAATGACCGCCGCAAGTTAGTGTTTAATTAATGCAATTGTAAAAAAAAAATAGAACATTTTATTAAAAATTATGCCAGTCCCTCAGTTTGCCGTTTGACATTTCTTCACAGAAGTTGACCCTTTTAAGTCACTTTATCTATTGGTGTAATAATACAGAATTTGATTATTATTATTATTATTTATTATAGTATTATTATTTTAAAAATCAGCCCATTCAATTACTACATAGGTTAATTGATTTTTTTTAATAGGCCTCGAGATTCCGTTGTCTTTTTTTGGTTATTCCGTTTAGGATTTGGCCCTGAAGGCCAATTTGAAAAAATCACCTGTTTAATATAAGCATGAAACTACTTCCTTCTTTATGTATACCATTTAGAAACGTATATAAATTGTTTTTTTTAGAATCAGCAGACAAACACACATATTGTATATCCCTAAATTAACCAAGTTACGATTGTGACGGGACTAATATGCAACGGACTACTCTGGAGCCGATCTCAGCCATCCAGACCATAGTAAATAACGGAGAAAATACGTTTCCGAAATTTACTATACCAGGAATCGAACCCGGAGCCGCTGCGTTGCCGTAAGGTAGGCCGGCAAAGCTTAGCCCGCTAAATCACAGAGACCGTGGTGCAGGTTAATTACCCATAACCATAGAAGAATTTTTCCATTGCATTAGTTCAGCAGACAAGTAGACCTACGACCTACTTGATGGACAGTGGTTACCATCGCCTATGGACATTTGTAACACCGAATGTGCTGTCTCTCTCTAAAGGGAGGCCGAGCCACTAATCTCAAAACACAACTCTAGGTTGTTAGATCAGCGGTGGTAGCCATTCAAACGGGCTACCCTACCGTCTGACTGTAGGGTTGTTTTGTCGCATCTAACGACAGGCCTCTCCAACGCAGGAAATAGTATTCTTTCTCCATTCCTGCAAGGATTAAAACTTACCATCGTAATCAATTTCTCCGTCCCTGGTGCGCGGCAGATCGACGGGCTGCGACGAGTCCTGCTCCGCCGCGCCCTCTGCCGGGCACGTGCGGCTGGCGCTGTAAAAAAAAAAGAAAATAAGTATAACCACAATTTTAACTAAAAAGAAACGTGAACATTGACATTGACAGTGACATATTGGTCGTTACAATCATTCGTACGCAAAAAAAAGATGTGTGTCATCACAGAAATTCAATACCGTCTTTGAAAATGGATAAGGAACTTCTGTTCATTACTTATGTAGCGGTAAGTTTAATTCGGCTATGGACGAAAAGAAAACCTTGAAAAGTATGGGTTAATAATAATAGCCACTTATATTAAAGTGTAATCAATATTCACATGTAAATATTTTAAACGAATTAAAATTCCACCCAAAAGACTAACTATACGAGAATGACCGAACCGAGTCATACATGTTCAACCTATCGTCACGATATCGTCTTCGAACGTTAACGATTCGTCGTTGCGACCGGTCTGAAACGACGTATCAAAAACAAATCAAAACCAATTTATTCTCAAATAATTACACAGAAATAATGCTTACATAGGTTCCTCACTAGGACTAGTCTGTATAGCGGGACAACAAGTACACGTACTGACTTAACATTTTTTATTAAATATTATCAATTAAATTAAATTGAAGACGTGAGTGGATGAAGGTGATATGTCGCATATTCGGTTTTTTTGCGTAGATGAATGTTATAAGTCGATACCAAATGACTACAGACCTTAGAACATAGATATAAGGCATATTTAAAAAAAAAATTTGAAAAAGGTGTGAAGTTCAGTTCAGTTTCAAATAAAAGTAAAACTTTTATCTCGATTTACTCAGAATTGGAATTATGCGACTTAACACCTTCATCCACTCATGTCTTCAATTACTTTTAAAAATAGATGTTAACTTGTTTGTGTGGGTGTGTCTGTGTGCACACAAATGATGAATGACAATATTCTGATATATATAATTTACATATTTTTTTTAACAACCCTACGTACTTTTTTACAAATTAATTTCTAAGAGAGTTTTTAGAGTTTATACATGTTGGTTATTTTTGTTATTGTGTGTGACATTTATTTAGTGATTTTTGTGTTGTGGTGTAGCTTAAGAATAACTTTTTAAATTAATGTATTATAATTTTAATACTAAACTTATACTAATGTAGAGTCTGTTACATGCTGGTGTTGTGAGGAAGTGCATGTGCAGTATGTGCCTTTTGTCTTACATGGTATTATATAATAAGTTTTCAGTTTGTTGGTAATCAAATTGCATAAGCGACTTTTGAGTGGTTGCTTTGATTTCATGTCTGTTTAAATATACTATAATCGTTCCGTATACGGAGGCCATAACACAATCTTAAGTTGCTTATTTTGGGAATATACACTGTGTATTCGTCTGGAGATTTATTCAATCATTTATTTATTTCTAGCGACATTACTAAGTAATCAACTCTTACCTTTTTCTCTCTCTTACTTTTTTGTCTTACTTTAGACACATACGTCGAGATATGACTGAATTATAGGACAGTTGGTCATATAAATTCGTAAAAAAATTGTCTATAAAATCTATTATTTCATCACTTATTCAAAGAAAAAGTCGTACGCGTAACTTGCTTATGAATTTGTAATGTGACATTGCGCGGCGTCCCGGCCATTTCTCCAGAGATATAAAGTTATATTATGTAAGGATGTTCTCGTGTCCTAAGCACTTAGCATAAACTTAGACGTTATGTATAATGTAACCTTGAATTCAGGGAGTGGCAAGTGAGCTTTAGTATATTGGGAGTGTATATAGAACTTTATTATACTTATGTATTTTGAAATATATTATTCTATATGTGTGTATATATATGACTATGTATATATGTATGTATTTGTATATTTAATTCTTAAATTACTTTGAGTATTTATCTATTGCCTTCTTCCTGGACCACCTACATCGCCGGATTCAAATTTCTTTGATTTAAGTTACCTGGAAGAGATCGCTTTGATCGATAAGGCCGCCTATTGTATTGCCTAGAAAGTATTGTAAATATGGACTAAACACTTTTTAAATATTATTTTTTGGAGACTTTAATCATTTTGATTATAAAAGAAAACTGCACGTGAGTAATATAATAATCCTCCATTCTGTTTACAAAATGTACATTATCGCGAGCGTAGCCTTGACGTTTGCGCATCGTCTGTGGGCGCGGAGGAAGTTACCGGAGGGAGTGTGGGACTCCCAACGACCGGTCCTCCACTCTTTTCTACAAAATGCACAATATCGCGTGCGTCGCAGACTTTGAAGTTTGCGCATCATCTATGGGCGCGGAAGGAGGTTACCGGAGGAAGTATGGGACTCTTAAAAGCTGGTCCTTCACTCTTTTCTACAAAATGTATATTAATGCGAGCGTAAAAAAAAAGGTTAAAGCTAGTTTAACTGAAAAATTGAACCTACTTCTCTCCTCTTTGTTCCTAAAGCTTTTGTTTGCGAGCTTGAAGTAGAAGCGTTGGATTATGGGTAATTATGCCACTTATACGTGATCTTACTACAAAAGTCCTTGGTTATCAAATAATCAATACGAACGCTCGCCGTGGCATTGACCGTAAATACGATAATAAGGCTACAGTCCGACAGCAAACTTATGGCGATAAAATAGGAGAACCTTGTCATTATATAGTTACGTGAAGTACTTTGCCACATAGTACAACGTAAAACAATCATGATGGTCTTGATTAATTCAATTTCAATAAAATTCATGTAATTTATGAAATTGAAAAGCAGCTAATAAGTTTTTAAATTTTCAACTGACTCGATTCAAAGGTATGTTTTCAATATTAACGGTCTTATTCATATCGAGTTAGAGTAAGTTTGATGGTTTCATTAAGGATCTTAAAGAGGCCTTCAAACTTACTCTAACTCAATATGAATAAGGCCGTAAGACGTTACGGAAGACACAAGATATCAAGAGTCAATCTAATAAAAGATTAATGAAAATATGGATTATATACAATAACAAAAAAGGACCGGTAGCGCCGTCTGTGTCGTAAGAGTGTGCTTGTGGGTGATTGATATTATTCCTTATGCCTCCCCTTCACAATCGGCGATCACAGACGATTTCACGCGAGTACGATCGTGTAGAGGGCTACTCGTCTGTAGTCGCCCATCGTCGTCCTTAATCGCCATCGTGATCGCGGCGATCGGTGACTTGTCGGTTTTTCGGGCACGCATCAAAGAGAATTCACGTGTAGTTGCGTGCACGTGCCCACACGGACGATCGTGTGGATGCTTGTGCGATGATCGTGACTATCACCTTGCCGATAGATAGATAACACTTTATTGTACACAATTACAGAAAAACTTACGAACTAGTATTATTATAGTAGGGTACAAAGGGCGGTCTTATCGCTAAAAAGCGATCTCTTCCAGACAACCGCCGATGACAGACAATCAACGAGTAACGATCATGGCCAATGGGGACTGTTCAGTTTTTTTCAATCTGGCTATTTGAAAAACCATTTCGAGGAATAGTGTCCCTAATCATTTCTGTCTAGTTAAAATTCCAAAAAACGTACGATCTTCTTGTATTTTGTAACAAATGCGTTTGACCTTTATTTGACCTTATTAAATCCAATCAGGTGGGCCGTAGGCCTGTTTGCTTGCTTCAGGTGTAAAAAAAAATCTAGCTGTACATTATTTGATTTAAGTTATGTAACATGGATTTTCCCTAAAGACCACTTTAAAAAATTTAACGATAACTATAGAAAATAATAATGGTTGAACACGAAAAATTATAAGGCTAGCGACAAAATACACTAAAATGATCACGATACGTAATGAGTAATGACAGTGATATTTAAATGAGTAGCACAGATTGCTATGGTTAGATATAGATAAAACTTGGTTTTATTATTTTTGTTTTATTGGCTAAGAAATCAATGTAAACTTGTGCCTTATGACGTGATCGGAGAAATAACTTTAAAATCGAATTATAAAAAAACTAACGGTTAAAATACAAAAATATTCAAATTAGTATCTTAAAATACCCTATTTTACGTAATAAAAATATAAAATCAGAGGGTAATTTTTTGTGAACAATCCTCATTGTGAAGAGGAGGCATTAGGTTGGATTTACCTACACACTATGATGCTGTTCAAGGTTCAATCTCATTCCGATCAAATTTCTCAATGTACACTGTATTCTAGATACTATTCTCACAACATGGTTCAATCTCGCTACGGGCTCGGTCTGATCATGCATGCCGAGTGCAAACCTTGTTTGCTAAAAATGCGGCGTACAAATTGTCAAAATATGCTCTGTGTATAATAATGTATAAGGAAGGTAATTACGTCGCTATTTCTTCAAATAAAGATTTATTTCTTTCCCATACGAATAAAAATGCTCGACATGGGTTGGGCAGCACTGAGATTTTTATTGCTGATAATGTTATTCGTCTCAGCAAAAACGGGAAGAGACCTTAATAAATAACCCTATCTCCCAGAATCCTTTGTCCTGAAACGGCTGAGTAATTTCAACGTTTTCAATCGATTCTAGACAGGAATGTTTTGTTACGTAAAGCTTTGAATTTGTGGAAAGTTTGCTGCCTAATTGCCTAACTCGCTAGAATGTAGCTGACCCTGACCCTGGTTTTGATTTTACTTATTGTATTTTACAGCTAGAGTACAGCAGAGAGGCTGAAGGCCCGACTGATGGAAAGCGGTTACCGTCGCCTACGGACGTACAACACCAGAGATGTTATCAACGCGCTGCCGGCCTCGAAGAAATTTTATGGCACTACAACCCCATATCGTATCGCTTGGGAAACCAAGTTGGTAACTCTCTCTAAATGCCTATGGTGTGCAAGAGAAACGTTGCTTACAAGAGCGAAGCGGCTCAAGGAAGTGGGGATGAACGCCCAGCTGATGGAGATCGGGCAGTGGTAGTAAGAAGTTTCAATTTTAGCAGTTAAATTAAAAGGTAAATAATCAAAAGCCTCTACAGGTGACAAAACAAAATAATCAAAAATCAAAGATGAACACAAAAGGAATAAATGCGGCGTGCAAATTCTCAAATAATGATTTGCTTTGTGTTTAAAGAATGTAACTAACTCGCTATTTTTTCAAATAAAGTTTTTCTTTCTTTCTTTGTTTTACTAATTCTAACTCTTTGATTATGTACTTGCTTAATCAAAGAATTAACTCATATAAAATTAAAGTAAACGAATAGATGACTTCGTCAAAGTCAAATCAGTTGAAAAAAGCCATTACCACATGACTCTGGTTGGACGCACAAACCGTGCTAAGCCAAAATTGAACAAGAAGAAGAAGAATAGATGACTAAGAATTAAAATAAAATGACAACGCCGGTCTAGTATGGAGAATTACCCCAAGTCAAAAAATTAGTTGCTTGTAGTTATTGTTTTAAGTAGGTAATTAAATATTATTTTCGGAAAAATAAGTATAGTTTTAAATAATAAGAATAGTTTCAAAATAACTTGCGAATTTTAAATGTAACAGCTTGTGTGAATTTATTAAAAATGAACATTGCCATCTAGTTTTGAATTCTGTAACTGTGAATGTCGACCGGTAAACATGATGGAGGACAACTGAAGAAATAAAGATACTTTTTATTTTACGCATTTTTTTTTCATTTTCAAATATTTTTCTACATTTATTTAAACGTCATCATTAGTTTGACCTCCTTGGAGCAGTTTTGGGCATAATCCTTTAGCTAACTTTGCGTTTATTCATACCGTTTAAAAACAGGTCAAGTCCATGTCGTCCAACTGTATTAATTAGCTGTTCGAAGAAATAGTGTATTGCGTACGTATACAGTTCAAGTAAAATCACACAACAATAAAAACCAATTATAAAGTGGTAACAATTGTAGGCACACGTCATTTTATAAGAGAGAAACTCATGTGAATATAACACCTGGCTGCCAACTTTGTGACGGTCACTGCCAGGGCTGTTAGATATTGATTATACGTTACAAATAGAGTACATTGACGATTGTAAGAGAGAGTTTATCATCTCACAAAACGCCGAAGCCGCCTTGATTTTACAAGAATACATCAAAACTTCCTTAAACCTTATTAAATGAACTACGTGTTCCCGCTGGGGTGAGTTTTCATTCATAGATGTAATATGAGACTGTTCTAGTAATATGTAATGCTTTTTTATTGCTTTGATGAACTTTTTATGCATAATTTAAAAAAAAATTGCATTCTGCTCTCCTTATCTATATCTCATACTAATATAGGTAGGTATAAAGTTGAAGAGTTTGTTTGTTTGCTTGAACGCACTAATCTCAGGAACTACTGGTTTGATTTGAAAAATTCTTTTAGTGTTAGATAGGCCATTTATCGAGGAGGATTATAGGCTATACATCATCACGTTAAGACCAATAGGAGAGGAGCACCAATGAAGAATGTTTCAAAATCGGGGGGTTTTTTAACTTACTTTTTTTAACTATTCCACGCGGACGAAGTCGCGGGCAGAAGCTAATAAACTATAAGAGTGCGAAATTTCATACTCCTACCTCCGCGCAATTATCGTAAAAAGAGATACAATAGTTTTTGCTTCACGTGTTAATATATACATGAAATACACCACCAACAATTAGTTTATTCATAGTAATTAAAACAAGTACAGTTACAAAAAAAAATCATATAACATGATAATAAGAAATCTTAAAATCACTCTCAACTTTTCACAATCTGGGCCCAAGAATGTATGAAAGCATATACGTCTCTTTGGCTGTATCTGCCAACAACCAAATATGTATCCAAAAACCTTGGAGTTTTTAATATCCAGCTTCCCATTATAAATCAAAACATTATTAATATAATCAGCAAATAAATTTAACAGACGTGTTTGTATTATTAACACCGAAATAAGCTTACCCCTGAACCGTTTGATTAAATTCTGTTTGTTGTATTCACAAAAGCTTACAAAGGCTTACATTGTTCCAATTTCGGTGCGGTTAAAGGAATTTTCAATTAGGTCGTTATTAAAACATTGCAGTTACTGAAAATTAAGAGAAAACATGACATGGTTTTCGGCAATAACTTTTAGATATTTTGCTGTGGAGAATGACTAAACAGATATAAAATGCAAAAGTGGATGGATGCGGAAGTCGCGGAAGGCCACGACACACCTTCCATGATCAAATTGATCGTGTACTAGCGGAAGGTGATGTCAGGAGCCTTAAGAACAGACGAGCGTGCATGACAAGAGCTATGAATGTCAGAAGCAAGTGAGGTGTGTAAGAATAAGCCTAAATGGCGCTCTGTTGTTCGTTCCTACGCCGCAAGCGACCTGGCGTGAAGTTATGTATGTATGTATTTTGCTGGGGAGTTTAATTTTCAAATGAGGTGGAGATTTTGGGTCCCTGGGGACCAACGGGCTTTTCAAAAATAGTAGTGGTCAAGAGTGTTTGAAATTCGACCATAATTAAATTTAAATTATAAGTTTGAACATTATTAAGGTTCTGTTGTCAAAGACTATACTTCTATAATCACAGAATTCGCCAGGGCTACCCTCTTAATTTGACCTTTAACAATAAACAAAAGAGTGCGAGATATGTGTGTGTGTATCATGGTAGTGTGTGTAATGTTTCTTTCATTGATTTAGGCCCGCTTGCACAACGATCGTCTTTAAATAAAATTAGTTAATTTTATTTAACTCTCTAAACGCGTTTAATTGTCCCATGTCATTTAGTAAAATGTATTTATGCCATTGATAAAACAGCGAAATATGTTCCGTTTCACGCTCGCGGTCCATTTTTCGAACAAACACACGAAATTTAGCTTTAATGTTAGTTATTTCCTGCGTAAAAAGGATTTTAGTTGGCCAATCTCATATTGACATTTGAAATTTTGTTCGTTTGGTTAAGTTTACTTCGGAATTTTGGGCGGCAACCTGAAGAATGATCTTTTGCTGTGCGGTTTCGATTTTATGGGTATTTAGCATTGATATAAATAAAGCAAATAATATACGATTGACAATCTGTAATTGACTTTTTATAAGTGACAATTTCATAACAATGACAATGTTTAAACGCGTTTAAGGAGTTAAATAGCCATTTTTGGATGATTAACTTTGACAGTTCTGTAAACGTATTTACCATTAAATTTAGCGTTGTGCAAGACGCTTATCGTATTTAAGGGCGGTAAATGCGTTTAGTGTTTCTTAAATAAAATTAAGAAGCGTCATGCAAGCCGCCCTTAATATATTTTTTATGCATAATTTTAGAAAAATTCTGCACTCTTTATAGAATAATACAATTAAAAGGCACTATAAAAAAATGTCGAACCGATAGATATATAATAACCGACCACACCTTTATTTTTAAAAACTATTTATTATAAACTTTAATTACAATTAGGTGCTCTTATGTCTACTGCGCATTTTTACAATTCAATTATAAAGTACTTTAACTTAAAATCTAATTATTAACCTCGATGACCAAACGCTGCGCGGTCAGCACTTTTGTAGGCAAACGCAGGCCGGCCAATTGCCTAACTCGATAGCACAATATTTTCTTTAAGAGTTTTTCCAACATAAATCGTAACTTTTTCCTAGCGGATTGACGGCTCTTGTACGTAAATAAAATCAATACGCAATTACAACACGTAAACTTTCAGATCATAAGAACATAGTACGCAGATATAATAATTTATATGTGCAGTATTTTTTTTTAAATATCGAACTAATGCCAAGATTCGCAGACTCCCAGTAGACAGTAACTGCTCAAACTTTGCCAAATGGCGTGTCGTAAAACCACAGTCAAATTGGAGTACAGTACGAAAACTCTGTAAGTAGCTGATTACTAAGTGACATAACCTTCTAATTACACTTTATGACAGTCATAAGTAGAACATTTTAAATAATAAGTACGTAAAATATCTCTTTTCTTTCTTTTACTCCCAATTGTTTGGGGCCAACACAGCATTATGCTATTATTATTTCATACTACTCTATTCTGATATGCTACCCGTCGATGGTAAGTAGGGTTGACAAAAAAAAAGGTTACATAAACAGTTGTTGCAATACAATTACTATTGTATATACTTTACATAAGTATATACAATAATAGTAAGTCATTTTGGCATTTTTGGTTATTTTGGCATTTTTGGTCATTTTGGCCTATTTGGTCATTTTGGCCTTTTTGGTCATTTTGGCGTATTTGGTCATTTTGACTATTTTGGCCTATTTGGTCATTTTGGCCTATTTGGCCATTTTGGCCTATTTGCTCATTTTGGCCTTTTGGGTCATTTTGGCCTATTTGGTCATTTTGACCTTTTTGGTCATTTTGGCCTATTTGCTCATTATGGCCTTTTTGGTCAGTTTGGCAATGTCGGGCATTTTGGCCTCTGGTCATTTTGACCATTTTAATTATTTTGGCCTTTTTGGTCGTTTTTGCTTATTCCGTCATTTTGGCCATGTCGGTCACTGTGGTCTTTTGGGCATTTAGACCATTTTGGTCAAATTTTGTAATTTATTTTGTTCAGAGATAGACGGGGGATGGTATAATTAGCGATATAAAATGAAGTGAATCTTCCGTGGGCAAATACATAAAAATGTAATATAATAGAACCTGTAGCGCTTGCTCTATAAACAAGAGACACGCACTAGAGGTTAACCCGCGGCGCAGCCCCGGGGTAAACTCTAGTTTACACATAAAAGAACAGGCCTTATAATCAAATGTATCATTTTACTTTTAAAATATTAGGATTAAAAGAATTTTAATTACCGTCTACACAATAACGATTGCGCTATTTGACTGAAAATGATTAGGTTTTGCTCGTCTGGATGGCTACCACCCCCGGTTTAGAGTATGCTGCCATAACAGCCTTGAGCTGTGTTCCAGCATTAGTGGCCAGGTTCCAGTATCACTTAAGAGAGCAGTAGCGCATTTGTAATGAATGCCCTATGTGTTGCAAATATCTACAGGCGTTTGTAACCGCTTTACATCAAGTGGGCCGTCTGCCTGTCTGCTGAAGTCATGCAATAAAAAAAATGAAAATGAATGGATATATTTCAAAAAGGTAATCTTACAGATTAAGTACTTTTTGAAAGTTATGATTCTACCACCGCTTCCAAAGCAATATTAGTTACTGTTAAAGAGAGGCGGTGCAACACACTCCTCCACAACGTATCTTTACTTAATAATAATAATAATTATTTTGTTTCTTTTTAAATATAGTTTATACGAGTACTAACTCATTTTACTTGTACAAAAATAAGATGTCATAAGTAGGTATAATGATACAGAGTATCTCAATCATATAACTGTCCGCTCCCCTATTCGCAAAAGGTGAAGGAAGGGAGAGATATTCGGTAAAGACGCGGTCTACATTACGACATCATTAAGAACTGAAACTTTTTATAACATTGTTACGAGTGCGGGACTCGAATTAAAATACTGTTGGAATTACTATAGAATTTATTAGAACTATACAAACACGTATAACACATGTACAGATATAACTGGACGCAACCAGTACAAACTGCACAATTCAATAACACGCGCAAAGTCCGTCACTATATGGCTTATCGAAATCGTCCGTCTTGCTCGTATCGTAATCCTCGCTTGACTGCCTCACCCTCCCCGTTCGGGCATCGTTTTATATTAAACTATACAATACAACAAAGGACCGCGTGAATTGAAGTTTCCGAGAAACCATAATCTGGACACCTGTGGCCATAAACAAATGCAAAAACAATAGAATGTGTTTTGTAATTACAAATTTTAAACACAAAGTAAACAAAAGAAGACCCAATGCGGAAAGTAATAAACCAGGTGTGCATTCACTTTGTCGGCATGTAACAATATTATAATCAAAGTATCTTCCAATGCCTTGGAACTCCGAGTGTACACTCATAGTAGATGATACACAATAATTAAAAGTAAGTTGGAACTAAATTTTAAGCGCAATGTAATTACTAAAAAATATGGTGAACAGCCATTAAGTCACCTAATAACTACGTGATATGGATGAAAAGAAACAAAACATGTGTATGACAACATGGTAGAGAGTTGGCACTGCTAGAACACGACGTATTCACCACGGGAATCAAATCGCAAATGTCTTTTAAAGAATGGTTAGATAAACACAGCTATAATAAATGTGTATGTATGTAGAGATTAACGAAAGTAGATGAAACAAAAGATGTATGTGTATTGTAGCAAGTCGAAATCAATCAGCTTTGCCTACCCCTAAAGAAACACATGAAATGATATCGAGGGATTCATAACAAATGGGCATACAGACAAAATTTCTTAAAAACTAATATGGTTTATATACATCATATATTTTTAACCGACTTCGAAAAAAGGAGGAGGTTCTCAATTCGTCGAGATCTATTTTTTTTGTTTTTTTTATGTATGTTCACCGATTACTCCGTGATTTTGATCCGATTTACGTGATTCTTTTTTTGTTCGATGCGGAATAGCTGCCATGTGATCCCCTAAATTAAATAATAAATTGACATAGTTTGGCCCAGTAGTTTTCATTTTACGAAATTTTTTGTTCCTGTTTCTTGGGACTTATATTTTTTAAGAAGCGCGGCATTCGTAGGTCCACCCATACTTAGCTAGACACTAAAATATATAATATATAATAAAGCTGTAATATGTATTTTTAAAGAAACCGTTGTTGCCCGCAATGACGCACGCGGTTGGACGCAGGGGAATCGCCCCAAAATACGTTATACTACTAATCTACACGATACATGTTTATACAAGAAACTATATTCAGCCTACTTATAAAACACTTCTTAAATCTAAGAGACATATCTGAAATTGGACTGACAAAACTTCAAGGGGTTTCTAAATTTAATGAGCAAAGTATCAAGTCTGTATGAGTTGATTGTTAGAAGACTTTCTAGACTTTTGATAATAAATTCTAGTTCATGTCAAAATTTAATTTTAAAAGTTATTGCGACATGTCATTTTAAGTTTAAATTAATTCAACCATTCTCAGAGAAGGTTAAAAGATACATCTAGAGCACTCGATTAAAACTCAGAGGATATTTGAATTGAATGGTCGAAATTCGACCCTAATTAATTTAAATTATAACTTTGAACATTATTAATATTCTACTTCTATAATCACAGATTTCGTCAAGGTTCAAAAAAAAAGAGTATATATGCGTGTGTCAAATACATGGTAGTGTATGTAATTTTTTTATTATTGATTTAATGCATTTTTTATTACTTAATTATTATCGTTATTGAGATTGGGTATAATGCTATATAGAGTGTATCATTGTATGGGAGACAAGATGTTTTTAAGGTGGGGGAAATGCATTTTGCACATAACGGGTCCTTTACTAGGGATTAGACCAAAGCGACGAGAGGTGACATCACGAATGGGCACCAGAGTCCAATCGCCGACTTGTGTGGAGACTAAAAAACTCAATACTCCACTAAAACCACCCTCCTCCCATGTGCCCATGGAAGACCAGCCAAACCGTCCAACGCTAAGTGATTTCGACGCTTGAGGGAGTTTGTCGTTAAATCGAGTGACGTTACATGGAGTTTACACTGTATATACTTATAACGTCTTAAGGAGGTACGCTCATAAGAAATGTATGAGGCCGCCAGATTCTGTAATTTTACAAAAGTATCTTCATTGATTTGGCAGTTCGCTCCCCTATTCTCGAAACTAAAACAACAGTGATCCATCATTAAAACGAATTAAGCAACTACGCTCAGCCGTCGACTTTCCTCGTCACTGATTTCAACGCTTCACTGAGCACGATACAACGAGTATAGTTATTATATACACGTTCGAATTTGAAGGCTAACTTTCAGTTGGCATTTGCTGAGCTAATTAACACTGAAACTAGCTTAATAATACTTGTATTTCAGTGAATGCACTGAATAAAAATAGAGAACTGGTGTTTACGTTAATTTGTAGTTATATAAGCCGTTCTTATATCCTACCAACAATTCAATTGTCTTAAGGTACTTAATAAGGCATGCTTAAAACTAACATGCTTGTATTTGCTAGCAATCAGAATGCTAGTTTTAAGTTTATTTATTAAGCTTAAGTAATAGTTTATTTAGTTTTAAAATCAAACGACCGGTGATTTATGCTCGACACGCTCACTATTAGCAATGCTTTGAGACACAAGCCACTGAGTAGCTGTATGGTCATAGCTTAAGGAATTGGATCACGTAATAATACGAGTGCCTTCTATGTGCCTTTTTTCACACTTTTAAAGCTCCTAATAACCCTCTACTTATCCCATAATTCGCTTTGGCCATCGTAAATGCTAATTAACGCGATGAAACCATCCGGCTCGAAGGACCAAAAATATACATACGCGCTGGTTTTTTGAATTATTTCGTCATGTTGGTTGGATCCCGCAGTAAATATCAGTAACCCTCTATTTACAGAGGATAGGGTACAAGAGTCATCTCTCACCGATTAATGTCGATGCTGATGGCGGAAGCCAGGAAGTACAATACAGTTATTTTTTTATATTATTAATAATTAGCACAGCAGCACTAGCAGTTTGCTAAGGGTAGCAAGAGGGTGGAGCACGCGCAAGATATTATTCCGCCGTAACAGATCGGCGACTGGGGTGGGTCGCCCGCTAGGTGGTGCGGCATTTTCAATTGGCGAATTATGGGATAAGGACAGGTTTATTAGGAGATGTAAAGATGTGAAGGAAAGGCAATATTTTAACGTATGGCCAATACAGTAGCAATTACTCATTTTTGTGCTATTGATGAGCATTTGTATAACTAGCAAATAAGTTCCATACAAGTTAAAAGTCAAAATTAAGGTATAGGAACCGTAAGAGTTGAAAAGAGAATATTAAGATGTTTTGCGCATTTAGAGAGAATGGAGGAAAGTAGAATCACAAAACAAGTGTATGGCAGCAGTGTGAAACGGTAAAATTGGCTACGATAGAACGCGACGTATAGCCCGCGCGCAGAGGCATTGCCGATAGCCTAATGATGTCACGCGTCATGTGTCAGTAGGGTTGACAAAAAAGGTTACATATATAGTAGTTGCAATATTTTTTTTATTGTATATACTTTAAATAAGTATATACAATAAAAGTAAGTATTAGTAAGTCAGAGGAAAACCTTTTGCGCGCATCTTATACAACCATGATCAAATAGTAGACGTGTTTCACGTGCAGTGAAATGCATCTCAACAAAAGAGCATGTATGAAGAGATTAATTAAAGTAGAGATCTTTCACCGCACTGCTTGCCGGCGACTGGGAGTTCACCACCACACTTCCTTGACACTTGAAAGTTATCCACTGAAAGTGGCCCTCGCTCTTTTATGCCATACGTGAGCAAGCTGTGTAATGAGCTCCCACTCGCGGTTTTCCTAGAGCGCTACATTATGGAGCTCTTCAACAAGGGCGTAAACAGATTTTTAAAGTCTCAACGAGGTAGGCAAAGCATCGGCTCCCTTAGTGGTGCACATGTCCATGGGCGACGGTAGCCACTTGCCACCAAGTGGACCCGTCTGCCATTATCCGTGCAGGAACGGAGAAAGAATACAATTTCCTGAGGGCGGCCTGTCGTAAGAGGCGACAAAACTACCCACAGCTAGGTGGTAGAGCATTTGCCCAACTGGATGGCTACCACCCCTGGTCTAAAGTATGTCGCCATAACAACCTTGAGTCGTGTTCCGGCATTAGTGACCAGGTTCCAGTCTCCCTTAAGAGAGCAGCAGCGCATTTGTAGCACCTTTGGTGTTGCAAATGTCCATAGGCGATGGTAACCGCTTCCCATTAAGTGGGCCGTTTGCCTATCTGCTGAACTTCAGCAATAAAAAAAAGTTTCCCTGTAAGAAAACTTAGAAAAAACTCACTTTGCCTACCGCCATGGGAAACAGGTGTGATGATAATTGTAATAGTGAAACGGGAATTCCATCCAGCGTCGGAGACTGTGTGCATAGGCCATGAAATGAAACCGTTATGGTATCATGGTCGGGCTGAGTTCAAAGCCAACTTGGATGGATTACATTGAGAGCAACGGTGTCGAGTTCCACTGTAGTATGCTCATTAAGTTGACAGTTAAATGGAACATTTTACACCTAAATAAAATAACTTTTTGGTTTAGTTATCTATACATATAATAAAACTGTAGAGATCGAATTTCTATACAATGAAAAAAATGCCAAAAACCGAGTCAGTGTGATGTAAGAAGTGAAATAGAACTAATTTAGATTGTTTTTAAAATATTTTGTTTCGCTGTCTGTCTGTTTGTACCGGCTAAACTCCGAAATGACGGGTGGAGCACCAATGTATAGAAATTCGACTTCTACAGTTTTATTATATGTATAGATAACTAAACCAATGAAGAATGTTTCAAAATCGGGTTTTTTTTCCTTTGGAGAGCTTCCGCTGCGTGCGTTTCACCTTCTACGTAAATAAAGTTGCGGGTTGAAGTAAGCGTTAGCCCAAAGTAATTATTCCATGCAGACGGAGTCGCGGGCAGAAGCTAGTAATATTATGTACAATACCCATAAAGAAAATTGATTCAACATTAACACTGACAGAGTTGTCAGTCAGAGAGAGGTAAATATTATAAAAAAAATGTAGCCGCATTTCAGTAACAAAAAATTTACATTACAGTCGAGTTAATTTGAGTGCTCTTGAATAATGAAACAAGAGAAACTAAGCCGAATTCATTCTATTAAAAAATAACAACTGATATTTCAACATTCATTTGGAGACGCTTTATACTTGAAATAACATTCCTCTTAAGAAATTTGCTCTGAAACGTTTCAACAATTCGTTGAAAGTCAACCACAAGGCAATATGAAATGTAAAATCTATACTTATAATAAAATTGTAGAGGTCAAATTTCTGTACAATGAAAGCAAATGCTAAAATATGAGTCAGGGGGATGTAAGAAGTGAAATAGAACTAATTTGGGTTTTTTTCAAAGTAAACAAAGGAAGTCCAAATGCCGAAAGGCAATAAAATGTGTATTCACAGGTATGCAGGTGTCAATTTGTTTTTTATGTCGGCGTCTTGGTCGTAACAGTATTGATAAAATCAATAATCATTTGTTAGTTGCATTACAAATAAAATGATACCAATGAAATCCTTTTTTGCACCACCCGGTCTCTCAAACATGTACGTCACCAATCTTTCTTTACTTTCACCTTCTCCCATTTATTTGGGATCGGCACAATGTCTTTATCGTCCACACTCCTCTATTTTCACATACATCTTCTGTCACACCACACATTATCGAATCATCCTTAACACAATCAATCCATCTATCATCCATGTACGTCAGCAATGGCGGTTTAAAAAAAAACAATTTTCGAGGTACAATACCATAGTAATAACTACTAACATGTTGTTTATAATAACAATAAGAACAAACCGTAACATAACAATATGTAAAGACTGAGAAAGATCTAGAACAAAAAAGCCCGATAAAGTTCAAACTCAAACGTTTCGCGATTCAATCTACATTTCATGTGTTTTTTTTAACTGAAACAGGCACGGAAAGGCATGAAATGTCAAGAGAGAGTCGTGTAATAACTTTATTCCACATTCAACATAATAATGAAAATGGAGAGCAAACATATTTTCCTGTTGTTAGGGTTGTCTACATATGGTTTTTGATATGAGAGTTTAGCGTTGTATTTAAAACTTGTGTTTGCCCGCGAACCTTATCCACATTGGACAGATTAGGATATTCAAGGTTTTATCATAGGCGAACAATGAAACAAGCTCGAGTCAGCGATATAACTGTTTATTTCAAAATTACCTACACGACACAATTATAAAGAACACCACAGACAGAACAAATATTACAGTTATATTCCTAATATCCTATAAAAATACATGAATGAAGGCATACACAACTACAATTGTTCTACCAAAGATTTTATAGAGCAGTGGAAATTTCGCAACGGAATCAATTTTTTTTTCAATCCGGCCACATTAAGACCAAAAAAATCTTGTAGGATTCTCAGGACATAAAGTACCGCAGATTTTAAGTTCGCAAATTTACAATCGATCGGCGAAAATCGTATCGAAATCGGTGCAGTAGTTTTTACGTCAATCCCGAACATAGAGACAAAGACAAAAAATGTGATAAACAAATTAATACACTTTTAAAATTTTATAATATTAATGGGATATGCACGTGAATTCATCCACGCTTGACTCGAAATTCCTGTGGGATTCCCGGAATAAAAATTCTACCCATTTTACTACATGAATTTGCTATTGATCAGTAAAAGAAAACACATTGGATTTAGAATTTTCTATTTTAATCTGGCCATTTTAAATCACTCCTAGAACATTTTTCGCGAGATTCCCAGGATAAGAAGTAGCGCAGATTTTAAGTCTAAGAATTTACTGTCGATCAACGATAACCGCGTCGAAAGCGGCTGTTTTTACGCGAAACCCGAACAAACAGACAAGAAAATATGTACAAAAAAATTGCATTGTGTTCTCCATGGTTCATATAGAGTATTACAGTTGTTTCTTTTAAATAGCTTCAATGTACAGACACGGCCTTTTATGTATGAATTAGTTCATCCTAACGATCATGACAAGGGGAAAAAACATACAACCGTTCTCCGTTACTCACATAATTCGCGTGGTAATAAGCGCGTAATACCTATTCGGATTGTAATAAAAAAAATAACAAAAGGAAAACCAACTTCACAATACTAAAAATAAAAAATAACCAATTGTTTTCTACAACATCTTGAATTCGGTGCAAAGTAAAACATAAAATTACTATATTTTGTAAATTTGTTGTTATTCTTGTATGTTGTGTGACATCGGTTTTATTATTGTTGAAAAAAAATACTTGCTGGTTGCGCGAATACTGTAATAGCTTTAGAATTAATATATCAAGCACCTGTAGAAATTGTACAACTGGCACGCGTATGTAACGGGCAATTTGATTAATCGGATATTATTAATATGGACCGATCATTATGAATAATGGCCAAGAGCGTCGGTCGATTTGATAAATTAAAGTACACAACTTGTATTAATCAATTGGACCGGGCAGTATGAATACTTCTCAGTATGGAAGTAGAAGTATCTAGCCAGACAATGTGATAAATTCGGTTACCTATCTATAATAGATAGGTAAGTTTAATTTATTTAAAGGTGGGGAATAGTTACATGGCACTTTTATTTATTACTAAGTCTCAGCAGACGTTGTCTTGCCGCTGTTGTTTCTCTAATTCCTTGAAATCCACTCATCGGATCCTGACATGGCGAAAATGGTACCGATTCGGGAGTATAGCCTTTCGACTAAAACAGAAAATTGAAAATCGATTTACAATTGACGGAGAAATCGAGTAACGATCGTACAAAAAACAATCCAGACGAATTGAGAACCGACAAATGTATTTTTTGTATTTTAGTTTTTATCGGAACTAATACAATTTTTGATTGATATATTTCATCGGCTTTTTTTAGTCATCTTATAAACTATATAGAAAGGACGATGACCAAACCATATTGAATATCACATTTAATATCGGAAAATAATATGTATTTAAAAAATATAAAGTAAACAAGGGCGAAGAATAAACATATAATAAAACAAATATACCTTAAAACTATTACAGATATTGAAACTGCTTTAATTTTATTATAGACCAGCTGTGCCTGCGACTTCGTCTGCGTGTCATTTTTTTTGCGGAACTCAAAAAAAAAACATCCTAAGTTACTCCTTATTACATCAGCTATGTGCCCGTGAAAGTCCTGTCAAAATCGACCCACCCGTTTCACAGATTAGCTAAAACATCCAGACAGACAAAAATTTAAAAATGGATTTTTTGATATAAGTACCATAATACTTTCACGTGCATTTAGTAAAAAGCTGTTATTTTGACATTTATGATGAGCGGTTGACTGTTTTCAGAGATTTCACGCGTGTACAAAGTGCAACACCTCCGCGAACGTAGAGTTGGGCAGAGATGACATTATAATAGGTGGAACAACCCTATTCATCGGAACGTTACCACAGATGGCAGATACGCGTACCCGAGTAGGTCAACAGGGAAAAGGGATAAAATCATCACATCTGGGCATTATTGTAAGTAAAGTTATATCTAAAAGGGAAAGGTAAAGCTCGTGACGTCAAAATATACTTATTTCAATTTCTATTATGTTTCACGAGTGAGACGATCTACTTGGAGCTGGAAATTTAAAAATGAAATGTACTTGAATTGTGCTTTAGGATCGCATTTGTAACAAAGAGACTTCGACTTCTCAGGGCTTAAGTTGAAGCGGGTATATATCTGATCTCACACGGACAAAGGCCCGGAGGGTTTTACTCTCAAGCGCCTTTCGTCATTCGTATTGTCGAATTATTTGTGTGAACAACGAAAAACTTTTGACAGTAAGGTCAAACTAGCCTAAGAACAGGACACAACCGAAATTCCAAAAATACAGCCACCCGGCGAACTTTTGTTCATTTGCTGGCTAAAAAACTAGCGGATGGGTATTTGGCAAATGTGTGACTAGCCAACCGTTAGTCGACGGCTGTCGGCAAAGATGTAAACTTGTCAGTTGTCGATTTTAGATTCTATTCGACACCATTAGCCAGTTGGCGAGATGATTGACAACTTAGCCGTGGCTATTTGGTGTACAACCGCTAATTAGTTGGTTTCTACAATCAAGCGGTGAGTGAAGTACCAGAATCCGTAATACCCGCTCTAAGTAAAGGTCTAAATCAATGACCCGACGCTGTTTGAGTCATAGGAAGGACCTTCAGTTCCCGAGACCTTAAAATTACGGCGATGCAAAAGAACACCGAGATGTTACAGTTATTAGGTTCGAGTATGCCACCTGGTACATAGCACTACCCTACTGAGACATCTGGACGGCTGGGTAATCATGACGGATTACACCCCGAAAGAAAGGGTTCTTATCTCATCACAGTGGCGTATTAAATCACGATTTCTATTTCATCCGTGCATAGACACTAGCGATCATTCAACACGACTGAGGTCCGGTTTTCAGTAAGGAGTGGAGAGATGCTATATAAATGACCAATACATATTTGAAATCCTCGTATATAGTCATTCATCACGATATCTCGGGAATCCATAATACTTAGAGACTTGAAATTAGGCATGGCCTTCTTTCGCCAAGTAGAGTTTAACTAAGAACGGACTTTAATGCACGGGAAACAGGCGGATATCAGCTAGTAATTTATAAAAACTTCTGGAAAAGAGCAAGATTCCTTCCTTTCTTAAATCCTTTTTCTTCTCCGATCCTTCCCTTTCCCACATAATTATCCTCAACGATCGGCCGCCAGCAGCTTTATTTAAACTACTAACTTGCCAAACCAAAATGGACACAAGAACATCTTAAAGTACATCTTTTTGGAGACCTGATTAGCTTTTTCTATTATTCCGTAGGAAAATTACAGAAACAGTAGACAATGAAGTCAACGGAAGTCTTCATTGTGCGCAGAATCCAGGAAAGACCAAATTTAATAATTAAATAAAATATATTTATAACATTAATCTCTCACCTCTCGCTGTCTCGACGCAGCGACCACCTCCTAGACGTCAACGCACGTAGCATATTCATCGGACACAATTTCACAACACTCAAAACATCATATAATTAATCTTTCAACAAATATTAGGCAGAGTGTAAAATCATCGACATTTAAAACACTATTAATTGACACATCTGTTTATTGTTTGCTCTTTGAACTGTATTTGTTTCGTTAAATCACATGTCCGAGGCACTGCTTTTGTTATGTTTTATTTGTTAATACTAAAACATGTTTCATAAATAATATAAAAAAGTGGGTTTAAACTGTGAAGATATAAAATGTATATAGTGTACACCAGAGATTCCCAAAGTGGTCATTATCGACCCTCATGGGTCGACATAAACGAAAACTGATTTTGGTCGACGTCAACTGACAAGGTCTAAACTTAGATACCTACTAATTAACACCAGTTCTTACTTAAAAATTTCAAGATACTGTATAAGTTTTGTTACGTATACCAACTTTTACAGGAATGACTTAGGAGGAATCTAAGGATGTTAGTAGGAAGTATCATTATCGTATAAAAAAAAACTCAACAAGTCGATAAGTACGCACAAATTCGTACAAGATGGAAAACTTGTCAAGTCAATAAGCAAGCAAGTGGACAAGTGCGTTCAAAATGAGTTCGAGAGTGCTAATTTCGATATATATAATACGTAATCTTGATGAGTAAATGATGTCAAGTTCACTCAGTGAACCAACCGCAACGTTTTAAATTGGTATTTTGTATCAATACGAAAACACCTAGGTATAAGATTTTAAGGTAATTTGGCTATGGTGGTCTGAGTTATATATGCTTTGGAAAACGAGACTCTCGCACAAAATAGTTTGGGAATCCCTGGTATACACTGTAGAATGCGAAGAAGTTTTTACAATGTGTGCTTTTCGTTTAGAGGTGCTGTAGCCGTTTTGATAAAAGCGGAACCATGATAAGATCCTCACGGTTCGTACGTCCGTCTGTTTCTGTTTGTCACGGTTATTTTTCTCAAAACTACAGGATGTATATAGATGTTGCTTTAGCGCAGTATAGTTTATATCTACTACGATATGTGTCTAAAGGTATGCCTCACGATATGTCATTTCTTATGTTTTACTATTCATTCATATGCTTAACTCTCTTTTCATTTACCAAATCCCAATTGGCATTGTTCACTTTTTTTCGATCTAGCTATTTGAAAAACCATTTCGAGGAATAGTGTCCCTAATCATATCTGCCTAGTTAAAATTCCAAAAAACGTACGAGATTCTTGTATTTTGTAAGAAATACGTTTGACCTTTATTTGACCTTACTTAAGTCCAATCAGGTGGGCCGTCTGCCTGCTTGCCTGCTTCAGGTGTAAAAAAAAATCTAGCTGTACATTATTTGATTTAAGTTCTGTAACATGGATTTTCGCTAAAGACCACTTTAAGAAATTTAACGATAACTATAGAAAATAATAATGGTTGAACAAGAAAAATTAGAAGCCTAGCGACAAAAAACACTAAAATAAAATAAATAGTAGCACAGATTACTATGATTATACATAGACAAAAATTACTTTTATTGTTTTTGTTTTCTAGGTAAAGAAATCAATGTAAACTTGTCCCTTATGATGTCATCGGAGATATAATTTTAAAATCGAATTATAAAAAAAAATAACGCTTAAAATACAAAAATATTTAAATTAGTATCTTAAAATATCCTATTTTACGTAATAAAAATATAAAATCAGAGGGTAATTTTTTGTGAACAATCCCCATTATTTGAGGTCGGCACAATATGTCTTTTCCTTCCGCACTCCTCTATTCTGACATACACCTTCTGTCACACCACAAATCATCATATTATCCTTCACACAATCCATTCATCTCTTCTTTGGTTTACCTTTACGTTTGTACCCATCCATCTTGTAGTTTAACATTCTTTTTGTCACATGACTTTCGTCCCTCCTCATTATCTGCCCTGAGTGGTTTTTCACTTTAGTGGCCCAACATTGGGACCCGTATAAAATAACAGATGTATATATTTGACCTTTTAGTTTCAGTGGGATTAGTTTGTCGCACGTTAGACCGGTTACCTGTCTCCACTTTAGCCAGGCTACATTTATTCCTCTCCTTACATCCTTCTCTATACCACAATTACTCCACAGTAGTGAACTTGCTATTCACTTGCTTTAGCATTGGTTGAAACATGACATTTCTTCTATCTATAGAAGAAATGTCATGTTTCAACCAATGGTAAACATTACTATTGGTAACATTTTGACATATGTCAAATGTTTACCAGTAGTAAGACAAATGAATGGTTGGTAACATATAGAAACCGACCTTTAATGTGTTACAATGACCACATGCTGACGGTGAAGGAAAACACCGTGAGGAAACTCACACAACGAGATTAAGAATGTGTCAAATTCACCAGTCTACCTTGGTTAAACTTGGCGATTTCGAAATGTGAAACCAATCGAAAGAATCACAATCGACCCATAATGACAATCCAATAAACAATCGATCAACTTGATTAAAATTACGTTTTATTGGTTCTAAGCACGGGATTCCAATTATTTTTCATTTGGACGTTTTAGCCACTATTCAGTAGTCGTTATCATTAACATATCCGTTAATCATGGCTACTGAAAAGTGGAAAAGTGTCGTAAATAAAATCAAATAAGGGCCACACTGAAACCGCATGTGCACTATTCGCGAAAACTTAAGAAAATATTAATCAACTAACTTTTTGGCTGAATAATCCAGTTGTTTTCGATAAGCCATTTCTACAAGGATATGACATTATATACATATTATATGTATAAACAATGTCAATACAAAGTCATACGAGATACAATTATGAAAATATACAATGTAAATTTATAATTTAATTACAGAAAAAAAACAAACACCGATTAAGTAGTCTATGTAAATATTTACATTAACATCCTAACAGCCATTGAACTGGTATAATATACTCATCGAATGAATTATTAATTTAAAATTAATATATTTTATGCAGCCATTGCCTAATGCTCACACGCTATGCCATCTGGCCTATTTTCCATTAGAACTTCATCTACACAGCAGACAGCCCAGCTGTTAGAAAGTGGCTACCGTCGTTTATGGACGTACTACCCGTGCGCAGAAGGTTTGCCGATAGCCTCGTGATATCACGCATCGATGGTCAGTAGGGTTGACAAAAAAGGTTAAATAAATAGTTGTTGCAACAATTTTATTATTTAAATTTTTTATTGTATACTAGTTAGTGGCCGCCCGTAGTCGAAATTCGACCTTATGGTCGTTATTTAAATTATAAGTTAGAACTTATTAAGGCTCTGTTGTCAAAGATTAGTTCTTATCACAGATTTAGCGAAGACTACACTGTAAATTTGACTTTAACAATAAACAAAAGAGTATATGTGCGTGTGTGTCAGCTACATGGTAGTGTGTGTAATGTTTTTTTCAAAATTGATTTAATGTATTTTTATGCATAATTAAAAAATATATTAGCATTCTGCATAAACTGCTCTATATAAATTAATGAGTGTGCGAAACTTCATACTCCGCCGTGCGCCAAATTTTCGTAAAATGGAGTGCAAAGTTTTTGCTTCACGTATTAACATACAAATATTTTACGTAAGTATATACAATAATAGTAAGTAATACAATACAATAGTAGTAAGTAATACAATACAATAATAGTAAGTAATACAATACAATAATAGTAAGTAATACAATACAATAGTAGTAAGTACTACAATACAATAATAGTAGGTTATCGGCAAACCTGCGCGCGGCTTATATGCAACACCAGGAGCGACGTCAACACTTTCCTAGTCTTCAGAATGGGATTGTAGAGATGGGACAGGGTAGTTACTGCAACAGGGGGAGCGGAACGTTGGTCATCGGAACGACCCTAAGAGCTGTAATCAAGGTGATGACTCTAGCATGTCTCTAGCACGTGTAAGTGAAAATAATGGTGTTATAATTCAGTATAACCCTTATACTGCTAAAACAATTCAATTATTATATTAGTCAACAATCTGTTATAAATATAAATAAGAATCTATGAGAAACAGCGCGTGGCGGGCACAATGGTCGATTCCCAAGCTATGACGCATGCTACGTGATCGATCTCACGATATCACGTAATTACTGTTGGAGCCGAATCAAGAAAGGATATACAACGTAAGGGTTCGTATGTGGTTTGACTCATAGTTTAAATGTATTCATATGCATAACAAATAAGTAAATTAACGTATAACCTTGACCTTACACCAACCACAGGAACAAATGATCGGATCAAACATCTAAAAGGTCGATCGAATCGAACCCTTGACTTAAGGCTCTAATAATCAGCAACTCAGGTGGCTACACCATAAGCAGCCCTAAAAATAGTAAGACATTGAAATCTCTATTATAATACATTCATCTTTGTCAGATGGGAGAGCATTTGCCCGACTGGATGGCTACCACCTCTGGTCTAAAGTATGCCGCCATAACAACTTGAGTTGTGTTCCGGCATTAGTGACCAGTCTCCCTTAAGAGTACAGTAGCGCATTTGTAGCACCTTTGGTGTTGCAAATGTCCATAGGCGATGGTAACCGCTTTACATCAAGTGGGCCGTCTGCCAGTCTGTTGAACTCCTGCAATAAAAAGAAATCCTGCACACTCAGGCGCAACAGACACACAGCACATATGCATACCCAGCTGCTTTATTTTTGTACAATGCGGGAAGGTACGAAATGGATACTGAAACTGAGTTCCGTACTTTTTTTGCAGGAGTTTAGCAGAAAGGCAGACGGCCCACTTGACGGAAAGCGGCTACCATCGCCTATGGAAATTTGCAACACCAAGGTTGCTCTAAATGCGCTGCTGCTCTCTAAAGGGAGACTGGAACCTGGTCACTAATGCTGGAACACAACTCAAGGTTGCTATGGCGACATACTTTAGCCCAGGGTTGGTGGCAATCAAGTCTGGCAAATGCCCTACCATGTGGCAAAAACACTTTGTATTTAGTTCGAAATTACTGTGTTGTTGTACACACAATACATCACGTCACTGCTTTCTCTCACTTTACTTTCAACCTCTCCCAATCCATTAGAGTCGGCACAATGTATCTTTTCCTTCCATTCTCCTCTATTCTCGCATACGTCTTGTCACATCACAAATGATCATGTCATCATTCACACAAATCTCTTTTTTGCTCTATCTTTACATAACAAATCGGGAGTGCCTTTACAAACAAATTTGGACGCCTTCCCGTAACACGCCTAGTGCATGTTTTATATTGGCCTAAATATACTACAACGTAATATCCTATTGAGACGATGAAAGGAAGTAGTTACGACGGTAATGAGTGTGTGATTGACCTTATCAGTGAAAAAGCAACCTTAATCCCACACTATAGGGATGTGTTTCGTTTATTTAACATCCATGGAAATAACGATAGTAGACAATTAGTCTGCAATTTCTCAGATATTGGATTCTGGATAACTACATTTATTAACTATGTAGGGTATAAAAAACCTAAAATCATATATATACGGTTTTCATACGCAACATTTTGATGAAACTTTTCTCAAAATGTAAACAATTTTTGTTTTTTGCAAGTACAATGGACTTACTTAATATACTGTTTTATTATATTTCAATCGAAGTGTTCAAAACATTTGATTAGTTTCGAATGAGTGTTACATTTTTCAAACATTCTTTTTAACCAACTTCAAAAATAGGAGTAGGTTCTCGATTCTTCATCGCGTTATTTTTTTTTTGGAGATCTATAGCTACGTAAATCCAAATTAAAATATAAACACGAAATAAAGTTTTATATATTAGACTCTTTCTAAACTTTTTTGGGTTGTTTGTTTATTTCGGCACGGCTGTGAAAATAGAATCGATTATCATGCAATTTTGTATACCTAATTTAATGACAGGTATAAAACAGAGAGTATTTTGAGTGACAAACGAGCGTGCATGACAAGAGCTATGAATGTCAAAGAAGCAAGTGAGGTGTGTAAGAATAAGCCGGAATGGCGCTCTGTTATTCGTGCCTACCCCGCAAGGGACCTGGCGTGTATGTATGTGTCTGTATGTATGTATGTATTTTGAGTACCAGAAATTGAAACAGCTTCCTCAAGTAACTGATCCAAAGATGACAGAAAAACTAGGTTGCATTGTTTTTTAACAATCTCGTTTTTATTGTTATTTAATTCCAGGCTTTAGATACGTTCCGATTGCTGCTATTTTTTCTTAATGTTACTCGATACTTGGTATTCTTGGTAACAATATTTTGAAATTGTCATCTTTACCAGACAGTCGCTTGTATACAATTAGGTTGTGATTAAAGAGTACAGTATCGGACAGAATTTTACGTGCGTGATAGATACAATATTACCTATATATATTTAAATCAGAACTCTTTAGAAATTTGGCTTTACGTTTCTAATGAATATTAACATTTAAAAACACGCCTCTTAATGTACTTTTAGAGCTGAAGGCAATAAAAAATAGCTTTTACACGAACTAGAAGCCATGATAACTAATTTATAATTATATTGTTATATATAGACAAAGAAATGGACACCTGGTTTATTACCTTCGCGCATTTGGACTTCTTTTGTTTACTTTGTATTTAAAATTTGCAATTAGGCAATAGGCTATTGTTATTGTTTTCATTTATGGTCGTTCGCAGGAATAGTTAAGCAGGTGTGCAGCTTATGTATGACTTTGTATTGATATTGTTTATACATATAATATGTATAATGTCATATCCTTGTAGAAATGGCTTATCGAAAACAACTGGATTATTCAGCCAAAAACTCAGTCCACGCAGTCTATTGTTTTATTGTACAGTTTACTATAAAACAATGCCCGAACGGAGGAGTGGGGCAGTCTAGCGAGAACCACGCAAAGCAAGACGAGTAAATTCGATAAGCGATATAGTGACGGACTTTGCGCGTGTCCTGTTTTATACGTGTTTATTAGAACTATACAGTTCTAATACATTCTATAGTGATTCCAACGGCATTTTAATTCGAGTCCTGTAGCTCATAACAATATTAACACTATGTATATATCCAGAATGCCCACTGCACTACGTAAATTGCGAGAGAAAGCTATTAACACGTTATTTAACACATCCTGCCAAAGAACTACGCTAGATTTCTTTAAAATGTAGAAGCAAAAATAATCTCAATAAGTTACGTCTCAGGTTAAAAAATATGTACGTTTCCAACGTCACCAAAAATGCGTTGTTTTTTCGAATCATCAACGCTCCGTAATATGTAGTACTTTTGGTTTTAGAGAGAGGAAATCTAATTGGGGACAAACCACTGCGGGGAAAACGTGTCGGAGGCGTGTGGAATTTGTCACGTTGGAGGTGACACTAGCACCCCTGAAGAAATATCATTGACACCCGAGCCGAGGATACCCATTAAAACCCCTCGGTGTTCCGACCTACGCTTGACTAACATCGCGTGGCGTGGCAAGCGGAGGCTCAAGGGCTACATGTACTGCTTGGGAGGATGGAAACATAGCCCCTGGCATCGTTCCTCTTTATCCAGCTATATATAGTACCTAATCTTACCGAAATCTGGTGGGTTAAAATAGATACTTTCGCAAGTACGTATTATTAGTGTCAAAATAACCTTGCATCTGCCAGTATATCTAGACACGTAGCAATTTCACTAAGTCATTCTCGTGAAGCGACTATGTATTTTAATGGCTCTGATATGAACAGTCAAACTTTGACTGCTTATTAATATCAAATGAAAACAAGCCTCATATAGACATATTATATTACATACTACATACATATTAACACACCTGTTTCCCATGGGGGTAGGGAAAGACTATGGATCTCCACTTCTGACGATTCTGACAAACAACTTTCACTTGATCTACTTACATTAACCTCTTCATACATGAACGTTTATATGAGATGTTTTACAAGACTTCTCTATAATAAAACTACATTTTAACTATTTTTAGCGCGGTAAAATGATTTTATGATGTGACATGTATGAATGATTACCGCGCTTAAAACCGTCAATATACAAGTCGCGAAAACTGAAGAAAATATTAGACCTCTCTATATTATACTGCCATAAACAATACAAAACACAGTGAATAACTATCAAGAGGATGCAATATTTATGTTCTCATTAAATAAACAATACATACATACACAGATAACTTCTCGCCAGGTCCCTTGCGGGGTAGGCACGTACAACAGGGCGCCACACAGGCCCATTCTTACACACCTCACTTGCTTCTTTGACATTCATAGCTCTTGTCATGCACGCTCGTCTGTTGTTAAGGCTCCTAACATAACCTTCTGCTAACACATGATCAATTTGATCATGGAAGGTGTGTAGTGGCCTTCCGCGACTTCTGCATCCATCCACTTTTGCATTGTATATCTGTTTAGTCATTCTTTCATCATACATTCTTTCCACATGCCCGAACCACTGGAGAATCATTTTCCTTACTTTCACGCCGACACTCTTTCAGACCAACTCTCTTTCTTACTTCGGTATTACGAACGCGGTCCGCGAGCGTTAAATAAACAAAACATGTTATATCATGAATTCATTCACAAAAGCTTTTAACTCTTGGCTAGGTAGTATAAATTATTGTGGTTTTTGTTCAGAAGAAAAACATATAACATCTGTTCCCACAAACGCCTGTAAGGCGTCTGTTTGTCTTAAGTTTCAACAATTAACATTTGAAATTGATATATTTACGTATTTGTTATTATTCAACTGCGTCACGGTTATTCACACTATAATTACATGTGTGAAAGTATGTTGTAGAGTTACTTATTCTATATGATTGTTTCTTTATTCTTTACAAATATACCTAAACTTTCTATAACGAGATTGCCACTGATGATCAATGTCCTGTTCCTATATCTTCTTACAACCTTACATAAAATATAAATAAAATAAGCTCTATACAATTAACGTCAAATTCATCCCATTGGTAAAGCAATCGAGTAAATAGTAAAATACGGGAATCGGCTATAACATAACTGCTTTATACTAAGATTAGTAGTAACTTCTCATGAAGTTCTATACATACATACGTATACATTAGGGTGCTTTTTTTTACGCCTTGGCCGCAATGGACACTTTTGTAGAGCATTCAATTCTAAAAAAAACCCGTCCATAGTCAAAGCGATGCTATGAAATGCCACTGAGCTATAGAAATTTAAACATGAAAAAGCCAAAGTTTCTGTGTTTTTTTAAGGGGAAATCTTTAAACGCCTGGGTCGAGGTCTTAATATTAATATTAAGGGCCCAAACTTTCAGGGTATTTTTTTTTGGGTACTTGCAACAAAATTTCACGATGGAACCGAAAAAAAAATAGTTGACAAAAAAGCACCCTAGTATACATACAGAAATACTTTTAATAGTAGCGACGAAAATCTGATAATTTTAAGCTCATAAAACAGGATAGTGTTAGCGGAATATGGTTCCGAGGTATACGAGGTAGAAGCCGCGGGGATACTCCTAGCACATATCGTTAGAACGGGTTAGATTGTATTTCTCAAAGTAGGCTAATAAAGTATGATATCTCTTGCAGCAATAAAAGTTTGAAACTCGCGGCACAATAGGAAACAGCCGGGATTATTTTCGGTTAATAAAAAAAAAAAATGAATTATCCCCGTTTACTCGAAATAAATTTGTAAAACGAGGAGAATCTATCCATATCTGTCAACAAGATTTACAAGTATTATATTATTTAAATATCATTATGTATCAAGATTTCTTTTAAAAATAGGTATTTTTGTCAAAATAGTTCGCCACACAAAAACCATTCAAAACATCTTAGCACTATTACAATGTAAATAGAAAATAAAAAATAATAATGGAAATTGGCAACAAGTTTTATAATAAAAAAAAAACAAATTCCATTTTCAAACTGCACTATAAACAAGGAAAGGAAAACAAAACAACGTGCACTCCAAAAATAAACGCATAAGAAAATACGTGCACACACACACGCAACACGTACGTTATTTTGCTGGTATTTCGCACGCACTCAAAGATAATTGGATGTCGCGTATAGTGAGCGGTATCCGCGCTAGTTGCCCAGCGGTTTGTTGTTATCCAGTGGCAACATTAGTTGGATGTTATCGATCGGGACGATCGCGCGTCGTGTAGGTGTGACGCGGCGCGAGCTGAGACGCAAACTGAAGTGAGCGTTTGGCTTTAGCGAATGCCAAAGATTAGCGTGGGTGTAGATGGGAAACTGCGTATATGTTAATATTTTAACAAATGATCGTTATGATAATCATTTTCAATATACGTTCGTTGAAGTTATGTAACCAAAATGATTAATGAAATTAGCTTACTGACAGCTAACTCACTATAATAAATGTTTAGTATTGCTATACTACATATATTTTCAACTCATAAATTTTCTTTCGGTAATAATAAAAAAGACAGCAATCAAAAATTGTTATACGAACTAATCTACTGATTTTATATACTTAATTTAATTTAATGATTCAATAAGTGTAATACTGTAAAACATAATGAAAATTAAAATCAATGAATATTTAAATGTGTGTATTATTCTACACAAGTCTTAACCAATAAAGAAGAGATCAGTAAACTAAAATTCAACTCAGTTTACAAATGTTTTATTTTTGAAGTAATTTTCTTTCTTTAACAAATATTAGGTATTTGTGGAAAACACCGATAGTAATATTGTAATTATGTCCAATACTTATGCAACTTGTGTCTTATATACCGCTTTTTATATAAAAATAAATAATACCCCTTAGGACAAGACGGATTCAATCATTGACTAATTCGTCATTAGTGTTTTCGATTATGGCTTAACTTGTCTGCATAAAATTCGGTTCATCCGATAAAATATATGTTCAGCTGTGCTATCGTAAGTAGTAAGTTATGTAATTTCTTGAAAATTGCTTTATAACAAGCAAACATAATTGTCTACGATTTTGATTCTTTTAAATCCTATAACCTCTGAAGAATGTATATTCAAGTGCCTTGTTAGTTAGTTGTTAGCAAAAGAGAATGATCTAGCACGAGTTAAAAAAAGTGATCGCAGCGAATGAAGCGCTCAGCAGATTCACCATTGAATTTGTTTGCGATAAAACAATTTATTTTCACATAATAAATTTGGCACGTTGCCTGTATTTAAAAAGTGGATCATCGCACAAAAAATCTTTCGTATTTCATCACGTACAGTTAGGCACAAATAATTAAAACAGCAGTATGCTGTGTGCCTAATACTCTTTGACGTGCGGCATAGCGCGTCGGCGCATCAGCTGTAACGATGCGCTACTGAATCGACAGCAAAGGGAACACACATGTAAACACTAATTAAAAATAAACATTGAGGTGCATAAACGAATTCAGATTTTATGTGCATAAACGAATTTAGAGATAACAGATTTATGTTCCATAAATGGTACATTATACAGCTATCTTCCTACGAAAGTTATATTACCTCTATCGCCAAAGCAACTGTAGGAGTGAAATATGGTGATACGAGCATGTAATGCGGACGAATGGAAATCATGTAACAAAAATAATGTTACACTGGAAGTTTATGGATATGCAGATAGATATATAAAGATAGAAAAATAAGTCGGATGGATTATATGAACAACAATGATACGACGAATTGGAAGTTGAAAGAGTATAGCTAATACGATTTACGGTCACGGTTTTCCGTAATAATTTGTGGTGTGTCAGAGAAGTATGTATGTCAGAATAGACGAATATGGAAGGAAAAAACATTGTACCGACCCCAAAATAATTGGGAGGAGGTAAAAAAACGAGAGAGGCGGAATAGTCGAGATCACTTTGCGCGTAGAGCCAATATGATGCAACTTATAAAATTCAAAAGTTTTTATTCAAAATAACACGTCGATGGTAATATGTTTTCGACACTATTCAAAAAGGACAACACCTTATATCTCAAATAAAATATAACCGAAGCTTCACTTCTTGGCTAAGGCCACAGTCCAAGAATCGTGCTGGGAATTATACTGTTACGAGTTTAGCGGGAGTCGAATTAAAATGCCGTTGGAATTATTATAAAGTTTATTAGAACTATACAAACACGTATAACACAGGTACAAATATAACCGAACACAACAAATCAAAAGGTAATGCAGAAGGTCGTAATTCAATAAAACGCGCAAAGTCCGTAACTAATAGTTTACCGAATGTAGAACATACGTCTGGCTTCGATCGTGGTTCGCGCTCGACTGACTGGTCTTTCTATCGGGCCTTAGTTTTATACCTCACAAAGGTCGACTACAATACTGGCACATTTGTATAATGTGCCTGTATTGTAGTCGACCTTATCCGTAACACCTGGCTAATGATTCGACCGCAACGGCCATAAACGAGTACAATAAAACAATGGACTGTTTTCTAGAATAATTAGTAAACGTATGGCCATAAATAAGTACACAAAAGAAGACGATCATAAAGAATTACAATTAGTTCAAATGCCGATAGGTAATAAAATGTGTTTTTACAGATATGCAGGTGTGAATTTGTGTTTGTCGGCACGTAGGTTGTAACAATACATACTTATTAAACTGAATTTCAAAAGTAATTTAAAATTGAGTTACTTTTCATCGAGGTCGTAATACGCATCTCTAACCAAATATGAAACTGTAACACACTCGACAAACAAAACATGTACGTAATCTATTGCGGTCGCTGAAATCGTAAATATGCCATCATTGCATTTTTCCTGTTCAGTATTCCGTATTATGTTATTTACATATCACAATTTCAAGTGCGGCTATTAGGTCAATGCAGTGTATTGACCCTTCTTCTTTAAATATAACTCCGAACAATTTGTGCATCTTATAAGTATCCTGTTCTTTCTTACGCTGTTAAAAATTGAACCGATGAAACCCTTCTTCTTTAAATATAACTCCGAATAATTTGTGAATTCTATAGGTGCTCTGTTCTTTCTTACGCTTGTAAAAAAATTGAAGCCGTTAAACCCTTCTTCTTTAAAAATAGCTGTGAACAATTTGTGCATCTTATAAGTATCCTGTTCTTTCTTACGCTGGTAAAAAAATTGAACCGGTTAAGTCCATTTTCTTTAAATATAGCTCCGACCATTTTGTGCGTTCTACAAGTAACCTGTTCTTTTTCTTACGCTGGTATAATTGAATCGGTAAGTCCAGTATTCAGGAATTTTTCGGTTTTATTATAATTTTAACCATAATCAAACCGTTTTTGGTAATAAATTAATTTAATAGGTTTTCTTGAATAAACCAGTTTCGAACAGGTTTTTACCGTACACCTTAAAAGCGCAGCTTTGGGTGCTATTGAGTACAGTAACTTTTCAGTGACGCACAAACACACGTTGATACCCAGTTAGTGCAGGTTTCATAACACTCTTTTTAAGGTTTACACTCCGAACTGAATGCGACTAAAACCGGTTGTAATCGATTAAAGGTTAATTTTAAACCGGTTCCGAGTCTTGATAGCCAGCGTCAAGTAGTCAAGTTGGAAACAATTAAAATTACAATAACACTTTTAGGGCGTCCCAATTGAGATTCAATATAACAATATACACAAAAGGAACATTGCTGGCGGGAAAGTGACTAATGTTTCCAAACTGGCTGAAACTATTTAAGCATTCGTATCGATTCCGACTGATACTTTGTATCTATTTGTGTGAACGAAGCCATATTGAAATCCTATGTAGTTGAGTTCAGGTGGGGTATTTGTATTATTTTAAAGGTTGCATAAGTCTACTAATTTTCAACGATACTAAAGAGCATAAGTAAACAATGATGGGCACCAATGTATGGTAAGTGGTAGCGGCACCATTGGAAAAGTATTTTTGTGTAGAATAAGGAAAACCGTGGGGCTTTTCCCGGTTCTCTGTCCGATCGGAGTAATCCGACCTTGGAAGTTACTTGTGGTAGTGGTAGGCCTTTTTGATCATTTTGGCCTATTTGGTCATTTTGGCCTTTTTGGCCATTTTGGCCTTTTTGGTCATTATGACCTATTTGGCCATTTGGGCCTATTTGGTCGTTTTACTTATTCGGTCATTTTGGCCTTTATGGCCTATTCGGTCATTTTGGCCTTTATGGCCTATTTGGTCATTTTGGCCTTTTTGGTCATTTTGGCCTTTATGGCCATTTTGGCCTTTTCGGTCATTTTGGCCTCTGGTCATTTTGACCATTTTGATTATTTTGGCCTTTTTGATCGTTTTTGCCTATTCCGTCATTTTGGCCATGTCGGTCACTGTGGTCTTATGGTCATTTAGACCATTTTGGTCTTTTAGGTCAAGTTTTGTAATTTATTTCGTTGACAGATATAATTAGCGATATAAAATGAAGTGAATCTTCCGTGGGCAAATGCATAAAAATGTAATATAATATAACCTGTAGCACTTGCTCTATAAACAAGAGACACGCACTGGAGGTTAACCAGCGGCGCAGCCGCGTCGTAAACTCTAGTTTTTTATAAAAAAACATCTTCAGTAAAATATGTATTAATAAAAATACAAAATTATGAGGTGCGTCGGCAGTGGGGCTTGGGGTCTCTGGTAGCACCTTCGGTGTTACAAATGTCCATAGATGATAGTAACTGCTTTCCATCAGGTGGACCGTCTGGCTGTCCGCTGAACTCACGCAACCTGTTTTAATGCGTCTGACTTATACAAATCACACAGTCTCATTTATGCCAGTCCAATAAATATATCATGGCCATCGGACGAACGTTGTACAGTCACGCGATTATACCACAATTCAAATACAATACGGTCAAGTAGACAAATGTTTTGGGTTAAGAAGTGTAATGTAATTACAAGTACAGTAATACCTATATATAAAAATGAATGTTTGTCTGTATGTCCTTTATAGAATCGTAAACTATACATTTGATCATGTGATCTTTAGCAAAGTTGTTGTGCATGAGCAAGAGGTTTCTGAGTTGCTTCACAATTGGACCCGGTAGGTGGCGCTGCTGGCGGCATATCGATTGAAGCTTTTCCGGGCAGGACGACGTCTACCGGGCAGCTGGTATTAATATATAAAGCTGAAGAGTTTGTTTGTTTGAACGCACTAATCTCAGGAACTACTGGTTTGATTTGAAAAATCCTTCGATGTTAGATAGCCCATTTATTGAGGAAGGCTATAGGCTATATATCATCACGCTAAGACCAATAGGAGCGGAGCACCAATGAAGAATGTTTCAAAATCGGGGTTTTTTTCGTTTTGAGAGCATTCGCTGCGTGCGCTGCGAAAACGGTTAATGTTTCGCAAAAATCACGTGTGACAGAAGTTAGCGTTAGCGCAAAGTAACTATCCCACTAGGACGAAGTCGCGGGCAGAAGCTTGTTGTATAATAAGATCTGAATGCCTCATTTACATTCTGAGGTTGTTAGTAACTTTCGATAACTCTTTAATAAATCCTCAATATAATTAGCACTAAAAAGTAGTCAGATAAAAGTCTAATAGATGGAGTCAAGTAGATTATTAGTGCAATCTTATCCATGGCCTGTTCACATATCTTAATATATATCACTTGCCTTACCATCGCTGGAAATTTGAGTTAAATGTTACCACATTAAGTAGACATGAACGGTTAGTAAGCTACATGAACTTGCCATTAGACATACTCTACAACAATAAATGTGCACCTCAATGTGTCACGTAATATGCGAAATATTAATATTGTTACGAGTGCGGGACTCGAATTAAAAATGCCGTTGGAATTACTATAGAATCTAGTAGAACTATAAAAACACGTATAACATAGGTACAAATATAACTGAACACAATCGGTTCAAACTTAATTCACGATTTTATAACACGCGCAAAGTTCGTCGCTATATAGGTTATGAAATGTACACAAGTCTCGCCTTGATCGTTGTTTTCGCTAGAATGACTTTCTCCATTGGGCCATTGCTTTTTAATGCACCGATGTAATATGTCTACCTGACAAGCGTGGACACAATTTCCCAGAAAACGTACTCCGCACACCTGTGTAATTGTGCCTGCGAACGGCCATAAACGAGTACAATACACAATAGGCTGTTTTATAAATACAATTTTTAAACACAAAGTAAACAAAAGAAGATAGTCATAAAACAGTTTCAATGTTAATAGCTGAAACGCCGCAGCAGGTAATAAATGTGCTTTGTCTGCAAGTATGCAGGTGGCCCAACTTGTAACAATATTTTAGCCAAATAACTCGCAAATGTATATTTGGTGAGCCGTGTACAGGCCACATATCACTGATACAGAATATATAAACGCGTGTGCTACAGGTGTGTGTACAGGGTGGCAAAATAAAGTAGATCTTTTAATTTTAATAACGGTTCGCGTTTGACCATTATCTCGCTCGATTTGAGCGGAGATATGGTCTAATATCGAGCACGCTTACCTAGAAGATACTTATTCACACGAGACTTGAAGACACCCAGGCTGTAGGTTTCGGGAAAAACAGACTCCGGCAGTGTATTCCACTCCTTTGCGATGCGCATAGTGAAGGTGGACTCAAAGCGCTTAGTTCGAATAGAAGGTATGTCCACCATATAGCGGTGCCCCGCATGCCAGTGCGTCTGGTTGTCCGATGATGGAAGGGAGACGGCTGGATAAGATAGAAAAGCTCCGATGCACACTCTCCAAAATGTATCCGATAGAAAACCGACAAGCTGGCAACCCTGCGTCGATGTTCAAGACTTTGTAATTTGTCTCTTAATAGCTGGTCATTGCCTATTAGCTTCCTGGCTCTCCGCTCAATCGATTCTAGTACATAATAGGGGTGCCACTTTTGTAAATCAGCAACTCCATATTAGGACAGAAGTAATATCGATACTTACTAATGATTTTTAGTACGACATCAAACATTGTGCAAGTGTCAAGTTGCTTTAGTTAAGACGTAGGTACGCTATTTGCCCTGGTCTGGGTATTTGGGTTTGAGTCAAGATCAGTCCCGTGCATAGTCTTACAACCAACATAGATAAATTTGCTAGTGTGATAGTGTCATGCTGGAATCGTAACTTGATTACAGCTCTTAGGGTTGACTGATCGGTGCGATACCACGCTCTAACAAAATATCGGCGTACATTAGCCTTGAGATAGTCTTGTTTCGTGTGATGAGCGAGGGTTCCAATGGAAAACTTCCTCTTGCTTGCTTTACTGAAACTGCGGTGTACAAATTCCTGCGGCCTGGCGGCCTGGCGTAAGAGGCGACAAAACAACCCACAGCCAGGTTGTGGGGTATTTGCCCCACTGGATGGCTACCGCCCCTGGTCTAGAGTGTGTCACAATAACAAACTCGAGCTGTGTTCCGGTATTAGAGACCAGGATCCAGTTTCTCCTTCAAGGCCTGCGACGGTAACCACTCTCTATCACAGTTGGGCCTGTGCTTCAGCAATAAATAAAAAAATACGTCGTCATTTCTTCAAATAAATTCTTTCTTTCTTTCTCCCTCTATTCCATTCCTCTATCTCAGCCGTCCTATCCCATTCTTTAGATGGGGGAATAAAAAACGATGGGTTAGTTTTGTACCACTCCCAAATTTCAATAAAAATAATTCCATTCCATTCCATTGAATTATTTTTCTTCATAAATGTAAAACATTTTCTGCAACCTCAATAACGTTCGTTTCGCGAGTTCAAGGTTCATTGGCCGTTTATTTAAAGATTGCTGGACTTGTCGTGACCTAAAGCGAGTGATGTAAATCGATTGCAGCGTTTAACCCGGATACTGAACGGATATAGGACTAATGCTTTAGGCGGTCCTACGCCACTTTAGATAAGGGTCGAATGCGGTATGACCTAGTAAGACCTAGTGTTTCACATCATTTACATATAGGTTAGTTGTTGCAGCGGCTTCATTTTTTTAGACTTTTCTCAACTAAACTATATATGAGAATGTAAACTACAATAAAGATAATCATTGTTTACGAACTCGAGCCGCTTGGCTAATAGGTGGCATGTCTTAGACAATCTTGTATGATTATAGATTTTTGAATTCTCCACGAAAGAGTTTTTACTCTGTTCTCATAAGACTGGCCCCACTATTTATGTAATTTTAAATAAACAACATAGAAGTTCTTTTGTTTTTTATGTTATTTTTTTCATATCGTAAACATCCTACTACGCACGTGTGATTTTAATTATTTAAATAAACTACAGTCAACTAACTTATTCATTGTTACGAGCTACAGGACTCGAATTAAAATAAATGCCGTTAGAATTACTATAAACTACAGTCAACTAACTTATTCATTGTCACGAGCTACAGGACTCGAGTTAAAATAAATGCCGTTAGAATTACTATAGAGTTTATTAGAACTGTACAAACACGTATAAAACAAATACGGACAAAACTGGATGCAACCAGTTCACACTGTACGATTCAATGCAATTCGACACGCGCAAAGTTCATCACTATATCGCTAATCGAGAGTACTACAAACGTCTTACTCGTACCGTAATCGTCGTCTGACTGCCCCACCTCTCCGTTCGGGCATTGTTTTTAACCGAGTTCAAAAAAGGAGGAGGTTCTCAATTCGTCGGGATCTTTTTTATTGTTTTTTTTATTATTTATGTTCACCGATTACTCCGAGATTTATGATCCGATTAACGTGATTCTTGTTTAGTTTGATGCGGAATAGTTGCCATTTGGTCCCCTAAAAATTAAATATAGTTTGGTCCAGTAGTTTTCATTTTACGAACATTTTTTGTGCCCATTTCTTGGGACCTATATTTTTTAAAAAGCGCGGAACCATTCATAATTCCACCCATACATAGCTAGACACTAAAAAATAACAAATAAAAAATAAAAACTTCATTTAAAAAAACCGACTTCAAAAACTAAAAACTAAAGTGTATAAAATAACTTATTTCTAAAGCTATTATTATTAATATATATTATCTAAAACATCTTGAAGGCGGTGTAAAGTAAAACGTAAAAATTACTATATTTTGAATTACTAAGCACCGACTTTAAGATGTTTAAGATATTTAATATTAATAATAAAAGCTTTAGAAATAAGTTATTTTATACTTTTTAGTTTTTTAGTTTTTGAAGTCAGGTTTTTTAAACGAAGTTTCTTTATTTTATACTAAACTGTATAATACCGACAAAGGGGCCCCCCGTTCACGCACATCTGGCAAGCTTCGACGCAATGCAATAAAAATGAGGATTCATTCGTTCGACACTAATTACAGCCATAAAATAAGTACGATACCAATAGACGTTTTTACACGAAGCAAATATAAGAATTCGTATTTTACAACATGCAGGTGTGCGGTCTTTGTCGGTATGTAACAATATTTAAATAATTTCTACATAGAATAGAATATACTTTATTATACAAAAATGCTACATAAAATCAAGAACATTAAATATAGGTACAAGGGGCGCTCTTATCGCCCATGGCGATTTCTTCCAGACAACCTTTGGATGGATATACTCCATGAAAGGACAACAAAAGTCGGTAGTTGCTAAACCAGCACTCGTACAATAATTTCGTTCATGAATTAATTAATAAATAGTAATATATATATGATAATATATATACAAAGATACATAGATCATGATATGAAACATTTTTATTGTTCACCATAAAACAAAACCAACACAATCAATACGGATGCATTTGGATTCGAACAATGGGAGGTCTTATCGCAATACTCTAAGGAAATCTTATAAAAGTGTGCTAAAATTTTCGCGCAAGTCTGGCCAAACCTGGCAAATCAATTAGTTATATTTTATTGGTTATAATTATAAAAAGAAACTTTGCCCAACTATTCACAGCGCCATATAATTGAAGCAGATGTACCTCGACCTACATTAAAACGGTTGTTTCTAATCACGCGACTTGGAGTGTACTTGCTTCCTTAACCTGGACATCACGCGACGTCGCGTGACGAGTTCATAACATATTTTGAGCGAAGTGCATCATTTGCCAGCCGGAGGAAACTTATATTCCTTTAGTAATTAATTTTCCATGTATGTTTTATTATTGTTTTATATATATTATTACACTTACCTTGGACCCGGCTGTGTAGTGCCCTGGGGTTCGTCGTCCGCATCGTAAAAGTCATCCTCGCCCTCTGACGATGAGTACGACGTGTCCGGAACTAAAAGCGACATCGCTTGCCCTATGATCAATGTAAAATATTTTCAGTTTTTACATTTCCTGTCTGCTTGTCTGTTTGTTCGGGATTTAGGTCCCCTTTCGATGCGGTTTTCGCTGATCGATAGCAAATTCTTGAATTTAATATCTGCGGTACTTTTTATGCTGGGACAACAAAATCTATGCCACTTTCTGGGTTAACATTTACATAAATCTATCCCATTATCCAAGACGAAAGTATCCATTGTCCATCTTCTGTATTAAAATTACATATATACCGAATTTCAGCGAAATAGTTCGAGTAGACTTTCCGTGAAAACGTAACAGACAGACAAGGTTACTCTCGCATTTATAATATTAATAATAAGGATTGGTTGGTGACATTTTAAACAATAATGATTATTATTATCATTAGTAATTGAGTGATGAACATTTTTCAAGAAAAATTGGTATCTATGAGCGTAATGAGGGGATGAAACATATGTTTACACTCAATTTTTATTTCTTTCTCCGAGTCACCACACCATTGTTTGGTGACTTCTAAAAAGAATACACCTTCTTGTAAAAATTCTTCCGTATAGAACCAGTAGTTGTTGAGAAAAAAATACTGTGTACTGGAACACTTACAAGTCATTAGATGGCGCTGTGCAATAATTGAGGTCACAAACGTTTCCCGAAAAATACAAGCAATATATATATACAAATTTTCTACTATAACAGTTGGGTTAAGCTGCGAGGAACGGGAGCGTGAGCGAACTTCCTTGCTCCGCTCCCGACAAAGGAGGACGCGCCGACGCCGGAGGTCTGACCTAGACCTTCGGCCACCGTAAGCGGGTGGGGCCTCTAGGGGTATAGAGGTTCTCACTCACCCGCACATGCCGTAGAGATGAGAGCGCGAGTGTTCCGCGCGCGCTCATCTCTCTTCCCGTGGGGCGTGTTACAGACCGCCCCACGCCCGGAAAAGACCGAGAAGTCGCCAGGGGAGTAGCTCCCCCGGCATTGGAAGAGGCCCAGTGAGCGGGGCCCACGCCTGCCAGCGATTGCGGAGCCGGGTAGCCTATTCCCGTAGCCCTGGCATAAGGCGCAGGACGGAACACCCAGGGGTTTTAGTGGGTATCCCTAACTGGGGAGTGGCAATAGCGTGGCACCGGTTATGACCGGGCACGCTAGTGCCACCACCGATCTGGCGAATACCACACTCTCACCGGGTCGCGAACATCCCCCCAGGCTTCTGTGCTTGTCGCGGTTTAGTCCTCAATCGGATTTCCCCTGGCCAAAAAAAAAGGCTGCGAGGAACAACGATGGCCTCGCTGGAAGATCTTCCTTTAAGACGGGGAGCATTCCGTCTCGCTTCTCCAACCGTTAGGGTCACTCCTAGCGATGCGCAAACTAAATCACCAATGAGATCAGTGATTTATAAATCTTTTTCCTTAAAAGATTTAAATCACTCCTTTAAATCTTTAACTGTTTTAAATCTTTGGTTTCGAATGATATAATTTATTCAGTTGACCGGTTTTAAGCTTTACAATAACGCCAGAGTTTAATTTACTGTGTATCATCATAGTATTTCTTAAAGTGCGCATGTTATCTTTTTTTTTCAATTCACAATATCCTGTATCTATTGTCTCATACTACATCTAAATATCTGATTTGTTAGTTTTCATCATTCCATTCTCACTCCCAACAACTGTGCCACAAAGATACACGGACAGACAGACATGCAGATGTCATAAGGGTTGATTTTTTAAAATAAATTATCAAAATTTCCTTCTCCAGGGTAAACGAAAGCAACAACTGTTTTTTGATATAATAAAAAAAACTTAATGTTTTTTTCTAACAGTGTGCAACAATACTCACTAGGTGCATCGAGGTCCGTCAACGGTGCCATCGGATGCGTGGGCGTCGATAATTCCCTACATTCGGCACCCATTTCTACGCGAGGCGATAAATCCGACTCTGTTGACAAAATAATAAATTAAAAAAAACTTCGTTTAAAAAAACCGACTTCAAAAACTATAATGTAACTTATTTCTAAAGCTATTATTATTAATATATATTATCTAAAACATCTTGAAGTCGGTGCTTAGTAATTTTCAAAATATAGTAATTTTTGTTTTATTTGTTACTTTATAGTGTCTAGCTATAGGTACGCCTACGAGAGGTGCCGCGCGGAATGGAAATTGTTTAATAAAAAAGTTCATAAAATGAAAACTACTGGGCCAAACTAAGTCAATTTTTTAGGGGACCACGTATCACGTAAATCAACAAGAATCACGTAAATCGGATCATAGATCTCAGAGTAATCGGTGAACATACATAAAAAAAAGAATCCGACGAATTGAGAACCTCCGCCTTTTTTTGAAGTCTGTTAAAAATAAGAAAAATTACGCGAAGTGGGTTTCGTTCCACTAACTGTTCCGTTGGGGCTGAATACCTATAACATAAAAAGACAGACGAAACTACGCACATGACGGAAACAAAAAGGCTTCTTTTTTGCCTAATTGAATTCGGAATTCTAAAAAGGCTTGGCTCAAAGAACTTTTTTACGAAAACACAATCTCCAAAAACAAAAATGAAACTTCACTTTATTCGAAATTCAGAAACAGTCCTAACTCCTAGTAACCAATACAAACTGGGCTCCAATTGACATATGACTTCTATTTAAGCATTTTTGATAACCCACGTAAGTAAAGAAACAAAATATATAAAAATAAATGTAACATTATTATCATATCTTTGTGTAATATTTAACTTTTATAGTTTTTTTTTTCAATATGACTCTGCATATTCAAGATTTAGATTATTCCATAGATAATATTCGGTAGTATAATATTCTCAGGAAAATCGTAGTTCCTTGGCCGACAGTAAATGAGAAAGTTCTTATGGGAATTGGATAAAGCACACCTGCTTAACAGTTCGAGATTCTAAACACAAATGCATAATTCTTAGTTAAACCAATTTGTACACTTTTCAGCAAGATTATAGGTTTGTTGTGAAAATAAAACTGAACAGTATAAAACAATATTCAAGCGAAAGACTTCATATTTACCTTTACTGATATGTGCTTGTGAAGGATTTGTTGGTCCCTGATATACTCCATTCACTGGATTCACGGTGTTCTGCAACATCAATTTTCCATTCATCATATCCATAGCATGTATTGTATTCAGTGACTTAATCGAAAAAATGTTTGCTAACGGACGTTGGTAAACGATGAGGCACAAGTCGGTATATGCCGTTTTGGGCACGTCAGAGCCCATGCATTATGTATAGTGGCTGGTTGTTTATAATTTAAAGCTATATTAATCCAAGTCTCCAATACACAAAAAATGAAAACTTTTGTGTTGTTAATATGTGTTGGTAACAAAGTTTTCTGAAATCACCTTGTGTTGTCAACAAAAAGTGTAAACCAACGTCGGGAACCGTGTTGCCATTTTTGGCGGTAAACATCAAAAGAGCCAACATTCATTCGCTCGGTAGAGACGATTACAGTTGGGAGATTCGCTTTCATAGGTACGGCCTCGTTTTACGGAGACCGGCTAATTATGTGGGGAAGAAATGTCTAGCCATGCCGCCTCCGCTAGGTCTCGGTCGGAGAGGAAGGCCCAAAAAATGCTGGCTTGACGTTGTGAAAGATAATCGGCAGACAAACACACACATTGTATATCCCCAAATTAAGCAAGTTATGCTTGTGTTATGGGTAATATACAACGGACCACTCTGGGGCCGATCCCAGACACCTAGACCATGGTAAACAACGGAGAAAATACGTTTCCGAAATTAACTATACCGGGAATCGAACCCGGAGCCTCTGGGTTGCAGTGAGGTAGGCCGGCAAAGGCTTAGCCCGCTCAACCACAGAGGCAGTCGATGATATCAATGGTCTCAAAACGGGGGATGCTGAAGACTGCGCAAGGTAGTAGTAAAAGTACGAAAGTGCACCCTGGGCATCAGAGCGAGCGTTGCGAACGCAACCGGGATTTAACGCTCGGTTGATGACCGTAAAAAAAGGATTGGTCGTATAATTTATTGCTACTCAATGGGTAAGTACCCAATTATTTTGATCCACCCTGCTGTTGTTCTTTGTTTGGCTATTTGAAGGAGACAAAAACTTTTCGGTCCGTTTAATCCAAGAAGAGTTTAGACGATCATTTGGACAAATTTAAACTCTTGTCGATCGATAAACTACAATTGATATTACAAACAAAATAATTGAAATCGAAGGATTATACTCAGTTGCAGTATAAGGTAATGGAGGGAGATCCGTTTAGAGTGGAGGAGCGAGATGGAATGCTTCTCCGTCTCAACTCTCAACGGAAGATATTCCAGCGAGGCGAATGTTGTTCCTCGCAGGCCTAATCCCATATGTTACAGTTGAAATTTTGTATATATTCTTTGCATGTTTCGGGAAACCTTTGTGACCTCAATCATTGCACAGCGCTATTGGCTTGTAAGTGTTCCACTACACTACTATTGATTTAAGAGGCTTTACATTGGTCTGTTCTGCCTCATCTCGAAAACCCATACTTTTTTATTATTATTATTGCAGGAGTTCAGCAGACAGGCAGATGGACCACTTGATGGAAAGCGGTTACCGTCGCCTATGGACATTTGCAACAAGGTGCTACAAATGCACTGCTGCTCTCTTAAAGGACACTGGAACCACTCACTAATGCCGGAACACAACTCAAGGTTGTTATGGCGACATACATACTTTAGACCAGGGGTGATAGCCATCCAGTCGGGCAAGTGCCCTACCACCTGGCATCCATACGCTCGATTGCTGCTTTGTTTTGTGATCGTAACAGTAAATCCTCAGAATACAGAAATATACAGAATCCGCGTTCAACTGCAATTGCCAACCGCACGCTGTGTCCAAAAACAAAACAAGCGTCCCGCGAACACAGCACTTCCCACCCGCGTAATGTTGCTAGCTCAGAAAATGTTGACCCGTTTTTGGTAGTATTGGAAGATAATAATAAAATAAAAATTGACTTCTTCTATAGACGTATTCATATTTTATATATATATGTCCCTAATAATCTCAAGAAATAGAAGTTCTTTAAATAAAACACGGTTTAGATAAAAACATTTAATTTATTAAATTAAGTGTTAGACAAAACTTTTTTATCTTGGCATTGTATTTTGGTCTTTTCTTTTTTGTATACATCATTAAAAATATCAGCTGCTACAATATTTGTTGAAAGTAGGTCAAAAACATCATCGTTAACATAGCGATTCTTTTTTAAATTCCTCAGAATACTCTTTAAAGATTCGTTCTTTTTGGCAAGACGTCTATTTTTTTTGTTGCAATGTCTTTATTCGCCGGACATGCTTCTAAAAAAGTATTTGTTTGCGGCGTATCGGGACCTTAGTTTCGCTTTTTTGGCGTGTCAAATATAAAGTCCACATCGAACATATTCACATTACCAATCTACTAGTTTGATTTAGCGTGCGAATGTGGTTAGCCTGTAAGTCCACCTGAAACTTATTATGTCCACTGTATGTCGCCAAGTTAGATTTAATATTACGTTATAAAACATATAACCAGTGGAACAGCACAACATTCCCAATTACATCTTATTTATCAAAATACGACTTGTCGTTTAGAAGATATCAAGGGACAAATTACCATAAAAATAATATATATATGTAGCTTGGCAAAATTATAACCTGTGGCTTTGCCATAGTCAGGTCTAAAGCCGGTAGCGCTGGTAAACTGCTCTTAATACTATAACTAAGTAATGATTAATGCTCAAATTTTTAGATTTTTCCAAGAATAATCCATACTCTTCTGCTATCATGGTTAAATGCTGAAAGATTATAATAGTTATTATTCGATTACTCATAACATTACATAATAAACGTGATTATAAATGTAACGACAGAGACTTTAATTATTTATTATGAATAGTTATAATGTTAGTTAATTTCATCCCCCTTCCCTTCTCTCTCTCTCCCTCACACATACACACACCACACAAATTTTGTACATTTGTTTAGTAACCTTATCATACTAACATAATACCTATTATGAATATTATGCAATTTTAACAATATCATTTATATATACGGGTCGCATTTATACCTAGCCTTTCTTTTTTCAAGTCGGTTAAATGTTTTTTTAAGCAGTTATTAATTTGAAACCACAAATAATAAAAGTCTTCAGTAGGTAATAAAAAAAGGGAAGTCCAAACTTTTATATTGGCAACACTAATAAGATGGACGCATCATTTTCTATGACAATTAGAAACTGAACAATTTATTCAGTAAATACATACATACATACATAACTTCACGCCAGGTCCCTTGCGGGGTAGGCACGAACAACAGAGCGCCATTTAGGCTTATTCTTACACACCTCACTTGCTTCCTTGACATTCATAGTTCTTGTCATGCACGCTCGTAAATAGTAATAGTACATAAATAAAACAATAACTAAATACAATACTTACACGTGAAATGTGATCACTTCCTGTCTTTCTTTAGACCTGCTGCATTTTTACAGGTTGGAACGACACAAGTCGGCATAATTTAACTAAATGAGACACTGGTAAAACACGTTACGCGATACGACGTTCACAGAGCAACTGATCGGCTGCGCTTCAAACTACTCTACTCGGGAGTAGTTTTTGTCGCTTCAGTATTAGGCGCGTTCACGGCTTCTGGTTATTCTGTATTCTAAGAGTAAATCCATGTTTTGTCACCTGTTACTATGTCCCACACGACGTTACGAAGTAAACATACTTTTCAATTTACGAAAAATGTTTTCGCACAAATGACTAAGTACATTAAACAAGTTAACATATTTCTCTATATCTTTTAAACACATCATTAGTTTGACCTCCTTGGGGGCAATTTTTGGCATAATCCTTTATCCTCTAGCCACATTAGCAGCACTAATTTAGTGGGAAATTTTTAACACATAATTATATGCTCCTTAGTTTTACCCTCCATATTTACTATACAGCTGTGATCGATAATCATATGATTAGGAACCCAATATTTACCTTAGCTATTTGTAGGAGTACTATGGAATGTTTTATATTATCCAACATTGCCTGAAAAATAAATAACTGTTTTAATATACAATATGCAAAATGGTCCCCACTATCTCCCTACCAGTCAGTATTTTGCACTTCTTAGTTTCAAAATGAGGGGGATGGCGCAATTTACAAGATTTGGGAGCTACCGTCTCAACAGCTATTGACTAAATTATTTAGTTATGACTATAATTACTATAGACTTATGATTTAAAAAAAAATCTAACTACCAGTGCCACAAACGGCAAGTATACTCACAATTTTATTTCAACCTTTAGATACAAGTACTGTAGCCACATCTATAATATATCCCATGGGTCCAGTGAATCCAGTGGGTATAATGAGTCCATTGGACTCATTGGACCCACCGTCCATTGATTTTTCCGTATAAGCGTAACAAACAGACAGACAGAAAGACAGATTTACTTTCGCATTAATAATAGTAATATGGATTAGTACACACCAACATCAAAGTGCAGTAGTATCGCAAAAAACCACAGATTGCGTAAAGAGGCATAGGTACACTATACAGTGGTCAGCATTTTTTTCATTCGCTTAACCCAATTTCCATCTAGCTGCTAACCGTCGAATAATGTGCGATAGGGAACTTCGTTCCAAAAATAATAACAAATGACAATAACGGTGAACATTTATCACCTCTATGGAACTCTTCGTTGTGGACTGATATGCAGTTGTCCAATTATTACGAGCAATTTATATCGGTCTTATGTTAAACACTTACGTTGGAATGGTCTAAAATAACTTGCCCTTTGCTTTTCTCTTCTGGATCTGCTAACTCTGATACTCTTGTATTCATTTTCTGAAAAAAAAAAAACTTAAATGTATACATTGTTTTTGCTTAGATGATCATTTGGGAATCACACACACGCACGCACACACACACACACACACACACACACACACACGCACGCACACACGCACGCACACAAACACACACATAAACGCAGACACATTGACATACTGCCATACCGGTATATTTTGTTATCGTTACTTGGTACCTTTTATGATTTTGACGTTATAAAATCGAATTATAAATAGTACATTACAGGTGAATGCTCGAAGTCAGGGAGCACAATAAACATTTTTATATTGATAAATATTCTGATAGCGTTAGTTTTTGAGTAAAATTTAGAGATCCCACTAGATTAGTAACACCTAACTGCTACACTACGTTGAGACAAAAAAACTGCGAAGTGATGATCATAAAAGTCTTTAATTCGATACCCATATCAATAAAGAGTTGCTAAAAAGAAATTTAAATTAAAACTACTTTCATGGCTGATTGAAAAGTGTTTTTGTGACATTAGGGATTTTATTAAGTAAACGATTATATTCAATTTATATTTTTACCTCTGACATCTAATTTATTCTATATTTTGACCGTCTTTTATCTCTGTGTTTAATATATAATACATCAAACTACGTTTATAAATTTAGAAATGTTATGATTTTTTTAATTGATGTGTACCCAAATATTTGTATGACCATGTTTAGGTCAGATACAGTGAGACCAATCAACTTTGTTTATCATCTTTTGTACAACTATAGGTCGCTGGTCCATATCCGGCTCGAAGGACCACAATTGTCTGTTATTAAAAGGCAAATGTTTTTTAATATATTTAATTTCAATCACAATGTTTTTTCAGTATATAATGTAATATAACAATTTTGCTGCCTTGTCATTACAATGGCTTCGCCGGAAGAGGATTTTCTAGGTTAGAATATTAAAAATAAAAATAGTTAGTGTTGCCACTGATGTTTTACAAATAACAAAAATATTCTGTTTAATTATTAAACGAGATTCATTCACCTTTAGAACTCATTGCAATTTGCAACATGTGTCCGTTTATGCTATTTATGGCTTGAAATGTGCGATTAACATATGGTACTCACCGAGACTAGTTCAATCATGATCTGGAGATAGGCGTCGGCCTCCGATATCCGCCTCTCGAGGTCCCCGTGCCTGTGACTTGGCGCCGGTACGCTCCTCGACCACCTCTCTCGCCGTCCGTGGCGGGCTATTGTGTCTTCTAGGGCGCGAACCCACTGTTCGCGCTCGCCGCCGTCTCGCGCCTGAAACGGTTGCTTATTACATTGTATATTTCAAATAGGACTGTATGGACGAAAATATGTAAACAGAGAAACATCTTGCAGTTTAAGATTAATGTTACGAGCTACAGGACTCGATCACAATGCCGTTGGAATTACTATAGAGTTTATTAGAACTATACAATTCTGAGAACGAGAAATACAATGGCCGCTGTCGTAAGGCACAAAACAACACATGGTACATCCGATTGATTACACATTGTCTGTATTCGCATAACACTGATGTTCCGCATAGTACAGGTCCATCTTTAAGGACAGCAGCATTGTACATCTTGTTGCAATGTCATAGCGTGTACGCTTCACAAGTGCCGTCTGCCTCTGACTGCAAAAAAAAAACACGTATAACACAGTACAAATAACTGGTCACAACCAGTTCAAATTGTACGATTCAATAACACGCGCAAAGTCCGTCATTATATAGCTTGTCAATGTACACGTCTTGCTTGTATCGTAATCGTCACTTGACTGCCCCACCCCTCAGTTCGGGCATTGGTACAATACAAAAATCGACCGCGTGGACTGAGTTATTCCAAGAAAATGTAATCTGCACACCTGCTTAATGCTATTGTCTAATTGCAATTTTTAAACACAAAGTGAACAAAAGAAGTAAAAATGCGGGGAAAGTTAATAAACCAGGTGTGCATTCACTTTGTCGCCGTGACCAGCGCCTTCCGGCGACCTACAAAGTCGCCGGTAGGCGCTGGATGAGGAAAACAGAGGACAGGATGAGTGGCGCGTTTGGGAGGCTACGTCAGCAGTGAACTATGAATGGCTGACGACGGATGCCAGTTTTTACACACTCGAACAAACTACAAACACGTTGCCTACAACGCATCGGCTCCGTTAGTGTTGCAGATGTCCATGAGCGACGGTAGCCACCTATCACCAGGTGGTCCGTTTACAAGTTTGCCCACAATCAAACGTAAAAAAAATTGATTACCTGAAAATGAAATGTCTTGTGATCAACAGTGATAGTGAATGTGGAGTCGTCTTCATCATCGATGCCGATCACTGCCGCCCTGAGCCGCACGCATCCTCGCCTCACCCCTCTTGTCATCTTCTCTTTTGACTGAAAATAGGAGAGCAGTTTCATCAACCCCTTCTTTTAGGAAAAATATAGTGTTTTTTTTAATGCATTAGTTTAGCAGACAGGTAGACGGCCTACCGGATGGAAAGCGATTACATCGTCTATGGACATCGGTAACACCAAAGTGCTGCTAATGTGCTGCGGCTCTCTAAAGGAGACTAGAACCTGGCCACTAATGTCAATAACATACTCTAGACCAGGAGTGGTAGCCATTCAGATAAATACCCTACAACTGGCTGTGGCTTGTTTTGTCGCCTCTTACGACAGGCCGCCCGGCCGCAGAAAATGTGCCTGCACGAGTAATTTTTTTAGCATGACTTTGAAAAGTGTCACGCTCTGTAATGTTATAGTGCAAGCGTTGGTTCGCCAAGTACACAAGAACGCAAAGCTCACGAGTTTGATTCCCGGCAAATTAAATTAAATTTCGTAAAAGAACTTTCCAACACTTGCCAACTTTTCTTTATTTACTCTGGTCTGAGTTTAATGCCCATGGTCGCCTGTAGGCGCTGGATTTCGAAGGCAGAGGACCGTGATGAGTGGCGACGATTCGGGGAGGCCACGTCCAGCAGTGGGCGGTTATTTGCTGACGACGTTGTAAAATTTATTCAATGCAAGACGCTTTGCAACTCCTCTGGTATTACAAACGTGGATACGCGATCAACTTGCATCAGATGGCCTTTGTCACTCACAATATAACAACATTATATTCCAGGCATATTATGTAATATGGATTGAGTTTAACGAAATTTAATTAATTAATTAGCTTTAATTATTCGTTTCCATTTAAAACAAATATTCAAGCCAGTTAAAGCAAACAGATCAAACAAATGAATTGAATGAAATTGAATTGATGTTTGAATGAAACATCTACATAATCCTTATTGTTCCCAATAATCGATCGAGGGTCGAAATTCCGGGTACCAATAACTGACAGACGCCGTTCGTTGGCCGATCGTATACAATAATAGAACACCATTCTGCGAATTTATAATACAGTATTCTATGAAAGGGCTGATAGATATATTGATTTTATAGTAGCCTAGTTTAAATTAGGAAATCGAGATGACAACGAATAATATTTTATATATTATTTATTAGGGTTCTGTGGCTCCAAGTATAAAGTAAAAGTAGCCAAATTTACACACAAGTCACCAAATATAAGTAAAAGCCACCAAATATAAGTGTAATCTACCAAATATAAGTCAAATCAAATCAAATCAAATGAAGAATAGTTTGATTAAATCTTTCACAATAACACAACCCAATATTAAAATTATAAATGTAACTACGGACCAAAATGCACAAAATGACCATAATGAGCAAAGCGACCATAATGACTAGTAACCAAAAAGACGAAAATAACATCACAAATAAAAACTAAAAACCTATCCTACTTTCTGGGATAACATTATCCGGGATGAAAAGCACCCTTGTCCACCCTCAGTATTAAAATTACATATTTATCGAATTTCAGCCAAATCAGTCCCATAGCTTTTTCCGTAAAAGCATAACAAGCAGAGAAACAAATATATTTATATCCCGGAAATATATTTGTTTTCTGTAAGAGACAGACAGACAAGAGTTCTTTTCGCATTTATGATATTAATAGGGATAATACACATTATTAATTAATTTGTAAATTTCCAATGCATTAATTTAATTGAAATTAAATAAATTATCACAGTCGAATGAAAAAGGTCATCTAATTAAGTCAAAATAATTGCTTCACGCGCAGTGTAAGTATTTTGAAACATCTGAATTATTTATTTGATATGAATGTTAATAATTTACAAAGCTTTGAAGAAAATGTTAATTATTTTCATTAGGCAGTAAAGAGCAATGTTGCAATTCATAATTTCATACTAATATATAATTATGTAAATTGTACACTTGGATGTTTGTGCATTCTCCACGACCTTGGGACTAATCGATTCTTAAGATTTGATGTAAAAGTTACTTTTACACGCGACTTCGACCGCATTTATTTTCTCGGGTTCCAATATCTAAAGGTAAAAACGAAACTATATGATCTCACTCCAGTGTTAGTCTGTTTGTCACGATTGATAATTACTGGAATCACTAAACCTAGAGATGCGAAACTTGGTAGACGCGTAGTCTCGCGAGGAACCTACGCATTCTAATGTAAGATATTATTAGGTAGCAATGCGCGATAATGAGATGACTAAATCATTGTTTTTATTTGATAGTTTCAAGTACCGCTTGGTCGCGCCAATAACATCTGACTCTTCGCTCCCGGCCGTGGTTCGTTCCATGGTCGGGAGCAATACTGTGTGGCACGCCGTCTCTCGTTTTGCGAGCGTATCATGCTCGCGAAGGCGGAGGCAAAGCAAGCGCGAGAGCGTACCAGCTTGCACCGCTCCCGCTGAAGAAGGACGCGTCGGCGCCAGAGGGCGTCATTTGACCTCCGGCCGCCGTAAGCGGGCGGGTCTTCGCCTCATCTTAACTTCTCTACCGTGGGGCGCGCGAATGAAGTCGCCGGGGGCTTTGCCTCCTTCCCGGCAATGAAAGTGGCCTTATAGGACGTCGCCTGCCAGGGGCTGCGAAATGGCTAGGTCAAATACTTGTAGCCCTAGCACAAAGGACAAGAACACCGAGGAGTTTTAGTGGATATCCCGGACCGTACTATGGTATTAGCACTTCTTGCTTGCGGTGTTATTGCCATTACTATACGGCGAATCCCACACTCCCCACGCAATTTTTCCGTGGTAGATAAACCTCAAACGGATTTCCCCTCGTCTAAAAAAAAAGAAATATTCGCGCCAATAAACCAATGTGACTTACATGTATGAGTTGTAAATAACCTAGTCCGATGGATATACACCGAGTCAAATAATTAAAATTGAAGCAATCGGAAAATATATCGATTCAATATAAGAGTCGATGGTTGACTCGATTGCAATTTTAGGTGGACTGCAATTGGGATACATGTTACATAATTTTTAATAATTTTACACAACATATAATGGAACAGGCACATTTCACTTTTAAAATATCACAATAAAATAATTTTAACTACTTTATTGCAGGAGTTCAGCAGACAGGCAGACGGCCCACTTGATGGAAAACTGCTACCATCGCCTATGGACATTTGCAACACCAAAGTTGCTACAAATGTGCTGATGCTCTATTAGGGAAACTGGAACCTGGTCGCTAATGCTGGAACACAACTCAAGGATGTTTTGGCGACATACTCTAGACCAGGGGTGGTAGCCATCCAGTCTGGCAAATACCCTACCGCCTGGCTGTGGGTTGTTTTGTCGCCTCTTACGACAGGCCACCCGGCCGCAGGAAATTGTATTCTTTCTCCGTTTCTGCACGACCTTACTATTGATTGGAATATTGAAAGGAAACTAGTTTCAAACCTTTTTTTCGAGTATCTTCTAACGAACAAATTGTATACGAGACTTTTAAAGTACTGACGCAAGAATTGCATGAAATTCACAATTAATCGCGAATGACCGTACGACACCTGACATTTATCGACGCCGAACAGTTCCCATTATTTTGTAATAGGTACCCGAATATAACAGTTATAAAATAAGCTAACTGTTGACCGATGCAGATCTAACTGGTCCTTTCACTTCCATATTGCAACAGGTAATGAAGAAAACAGTTCAAATCGCTTTGCTTTGCATTCAATGCATCGAATGTGTTCACACCATTATTGCCGGTATAAAAAATCGGCAGACAAAAAACACACCGCGTATCCCCAAATTACGCAAGCTACGCTTGTGTTATAGGTGATATACAACGGCTCTTTCAGACACCCAGACCATAGTAAATAACGGAGAAAATGCGTTTCCGAAATTTACCATACCAGGAATCTGCCTTTGCGTTGCAGTGAGGTAAGCCGCCAAAGGCTTAGACCGCTCAACCATATAGGCCGCCAAAAAAATCAGCCCAGTGCACGTTAATCCACGCACAATGATAAATTCTTTGAAGACAACCCTCTACTGTTCTTGTCGTTTCACTACGGAACCCTGTATAAATCATTTAAGACATTATCTTGATTACAGCTTTTAGGGACTTGTAGATTTCTTGACAGCAGTGCATATCGTTTCCCAGGGATAAAAAGTACTACTGTGATCAAGTTATAACATAACATTATTTAAAACCAAATTTAAAAAAGTATCTTGCTAAAAAAGGGACTACACTATTGAAGAATACTTAAATAACAAAACATCATTTAGCTCGCTCCAATCTCAGAAATCAGAAATCATTTATTAAAAAGATTACAAGTCAATTTCTACATTAATTAAATACACACGTCATAAATAAAATTAAATGTCATATTATAGGAGGTGTGCTCGACTAATCATTTCCTGAGCCGTGTTTTAAATGAACCGACGGATGGTGACTCCGTTACTACTCCGTTCCTACTCGTTAGTTTATAAGTATATTTGTATATTAGCAGTCCCATGACATGCATCAATCTCCCCGACTTTTCAAGTTTGTTTTTTATATTAGTCATGTCATTCCTATGCCGAGTGAAGCCTCTTATACTATATGTTATATAACGTTTTTATTTTGCTAGGCATGTAAGGAATTTATGGAAATATGTTACAGTTTAAAATTTGAGTACGTCATGGCGTTATTATGACTATAATAATATTTTTCTTTCCTTCTATTGTGTCTTTGTCTTACTGAGGATGCACTGTTTGCTAAAACTCCATTAATTCTTCGAAAAGTAATTGTGTAACATATTTCTGTATAAAATTATTAAAAAAAGTTTGAGTTAATCAATATTCAGCTAGACGTCTTGCTGGGGTGTTTCTTGTCGCTTCTTCTCCTTAACAGCAATAACACGTTGCGAAGCGGTGTACATGGATTAAAATAAATTTTTTGAAGGTTTTGAAGGTCATAAATATAAGTTAAAATTAAATTTTAACTTATATTTATAACCTTCAAAAAGTAATCTCCGGTGGAACTTACTTTGAACAAAAACTTGAATTTGAATTATTGAGAAATCTATTCTACAAATTCGACTTCGTGGCAGATTATATAAAAGATTTTCGTTATATATTTTTCAAGAATACGACATTTTCAAATTTACCACTTCATAGTTTAAAAGGTAGGCTTCATCTGCTAGTCTATTTATTTCTATATATGCAAATAAGTTACCCAACCCTAAACTGGGATAATCCAGCGTTAATTGCTAGGTAACAAAAATTGTGTGTGTTCAGTTCACACACAGTAGAAGTAAAACTTTAGAGAATACTCACTGAAAATTCTTCTCTTAACTTTTATTGATGTAAATATATAGTTCCTTTAGCTTACGCCCGTCAACATATAATTCAAAACTTTCAATCCAAATTACACTTTAAGTGACTAGCATAAAGTTCAAAATTCAATTAACTGTTATGGACAATTTCCTTTGGTCAATCAACGCATAAAAGAATATACAGATCGAGCTAAAATTCATTTGAAATCTGTTAAGTTTAAGTATTTTAATTGAAAATAAATACTAACGGGCAAAGATAAATATATTTTATTTCGAATTAAATAAGGTTGAATGTATGTGTTTTTGTATAACTTTTTGTTCCATCGATTTTCAAAACAAAAATTTTAAAGAAGTTTTACGTCAATAAATCGTAAACATTTTCTGATCCCATCAATTACAACACTATCGAAGTGTAGCGAATAGTGTTGTATCATAATGCTTTTGAAGCCGATGCAACGATAAAATTAATGGAAGATTAATTTATTCTGATACGATTATAAGCTCAAGCCTGCGGTGTGTTCGGTGTTAATGCATTTATCGGGGGTACCGTATTAAATCTTACAAAACATCTGATATTCCTTTTGCAAATACCTTGTGTTTTTGAAGTAATAACTTCTTTTGAGAGGGCAAACCGCTTCGTTGCGTAACGCGTTACGGCGCCAGTCTGTCTGGATCTTTAACCCACAGCGCTATCCGTATTTCGGTAATTAGATTAAATGATGATAATAATAATGTACATACACACATTTTCTAATGTACACATTCATATATAATCATGCTAATACATTTATTATAATCACTTATGTATTATTGTATATATATATTAGGGTGGTCGTTAAAAATTAAATTTCTTGCGACGCCCCTAAAAAACTTCCTTTTAATGAAAAAACACTGGGATTTTTTTTATAATTTTTCAAGTCAAGACATCACGTGCCTCAAGACGATTCTTATATATATATATATATATATATATATATATATATATTATATATATATATATATATATATATATATATATATATATATATATATATATAAATAAATAAGTTAAGAATATTATGTATCTATTGCCATTTTTCAATTCAATTCAAATTTTTCTCATTCAGGTTGCCTGGAAGAGATCGCTTTGCGATAAGGCCGCCTATTGTATCGCCTAGAAAATATATGTAAATATGGTCTGTTTCTGTAATTGTATATTTTGGTGTGCAATAAAGTGTTATCTATCTATATTCAAGAATTGTAACTAAGAATAATAAAATATATTTATAATCAATAAAAGATTTTATTAATAAACTAGCTTCTGCCCGCGACTTCGTCCGTGTGGTGCGATTTTTAACTATCCCACGGGAACTCTTTAATTTTTCGGGATCAAAAGTATCCTACATGTTGACCAGGGATATAAGCTACCATCGTACAAAATTTCATTTAAATCGGTCCAGTCGTTTCGGAGATTAGCCGCTACTAACAGACAGACAAACAAAAAATTGGAAAAAAATCGAAATTGGTGCTATTTCACTTCTTACATCCCCCTGACTCGGTTTTTAGCAAAAAAATTATATTGTACAGAAGTTCGACCTCTACAGTTTTATTATATGCATAGATTAATAAATAACCTTTCCTTACATTATCATATAGACATAACATTTTAGTAATAACCTAAGCTTTTCTCAAGTGAACCAATTTCAATATTAAATACTTCAGCTTAGATTAGTTTAAGTTATCATTTCTGTCGGGCGTCCCGAGGCGCACACGTTTTATATAGAAGTGACTGTTATCGCGACTGAGTCTCACTGACTCATTTGAACTGTCCTTTCTCAGCTTACAGTTTATTATCTATTATATTAATATAATATTTAATATATTATTCTTTGGATTAAAACCTGATTCACAATTGCATAAGTTAAGCAGTTAACTTGCGAAACTGACGAGTGCTCTTCAACAAAATTCAAGAGTTTTAAGTAAATAAATTTAAAAACTTAGTAAAGCAAAGTTTATGCGTAAAACTTTATATTATACGACTAAAGGTTTTCTTGACGACCAAAGGGAATAATGCGATCGTTACAAAGCTCTTTCAGTAATCTTTTACTAATATAGCTTTTTGTTTGCTTGAATGCGTTAATCTTACGTACTACTGGCCTGACTTGAAAAATTATTTCAGTGTTAGACAGTCCATTTATCGAGAAGAGCTAAAGGCTATATATCATTACGCTAAGACCAATAGGAGCGGAACACAAATGAAGAATGTTTTTAAATAAGGGGGTGTTTTAACTTACTTTTTTAAAATATTCCACGCGGACAAGTCGTGGGCAGAAGCTAGTTAAATTATACGTATGGAAATGATGTCTTTTGCCAGACTTTTTTGCAAAAATATCCTTTATACTTGTCATAGGTCTATGATGAAATTAGGTTGTTGATCAAAAGCCTAGGTTTTCGCTTATTATGGTCCTTCTTATTAAAATCAGTGAACCACTTTTTATTATAGAGAAAGAAAGCGAAGCAATAATTGGTTCCACTTAAACCGGAGCCAGGAGCAGTGCCGCGACAGCGGCAGGCGAGTATCAGAACCGAATCAGTTAATAAATGGATACGGTCGGCAGGAGCTAGATGATGAAAGCTGAGGATCGCGACGTAGCGCAACATTGAAACGTTTTATATTCAATAATTCGAATAAATTCATATGTAAGAATATAAAAAAAAACAATACGATACGGAACTCCCTCCATCACGAATCGAAAATGCAACTTGACGAGATCGTTATTGCATTATGGGTTGCTAAATCTGGGTCGCCATTACCGCGGTAGTCATCTCGTTCAATTTTCATAATGCAATTGTTCACAAATAGCCTTCACGTGTTCAAACGAAGGTTATTTCATCCAAATATTCGCTACTACCATTACTGCTAATTGCTTTATCATTTAGAAAAAACTAGGACATTCAAAAGCTTTTATGCGATTAGTTATACTAATGGTCGGTTCCTATATCTTTACTATTTTCATTCTCTTGACCCTATTATCGGTTGAATTTTGACATTACTCGTATGGAGATTATATCAAATTATATATAAATATATACATATATATAAATATACACACACACACACATATATATATATATATATATATATATATATATATATATATATATATATATATATGTGTCGCAGAACGGTCTCGTTCTCACGACATCTCCTTTAGTTATTGCAGGTTAAGTGGGCGTCATCAGGGTAAAATGCGAGCATAAAACACGATAGCCACGGTTTATACACTTTTAATTTAGATTTAAAAGACATTTTAACATATTTCAGACCGAGCAGCGGGTTCAGGGCACCGCTCATACTTCCAACTACAATACTATCTTTAAGATTCTCAAAGCTCCAACTCGACATGTTGCCATCAACCAAATATGCCACACAAACTCCTCAGTCTACCCAAGTAGATACTACTCAAAGTATAGAGGGCTACTGACCCCGCTCCGCCATATGCTCTGCTCTGATTGGTCGTTTATTAAATTACAATATTCATAACTTTTATTAGGTTAGAACGATCTTTAAGTTGTAGAAACATTAAACTAATCAAATTAAATTAAATTAAGAATTTTAGAAGTAATTAAAATGTAAACAAATGATATTGTGCGTTATACATCCAGTCATCAATACATCCAATAATTATAGCTTCCCTCCGACACATATATATATATATATATATATATATTGTTGCGAGTTACGGGACTCGAATTTAAATGCCGTTGCAATTACTATAGAATTTATTAGAACTATACGAACACGTATAACACAGGTACAAATATAACTGGACGCAACCAGTACAAACACGCGCAAAGTCCGTCACTATTAGCTTATCGAATGTACCCACATCTGGGCTGGATGGAGTAAACCCTCATCCACCCTCGCACGCAAAATAGGCGCTTTGTCGTTGAGTTGCGGAAAACGCCCGCTCGCAGAAGAAGATGTACCCACGTGTTGCTTGTATCTTAATCGTCGCTTGACTGCCTGCCCCCTCCGTTAGGGCATTCATTTTATCCTGTACAAATACAATATGTCTCGACACAATACTCGACCGCATAACAATATGTGTATGTTTGTGCGTATATGTATATATATATATATATTTATATGGTCATTTACTTATCTTTTACATTACAATTACTGCACTATTTAGTATATAATATTATATATATTATCATTAATATAATCTTAAACTGCACGCCATAATGACAATGTGTTACTGTCTTTATGTTGGTGTACAATAAAGAGTATTGCTGCATTTACACTGCATGTGTTTCACTTGTATGCATAGCTGCAATAACTCTATACTAGCAGACGTAAAACAAACGATTACAGTGTTCTGTTTATTCGTGAAGCATCGAAATAACATCACATTTGCAAGTCTAGCGCAATTTGTGAGCGTTGTTTCAGATGGCCAGTAGCACAGAGTCGTTTTTGAACATACAGGAAATGTACATTCAATTTAAATTCATGTTTATTGCCTGTAAACGGCAAACAGGTAACGTCTTCTTAGTTTCCTCTAACTTAACTTTTGTTAACTTTTTAGTTTCCTCCGTCAATCTCATTCCCGTAATTTGCGCTCAAATGAAAATCTTCTGCTAACAATACCTAAACACACTTCGTCCTTTGTAGAAAACTCTTGCCATACAGGCCTTTCGCCTGTGGAACTCCCTCCCCTTGAAAATCAGACAAGCTGCATCCATTTGTACATTCAAATACTTGATCACTGACCATTATTTGTCCATGCAATAAAATTTGTTGCAGTATATGGTATTCTATTATTGTTTCGCATGTAAGTATATGTAATTTATAATATTATAATTTATTTAATTATGTATATTTATATTAGTTTATTATTGTGTTTTTTTATTTTTATTACGATTGAATTAGTTTAATTAAACCACCAAATATTATTTTAAAAAAAATGTAATGTCTCCTTAGACACCGGGTTGCCTGGAAGAGATCGGTATAAGCGATAAGGCCGCCCATTGTTGTGATGGAAATGTATTTAAGTACATTAAATGTCTAGGTTTAAATTATGATGAACAATAAAGAGTTTTTATTCATTCATTCAGTCTTCACCTTATGGAAAGTGCATCGTCGTCGTCAGCCATTCGCAGTCCAGTGCTGGACGTAGGCCTGCCCAACTCGGCGCAACTCATCCCTGTCCTCTGACTTCCTCATTAAGCGCCTACCTGCGATTTTGCACAGGTCGCCGTTCCATCGGGCATCTGTCCTGCAGCAGACGTGACCGACCCAGAGCCACTTCAACTTGCTGATTTTACGAGCTGTGTCGGTTATCTTGGTTCTCTTACGGATATCCTCATTTCTAATTTTGTCCAAAAGAGAAACACCCAAAACAGCTCGCTCTATAGCCCGTTGAGCGACTTGGAACATGTGGACCAATCCTGCCGTCAGTGTCTATGTCTCAGCGCCGTAGGTCAGGAAAGGGAGGTCGCGCTGCTCGAAGACTTTTTTGTCTTCTAGCATTGTGGTGAAAATACACAATTACAAATAAATTAGCTTGGAGACGTGTTTGCGTTTGACGTGTAAATGTATTTTTTCAGCAAATATGTTTAAAAATAAATGTAAAAAATATTCGGCGTCGGTGCAGTAATCTGTTATTACATTTTTTTTGTGATCACTGTCACCGACAATATATTATTGTGGCGACCTAGGGCAGAATTTTCTGGAAGCGTAAACCGCCCTCAAGGCTTTTAGAAAAGGTAGAAGATTCTAGAAGGAACAGACAAGGACGGATATATTTTACAAAGGGATAGGCGATGAATGAATGTTCTAGAATAGAAAGTTCGGGAAGAAAAGATAGAGATAGATAGATGTTAGAAAGGGATAGATGATAAACGAAAGAATAACGAAATTATGGGTTCTAGAAGATTCTTCCGGGTATATAAGCAGCGTAAGGCGCGCCTACCGGGCAGTTTAGAGTTCAGTGCAAGACAGCGAAGCGACAAGTGCGATACGGAAGAGTTGGAAGAGAAGTTTAATAGAAGACGAGTGACGAGTTAAGTGGACAGTTAAGTGAAGGAGGAGTGTAGCGTAGTTCGAGAGACGTATCAGAAGAGAGATACATGCGGATAATATATATAATATCGGAGGCAAGCACTGCAGTAGCAGGAAGTGATCTACGCAATATCGGTGACGGTATTGTGAGTGAGACACCTTATCGTCGGGACAGTGCATCGTTAGTCGTGCGTATAGGGTAAGTCAATAAAAGCGTTTGGTTAAAAACTGGTGTTTTCTTCCAATCCTAAGTGCGTACCCCCGCTCGCACGTAACAATATATTATTGTATATTAAGCATGTATACAAAAAGCTTTATAGTATATCATATGTGATTATATTAATACTGGAGAGATAGAGATGTAATCAATATCGAGGAGTCACCGATACGTTCCGTTTTAAAAATGTATGTGCTTAGAAAAAATACAGACATATCGACTGTAAAACAGAGTATTACGAAAATATAGTAACAGATTTCAACGAAGTTCCTGATTCACTTGTATGGGATTAACTCATTCATGACTCAGGTGAACTAGAATGCGTTGACGTTGGGCAATTCAACCAACTCCGGTTTGCCAGACGCGGCGTCTGAACGAAAGTGGCGGCGGGGCAGTCTTTCACCGATTATGGAATTCGCTTTTATTTCTTTCCTCCAGTGCAGTTTTACACAAGTTATAATTCCGATTTCCGACATGAATAAAATCTATATCTGAACTTTATTCGCAAACAGCAATGTATTCTTGTTGCACGTTATTAACTCTGTTCCGCTTACACGATTCGTACACTGTTGCGCGTTACTAAAATTGCCCTACTGCATAGGTACATTGGAAGGTAATATTAGATAGGTAAAACTTTACCTATAGTGCACATTCACATTCTTATTTCGTGCTCCGCTCCTATTGGTCTTAGCGTGATGGTATATAGCCTATAGCCTTCCTCGATAAATGGGCTATCTAACACTGAAATATTTTTTCATATCTGACCAGTAGTTCCTGAGATTAGCGCATTCAACCAAACAAACAAACAATCAAACTCTTCAGCTTTATATATTAGTATAGATAAGATTTAAACTCTGTTTCGATTTCATTATATATATTTTATGATTTTACAGCTTTTTATGTATTTAATGTATTTAGATTTATAGATAATATTTAGGTTATTTATGTTAGGCGTATGTAAGGCCAGTGACCTGTCTGATTTTATAATAATACCGAGTATTATGTAGTAATAAAATGATGTTGTAATGAATAAAAAGGTTCTGTAAATCACAGACACTGCTTATAAAATATTGAAAAAATATTAAAAGTTAAACTAAGGATAAGCATGTTAATTACTAACGGGGCGTGCAGATACAGCAGCCGTCTAGTGTCAATGATGATTCGTATCAGTCACCTTATTATTTTTATATAAAAAATAAAATTGTGTGTGTGCAGTTCACACGCAGTAGAAGTAAAACAAAGTGTGACAAACGATGGGACTGGGGGATTCTAAACTTCGTGACGTCACATTTCATATTATATTTAGCATTAAACATTTAAGCTTTGAAACACGAAATTTGAAGCACTAACGAAAAACTTCAAACATTTCCAACTCTATCTGCATAGTGTTTAAATTATTAAATATAACTAGCTGTCCCGGCAGCTAGCTCGCCCTGCCCTGGAAAAGCTTCAGTCGATATGCCAACAGCATTAAAGTTTATAATAAAAAATAGGGGTTGATCGTAGCGGGTTGAAAATTTAGGGTTGTATGTATTTTTTAATGTTGTATTATAAAAAAGAAAAAATACATCTAAAATTAAAAAAAATAGGGGTTGACAACATTTAGGGGGATTAAAAATAGATGTTGTCCGATTCTTAGACCTACCCATTATGCACACAAAATTTCATGAGAATCGGTCAAGCCGTTTCGGAGGAGTTTAACTACAAACACCGCGACATTACAATTCTAAAGAAGTCTCACTTCAAAAACCCAATTTATTTTTACGGATTTAATGAGCCTTTTATTATCAGTACTATTTCATATAGGAACCTTACTCCACTAATTTTACTATCACAAGGCCACACAGAAAAGAAGAGCGAATGATCACTAGAAGAACGGACGTCAGAACTCGCATTACTTACATGTGATTAAAAAAAAAAACATGTCTTTAAAAATTGCAGTAGCACTTTCAGCAAACAAGATAGATAGATAGATAACACTTTATTGCTCACCAAATATACAATTTCAAAATATACAATAACAATAATGTCAAGGTAGAGACAAAAGGCGGCCTTATCGCTGAAAGCAATCTCTTCCAGGCAACCTAACTTAAGGAATAACTTAATCTAATCTGGCGATGTAGGTGGTGCAAATCATTAAATATCATAAATAAACATACTTAAACTACATAACTTATAAATAAAATAAACATACTTAAACTAATTTATAAATTAAATACATACATACGTATCATACATATATATTAAATAGTCTATAATATTAGAATTAGGCATAATTATTTAAAGAAAAGTAGTGTTTTCTGAGTCCGTTCTTAAATGTATGCGATGATTTGGCCTCTCTGACAGTAAGAGGCAGCGCATTCCAGAGTTTGACAGCCTGCACTGTAAAAGAGCAGTTTCAGAACAAGTTTCAGTTTATTACGTGCCGGTTGATTTTTTATCCTTATTTCTATTAAATCGATATTCTGTTTAATTATATTTCTCATGACTATCAAAACTATTCAGTAGAACACGCGTAAAACCAAAAATCCCCGATCGATTATACTGATAAAGCAAATCTGTAAGGAAAATCAACATCCTAACAATGTAGAGCCTTGTTCTGAATTACTTTCATTGTTTCATCAATTCCTTATCTTAAAGATAACATCGTTAAACAAATACCGAGTGGTTTACACACTCGGGTGATTTAGTAATTGCTCAGAGACGCGTGAGATCCACACTTTAAATTTAATTAGGCTTTCAGTAATCGAGGCGTTGCTTAACTTTGTAATAAACGAATGGAGTGCTTAGGGGCGTCCATAAATTACGTGAGGTGTTTTTTTAAATTTCTGCCCTCCTCCCCCCTGGTGAGATCTCGTGAGATTTTATTCACCCCTCCCCATCCCCAATCTCACGTGAGATTTTCAAATGTGAGTTTTTCACATTGAGCTATTTGGTATAAACAAATATGGTGGTTTGACAGTCAGTAAATGTATAACGTTGAAGTATGAATGAAATTATTTCTTTCGAAGAATTAGTAATGATCTTAATCGTATTACGATTACGCTTAAGATTAAATCTCAAGCATGTATCCAGATTGGGATTAAATGAACAAAATAGTATAATTTTTTTGTTTCAATCAGAAAAAAAATTGCGTGATATTGCCGAGACCCCTCTCTCCAACGTAAGATTAGATGAGATTGACTCGACCCCTCCCCCCTTAAACACCTCGCGTAATTATGGACGCCCCTTACTAGTAGTATTATGTCCAACACAGAATACATTATTATCTAGTAAATATATTATCTATATTAAACATCTTTATTACTATTGTTACGACCTGGACGCCAACAAAAGACAAATTCACACATTTTAGAAACACATTTTATTAACTTTTCGGCATTTGGACTTCTTTTGTTTACTTCGTGTATAAAACTGTGATTAGAAAAACAGCCCAGTGTGTATTGTAATCCTTTATGGTAGTCATTAGCCCGGTGTGATTCTAGGAAATTTGGTCCACGCGGCCGAGCAGACATATTGCATTTGTACAGTATAGAGCAATTTTCCAATTGAGAGATGAGGCAGTCAAGCGATAACCACTAGCGAAGCAAGACGTGTGTACATTCGGTAATCTATTTAGTTTGTTTGGACTTGGTGTGTTCGTTTATATTTGTACCTGTGTTATACGGGTTTGTATAGTTCTAATAAACTCTATAATAATCCCAATGGCATTTTAATTCGAGTCCTGCAACTCGTAACACTATACTAATTATATTGCAAAACATAACATGTTTCACAAATTTTCTAACCCATTCTAAGTCTGTATAGAAGAAATTGCTTTTAGTTATAAGATTGCGTTTTGTTTTCTTAACCTAAACTTTATTAATGGGAGATAATGTTATGCAAATAAAGTATATAGATACTATATTCTATTCAAAATATTGCACATATACCTACATAGGTGATTTTTCAAGTGGGTCGTCAAGCCCAAGTCCTAAACTATACGAAATAGGGAAAAACTCTTCAAGAAGTCTCGAGATCGATTTTGAAGACAAGCCAATGGTATCATTAGTTTTTTTTTAAATAATTACTCTAGTAGTAGAGGAGACTGTGAAGATCGATCTTCGTCCATCTATTAACCAGATGAGACATATTTTTTATCAAATTATATTGATTTACTAGCTGATCCGGCATACCACGTACCGTCTCAGAATCAATAATTGAAAAACGTTGGTTTCTGAACGACGGAACGAACTTCAAATGATTCACAGGTAGGAGTGGTTTCTAAGGGAAAGCGAAATTGTTGTTTTGACCATATTCCAAGCATTTTTTTCATATTTACTCACCTTTTAAACATTCCCTGGACTTCCATAAATAATTCACAACCATAATTAGCCAAATCAGTCCAGTCGTTCTCGAGGTTTAGCGAGGCTAACGAACAGCAGTTGACTTTTATATATATAGATAAACACGCCTATGATAGTTCATGACCATTTTTAATTAAATTAACTTTAATCAATATTTTATCATAACCTTCAACTCTTTTGATAACTCAACTAATTTAGTTTCTACTGAAAGTTTTTCAACAAAGAGTATATGCCTTGAGAGGCTTGCCTACATTTCTGTTCATGGCTACCTGGCAAGCAGGTTTGGGGAACAGGTAAGTCAATATAGGTAACTACATCGTTCTGATAACCAATAAAAATTGGTATCAATTAATGCCATCCTTTGAAAACTTTAAAAATGGCTAACAATTTTCGATTGGCAAGCTATTGTTACATGCCGATAATGGTGAAGGCAGAACTGCCTGTTATAAAACTCATTTTATTACCTTTGTCGCATTTGGACTTATTTTGTTAACTTTGTGTTTAAAATTTGTAACTAAGAAAAACACCTGTTTGTACCCGTTTATGGTCGTACCGCAGGGACAATTACGCAGGTGTGCGCATTATGTATTCTAGGAAATTGCGTCGAAACCTTGCCCGGTATTGCATCGCTGCATTATAAAGCAATGGCCCAATGCGGAGAGGGGAGTCTAGCGAGAACCACGATCAAAGCAAGACGTGTACATTCGATCAGCGATATAGTTGCGGAAATTGCTCGTGTTATTGAATCGCGCTGTTTGTACTGGTTGTATCCAGTTATATTTGTACCTGTTTTATACGTGTTTGTACAGTTCTAATAAATTCTATAGTAATTCCAACGGCATTTTAATCCCGTTGCTCGTAACACTATCATTGGCGTGTTTATAAATCAATATAATTTGATAAAAAATATGTCTCATCTGGTTATCAGATTGGTGAAGATCGATCTTCAGCGTCTTAGACTATAGTCAGGAATCGAATCGGCCGATCTTGAAACAAAACAAAAAGATTAAACCGCGCGCAGAAGGTTTGCCGATGACTACTTACTATCATTGTATATACCTAAGTCCGCTTGCATAACGTTCCTTAAATTTATTTAAGGAACACTAAACGCATTTAATACGATTAGCGTCTTGCACAACGCAAAATTTGTCACTAAATACGTTTAAATAACAGTCAATAGAATTTGTGTAAAACTTATTTAGGCAGTTTAATATGATATGAAACGAGCAACTCTGTCTATTTGTTTCTCCTTAATTACTCAATATACATTCTCAATTTCTTTATCCTCGCATCGCGTGCTAACCTGACTTTTGCAAAATAGTCCGCAATTTACTGTAGACCTATTCTCACAAATTCACATGTACCTTGCATGCAGATCGAAATATTTTAGATGGTTTATGTAGAATTTTGGGTTCACTAACTGTAACGTGAGAAAATTTTGTACATTTGTGAAACATGTGATTTATTATACCGGTCATTAAAGAACATGAAGATAAATAGCGTGTAGAATATTTATAAAGTAGAAATATTGAACTAATGCTGGGGCTTCATCTGAGTAAATGTTAAAGATTTAGGTTGTGGCCTAATGCTTCTTATAAAGCTTTAAAAAATAACCCCTCTTTTATTGCACGAGTTAAGAAAACAGGCAGACAGCCCACCAGAAGGAAAGCAGGTACTATCGCCTATAGACATTTATGACACCAAAGTTGTAACCAACGTACTGTTGCCTTCTAAAGGGAGACTGGAACATAACCACATTTTTTTTAAGGCGGGGAAATGCTTTTTACGCACTATACTGGGTCCTTTGCAAGGGATTAGACCGGTGTCGCATATGGAGGAATTAACTTAGTGGTAATCCGTCCATACTTGACCCACATGTGTGGTGACTCAGAGAAGTTGGACGGCCAGCAACCAATACCTACTAAAAACATCCTCCTCCCATGTGCCCCGCGTTTTTGAGTAGGAAAGGCTGAGACTTAGTACGCCCAGTACAGTAGACGTAGTTACGCCCTGTTCGAACCTAGCGCAAAAAGTGCCTGAATATGCTCCGGGAATCAGAACATATCCACTTCGACGACAGGGGTGACGGATCCTCTGCTCCCTTGATAGCTCAGAGGTCCCTTGAAGCGGTATTATAGAACATAACCACTAATGATGGAACATAACTCAAGGTTGTTACGGCGCCATACTCTATATAACGATCCCTTCCAGGGAACGCGGTGTCCAAGGAGACATTACAAGAAAAATTAAATAATATTTAACTAAATCAAAACGAATTCAATCGTAATTAAATATAATTAAAGAAAAGCAAAATAATAATAATAATAAACTAAGATAGATATAAATAATTAAACAGATCATAATAATAACAGATCATAAAACTGTCTAGTAATACAAAATAAAACCAATATCTGTATCGCTGCAATATATAGACCACCATCCTTTAGCAATATTACTAATTTTCTCGACTCACTTGATAAAGTTCTGTTTGACGCTAAATTGTTTAAAAATATAATAGTTATCGGTGACATAAATATTAATATTGATGTTAAATCAAAGAATAACGATAAAAACGCTGAAGAATATCTCAACTTATTAGCTGGACATGGCTTACTGCCAGGGCATTGCCTGCCTACAAGAGAGGCATCTTGCCTAGACCATTGCATGATTAAGACTAAAAATGAGGCTACAACTCTAGTAATAGAAACCTCAATTACCGATCATTTTCCTGTTCTTGTACAACTTGACATGCAACGTGCATTGACAGCAAAAAATAGCCGCACTATCACAAGGTTCGACTTCGAGGGTATGCTTATAGAACTAAAGAAAATTAACTGGAACAGTAGACTGGATTATACTAATCTGGACAAAGCTACGGAAGACTTCCTATCCACCTTTTCAGATATAATAAAAAAACATTCTAACCTTATATCAATCTCAAACAGAAACACAATGATTAAACCTTGGATAACGAAAGGACTTATTAAATGTATCAGAAAGAGAGATAAACTACACAGAAAATACAAGAAGGATACCAATAATGAAGAACTCAGGAAAGTATATATAGATTACCGAAATGTATGTAATAAAATATTGCGTAAAGTTAAAACATCTTATGAAAAATTTGAACTTGAGAAATGTAATAATGATAGTAAGAAAACTTGGAAAAATATTAAAAGAATCTGCAACTTCACTACAAAGACAAACCCTGTGGATAAATTGTTCACACATGAATCTACGTATAGGGAAACGATAAATAGTATAAATGAATACTACGTTAATGTTGGAGCGAAGCTAGCTCAAGATATACTATCCCAATCGAAAGTAAAAGAAATTGATCTATGTAAAGCCATCGCTAAAAAAGATAGCGAAATCAATTCATTTGGACTGATAAATACGGAAGAATCTGAAATAATTAACCTTATTAGATCACTTAAAAATAGTAACTCTACAGGTTGGGATGGAATCACGGCGAAAATGTTAAAATTAGCATTAGCATATTGTATAGAACCCATAACTAAAATATGTCAGAAAAGCCTTGATACTGGAATATTTCCAGAACCTTTAAAGAGAGCTATAGTGCTACCTATACATAAGACAGGTGATGCTAGTAAGATAGTTAATTTTCGACCAATATCGCTGCTACCAGTTGTGTCAAAAATCTTAGAAAAACTGATGAACAACCGACTGAAAAACTATCTTGAAACAAAAACGTTACTCTCAAACAATCAATTCGGTTTCCGGCCCCGTCGTTCCACAGAAGATGCTGTTTTGAGAATAACAGAAAGTGTACGTGAAAGGCTTGACAATGGTCAGAGGGTTTTAGGACTCTTCTTAGATCTCACAAAGGCCTTTGATACGATATCGATACCTATACTTCTGAATAAGCTCGAATCACTAGGAGTACGTGGTTTAGCGCTATCTTGGTTTGAGAGTTATTTGAGTGGTAGAAAACAAAGTACGAAAATAGGTTCCCATATAAGTAAAGAGGCCGTCATTAAATTTGGCGTACCACAAGGAAGTATATTAGGCCCTACTCTATTTCTGGTGTACATTAATGACCTATGTAACATCGATCTTCTAAATGGGGAAGTCATTAGTTATGCAGATGATACTGTACTGCTATTTCACGGCGATACATGGGATGAAACTGAACGCATTGCAAGCTCTGGATTAAATCTAGTATCGACAGGGCTGAAACAAAATCTGCTCACTCTCAATGTGAATAAAACCCACTTTATCACTTTCAACATTAATGCAAGCTCACAACCGCCTAATTCTTTCTGTCTTAAAATACATGACGCAAGCTGTACACAACGCGTATCCTGTGCTTGTGGTGCAATTATGCCGACAACAGATACAAAATATTTAGGAGTCTACCTAGACACACATTTAACATGGACGGTGCATATAAAATATCTTGCTAGCAGAACAAGAAAGTTAATCTATGCCTTTAAGCAACTAGGCCATGTTCTTGATCACCATTGTCTATTTAAAGTATATACTGCCCTAGCAGAATCAATACTTATGCTATTGCAATACCGCCTGGGGCTCAGCAGCACAGACTCATCTCATAGTTCTGGAACGTGCCCAAAGAGCGCTATTAAAGTGCATAACATTCAAGTCTAGATTATTCTCCACAGACTCCCTTTATCACGAATGCAAAGTCCTGAATATCCGCAAACTATTTATACGAGCTATAGTTTTGAAACAACACAATCTTGTAACTAAAAATACTGTGGAAGAATTGACAACAAAGCTATGCCGCGCGCGCACACACACGCACACACACACACACGCGCACACAAGCGCACACACGCGCACACTCGCGCACACACGCGCACACTCGCGCACACACGCGCACACACGCGCACACACAAACGAATATTGTCATTACTAACCTCTTTAAATATTAAGTTGTAATCTTTAATTTAGCCATAGAAAATACTATTTATACATATACATTTTACTTACTACACAAAGACTTGCATCAATGTACATACTATCAGCAATCATATGAATTTTTATGACCGGAGCGAATCCTATTGTGGCCCGCCACACAGGCTCTAAGGAGACCTAGTGCGGGAAACAGTGTTTCCTTTGGGACGCCATCTGTACTGTTCTCTGTATTTTAGTAATTTTTATGTACCATGTACTACTTATTTACTTGCTATTAAATTTCATTTCATTTCATTTCAATATAAATTATATATACCTGCATGCGAACATTAATACAATTTCATTTAATATTAGATATTCAAATTCAAATTCAAAAGTTTTTATTCAAAATAAGTTCCACTGGAGAATACTTTTTGAAGGTCGTACGTACATTTAAGTTAAAATTTAATTTTACTTCCTAGTCTATGTACACCGCTTCGCAACGTGTTATTGCTGTTAAGGAGAAGAAGCGGCAAGAAACTCCCCAGCAACACAACTAGCTAAAAATTGTTTTTCTTTATATTTGTTGTTCTATTTTTTATATTTAAGTACTTTAAAAAAAAAAGATTTTATACAGAATAACTTTTGAAGAATTAATGGAGTTGTAGCAAACAGTGCATATTCAATAAGACAAAAGCGCAATAAAAGGATAGAAAATAATTATAGTTATAAATATAAAGACGTAACGTAATATTTTTTTAATTTGCAACATATCTCCATATATTCCTTACAAGTACGGCAAGATAAAAACGTTATACTCGTACAAAACACAGTATAAGAGGTTGGAGCGAGCTGTTATGTAAATGAACTTTTGTCATTTAAATATTCTTCAATAAGATAGATAGATAGGTAGCACTTTATTGTACACCATTACAGAAAACTAAACTAGTAATATTCTAATTTTGTGCTTATTGCGAAAAGCGATCTGTTCCAGACAACCCGTGGCAAGAATATGCTAGTTAGTGTAGCTAGTATAATGGCGATGGTGGTATACATAACTATTGTACGATTATTGTATTTATCCGTGCAGGAACGGAGAAAGAATACAACTTCCTGCGGCCGGGCGGCCTGTCGCAAGAGGCTACAAAACCACCCACAGCCAGGTGGTAGGGTATTTGTCTAACTGGATGGCTACCACCCCTGGTAGAGTATGCCGCCATAATAACATTGATTTCTGTTCCGGCAATAGTGACCAGGTTCCAGACTCCCTTAAGAGAGCAGCAGCGCATTTGTAGCAAGCACCTTTGGTGTTGCAAATGTCCATAGGCGATGTTAACCTCTTTCCATCAAGTGGGCCGTCTGCCTGTCTGCTGACCTCAGGCAATAAAAAAAAACTTACTTTATTATTATAATTTACTTACTTATTAATTCTACAAAAATCTTTATGTACTAATAAAACTTCCTCTCAAAACAGCTGTAATCGGTTTAAACACGGTAATAAGTTTGTAACAATTTTGAAATTATTGCTCAATATAGCATCTTTATACAATCACGAATTAACCATTAAAATATAACGACGTTATGAGCAGTCCCAACTAGGCTAATGAGATTTTGGTTGATTTTAACGAATATAATTGCAAATTGACAAACGATTTTTCGTTTTGCCGAATAGTTTTTGATATGTCAGAGTTAATCAATATTTTTTAATAATTTCGCGTTCAAAGTTTAGTAGCAACACGAGTAATTTGTATGGCTATATATTTAATATTTTAATGTACGATGTGACTAGTTATATGTGAATATGGATGTAAAAGTTTTTTTTCCTGAAATTGCAAGGGTATGTTGCATCACACGCAAACCTCATAGGTTTAAATGGTGCCTTATTTGTATTATTGATGTAAATTTTTATTATAAATAAATAAAAAAAGATGAAATATTACTACTGAATAATCCGTGGATTTTAAATATATGGAATACTAGCTGCGCCCGTGGCTTTACACGCGTGGTGATGGAAAATCGTTATATTTTGGATAATTCACACTATATCTTTACAAATTATAGTCTGTGTGTTATTCTGATGTGTAAGCTATATTAGTGTAAAGTTTAATCAAAATCAATGCAGTAGTTTTTGTGTGAAAGAGTAACAATCGTACATCTATATATACATCCATACATACATTGTTACAAGCTTTCGCGTGTATAATATACAGGTTAGAAGAAATTTTGAAAAACATATAAGAAACACTGAGGCAAACGTGGTACAGTAGAATCTCTAAGTTTAGCTTGAAGGAAGACGCCAAAAATTCGAGTTACAGAGTTTTCGACTTATGGAGGATTTCGAATTAAGATTTACACGTATTCAAATTATCGAGTTGTAAAGGTTGTAAAATCAAGTATTAAGTAAGTCCAATATATTTTTTCGAGTTATAGAGGGAAAATAAGTACTGAATTTGGTTATAGGGAGTCAGTAATTATTTCGACTTATACAGCGTTCAGATTTCGAGCAACGGATGTTTTGGGGTTGGAGGAAGGGAACATAATTTTTTTTCGAGTTTGGGAGGTTCACAACTTATCAAAGTTTTAGTTATTAAAGAAGTTCTACTGTAGTAATATTTGATTTTCTTCAAAATCGGGCCCGAGATTTCCTTTAGCGTGTTTTTCACAATTTTGTATAGTGTTTATGGCCTTGACAAATTCAGCATGTATATCTTCTGTGCAAGTGTACTGTTCCATCCAAAGGTTGCCTGGAAGAAATCGTTCATAGCGACACCGGCAATTTTACTTTTTTTGTTATGTTGTCATTATATTGTAAGTTTATTTCCAAGTGGTGTGCAATAAAGTACATAATAAGTAAATAGTAGACTACGACCTCACCAATTCTCTTTATCTTTTTTTAATATTTAAAGCCTAATTTACATTTGTAATTAATTAATTGTGTGGATAGAAATTTTCCATTCATACAATAAGTTGTTGACTATATAGTTGCCAGAGTAAACTCTAAAAAATGAAAAGGACAAAATAAGTCAACACCGTCAGGCCATCGGATCACCTTTGGTTCACGAAGTCCTGACATACATCAAGATGGTACACCGAGGTGATTTAGTTGGTGGGTCCGTGCATGCCGCTGTGAGTCCAATGGCAAAATTCCCAAGCGGTAGGACATATATAACGGATTACACTACGATAAATAAATAAGCCAATATAAATGTCTTAGTAGAAAAGGATAGGGTCTTTAAATTCATATTTGACCCCGTCCTTTCTCGACTGCGTATCAGGAGACGAATATACTGCGGAGAATGCGTGGAGTCACGCAGAAAGACCGCTAAAGGAACTCCCATATCCGCTGTAGTCTTCATCTACGTGATAGCAAACAAATTGCAAAAGACTTTCCTACGCTGGTGCGGCCACGTTAACGGAGACCAACTAGTGTTGTGGGGAGCAAATGTTTAGGCATGCCTCCTTCGCCAGATCCTGGTAAGAAAGATAGGGCTAAGAAATGCTGGCTTGATGTCATGAATGATGATATAAGTACCAAAAATCTCAAAACACGGTATGTTGAAGATCCAGCGAAGTGGATAAGAAAAAGTAGGACAGCGGACCCCGGGCTTCGAGCCGACCTCACCGAATGTGCCAAGTCACATTTAACACCGGATGATGACGACGATAAAAAAGTGTCAATTTAAGTGTCTTAGAAGAAATAAAAGTACACATAAAAAAATTGTATTTTCTAGTATATCCGAATTTATTGACCGCTCTATCGGTCTAATAAAACAGTGCGTCGTATTATAAAAGCAAAGGAAATCATGTAAAGACACATCTCAATAACCAAATTGTATACAATAAAATTCCCTTTCTATAATCCCTTCACAACAAAGAACCGAATAGTATCGCACAATTTATAGATCAAAAGATTTGTATACACTCCAATGTAAACAGTTTTGACAGCCCATGATCAAAGTCTGATATGAAGTTCAATCGGAGTTTGTGATTGAAGTGTTCTTGTTAGAACTTTTTTTTATAGCATGAGTTAGGTAGACAGCCCAATGAATGGAAAGCGGTTACCATCGCCTATGGACATTTGTAACTCTAAAGGTGCTACCAATGAGCTGCCTCTCTCTAAAGCGAGACTGGAAACCTGGCCACTAATGCCGGAACACAACTCAAGGTTGTTATGGCGGCATACTCTAGATCAAGAGTGTTACCCATCCAGACGGGCAAATACCCTACCATCTCGCTGTGGGTTGTTTTGTCGCCTTTTACGACAGGCCGCTCGGCTGCAGGATATTGTATTCTTTTTCCGTTCCTTGACGGATAAAACTGGAAAATTACGAACCAAGTTTTTCTCGTAGATATAATAGACTTAAAAGGTCAAACTTCAGAAGAAAGGTAGGACTAGGGCGTAGGTTGAAGCCCAGTAAGTACAGTTTTTTATAGATCATTTAATTTTACAAGTCGGAATCCGGTCTGTACTTTTCTACAAAAACGAAAACTCCCAATCGGAATTATAAAGTTTACTACAATCATTTGGTATTTTACCTAGAAAGTTCCCGGAAGTTTTGAAAATATGTAACTTTATAGATTTCGATGTGTTGCAACGAAATTTGAACAGTAAAACTGTTTGAGATGTCTTACTTGAAGGCCGGCCATAAACAGAAAGGGGTTAGCGGTTGACAGTAGATGGTAACACAGTGGTTCCCAAAGTGGGCGATAACGCCCCCTTGTGCGCTGCAGGCCTAAAAGGGGGCGGTAAGAGACCCAGAAAAAAATGGACATTGGCAGGTGTGGGCTACACCTGCCAATGTCCATTTTTTTTCATAAGAGTTAACTTGAGACCTCAGCGCCGTTGTGTACTACCTACTGCGCTTGGGTCTCAAGTTAGGTAACTCTGGCGGGCTATAGTAAAAGTCTCGTTTAGAATGAATGTTTAATCTCCGCTAATGTAGCTCTCAATAATCAATTCATTTAATTTGACTTTATAGTGTTTTTAAGTAGGTGAAAAAATGGAGTCGCTAAAAAAAATAATTTATTCTCAAAGGGGGCGGTATACAAAATAAGTTTGGGAACCATTGTGGTAACATTTCGACAATTAGAATATCAGCGTAAACAACTAACAGTGAACAATTAAGAAAACCATTCAAAGAATTACAGATATTTTTAATAACAAAGGTAATAAATTGTAGGTTACGGATTACAGGGAGTTTAGCTTCTCAGAATACATCACTTGTAGAAATTTTTAAAATGATTTACCCCAAGTTACCTTAGATCATTTTATTGAAAAATTCATTCAGCAAACAAGTTCACCTTGATCAGGAATTGGGACGAAGTGGACGTATAAATAAATGTACTATCATTTATTCAGATACCTCACCGGGTTGATCGTTTCCAGCGGCCTTCGGCTGAATTAATAATAAGATACAAATAGTCCATCTGTATCAATAAAAGTAAGTTAAAGCTGCATTATTAATTTCGCCGCTCTTTTGATCTAAAAGTAATTTTGGACCGAACAAGTATTTAATTATGTTCATTATAAATTTGTAGCCTACTTCGGAATAACTTTTCAAATATTATTCTGCTCATCATTCGTTATGGTCTTACGCCAAAAGGAAGGTTTGCACTGAAAATCAGCGTTGTGTCGGGTAGGTATATTCCCGGCACAGCACACCTTGTTTGTTGAAAATGCGGTGTAAAAATTCTCAAAATATACTCTGTGTATAATAATGTATAAAGAATGTACGTCGCTATCTCTTCAAATTAAGTCTTTCTTTCTTACATCAGTAATCTAGAGCTTTAGTTTAGTGTTGCGTTATGTGATTGACATGTCGAATGTCAATGTGGAGAAAGACTCGAAAAAAACATATAACAAAATAAATTTATACCGGTTGGCCGTACGATGAGTGAGAGTGCCGATGGCCTACTTCCCCCATGTCCTTTTTTTGATGACACAGGGGAATGCTTTTTTGGATCACCATCCTCGAGCACACCAAGGAACGTCTGGGACTCTTTCAGCCGCATGCCATGGTCTCCGAGCGGAGGACAGGATGGTCGGCACCTCCTCCTGTCCCAGCATTCCTATCCTATCCCTCTAATTAGGTATTTTACAGTCAATCAACAGCGACGCTTTTTATAATCATACAAAATATGGCCTCCTGTATGAGAACATTAGCTTATGTCGCCACAATTTTGATTATTTTGATGGTGACGAGTCAAATAGTGTAATAGAAATTGTTTATAGCAGTTCATTCCAATAGCCCGGTCCCTTTTGTTATTATCTATACTATAATAAATCTGTGAATGGTTCTAGTTTGTTCACATTTTTAAACCTATTTAAAAGATTTCTAACAAAACGCATAGAATGTATTGACGTCATTACTCGCAGATTTGCTGATCTTAAGAGCCTTGTACTACTTTCTTGTGAGAACTCAAAGCGTTCCTTCAAATAATAGGGCATTTTTGGGCTAAAGAGTACTTTATGCAAAAGGGATAAGATCTGAAATTTAGAAATGGGGTTAAGACTATTTCCAGGATAAGCCGTGCAACAAGCTTTGGTCACCCCGGGAAGCAGGTTGACCAACTTCACCAATAGGGGTTTGGTCCGCCACATCCAATCCAAACTGCGAGCGGACTCCAATAGTTTATTACCCTATCCCATCCTCTATGTACCTATCTAAAGACTGGCACCGCATTGGTGTGGTGATGTTTTTTTTAACAACTCTTCGGACTCGAGTTCCGTACCCTTTTTCACAGCTTAATTTTTATATCAAATTTTTAGAATTTAAATACGCTTATTAATTATTTTGGTTCTTGTGTGTGACAATAATTTAGTGATTATTTACTGCAAAAAACATGGTTCAAAAGGTGTTACAATAATTATATTTAGTTATACATGTTTTTGCCAAATTGGTGTGCAGATTTAGCTCCTACAATTTACATTATTTATAATATTATCATAATTACGTAAGAATTAAAATTAAATAAATAGCGTCCATAGTCCCATAGTCAGATAATTATAAGTCAATATACATAATTTTGTAATTGGTAAATATGATTATCATTGTTAGGTTGAATTATATGTTGTCTTTTGAATTTGAATAACTTATTGTATTAATTTATTCTGATTTTAATACTAAACTTATACAAATGTAGAGTGTATCTGTTACATTCTGGTGTTGTAGCGAAGTGCATGTGCAGTGTGTGCCTTATGTTATGCCTATATATATTATCCTATGTCCATGTGTGTTGTTTTTTCCTTTCTGTGCCTGGGTTATAAATTTTTAGGCTCTTTGTGTGTCTTGGTTTGTTTGTAAAGTGTGCGTGTAATGCAATGCACGCGCACTACCACCGCGTTGGTTTGAGTATGTGTATAAGTTTTTTGTTAGTTGTGTGTTTGTGACTGTTGTGGTGTTATAAATTTCTATAAGCGACGGTAATCACTTTTCATCAGGTGGCCCGACTACCTGTTTGTTCGCTTCCGGCAATAAACAAGAAATTGTCCCAGATATAAAACCTGCGAGCGTCATTAACAGATTTAACTTTGCAAGCACAACTCTTGCCGTGGTATTGTGAAAGTGGATCCAGCTATCAAATATCCAATTATCGCATAGTTCATAGAATACAATCAGGCTGGCTTAAATATCAAAGTGACGTAATAGGGACACGTCATAACGAAGAGCGATCTAGAAACGATAAAATCAAATGTTTTATGAGCAATAACTTGAAGCTCTTGAATTATATTTCTCGAGTACAGATTGCACATATTTTCGCATTAATGTAGCGCCGCTCGCTTCCCCTAATAAATAAAGAGGCTCCAATACAGCAGTGGGACGCTATGGGCGTATATATGATATTGTTACAACCTAGGTCCCGACAAAGACAAATTCCACGTACAGATCTCTAAAAGCACATTTTATTACCTGGCGGCATTTTAACTAATTTTAATTCCTTTATAATTGTCTCCTTTTGTTCACTTATTTATTGGCATACGTAGAACAGCCTAATGTTCTATTGAACTCGTTTACGGCCGCTTGGGGCTACATCATTAGCAAGGTATTGGGGATTACGATTACAAGCTGATTGTGTCGACGTTGCCGAGCGGGCTCATTTGTATTTGTGAAGTATAAAACGACGGTCTGATGGAGAGGGGGCAGTTGAGCTACGACTACGATACGGGCGTGACGTGTGTACATTCAGGAATCTAATAGTGACGGACTTAGCGCGTTTTATTGAATTACGACCATTGCATTACGTTTGGACTTGTTGTGTTCGGTTACATTTGTACCTGTGTTATACGTATTTGTATAGTTCTAATAAACTCTATAATAATTCCAACGGCATTTTAATTCGAGTCTCGCAACTCGTAACAGTATTTTAATGCCAACTCATAAAAAAAAATTAAATAAGAAATTTTGTAAACAAAATATTTAGGGATTGATCACCCTAATCATTTAGGATTTTAGGGGTATGAAAAATAGATGTTGGCCGATTCTCAGACCTACCCGATATGCACACAAAATTTTATACAGATCGGTTCAACCGTGTCGGAGGAGTTTGGTAACAAACACCGCGACACGAGCATTTTGTATAGATGATAGATAGAAGAAGATAGGATAAAAATGACCGTAGAAAAATTACGAAACATCCACGTTACGTCTCATCATTATTTTGGTAAATTACTGATCAGTAATTACCTGTAGCAGCTGTTTCGTTTGTGCCCCATTTCCGACCTTTTGCGGCCACATCGGTCTTAACTAACGTAATGTACATAAATTAGGCTTTAGATGAGAAACGCTCAATCCATTCACTCCTTGAAACGGTCTCTAAATAAAGCTACTAAGTAAATGATAGTGTCAGATAACTTGAGGGTCTTTATTTATTTCCTTCGCTCAACGGCTAAAAATAAAGTCGTAGTTAAGTATTCCTTTTGTTGCGACGTCTAGGGATTATCTCGATCCTCCCCTTTCTGTAGGATAAACAAGTTATAGTTCGTAATGAACTTAAGACAGTCGTGCCTCCGGAAACAAGTCTATATATATAACTAAGCCAAAAATACTTACGTTAGTTTAATACGTAAATATTAGTGGTGGTAGTACATCAGGTAACTTAGTCAAGAACAACTATGGCCAGAGATACTAATTTTAAACGAGGACGGAGAGCTTAACGGCCTTACTTATACTAATTTCGATAAGAAACGACTAGGCATCTCTTAAGTAAGAGAATCAGAATCAGACCCTAATCAATGAATATCTTTTTTTCACTTATAAACGTGCATTACCTGTTGTTTACCTAACATGAGCACAGATTGACGTAGGTGGTACCCAAAATATTCGGCTAAAGAGGAGTTTATGGGTAAGATTTTCATTCATCAGTTGCTGAGCAGTTTCTTTAAATTTAAGAAACGATTATAAATAAGGCCCTAAATGTTTAAGTAATAATGCAAAAACATGCGACTGTCTGTTTAATTGTTATTGAAAAGCTTAAAACTAAACATTTCATAGCAGTCAAGACTAATTGCCATGACATAACGCGCTACAAAATAAGGCCATTATAACAAGTTAAAAGCAAGTTTTACATACATTATTTTTAAATTCCTTCAGCAAGCAAAGAGGCAGACAGCCCACTTGATGGAAGGTGGTTATCGTCGCCTGTGAACGTTTGGAACACCAGGGATATTGCTTACGCGTTGCCGGCTCTAAGGAATTTTATAACGCCCTTCTTAAAGACCCCATATCGTAGCACAGAGGGAAACCCTCGGCGGTAAGTTCCCTCAAAATCACTGTCGTACGCGGAACACATAAGGTAATACATTTAATTTTATAATAAATCGGCCAAGTGCGTGTCAAATCAAGCACATGAAAAGTCCCTCCCTTAAAGGTCAAGAATAGTCATTTTTCAAGTCATTTTGAATACGTCATTGGCAACACATAAGTTAGTACTAGCATCAGACGACTATATCAAGTTGACAACACGAAGAGTTTACCGACTGCCGAGTATCTTGGTGAAAAGCTCATTTGCCCATCACACTGGACTCTTCGTTAGCATTCACGTCTATTAAATTCTGTGATATCAAAAAGAAGTCCGTCAAAGAAGCCAAAAAACTGATTCAGGCATGGCTAAGCAGTTTAACTTACGACGCTAAAAATGTCCTAAAAATCACCGTCTGAATAGTGTGATACGAAAATGCGTAAACACACACAAACACACACATACACACACACACACATACACACCAACACACACGTCTGCCCGCTGTGGCTTTTAACATCGACTTTGGTCTCCAAAATACAGGTTTCGCCTAGTTTGGGACCATTAGGTAATATAAATAATGTAAATGACTTTCTGACAATAAAGATTATTATTATTATTATCACATATTTATTTGTTTTCAAATTATTTACATTTTTCTTTATACATACATAAAAAAAACATATATTTAAAAAAAAATATTATTATTATTATATCCACTGTTTTAATCATTTATATATGAACCCAACAAAAAGACGATACATAATACCTGAAGAACTACACGAAACATATTGAAGCACGATTAGATTCGGTACCCATAGAGTAAATAATAACCATAAACAAAATTAAAACTAAATAATTAAAAATAACAAGTTGGCGGTAGGCTAAATAAAACTTGACATTGACACTTGACATCTTTGTCTTCTGTGATCACGGCTACTGAAAAGTGGCCGAAACGTCGGAATAAGAGAAATCAAATAAATTACCGCGCTTCAAACCATTAAAACGTAGTTTTATTATGTATAGTAGTCGCGAAAACGTAAGAAAAAAAATATATATTCAAGTCAATTATCGTTAAAAGTATTCTTAGGCATTACCATTTTTCTTTGGCATTTCTGAATGAATCTTCAGGACGCATTATTATCCGCAATCACGTGTTTTGTAGAGTCCTATACGTATTAAGAATTTCTCCGGGTCAGGTGCCTTCTTGATTTTTTATTTACAGTCTTCAAAACTGAACACATCAATAACATAGTCCCAGTACCTTAAGGACCGTTTTAAATTCCTTCGCCTATCCACTTCCCACAATTTGCGCCATGGTACGTACCGAAAACTTATGACGCCTGCACACACTTCATCCTATTATGATAATTCATTTACAGTGCAGGCTGTCAAACTTTGGAATATGCTGCCTCTTACTGTCAGAAAGGCCAAAGCCTTACCCAACATTTAGAAATTTGCTCAGAAAAATCTATTTGTCCACAAATAGCTATGTCTGATTAACACAATATAATCATGCTAATACATTTATTATAATAACTTATGTATTTTGAAATGTATTATTAAATATATATGACTATGTATATATGTATGTATTTGTATATATATTTCTTAAATTAGTTTAAGTATTTATGTATCTATTGCCTTTTTCCTTCATCAACTATATCGCCTGATTCAAAATTTTCATTTAATACCTTTTGTATTGCCTAGAAACTATTGTAAATATGGTCTGTTTTTTGTAATTTTATATTTTGGTATGCAATAAAGTGTTCTTCTCTCTCTCTCTATTATTATTTATTATCCATAGATCCTATAAGTGATTCAAACCTAATCCTGGAAATGATTTAACAAGTCTTAAGCGGTCAGTCGAGTGAAAGTTATTGTATATGTTACAGTATAAACAGCAGGACAAACTGCACTCTATGCTGAGGACCCAAGGAGGTTATTAGAACGACTATCCAAAGTGAAGTGATATAATATTTTGAATTCTGCATAACTGGGCGTAATACGTATGACACGAATATGATGTCACTTTTAGCTTAGTTCAATGTCTGCGAGGGCTAAAAACAGGTTTTATAAATTTATATATGATTAGTTAAAAATGTCCATCTTGAAGCCTGTTTTTCAATTTTAATCGATTTCCAAAAGAAGGTTCGAAATTTCACTGTACTGTTTTTATGCATGTTTGTTACGCGATTTTTCAGTCAATTGTCAACTGATATTCCATTAATATTTTCTTAAATTTTCGCGACTTGTACACATAATAAAACTACGTGTTAACGGTATTAAGCGCGGTAATTTATTTGATTTTAGTTTATCCGACGTTTCAGCCGTTTTTCAGTGGCCGTGGTCACGGAAGACAAAGATGACATTTGTCTAACGTGTATTGTCAAAGTTTTTATTCAGCCTACCGCCAACTTGTTCATTTTAATTATTTAGTTTTAATTTTGTTTATGGATATTATTTACTCTATGGGAGCCTAATCTAATTTGCTCATCCTAAGGAATTCTGACAATACTCTTGGCCATACGGTGTATAGGAAATCTACCCATACAGATAAATACCTTAATGGTTCGTCTCACCACCATCCTAGTCAGTTAGCTACCGTGGGCAAATCTTTGTTTCAGAGAGCACATAAAATCTGTGAGAGTGTGAGAGCTTCAGCACGTCAAGCGAGTCTTACAACGCAACCAGCTGAAGACTCCACACCAACGTCACAAAGGCCCCAAACCACCTTCAGTTGAGCGGTGCCCTGTTACCCTACCCTACATCAAGGGGGTCACAGACAGAATTGGTCACATCCTCAGGCGAGCTTCAATTAAAACATATTTCAAGCCGCATAAAAAGATAACCCAATTTTTGAGACCTTTGAAATGCAATATCCCACTCCAGGATGCAGGTGTTTACAAGCTCGATTGTGAATGTGGATTATCATACATTGGGCAAACAAAGAGGAGCATAAAAACACGGGTAAAAGAAGACATTGCTGACATGAAACACACAAGGTCTACGAAGTCTGCGATCAGTGAACACACGCTGGATAAACCCAACCATTACATCAGATTCGATAACCCACAAATCCTCGCGAAAGAGAATCGTTTCATACCAAGAATGATGCGTGAGGCTATTGTAATAGAAAAACACCCAAATTTCAATAGAGAAGATGGTTGGCAGGTACCATCTGTTTGGGATCCGATCATCAAAACTATTAAGACCCAAACCCAGCAAAAACCAACTGCCAGACCTCAAGACACTGAGCTCTTTCTGCGTGCAACGAAACACAAACCAACTTGACTGATAATTTCTTTTATTTTTCCTTCCACCCATTTTAATATTATATAAAAATTTTAGAACTAGGCATGTTTGCTGAAGAGTTTCTTGCGCCGCTTCTTCTCTTCAAGCCACAACATGTTGTGAAGCGGTGGTAAATTAGATTAGGCTCCCATAGAGTAAATAATATCCATATACAAAATTAAAACTAAATAATTAAAATGAACAAGTTGGCGGTAGGCTGAATAAAAACTTTGACAATACACGTTAGACAAATGTCATCTTTGTCTTCCGTGACCACGGCCACTGAAAAGCGGCCGAAACGTCGGATAAACTAAAATCAAATAAATTACTGCGCTTAAAACCGTTAAAACGTAGTTTTATTACGATATTCCATTTTTATTTATGTATTAGAAAGAGCATACTTCATCAGGATCTGATGAGCGGATCCCAGGGAAATCAGGAGCCACCATTGTTAAAGGGCACCGAGCGCCTACACTTTATGAAAGGGAACTTATATACGTGTCAGTAGTACAATTATTTCTACAGGTGCTTAAAATATTATTTACTTTTTATTTTTGTTGAATTTTTTTATATCAAAAAACAAATCCGACTTTAAAGTAAAAACCAAATAAATCATACTTTCTATAACATCTTGAAATTCAATGCCAATTAAAACAAAAAAAACGACAACAAAATGAATGACTTCAAGATGTTATACAAAATACGTATTTTTGGCTTTTTAGTTTGAGTTGGTTTTGATTTAGTTAAAAACAAAATATATATGAATATACTGTGCATAGATTTTGGGATCTCTTTTACTGTTAGAGCATTGGCAGACATAATATCATCCCTCAAGATATCGAGAAATCACTTGCTTTGTCTGTACTTCATACAGTAATCTGGCAGAGGCGACATGGCATCATTAAACTAATCAACTATCAAACCAAAAATTTTAATATTATAAATGGAAAAATCTGCAACTACTTTATTCTTAACGGCTTGTTCATTTTCTCACATGTTCAACAACTCAGTAAATGTGATTACGTACAGCTTATTATTCACCAAGGAAGCCCTGCAGTGAAGGCTGTTTTGATTATGTAGAAGAAAAATTTCACCGCTTAAGGTGACTTACTTATATTTCATATTAGTCTATACTATCAGGGAATACAAACATTACTCCGGTATCATTTTAAACTCAATTCAAAAATTCAAGGCCTTAAATTGAACTCTGCATATCTTACATTTTTCGTCTGAGCTATCTAATACTCAAGGTAGGGCCAAGCCACACTTTTGTGCAATGTGTCCAAGTACTCTGGGATGCAGAGAAGCATGCCTGTCTTATAGAGATTTAGATTTAGGTAATAGGTACTAATGGCGGTTTTACATACATACAACAAATATATGAGTTTTCTTTATAACATTCTTTCTAAGTGTTATCAGTGTTTCAATCATTTACAAAATCTAAGAGGTGTTTCATTGGTTTTACACATACTCAGCAAACATGGTTGGTGTTATATTAACTCAAGGAGACAGGGACATTTGGGTCAAAGAAATGTAATAAGTTAATAATGTAATGAGTAACTGTTTAAAAAAAAGTATTACCTATATTTTTCAATTACAAAATGGAAAACATCAATCCTAAATTCTATTTAGAACATGAGAAATCTTAAAAGATCACAATAAGTTATTGCTTAATTAAGAGAGCAGCAGCGCATTTGTAGCACCTTTGGTGTTGCAAATGTCCATAGGCGATGGTAACTGCTTTCCATCAAGTGGGCAGTCTGCCTGTCTGCTGAACTCCTCCAATAAAAAATAAATAAAAAAAATAATCAATTTATGTGAATGATTTTCAACAATAATATGAAAACACTTACACTACATGATTAATTCATTCAAAATAACTGAACCAAATGTAATTACAAGAAATATCAACATAATTAAAAGAAATCATAAAAACCCTTCTTTTTATAATCTGAGCCAAAGAATTTATGAAGCAGTATCCAACTCCTTTAAAGTTCCCACTGTGAATTTAAAATAAATTCCAAAACATAAGTATAAACTATTTATATGACTGCTTTCAGAATTTTTATGAATCAGAAATGGAATATATAAAATTTGTATTGCAAAGACTCAAAATATATAAAACACAGCTAGTACATTTACAGAACCTATTAAATTGTAAATTTTCACACCTATTTGATACATACAAATTAGGATAAACTACACCTAGGGTAAATTAGGATAACTACACCATTGGCACCAAGTCAATTCATTTAAGCTATTAAGAAATCTATATATTTTTAAGATCAAAAAATAATTGAATTTACAATTGCTCTGTCAAGTATCACTGTCATGCCAATCCACTGCCACACATGGTCAGTTAAATTGTTGATTAAGTTGATCCATTCAGCAGGGCCATGCCGATTGGCGGATAGGCAGCTTGGTGTATAGCCACAATTAATTTTGTTGCCATACAATATTGTTAGTAATATCATTGCATGGCTAAAAAAAAGAATATTGAGATTTAAACAAAGAAAGAAAATAATTTTGTTTAAGACAGTTATACTAAAATAAAACTAAGTACTAACAAAAATAGACATCAAAACAAAAGCAGCATCAGTCTCATCATAATGCGAGTCTATCGACCAGCATTGATTTTCCACTGAGCCCATAAGCTATCGATATGGCGGACATTACACCATTACATAGCATATAATAATAATATATTCTCTTTTTTCTTAACATTTTTTATAAATAAACTAGCTGTCCCGGCAAACATTGTCCTGCCCTGAAGAAATAAAATTTATAACCTGATTGCAGTATCATCTGCTGGGCTTATTTGTGAATCGAAACCATCCTCGAATCCACTTGAACACAAACAAAAAATTCATTCAAAGCAGTCCAGCTGTTTAGGAGGAGTTCACTATCAACACATGTACAGAAGAATTATATACATAAAGATAAATAAATAGTCTGCCAATCAATTTACCTACTAAATATAGTGAAAATACAATCAAAAACTTGATAGGATTTTAATTGGAAGTTTTGTTTCAAATTCTTACATAGAAAATGCTTATCACAAGAGACAAAGACACTAAGATTTTATATTTTTGAAAATTCATATTGGTCAATTGTTTAACAACTCTCTTATGTAAAGTGCAAGCAGAATGTTTTCTGCATAATTATAATAATTCCACTATGACACAGACTATAAATACTCTCATCTCATAATTTTTTTAAACTGTCTTCCTTGGGTGCAACAGAAAGGGGAAACATCCAACTCTATAACTGTTAATGTCACTTCTTACAACTTTGGCTTCTTTTTGGACTATGTCAAATTATCAACAACAAAAAAGAGAAAAGAATATTTGGCAGGTTATCTCAGCATTACAACCTTGAATAATGTCTGATCAAAAACAGTAAGTAGGTAACCTTGTTTGGGCTAATATGGACTAGATTTTTGTATATATTTCACATAACTGACATTATTAAATGAAGTTATTTATTAAACAACTAGTATTCTATATTAATGTTATAACAATGATTTCTCAGGATTTTCTTAGAGCAAAATTAGTTTGATTAAGTTATTAATAAACCTTCTGAAAAATACTTTAAAACAATATTTTTGAAAGGGAATAATAAATAAAACTTTCCAAATGTTATATACAAGATGTGACCCAACCTAAGCAAATGAAGACAAGTAAATGAACAAGATATGTAAATAAGGGTTCTAAAGATTTAGTGAAATCACTGTTTAGCATCAATGAAGATAAAAACGTTTAATAAAAGTATGAAACGTCACTTACGGTATAGTAAGACAGTAAGCCTGCATTCTCGTCCAGCACGAACCACCTGTACTGCCAGCCCTTCATGACATTCGTCCATTTACTCAAGGAGCCCTCCATCATTATTTTAATTTAATTTTTGTTACCAAATAAACCCATGAAAAATAAACACTATGAAATTTAACCCTGCAGCATGAACTTTCCACCATAAATAATCTATATGACACTTATGACAGTAATCAAGAAAATTTAAATATGACAGCTTTGTTTTTAAATACTAATGCTTGGATACCCAGTTTTTTTGTCCAATATATTTCAAAATGTAGCTTATAAGGTATGAAATATCGATAATCGAAAATATGAAACTCTTAAAGTTATTTTACAAAACTGTTTTTGAGCATAATCCATTTATGGAATAATTTAATTTACAAACATTATTTTCTTACGTGTATAAGATATGATACAAAGTAACAGATGACTTTTGATTATTTATCCTTTCTTTATGGCGTTTACGGCTTAAGGAATAAATTGATTAATAAGTATAACGAACTTTGACTAAAATACAATATTTCTATCCCAAAAAGTATATAAATAAATAAATAATAGGCAGTCAAACACACACATTGCTTATAAGTTAAGCAAGTTACGTTTGTGTTATATGTATGGAGGGTAGAGGTAAGGAGAATCATCTCATATAGGAAAATAGTTGAAGAAGTGTCCTGTTGTAAGCTGTAAATAACAGTCCAACTGTTTACAATCGCGCTGATGTAGACAAAGGGTATGGTATGAATGTAGATGTTGTAGACGAATCGAATTATGTCGAGTTAAAAAATATCTTGGGCGTCTAGGGTAGTAGGTAACAGTGTAAGCTTCTGACCGTACACTGTTATAAAATGTCAACGCAGTACAAAGTAATTTACTAAATATAACCTCACAGAATTGAAGCTGTTTTTGTGGTTTCAATTAAACTGTGTGTATAATACTACTCTAATAACTTTTGTCGCTTTTTTTTAAATTCACCCTGATGCCAAGGTTGCGCCACCCAAATTTAATGTATTTCGTTGGATACTTTTTCATAAACAGAGATGGTTCTCCTTGCCTCTACCCTTCCTAATTATAGGTAATATACAATAGGCTAATCTGGGCCGGTCACAGACACCCAGACCATAGTGAATAACGGAAAGTTCGTTTATGAAATTTACTATACCAATAATCGAACCCAGAGCCTCTGTGTTGTAGCGAGGTCGCCTAGCAAAGGCTCAAGAGGCCGTTTTATATAGTTTCCATGGGATGTATACGAAGTTTACGCTAACGAATTTAAATGAGTCGTTTGATATAATACACAACATGTTATTTTTAACAAACGACAAGCAACGTGAAATTCTGTTCATCTTGAAACTGGAATAGTTTAACTGTTGTAAATTAATCTAAAGTCTGGTAAGCATACCTAGGCATAATTTTAATTTCGACATTTTTAATTTAAAAGATTTCTATTTTATAATAATAACAAATATAAATATTGGGGGTAAAATAAAAGGTTGAGGTAAAGGCAAATACTTTAATATTGTACAACCATTATCACTTTTGTATAAAATTTACGACTACACATCCGCACAATAATTAATTTAGTAATACTAATACTAGACTATTTACAAGGGTCGAATGCCATTATGGCAACTTATTATCAATGTCGTCTTAACGATCTGCCGTGTTTCGTTTTACTATATCCTGATGATATTGATACTTGACTATTCGGATCTTGGTCTAAACTTAAACCTGACAAGTCTACTAATAATGGCACATTTTCTGACCCATAAGCAACCACGTCGTCTGACGTATCCTTGTTGAAGTTTTCGGGCGTACCTTCACCTTCGATTGCAAGAGACTCGATGTCTTTACTTAGGGAATTGTTTTCAGCAGCCTCGACAAAAGCATTTGATAACTCTCCACTTAATTTGTTCACATTACCCGTTGAAACGTCGTACATGAAGATTTCTTTTCCATCCGCAGGAGCATCGTTTCTGAAAATATAAATGCATTTAAGTATGAATATTAATGTTAGTTTAATTATTATCCATTCAATAACAGTATCTGTTTGTTTTGCCTAACTTACCCAGTCACAAGCAAAACAATCGATTGCATATCTGAAGATGTTCTCTTTTCTACGTCTAACCATTTCTCAAAATTATCCTTTGTAGGCTTTTTGAGTAAATCTTGTAAACTCTCTCCAGCAACAAATTTTATGCCTTTTAAGTTATTATTCCGTTTAACTCTTTTATGTTCTTCGCTAATAATTTCAGTCTCAACAGGTGCTAGTACAACTACTGAAGTTATTTTTCTTCCTTTTAGAATATCTGGTAGAGGGAACTGGTTGCCACTAACTTTTAAAGGTAGATATCTATTATATTTCTTATCATTTAAAGATACAGGATCAATTTGAGTTGCGTTTTCCTGGACATATTTATTGGCAATATTTTGTCCTTCAGGCGTTGTTGGATCAAAGTGTACAACTTTCATTTCAACAGCTTGCTCTTGCGATGGTGGAGCAACATAAGTAGCAATGTTTTCTGATGCGGCTTCTTCTTGATCATCATCGTCATCTACATTGTCGTCTATTCTAGATTGAATTCGCTGTCCATAAGGTGTCACGATTATGGGTCTATTTTCACTAGAAGCTATTTGTTGGGCACCACCTGCACTGAAGAAGTTAGCTAACTGATCGGGAGGCAGTGAATCCAAGGGTGTTTCTCCGACTTTGTCATAATCTAATACACTGATATCAGCATTATCTAGGATACCAGAAGATAAGAGCTGTTGACGAAGATCATCAGGGACTTCATCTGGAAGTTCAATTACGGGTTTCTTTTTTTCCTCTTGTTTCTTTGTTTCAGGGGTAGTGCTTATTGAATTTGCAGTAGAAGAAGAATACTTGGGTGTTGAACTTTTAATTTCTACGCTTTTAGGACTTGATTGATAATAATGAGGTGCCGCTGTGCTCGAGGGATGTGGTCGTGATCTTTCTTGAATATACTGTGATCTAGGAGAAGTAGCTTGGACTTGTTGATTATAATTACTTGATTGTTGGTTATAATTATTTTTCTGCTGATTATAATTATTTTGCTGTTGCTGTTGCTGCTGCTGTTGTTGCTGCTGTTGCTGCTGATGTTGTTGCTGCTGTTGCTGCGGCTGCTGATGCTGCTGTTGCTGCTGCTGATGCTTATAACGTTGTTCTTGTTGTTTAGACTGTTGTTGTTGTTTAATCTGATCATGTTGATGTTGTTGATGCTGTTGTTGTGTGTATAATATTTGCGCCTGCAGACGTTGGATTTCTTCTTGTTGTTTTTGCACATTTGCTGCTAATTGTAGCCTTAGTTGTTCTTGTTCTGCATCATATTGATGTTGCAATGGGTCTATATATGGTGCTGAAGATGGTGAAGGAGATGGTGGGGCGGAAGGTGAAGGGGAAGGAGACGGCGATGGGTGACCATTTTCACTTATACCTCTGAAACCAGGTTGAGCTGTAGCTCCATTTACAGTGATGTGTTGTTCATATTTAGAAACAGCCGGGACAAGTTCACCACCATTTTGGACAAATTGCCCTACATTAATAGGATGTTGGTGGTTATCTCGGAAGGGCTGGTTGAACGGTCTCTCTGAGGGATTATGATGTTGGAACTGAGGTTGATCTGATGGTGCAATTGGTTGGAATTGAGGCCTTGAAGAGGGAGAAACCTGATGAAAGTGATCGGGAGTCGGTGAAGGTTGTTGGAAGTTATATAATGTAGGCGAGGATGGCTGAGGTAAGAATTGATTTGAAGGCAATGGTGAAGGCGAAGCTGCTATTGGACTTGCGAAAGTGTTATGAATACCTTGTTGAGCGGATATTGGGGCTGGCGGTCTAGCAGATGGTTGGGGTCCTTGATGAAAGCTGAACTGCTGGTGTTGTTGTGGTTGATGAAATAGAGGACGATTGTCTTCGACGCGTGGTGGTGAAGGTCTAAGGTTAAAGAATGTAGAACCACTTGCACTAGATGTAAGGGCTTGTTTATTGCTCGGGTCTGCGAATAGTTGTGGTGGCCTCTGCTGAGGTAATTGTTGCCCTATTGGAATTACTTGTCTGTGATCTTGAAATTGATTAGGACCAGTACTTGGACTACCTTGTACATGAGAATTAAACGTTTGTGATTGCTTATTGGGCAATAATTGTTCTTTAGGAGGTTCTACTTGTTCTGTAGTAATAGTGTGATAATTTTCTTGCAAGTATTTCGCTTCGTCAAAGAATGGCTTTGTTTGAGGCGTATGAAGAGGTCTTTGAGGACCTGAGTGGAAACTAATTTTTGGTGGAGAATTAAAATGAGTTCTTGAAGGGAATGATGGTTGAACAGAAGGACGAGAGTGGAATGTCGATGTAGGGCCATTATTTGTCCTTGGGAAACCTGTCGGAAACACAGAACCGCCAGCACTAGAAGCTGTAGGATTTGCATTAATAGGGCCGTTTGAGAAAGCAGCGTTAAAGGTAGCAGTTGGACCGAATGGGTGATGGGGAGCATGAGATTGAAGTGCAGACTGAGCTCTGAATGGTATTGTGGTTGGCCCTTGCCTCGGCAGTTGTTGTTCATTAGATATAAATTGAGATTGAGGCTGAGGCTGAGGCTGAGGCTGAGGCTGGTATTGAATTCTGCTTTGAGCTTGTTGCAGAGCAGCAGTTTGAAAGTGCTGAATAGAGGGATTATAGATAGTAGGTCTTGTAGCAGATTCGTGGAACTGAGGTTGAGGAGAGGCAGAGCGCTCTATTGGGATATTGGGCTGTGGCGGTCGATTTGGATAAGCAATAGCTGGTCTTGGAGCAGTTTCTTCATGATCTTCGATTTGGCGATCAGATTCGTATCTTCCACTGTAGTGACGGCCTTCATTTCCGAATGTAATTTTGACACTGCTATCACTATGGTAAGTTTCTGACTCAGGTTTGATAATAGCTCTAAGTGTTGTTGTTTTCAATGCTGAATATAATGGTTCCGGAGTCACAGTCACATAATGGTCATGTTCATGTTCATGTTCATCTTCATCATTTGTTGGTGGTGTAATTGCAGGTATAGGTTTTTCATAGACGACCTTATCTTTAGAGTGAGGGTCTTTGCTATATTTTACGTAAAATACATGTACTGGTTCCTTCTTCTTTTTTTGTGGTGGAGGAGGTGGTGGTGCAGGGAGCGTTTCATTAGATTCTTTAATTATAATCTCAATTATAGGTTCAGGAGCTTCGTAATATTGAGGAGCGTGTTCATTGCTGTACAAAGGAGCTGTTTGCAGTGATCCATATGGGGGCCCAAAGCTATCTTCTAAAGAAGAGTCCTGAACATGTAAAATTTTCTTCTGGGCTTGCACTTCGTTTTTGTTATCGACTGCGTTATCAACATTATCCTGGTTACGATCATAAAGTGGATCTTTTTGTGAATATTGTACTACCGGCTCCATTTGAACGGCATATGGGGGCAATTTTCCGTCTTGGATGCATGAGATATTCTTCTATTGCTGCCCCCTAATGATCTGAAGTGTGCCACTCGTGAATGTGGTAGTACAAGTGAATATTGCAAATTATGTGGAGATCGTATGTCTTCAAGCTGTCGCTTCGGTTTTGCTTTTGTAGTTGCATTTTTGGCCCACGTCAAGCTGAGCACAGCCACCGCTGCGGCCTGGAACGAAAAGTTGTATTTTAAATCAATGTTGTTATAATCGTAGTTATATTTAATTTTTTTATCTGGCAATTTTCATATTAGAAAAACGTGACTCTTAAATGCGGGAGTTTTGAACTTCTATAAAAGTTTATAGTCGAACAATGTGACTAAATTATTGGTTTTTAACATAGGTAACACTTTGTATTTATTTACTTGTCCTCATAATACTAACTATCTTGTTAAAGAAAATTATCAAGTGGATTTTGGTTACGCATAATAAAATTTTATATTGTAATTCTAATAATAATAATACATACAATCATAAAGTTTTTAAGATTACACTTAAAAAGTTGTTTACTTCAAACATGGAAGATATTAGGAGTGAGAATGGCCCAATTACATACACCATTATACAACTTACAATTATATATAAAACAACATTGGAATACTAAATGTTTGGTAACTGGATGACGTCACAGGGCTACTTTTTTGCGTTTTAATATCAATCAAAAGCATTTGTTTACATGGAGATATAAAAGAACTATTTTTTAAAGGAAATGAATAAAAAATAAAAGACTTAATAGAAGTTTCTTTTTGTTTACTGATTGATTTAGTCCAAAAATCTCGCCCCGCGAATGAAAATACTCTATTTTCTATACAGGAAAGCATGTATCCCTTATATCCCTTTATGTATATCCGTTTCCCTGTCCGACCCCATTGTTGAGCTACATGTGCTTAGATAAATTAACAACAACAAAGAGTCCAGTCGTTTTCTGTCAAAGCGTAATGGACAAAGTGATTTTGCGTTTATAATTTAACTGTCAAGTATGTATTGTAGAACCTGTTGGACATTGGACGTACTATTACCAACTACTATATTATGATTAGCATCGCTATATTCAACCTCCAGCGCAGCCTGTTAACCTTAGGTGAGTAGCCCGCCTGTCATAACAGATAATAATAATTACGTATTTGGCCCGCAGGGGATTTGTGGCCAATCTTTGGTTAAATAATAATACTCTGGGGGCCAAGTCAAGGGATTCACCTCCGTGCTTGCTTTAGCCAGCCGGTAAGGGGTGGAGATCGCTAGACTATGTCTCAAGCTCCAGGGGTGGAAGTGATAAGTGGAAGTGATAAATGGCCTAACGTTGGAAGTAGCTTCGGTGAACTTGCAGCCCAATTCTCGGCGCCTTTAACCATTCTCTTTCACCCATGATACCCCTCGTCAATCTTGTATGGCATTCTTTGGGGCCCATGCAAGGAGTGGCGGGTCACTGTCTTCCCATTTTACCCATGTTCTCCGAACATTTTGATGGGCAGACGCTATAGTACGTACCCATAGACCCAGATTCCTAGTTCCACTAACAGTTCATCCCAATAGTCTGGTAACTTTTGTTCTCATTTCCTACAATAGTCCTACGTTGACCGGGGCTTGTCCTTGGGTGCATTTCTATATAGAGTACACAGGGATAATCGCCGGTCAATGACACGCCAAATTTACATCAAATTTGTCAAGGGGCCTCTACGTGTTGGCCTTTCCATGGCCCCATGCAAGCCCACCAAAAGTCCGCGGCATTTTTATGGCCCGTGTTCTTCAAGGACATACATGTGTTATGTATTTGTATTATTATACAAGTGCTAATTATTATTATGTAGTATGCCAGGATAATATAATGGATGTACATTGGCAAAACCTTTGGTGTTGCAAATGTCCAGGGCCGTCTTTACCGAGGATATAAGGAGAATGAGGCTCCCATAAAAAAGGTTGAAGACGATTGTTTGGTAGAAATCAACACAAAGGCAGGCAATCTTAGTCCAAACAGCCATCTCTGATTGTCGGTTATAACCGACGCCATTCAACGGTGTTCTTCTGAAAACTCGGAACGCCAATTTGACTATATTGTTGATATTTCTCACAAACACTATCAATATCCTACAATTATTGTTCATATTAGAGTAATTTTACACATTTTTATAAAATAAAACTGCACAGCACAACGTCCCCTTTCAGTTGGGTGATTTAAGTTTTGTCTATGTGATTTTAAAGGCGCGTACAAACAGATCCCACGGAGGCTAACGCATAACAAATAGGTTACGTGGACCTGTGTGTAGAGTGTACGTGGCCTAATAACAAGGCTCACTTCTCACTTGCGTCAATTTATTAACATAATACTTGTCAGGCAACATTTCATAACAGTACAACATGAGAATTTAATAATAAACGTAACACCGTTGTGGTGAAAGTGTTTGACGTGAAATGTTAAGTATGAGTCAAATGTTTACACACTTTTGGATGTCCAGTAACGCTGTTTGGTTTAAAGTATAAGCAATAGCGGGATTCAAAAGCGTGTGTATGTACTATGGTTTTTAAAATTTTGTAGTCATTGTGCGCAGTTCATCGCACATATAATGTCTATTTTACGCTGATGGTGTGGGCAATACCCTGGTCGTTGTAGGTATGGAAGTTAAACACTGTTAGTGGTGGAAACTTATATAACTTTTACAAAATAAACATCTGTGCATCGGCTACAACCAAAATGGACGAAGTAAAAAAAGCAACGACACTGTTGAAACTTTAAAAATATTATGTTATGTTGGTGCTAAACATCGAATATACCCCATTTCGATAACCTGATACTCAGGGTTACCAAAAACTAAAATCATTATCCCTTAACGGTAAAGCTAAAGGCACCTAAAATTGCCATATTTACTTTAAACATTGAAACAACAATTTGCATTCATATTAAAATTTAAAAGATTGTAACACTACGTATCATGTTATAATGGACGGGGAGTATATTTCTTCTGGCTTGATACCACAGACAATTATTTATACTAATATTATAAAGAAGAAAGATTTGTGTTTTTGCATGTTTGTAAAGTACCTAATAATTCAAAAATTGCTGGACCGACTTTAAAAATTCTTTCGAATTAGAATGTTTTTTTTTAATACTGGGCCCTTTGCAAGGGATTAGACCATTATCTCATGCGATAGGGTTACTGCATGCTTTGTAACCCACTCGCAATCGATCAGCTCGTGTGGAGACTCAGAGAAGCTGCACGGGCAGCAACCAATACCCACTAAACCACCCTCCTCACATGTGCCCCGCGCTTTGTGTAGGAAAGGCTGAGACTTAGAACGTAGTTACGCCCAGTCCGATCCAGAGCAAGCATTAGAATGCTAAATTATCCCTGAACAATATAGGCTATATTTATTGTCAGAAAAAAATTAGAGATCCCTATTAAAACTTCAATAATGTAAGCCATGAGTCTAAACAAAATACTTGGCGCTAGAATCGGGTTCTACGATTTTGATGAAATATTATATTTGTTTGAGTGGGTCCCGGGTTGGTTTAGATTCACAATTAGACCTGTAGGTGGTGCTGGAACCGGGTTCTAGATTTTTATTTTTCAGCGCAGGACAACGACTGTCGAGACCGCTACTATAATATATGATAGTATCTCGCTAGCAGCTTATCCCATGTGGTTAGAACCCTATAAAAATTTCGTTTTACCAAAACCTGTATGTCTGCATTCCATTAAAAATAAAAGTGGTCAGTTGTGTGTCCGTGTTGGTTTTGATACCCCATCGATGAATAGTCATGCGTAATAAAGTCGAGGAAGAAAGAAGGGACTCGAAAGGGCAATTTATAGTGTAAACAATCATGCAGGTTGTAGGTTGTTGTTGTTCGAGGGTACAGACTTGAATGCTCGAACTCATTATCTTGCACAAAACGCTTATCGACTTGTTGAGATTTTTAAAAGTAGAATAATGATACGTCCTGTTAAAATGTTAGTCATTCTTATGTCAAGTTGGCATATGTAACACAACTTAGTATCTTGAAAATAAAATTTGTATTAATTATAGAGATCGATTTTTAACCTGTCGAACCCAATATCAGTATCGCAATACTGCAGTGTATTTGTATACTTATGTGCTAGGATATGAACGCGACTTAGCCCCCATGACTTGAAATGCCCGCGGGATTTTCGGGATATAGGGTTGGTCTGAAAGAGAGTGTCGGGATGAAGGTAAGGAAAGAATGATCCGGTGGTTCGAGCATGTGGAAAGAATGTATGATGAAAGAATGACTAAACAGATATACAATCCAAAAGTGGATGGATGCTGAAGTCGCGGAAGGCCACGACACACCTTCCATGATCAAATTGATCGTGTACTAGCAGAAGTTGGTGTCAGGAGCCTTACGAACAGACGTGCGTGCATGACAAGAGCTATGAATTTCAAAGAAGCAAGTGAGGTGTGTAAAAATAAGCCTGAATGGCGCTCTGTTGTTCGTGCCTACCCCGCAAGGGACCTGCGTGAAGTTATAATAATAATAAAGTAGCGCAGATTTTAAGTCTAAGTATTTGCTGTCGATCAGTGAATCGCATTAAAATCGGTCCAGTAGTTTTTACGCGAATTCCGAATACAGATAAACCGACAAACAGATTTTTCCCGGGATATTAAGTTGTTAGGACACGTATAAAGTAGCTTATTCCGTCCAACGTGGACGAAGTACTAGTACTATAATAAACTTTCATGAACTTTAAAATAATTGTACATCAAAACCTATCTAGTATGCTGAAATATACGATAACTTCTGCGAGGTATGTATAAGCAAGTAGGTATCCTAATTAAATAACTTAAAATGCGCTTCATTTTGCAACACGAGTGCGCTTAACATTGCAAAATGGTCAACGACTTAAATTCGCATTTTTAAAGGTCCGAAATGTAGGTCAGATACGTTCGCAGTGCAGTACAGTGATAGCATGGACTTCTTTCATAATTATAGTTTTAATCGAAAACGGTAAATTTATTACCATACTGCTTCATCTAAGAAATTGATATACTTAATGATCGTTTCATGAATGTGTCGCAGATTGCGATATAATTGTAAAAAAATCGTAAAGTAATATCTGACATGAGAGGTCGGTAGGAACATGATAGATAGGTAATATGAAGGTATTTAATAAATGGAAGCTGTGTATTTGCCGTGCTAAAAACTTGTCAACCTTAAATTGAGGGTATTTATGTTTTTCTTAAAATACCTGCACTTGAATTTTGCTAACACCGGCTCCACACGTTGGCACCAACGTTGGTCCCAATGCACTCGCCCAACGTGTGGATCTGGAAAATAGTGTTGGCCCCAATCTGTGCCAAGGTTCAAGATCCATCCACATATTGGCGATTTGCTCAGTCCTGTTGCAACATGGGACGAGTGCATACGTCATCCACCATCTTGTTTGACGTGGATTTTTCTGTTTTTTTTCAATAACAATTATAACGTATACGCACTCAGTACTGTAAAAGCGCTTAGAGCAATTTTAATTTCGGTATCGGACATCTTCACATTGGCTCTGACGGAAAGGAACTAGTATTAAAGCCAACGTGTGTACGCTTCACCAAATTTACCGACAACATTGGTATCAGTGTTGGGGCCAACGTGTGGTGCCGGCCTAAAAGGTAAACACTTGTTGGTTCGACAATATAAAAGGAGGTAAAATCACCTAGACAGACAGTCTACGTTCATTGAAAATGAAAATGAATTTATTTGTTCAAAATGGAACCTTACAGATTACTTATTGAAAGTCATGACTCTACCACCGCTTCCAAAGCCATTTTAGTTACTGTTAAAGGAGAAGAAGCAGCGCAACAAACTCCCCAGTAACACATCTTTACTTTGTAATTATCATGTTTAATCACTCGTCTTTTTATTTTTTATTATGTAGTTAATAATAATACAACATTGGTTGAACAGAACGATAGCTCTGTCGGACAAGAGCCGCATAGTATATTGTGGTCGATAATCGCAGTATTCTTTAAGGGCAGATTGCTGCTCGACACCTGACAAGCGTGGAGAAAACTCCTGGAGTTGTCGTAATATATCTGTGTATTATTGTGCTGTATTTAATATTGTGATTGTACTCCTCCTGTAATACTGCTGCAGGGCCTTCCAGCGTCTAGGGAGCGGAGCATTCATCCCCCTGTTGACGAAGTGAGAGCCCATGGGTTACCTCTCCACATATAGGAAGGTACCTTGCTGAGTTTTCACATATTCTGGCAATTGACTCTGGTGGCTGCGCTATCTTCAGTGGCTAACGCTCATCGCTTTGGTCGAATCAAAGCAAAGGACGCGGTAGTTTGCGATATGCATTTCCCCCGCCTCAATTAAAAAGACTTTTAATCACATGAAACTGCTATCAAACGCGATGATAGATCAGATGATATAACACCGATAGGCTTCGGAGCACCATAGCCCTAGATATATACATGAGTTATCTATATTCAAAAGCCTCTGGACAATATACGAGTAATTGCACTACAAAACATCATTATTGAACTTCTCTACTAACAAAAACGTGCGACAAAGAAATGCCACACGCGTACCATGACGAAATGCGTAAAATGCGCGACAAATTGGTATATTGTGATTACAATGATTACATTAGCAGTTGATTGACTCATGATATCATATAGGACACATCATGTGAACAAATAATCAATTTGTCACAGTTTAGTCGCAGTGGAAATTGCACATAATTCGCTGCCTTTGCTGTTACGGTCGAGCCGTCGATTTGCTGTCCATATCGTCTACTAGCTTGCGGCCTCGCCCGCGTAGTTTAAGAATATTAAATCATGACTTAAGGAAACTTTTAACCCCATTATCATTCCATTAGGGGTTGAACTTTCAATAACGCCGATACACGTGTACATTTATTTCCAAATAGCTGACCGGCGAACTTCGTACCGCCTATTTTCTGAATTCCTAAAAGACTGTTCCATGACACAAAAACATAATCGCTCCCGGTGATTAGGAGGATTCTAGAACCCGATCTCAGCGCTACCTACCGGTTCCAATTGTGGCTCTAAATCATCTCGGGACCCACTCAAACACACACACACAAAATGTCATCAATATCGGATGTATAGTTTACGATTCTGTAAAGGACATACATACATACATTCATTTTTATATATCAAGAAGACTAGAATCAGGGGTATGAACTTGTGAAGATCTTAGTTCAACAGACAGGCAGACGGCCCACTTGATGGAAAACGGTTACCATCGCCTATGGAAATTTGCAACAGCAAAGATGATTCAAATGCGCTGCTGCTCTCTTAAGGGACACTGGTACCTGGTCACTGCCGGAACACAACTCAAGGTTGTTATGGCGACATGCTTTAGACCAAATAACTGACCTGATTAACGAATGATCAAATTACACTTGCAAATGACGAATTTTCATACAAACTTTCTTTCCTTCTTTCACCAATTTAGGGGTTGAATTTTGAAAATTCCTTTCGTAGTTAGCACCAACAGTATAAAAGGACACGCATACACATTTATACGGCTCTAGCGTCAGGAGTTTGGGTTATGCGTTATATGTCAGTCAGTCAATCAGCCGGTCAGGCAATCAGCGAGGTCGAGTAATTATGGGTAACATGGTGATATACCAATTATGGTAGATCAGAAAACAGATCGATGGATTGTATGAAGAATTATATGATTACTTTTGGTGTGACAAACAAGTAGTCAAAATAGAGGAGTATGGAAGGAACAGACATATTGCGCCTATCCCAAATAATTGGGAGGAGATAAAAGAAAAGACAGAGAGTCTACCATAATCTATCATTTGTACTTTGCTGTAATTTTAAGCGTTACATTACTACCCGTACGCAGAAGGTTTGCCGATAGTCTCGTGATGTCACGTGTCGATGGTCAGTAGGGTTGACCAAAAGGTTAAATAAATAGTTGTTGCAATAATTTTATTATTTTATATACTTTACATAAGTATCCTAACTAATAATATAAATGTGAATGTAAGTTTCTTTGTTATGCTTTCACGCGAAAACTACTGAACCGATCATCATGAAACTTTGTACACATATTCTTGGAGGTATTAGAAGTAACATAGGTTACTTTTTATGAAAAAAGACTCCATGCGGACAAAGTTGCGGGCAGAAGCTAGTATACAATAATAGTAAGTAGTCATCGGCAAACCTTCTGCGCGTGGCGCAATATTAACACCAACGATCAATTGTTATAGCCTGTTTACGTTTAAGAATATTCTAGAACAAAGGACAAAGTAAGACAATATTAAAGTGTTTTAGAAAGTCATAATACGACATTTTAATCCACGACCCCATTTTCCAAATTGAAAAACAAAACGATTCTATAATAAAATTGATGTAACAAGGCAATTAGCTCTCTTACATACTGAACATTACAAAAGTGGCTTGCTAAACATATTTCGTGATGTTGCTAAATACTTATGAAGACCATTCACTTCCTTAACAGTCGATTTTAAAATAAGTAGCTGTTTCTCTCTGCCTTCGTTCGATGAACCGTTTTGCAAATATCATACGTGTTAAGCAACTTCAAGAAAGGTCAATGCTGGATGGGTGATACGAGTGTATACGAGTCACTAATTAATTACGTAAGGGTCACGAGGTGCAGGGGCTTAGAAAAATCTATACATTCTCATATCTTGGGGTTAAATCCCGTTCTTACGTAATATTTTAGAAGGCCTCTGCAGTTGAGCGGGCTAAAGTTTTGTCGGCGTACCTCACTGCAACGCAGAGACTCGGACTGGGCGTTACTACGTTCTAAGTCTCAGCCTTTCCTACACAAAAGCGCGGGGCACATGGGAGGAGGGAGGGTGGTGGTTTAGTGGGTGATTGGGTTGCTGCAACCATGCAGAAATTCAATCCGAAAGATAAAAAAAAAAAAAAAAAAAAAAAAAAAAAAAAAAAAAAAAAAAAAAAAAAAAAAAAAAAAAAAAAAAAAAAAAAAAAAAAAAAAAAAAAAAAAATAGGTGCTTTACCGTGGATATGAGTTGTCCGATCAGGATCAATGGTACAGTTGCATCAAATATTTTGTGATTCTTTTTTTTTTTTTTTTTTTTTTTTTTTTTTTTTTTTTTTTTTTTTTATATATGTTTGGATTGCCTTTAATGGAATGCCTCCATATGCGATAACGGTCTAATCCCTTGCAAAGGACCCAGTATTATGCGTAAATAGCATTTTCCCCGCCTTAAAAAATAAACCGCAGAGGCTCCGGGTTCGATTCCTGGTATAGTAAATTTCGGAAAAGTATTTTCCTCCGTTATTTACTATGCTCTGGGTGTCTGGGATCGGCCCCAGTGTAGTGTCTTGTAAAACCGTTAAAATCATCCTTACGTAATTAATGAATGGCCCCTAATTACATAGAAGCTTAAATTCAAACAGCATTTAATTTGTCGGTATGTACAATATGAAGATTACGTACATCTCCTGTAAATTCAAAATTTTATTCAAATTAAGTTCCGTTGGAAAATATTTTTTGACAGACCATACGTGTTGTCTTTCATGTTTTCCAATAGACAAAGTATTTTTCTTCCATACTCCTCTGTTTTGATATAGGTCCTCTGTGGTATGACACAAATCGTCGTATCAGCCTTCATACAATATCCATCCATCTCCTTTTTGGTCCACCTTTATATTTATACAAGTCAGTCTTCCAGTTTAACATATTTTGTTACTTGACTTCCATCTCTCCTCAAATTCAAATGTTTTTATTCAAATTAAGTTCCAGAGGAGAACACATTTTGAAGGTCATATATATTAGTTATATTTTAACTTCCTGTTCTATGTACACCGTTTGTAAAATGATTTTAAAAAAGAAATATGAATAAGGCTCGTGAGGCTTTTCTCCTAAACGTCTTTCATTTTCTGTTTTAGAAGCTTTTTTTCTTACATCTAAGTGCATTTTCCATTGTATCTTTATTCTTTCTTTCTTTTATCTACAATTTCATTGAAACAGGTGTTCGATAGAAGGTCCCCAGCGGCCGGATTCGAATTAGTATATGCTGAAAATATCATTGTTAGATCCTTTTATTCTGGGAATTCGCATTTTTACTTCATTCCGAAAATAAAAGCATAAACACGGACGAAGTCTCGCGTAATGGTAGTAGTATTTTTAAATTGTACCCGCCGTGAGAAATTATTTGTAACGGCTCATTTACCGTGGGATTGGGGTTCTTTTTATAACCGACCTTATTTACACGATATTGTCGTGTGTATATAGGACGACGGAGTAGGTGGGTATAGGACGACGGAGTTCAAAATGTGGATAATATATCATACATCGATAGACATAACCACGCTCGCTCATAGAGATAGGTAAAGATTAGTATTTTTATTCCATGGTAGAAGCGATGGCTCTCCATTTGCATCTTCTATTCATAAGGATAACAACCGGCACTGATGCTGCACAAGAGGAGGACCTAAAATGCCGAAAATATCGATAAATGATTACAAATTTGCGCACTTTAGAAACAAGACCCTGGGACTGGAGAACACAAGCTTTATCAAGACCAAAAGGCTCGTCTATCTCGGATAAAGGATTACAATAGCCATTTAAGCACCAATCGTTTCCGAACTAATTTTTTTCATTTTTATTAGGACATTACAAACAGACACTTCAATTTTAATTATCTATATAAATATATGTTTTATTTTTAGGACTTAATTCTACATTCTACAATTTTGGTTAGATATATATCATGTAATAAAAAACCCATTAAACAACAGTTGTAGAGGAAATAATAAGAATCATTAGTGGTTATTCTTGTGTAGTTATTCTGGCAAAACAACCGGCGAGAAGTGCCATAAATAGCCTTTTACGTGCCTTATGGGAGCTTCTATAATTGCGCCCTTGTGTTTTAGATATTATAGGTAGCCTAACTAGAGCAATGCTATTTAAAGGCCTACTTTATTTCATCTAGGGTGATAAAATAACGCACAAGGACCTTGGTGTTAATGGACCAATTATCTAATATTTTGGAAGAATTTTTTTTTTTAAGAAATAGAACATAAATCCGCTCGTGCGCTGCCAAAAAAATATCGCCATGTTTTAAAGAATTTAACACACGTTTTTGATGATACTGGCATGTGTGTGTGTACTAGGGGCGTAGCGGGAACTTATCAGAGCGAACCGAAGTCCTAGTCTGGCCATTCTTGCGCCCCCCAGAGTCTACGTCCTGTGCCTGGGCACCAGTGGCACCGACCTATTTACGGCACTGCCGGTGAGGCCCACACCATCGTTATTTCCCCGAGCATGGTGTACACAAAGGGATTCAAAGAAAAAAGCTATATGAGGTCTGAAAAACTTCCTAATCGCCTAAATAGTACATATCTATTCTTGGTCAAGGTTTGAACCAATTACTAAATTATAATATATTTTTTACTTTTTTCTCACAACATAGTTACATTAAATCTAAAAATATATACATATAATTTCTCACCATTATCAAATGTTCCAAAAAAAAATGTATTAGCATAGAGACAGTGATATGTGTTTCGCATATTCATACTACTATTCATCAAGAACACTGCGCTATTCAATTTTGAGTCTTATAATTCTCACACATAGAGAATTAAATTGTATTATGTCTTATTGAAAGTCAAAGTTTATACATAGGGTTGTAAATACTCATACAAAATAATGTAATATTTATCATGAGAAATCTAGAGACGTGACTTATTATGTTGTGATTAAATTTGATTTAATCATATACTTTAGTTGTAAAGTGTATTAATTTACAAAAATCGGGCAATTCTATTAGAGTAATTAACACTATGTTTAATTGTCATCTATCTATTTATTACTATAATATATCTGTAAATTGTTGTCATAAACCACAAGTCATTCATTATATTACTTTAAATCTGGTTGGCTTCGACTCGCCTCTATGTTTTGCTGGGAAGTTGTGTACACTATGGATGTATGGATGTAGTTTCTTTTCTTTATTATAGTGAATTTAACAAGACTGTTTCTTCTCCTAAATTATGTTTTTATGTAAGTAACATAGAGCTACTAACTAGGGTTTTTCAAAACTACTCTAGTGCGAAATATAATTTTAAAAAACGGTTAAACACTGTTATATAAAGGACAGGTTAATAATATGATATAAATATTATAGTTTAAATAGAGAGGTCACTTTGTTGCACATACATTTGTGCGCTCCGTGCCCCTTCATTGTCCACATTTCCATCATGTTACATGTTATGTGCAAACACTGAAATTGTTTGTTGTTTCAAATAAAAAATTAAAGGGTGTTAAATATCATTAGTAATCTTGAAAACTTAAGAACATATTTACAAGGTGAGGCTTCATCTATGATAATGTTACAGATATAAGCTGTTTCACAGTAACAGTTAAATATTGACACGTAACATATTAATATATACTAATATGGCTATGCTTTAACAACGTTATTGAAGTGGAACTTCTTTAAAATCGTTGTGATTTAAAACTTGAAACGAAAAAGCGACTCTTAAAAGAGATAAAAATAAATCTACAGGACTAATCCTGCGAGAGAATGAGAAGAATACATTATATTAAAACATTTAAACTCTATAGTCATACAGATAGAGTTGAAAATGTTTTGCAGTATTTCTGTAATACTCCAAACGTGTTTCAAAGCTTATATATCGATGTAATATATGAAATGTGACCTTGTCAACTTTGTTTCACTTCTACTGCGTGCGAACTGCACATTGGCACAATGTTTTAATTTTTAAAGCTTTGAATAAGACGCATTCAGTCACAGCCTAAATCTTTAAGACTAACGCAGAGGAAGCTACAGAATCAGAATATTTTCCCTACGGCAATGTTGCTAGATTAAAAAATAGAATTTGCACTGGCAATGTCAAGGGTGATGATTATGCTGTGAAATTTTATTTCAAAAATGTATAAAATATTATTGTATACGTTGCTGGCACGAAACCACATAAAACATAAAAAACCTACTTTTGGGTTTCTGATATTTTCTAAGCTCTCTGTTTTATCGCCAATAAAAAAAATACCGGAATATATTTATTAACAAGGTTGGCAGCCCTAACTACAATGCGAAATAGTGATGTAACACAACATTTGTCTTCTTTGTTTTTTTTCTTTCTCACGATATAAAGCTAGTGTTCACTGTCGGAATAATTAATATTATTCAAAACAATCATAGGGAAAACATCTTGATAAGGAGCAGATGGCATTATAGTGAATTTAACAAGAAATAAGTAAATTAGGTCTTTGTGTAACTAACATAGAGCTACTATGAAAAACCCTAGTTTTCACGCGGCGTAACCATGGGGAAACCTAGTGAAAAGTAAGTATGATTTTTTTTAGTTCTTGTTGTAACAATCAACATCAACAGCGTTCCAAACTTTTGTTAGAGTAGAGAATAGGCTTTATGTTAACTTCTGAAAAGCGTCAGATTGGGATGTTTATCGCGCAAAAGCGCTAAAAATACACTTAAAAAAATGATAAATTACACAATTCTAAATACTTGTCTTTTGATGATTACATAATGTATAAAAGTGCTAAATATGGCGCTAAGCGCTAAATAGTGTTTGGCGTTGAATCTAGTGCTAAAAGCGTTAAGTTACCAAATACACGTATTGCATTTTCTTAAGTTTTCGCGACTATTATAATAAATAAATCTACGTTTTAACGGTTTTTAGCGGGGTAATTTATAATAACCATTTGGTAATTAATAATTTATTTTTTATTATATCAACGTTTCGGCTACTTTTCAGCAGCCGTGATCACAGAACACAAGATGTCAAGTGGCAATGAGACGTCGGAATAATAAAAATCAAATAAATTAACTTGCTTAAAACCGTTAAAACGTAGCTTTATTAAATACACGTATTATTTAAAATCATGCTGTCTTAAGGCCACAAGCTTGTCCTTTGTATAAAGAGCATTTGAAACGCCCATCGTCTCTCAGGTTGATCAGAGGGCTGATGCTTAGCTTGAATACTAGATCAGTATGACGATGCTGTGAGGGTGGTAGTAATAGTAGAATTGACCATAAGGGCAAACAAAGGAATGTCTAGTCCATAAAGCCAATTCTTATGTATAAGTCTTCGTATAGTAGTAGCGCATGTAAATTATAGGCCTGTAGTTGTATGCAACGGAATCTTTATGAAAACTCGAAAGACCACATTTGACTATACAGTTCACATTTCTTATAAAAACACATAATTACTACTCAAAAACTATCAATATCCTATAACTGTTGTTCATTTTGACTTTCCGATCCAGAGAGGCAACTTAGCCAGCCAGCTTTTTGAGCAACATACCCATAGACGATAGTGAAGTGGGCTTAGTATTCTATTTAGTTTTGAAGGATTATAGGCATAATACAATATAACTTATATTAATTAATTAGGTTTAATTACTTTTCTGGTTATGTGTTTATGATTTATTAAAGTTTAAAAATCAAATCAAATTGCTAAAACCGTAAAAAGTCTCTGCGTTATAATTTGAAGAACTACGGACCGCACGTATTTAATATCTACCGATATTTTATCGATATTAGGTATCGAATAGTTATTTAAATATGGTTTTGCACGATTATTGTATTTAGTCGTGTTAGATATTCACGAAGATTCAAGTTACTTCCCCCAACAGTATTTTTATTTCAGAAAACGCAACATTTCCTGCGATATTTGGGACCAAATTTACATAAAAAAGACTTAGAGTTTGAATGATTTAAAATAAAACCAACAAATCTAATTATTTCCACTTTAAAAATTACACGATTGATTTTTATCTTACAAAACTACTTTCTTCATAAAAGAAGTCGACTGTCCCTACGTATAATATCGAAATTGAAAAACGGTACTTTTCAGGAGAGCACTTTAAAGTTAATTTTGTTTACCAAATTGTCATTTATTGGTCTATCTGCAAATAATTTCAGATATATGCGAAACTTTTACTGGCAATTCAATGTATATGTCATTTTATCCAAAATTCTTCATAGTTTTTGAGAAATGTTGGTTTCGATACTTTACTACGTTAATCAATTAGTGTGAACAATCGAAACAGACTGTTTCGATTATTTACTTGGGAACTATTTCATCAAAATTATCGAACGTGACTCTTTCGATATTTTACGTTGTACATATATATTAAGAAATTATTGGAAGTGGCACTTTCGATACAGTACGTCAAAGTATTTTATACGTTTCGATACTTGGTCTGTAAAACTATTTTAATTAAAACAAAGACAAGTTTAGTTTACTAAGGTTTAATTAAAATGAAATCAATAAAATTCATAACTAATGTTGCAATCACATTTACAATTCACGTCTAATATAATGAGATCAAATGAAAAACACTTTTATTCTTCAGTTGGTTAAAAATAAAATATAGAAATAACAAACTTTTTTGAATAAAATATGAACATTTTTAATTCTACAAAGTAAAAAAATAAACAAAATAAAAGCTTCAAATTAACATAAAATCAAATAACATTCTCATTAAAATTTGTTAGAGTAATACTAATAATGATTTAGTATATTTATAAACATACACATTTCTTATAATTTCTTCTATAAATAATCATAAAAATATAAAGTACAGAACAAAGAGAAGTTTTAAAAAAGGTACTTCTCAAAAATTAAACATAAAGTAGGTAACAACAGATTCAGGTAAGTACAGAATATAGCAGGAAAACCTTTGAAGAAAACTTTGACGATTCAGACTAAATACAATATTACAGCTATCCTACATGATCGAATAGTGAAACATTACCATTACCTGAAGCCAAATATAAGGATTTAATTAATTTATGTAACACTGGAGTCATACCCAAAGAATATCATAGATATTATTATAAGGATTTGAAACATAGCAGGAACATCTTTGAAGAAAACTAACGATTCAGACTAAATACAATATTACAGCTATAGATATATATTATTTAGTCTGAATCATCAAAGTTTTCTTCAAAGGTATTCCTGCTATATTTCAAATCCTTATAAAATCTATGATATTCTTTGGGTATGACTCCAGTGTTACATAAATGAATTAAATCCTTATATTTAGCTTCAGGTAATGGTAATGTTTCACTATACGATTTATTTAATTCGATATTAATTACTGGTTTTCTTCCACCACTTCTTGTTTGTATTTTGGTGTTTAAACATGAAGGATTATCTTTTAGGTTGTATTTAAAATATAAACAATTTGGATCATCTTTACGCACACTAATTTCTTTAATCCTATTCCACTTCATATTTTCGTTTCTAATATCTTTTTTCCACTTGCGATCATCCAATAAAGCTTTAAAATTAAAAAGGTCATCTTGAGTCATTTCCACTACATTATATGGGGTTTTATTAGTTTTACACCAACGCACTAACGCAAACCATTGATCTGGGGTGTATATCAGTTTCCCTTTAGACTCTCGCTCTATGAGAGCGTGCACGCTATCTCCTTCGTTCTGCGTGTGCCCTTGCTCTAAAAAGCGATGAGTAATATCGATTTTATATTTTTTTGCGAGATACATATATAAAGAGTATACTATTCGGTTACGGTTTTGGCCCGCGCAATTATCGGACCAAAAGAGAAATTCCTTAGCACCTTGTTCTACTTTTCTTTTAACAAAATGAAGTAAGCAACTGCTTACTTCATTTGCTCCCCTTTTGCCTGTACACTCGGTCCACATATAGCACGTCCCTTCCTTCTTCCCAATATCAAATAAAGTAAAATTGTACACAGAGAGCTTCCGTTTATAATAAAACAATCCCACGTCACCATGAGGGCAATTCAAAATTTTCTGGAAATCAAATGTGGCACATACTGTTTCAGACGAGTTTTTAGCAATAATTTTATCATTATTTTTAAATTCTCTGGCAACAGTTTTACTCTCAATGTGTTTGTTATAGGCGCTAATTTGCTCTTCAGTCGGAGAGTTTTCGTTAGAAAAACTGTGGCATTTGTCACATATATCCTTTTTTGGTACAAAAAACGATATATTCATGTTTTCATTAATAATGTCTGTATACTGGCGTAAAGTTTCCGCTTTGTTATTATAAAGATGAAGATTTTCCCACTCATTATACAAAGAAAACATTTTTCTCATTGATAAGTTGTTATCTAAATAAAGCTTGCTACTATTTTTTCGGGTGTAATGGGATTCAACTGGTTGAAAAGAGGCTACATGATCAGATACACTTTTAATCATATTAGAATCTATCTTAACTATATGGTTGCAATGCTTTCCTCTGTTATCTGGTAAAGTGATACCTTCCTGATTTAGTTTTTGATGAGCAGTACGTACGAATTGATCCGTAATAGACAAAGTGTTCAAAAAAGTTTTAAGACAAACACGTCTATATTCGCAGGGATAGTTCGAACTTTCGACTGGATCTGGTAAGAAATACTGAGTGGTAAACTGTCTTCTAGATGTACTTTCAGTGGTAAAACGGCGCTTGTTTAACTTTTTGGTAAATTTGTTAATAAAATTCCATTGTTTAGTATGGTCAGCCAATTGCCAAAAACTTGTATGAATTTTCTGACGAGTTGTTTCATTAAAATGTTCGTAGCAGTTTAATTTACAAGTTGCTTTACAAATCGGTCCCATTGCTTTTTTATTATGTACCTTTCCATTCCTGCTAATATATTGTTGACCAGTATTCAATGCAATTTTTCTTTTAACATCTATCCAGTTGTCTTTGCACCTTTTTCTTTTTTGCCTGGGTTAACTTTAAAAGTAGATTTTCTTTTTTTAACTGTACATGGAGAGTCACCTTCCAACAAGGTTAGTGGAGACTCACATTCCGATTCAGTTATAAGTGACGCGACACTAGGTATGGCCATATTAGGAGAAACTATGTTAGTGTAAGTGTCCGACCGTAAAGCACAAGTGTAAGTGACCTCTTCATGTCCAACTATAGGCGCAGGCAGCAACGATGTATGATTAGGCGAGTCAAAATCTACGTTTGGAGATGGAATGGGAGTATTTTCAAAGCTGTCAAGTATAACTGAGACGTCCTCATCGTCCTTGCAAATATTAATTAATTTTGTTGGCAATTCCAGCAAATTAACTTCATCGTCCATCATATCTTCTAATGCTTTCCAATCAGTTTCACTTAGCGCGCATTCTTTGGGCAATGGTGACTCTAAAATTATAAAAACAAAATATATTCCATGTAGCAAATAAGTAAATAGACAGAAATTGATTTGTAAAAAATATAGCTTTCTTGATATGTTATAACATAAATTAATAAAACATAGAAATTGATTTTAAGAAAAGAAATTTATAGTAGATATATCGAATAAAAAAATTAATAAAATATAGTTCCGAATGAAATCATCGAAAGTGGTATTTTCAATAGGTTCATCGATTGATATACCCGCGTATAATAATGAATGTACCAGATTCGATTACACAAGGAAATTAAACATCAGCGAATAATATCGAAACTGCCACTTTCGATACTGCAACCAAAATGCTAATCGACGTACAAAATCGAATCTGGGACTTTCGATAGTATATTTCGGGTGAATGTCATTTACTTTAAGAAGCATTGTTTTGAGGTAAAATTAACAAGTCACTGAATATTGTTAAGAAAATCAGATTAAAAAACAAGCAAAAAATAAACACCATGCACTCGGAATTAATAAATCTATTAATATACTTACCAGTTTTTCGTATTTGTACTTGCTGCTTAGTTATGTGGTTTGTATTTAGCAGTCTTAGTATTCGTGAAGACCGTGTATTTTCTTGAATTAACTTACTCATGATGATAATAGTATAACAACTTCTAATTTACAACAACTTAATAACTTTTAGACGTGCATAGTACTCGGCACGCGCCCGTTAGAACCACATTACTTCAAAATTGCGCCAGGGGCGCGCGGGGCGCCGCGTATAGCAACGAAAGCGGTAATTTCGTCCTGCTCGCACGCTTCTTGCATCCGCGTATAGTACCGAAATTAAACATTCGATTTTCTACGCTGAATGATTTGTTAAGTATCGATATTATACTCATTGAAATGGTGGTTTAATATGTATTTTATAGCTTATTCTCTTTTTTGTGTGAAAACATCCATAAAAAGGAATATGTTTGTGCAAGAAAAAAAAATCGCGAATTTTCATTTTCGATACTGTACGTAGGGACAGTCGAAGTATTATTTCACGTCACGTCACAAAAGTAATTGATTACATTTTATTGATGTAATAACAATACATACCACAATGTAATTGGTCACGCTTAAAGACAGTATAAACTTCATCGATTGTTTACGTTTGTCTAAGTAAAATATTAAGGATAGCTGTGACTCCTGAGTAACTTTATAAGAAACTATCTGTCCCAGCAGACGTCGATCTGCCTGAAAAAGCTTCAATCGATATGCCGACAGCAGCGCCACCTACCGGGTCCAATTGTGAACCAACTCAGAAACCTTCTTTGGTTCATGCACAACAACTTTGCTAAAGATCATCACATGATCAAATAGTTTACGATTCTATAAAGGACATAGAGACAAACATTCATTTTTATATAGAAGATAAGACAGAGAGATAACTGCTTTGATAATATATAAAATAATATGTACCGCAAAAACAAAGTTGCTAAACGGCACAGTAATCTTAATTAGCAATTGAAATTACTCTTTTTGCGGAAACTAACAAATAATTTGGGAAAGAGGATGCTTTTAAGATCAAGAGTTTTTTTATTGCCAAAAAATATAAATATAATTAATATACAGGTGAAAATGCAATTGTTGGAATTTTTTGCATATTTGTTTGTGTAACTAATTTTTATCAATCAAACTTCATATATGTAAAGTTTCTGGTGACCGAAGATGAATGAATGAGTCTATTTATTTGATAGGCTTTGTAATGGTTTTAAGCGCGGTAATTTATTTGATTTTGGTTAATCCGACGTTTCGGCCCCTTTTTCAGTGGACGTGGTCACGGACGACAAAGATGACATTTGTCCCACGAGTATTGTTAAAGTTTAATTTAGCCTACCGCCAATTTGTCCATTTTGATTATTTAGTTTTAATTTTGTTTATCGGTATTATATTTATTTACTCTCATAAAATCAAATAAATTACCGCGCTTAAAACCGTTAAAACGTTGTTTTATTATGTATACTAGTAGCGAAAACTTAAGAAAATATTAGGCATTGCAATGTTCGATCTTGGCTCGCGGTAGTTTACTAAAACGTGTTCGGTTCAATACCTGGCGGTATGAATTTCATGAACGAACTTTATATTCTGGTCTAGATGTTTGCGAACAGCTTTCGACTTGTCTGTGATATATTACCAATTTCACTTGCCTTAACTACTTACATTTGGAATATACAACGTGGATGTATATTTCCCGATTTATAATTATTATTTGGAATATAAATAAACGATTTGATTTGATTTCTACTAGAAAAAGGTTTATGAATAACTAGGGTGTAATCCCTGTAAAACTATACTTTGCATTAATGAAACTGTATGATAAGATCGATTGCAGACAATTTATTAACACACTAGCTGCCCGGGCAGACCTTGTCCTGCCCCGAAGAAATTTAGAACCTGATCGCAGCGCCATCTACAGGGTCTAATTGTGAATCTAAACCATCCTCGAATCCACTTGAACACATACAAAAAAAAAACATTCAAATCGGTCTAGCCGTTTAGAAGGAGTTCACTGTAAACACACGTACAGAAGAATTATATATATAAAGATATTCGTTAGTATAGTTTCAGATCATTAGCATACATATATGAATTTGAGCTATACGCCTGTTTGTGCCTTTAACTTTAAGTGCTATATATAACACTGCCGCCTGTGATAAAATCTAATGCAAGCGTAACTTCGGTCTAATATAAAACTACGTCGTACTAATGGATTTAAGCCAAGAGTATTGTCCTTCGGTATGCTTTTAAAATTTACACAACAAGTACTCGAGTAAGAGATTAATAACGATTTCATAATAGACACGCACAAGAATGGTATATATAATACGCATTGAGTCAAATGCAGTTTGCTTTGAAGATATTGTAAGGTTATCGAAATAAGATAATAACACTTAAGTGTTAGTATTCTTTAACAATTAAAGCCATCAATATTTTTTTTAGTACGCTTCGACACAAGCAATTATAATTAATTATTGTTCCGTGAAGGCTTTTATTGCGTTTTATTGACAGGCTTATAATTTTTATGAATGAATGATGATCAGTCATTGTTGTTTTGAAATTATGAATATTATAAAAGAATTTTAAATTAAAATACATCCATACATCATAAACATTTTAAATTACAGATATATTTATTTAGAATTGTAACAGTTTTCTATGTGCTGATAAATGTGCAATTTCTTTAATAGGTTCGTTAATGTACTAGTGGCTTAGAAAACCAAAAATCTATCTAAAAAAATGTGTTACAATAAAGTAACTTTTCATAAGAAAATTGGCCTAATGCGTAACCGCGTGCGTCTAACCTTTTTTATTTTCCACCCCATTAGTCAAAACTTATAGGGGAAGGGTATTTACAAACTTAAAAGCTTTTCCTAGCCCATTTTCACTGACTTGGTGCAAAAAAAACATTTCAGTCCTCTTATTCCAAAAGTTACCTGATCACAGGGATGAAAACAACACTTTTCAGTTTTCATCCCTGGGATTTTCCCTGCTGTCGAATAATTGAAAAACTATGCAAACCATAGAAAACGGTAGGAGTACGCTCAAAGCGTCCATTCGGATCCGCGCACACGCATAGGTCATTCATATTTTAATTTCGGTCATTTTTGAAAATACTGATTATAATACATTCTAATTAATATGTTATTAAAACGGAAATGCCAATTAGACTCGGAGATTAAGCGATCAAGTTCAGTGGCATGCAGCTTTCTCTTCGACAGTGTCTGTTTGGTCTATGTTTACATTTGGCCGGATAATGTAGTGTTTACTATTCAGAACGTGTCGCCGTGAACGTCGTTTGTTGAAGTGAAATTGATTTAAAATGTGTTTCTTTACATTTTATCGTGTTTAAGAAAGAAAATCGAATAAAATATCTATAAAGTCTGCCATGAAACCGCATATTTACTATTTGTTACAGCGCAGTGACCTCTGTAAGGTCATCGAACTAGTTGTGATATCCTATTGAATCCAAAATTACGCGATTTCACTTCTTTCTTAAAATTTCAGTAGAAATGGTACAAAAATCCGAGAAATTTATGATTTTATTGTTATAATAGTTAATAAAACTATGTTTAAAGCGTTTTAAGTGAGGTATTTTATTTGATTATAATTATTCAGATTTTTTGGCCACTCGAAGACACGGAATAATAAAAATCGAAAAATACCGCGCTTGAAACCGTTAAAACGTAGTTTTATTATGTGTACTCTTTGATAATCAAAGTGTGTACTGGTTGCGAAAACTTAAGAAAAGTTACATTTTTCGTTAGAGATATTTTTCACTGCTTCTTTAAGCAATTATAAAAGCGATTCTCTTTTCTTTCTCCATATCCCAATTAATTGGGGTCGGCACAATATGTCTTTTCCTTACACACTCCTCTATTCATATATATGTCGCAGAACGGCCTCGTTCTCACGATATCTCCTTTAGTTATTGCAGGTTTAGTGGGCGTCATCAGGATAAAATGCGAGCATAAAACACAAGTCCAACGGTTTATACACTTTTAATTTAGATTTAAAAAACATTTTAACATAGTTTGGACCGAGCAGCGGGTTCAGGGCACCCGCTCTACTTCTTAACTTAACACTTTCTTTAAAATACTCCATGGTCCAACTCAACCTATTGCCATCAACCAAATGTGCCACAAAAACTCCTCAGTCTACCCAAGTAGATATTACTCAAAGTATAGAGGGCGCGTCTGACCCCGCTCCGCCATATGCTCTGCTTTCATTAGTCGTTTATTAAATTACAATATTCATTATTAATAAAATTACATTAAGAATTTTAGAAGTAATTAAAATGTAAACAAATGATATTGTACGTTATACATCCAGTCAACAATACGTCCAATTAAAGCTTCCCTCCGACATATATATATATATATATATATATATATATATATATATATATATATATATATATATATATATATATATATATATATATATATATATAAGCTAGAGAAGTCCAAATGTACTTGTCAATATCGACTATCAACACCTTCATCGACCGGCCCACAATTCAATCACGTTTCCTATTCAAATACTTGCAAATAGGCTGATTTTACGTGCAGAATAGTCTTGTCTCATTAAACCGATGACCCTTAAATTCTTCGATACATCGATTAAACGAGTTTTTAGGTCAATAGCACTAGTATTAAATCTGTCACGACATTGCTTTCTTTAGACATTTGACATTCTTAATTTCAACTTTCTTAGCATGAATTGATACATTGTATAACTGTTATTTTATGTGTCACGAGACTGCACCATATTGATGTCCCAAATCAATTTAGTAAAGCAGCTAATCCTTTGGGAAAGTATTGTAAGCAACACACTGCACAGGCATTCTACACCACATCATCGTAACAGCAACTAGTATTAATTCTGTACTTTTGCTCTTGTAACAGCAAAAGTAATTAGTACTTATTCTAAAGTTGAGTACTTTCTAAAGTAAGTAAAGTTCTTATTCTAATAAGAACTAGATGACCAAACAACAATACATTACATGTTATTTAAGGTACACTATAATACAATAAATTCCAGAAAAAATGCCAGGCACATCAACAAAATATTATCATAAGCATATAGAAACCAAAATTTTAAATTAAATTAACTTAAAAAGTCCTTTGGGAATGTTGCCGACAACATTTAAGTTGTACTAAATCTGATAAGTGTATGACTGTTCAAGGACTATGAAGGGTTCCATTGATGTGATAAATGTATGCTCTTTTCGTTATTTGGTTACAGAACCATAAAAAAAACTTCACGACGGAAAGGTCAATGAACTGTATTGCCAAGTTAAATGGAATGGGCCATAGATTTTCAACAAATAATTTACTTATAGTCTAGCTGTCCAGGCAGAATTTTCCTGGAAGAAATAAAATTAAGAACCCAATTACAGCGCCACCTATCGGGTCTAATCGTGAACCTAAACCACTCTCGAACCCCCCAGAACACAAATAAAAATTTCATCGAAATGAAAAGAATAGAAAGAATTTATTTGCTAGGAAAGGGACAATACAATAATGTAGAAATCATTTATACATACATTTCTATGGTTAAATTCGATATGTTGTACACCGAATTTCCTACAAATGAGGTCTGCAACTCAGCATAAAGCTGTGTCGGTGTTTTCTCCAGCACAGCGCTGATTTTGAGTGCCCACCCTGCTCATTGATTAATATCTGACCCATCACCCACAGCAAGTAACACAGTATATGAAACATAAAATAGATATGACAAACACGCACATGGAAAATAAAAAGAATTATTATCCTGTAAAATAGAAGAAGAAAAAAAATATAAGTATGTAATATATAGGATACCTGGAAGAGATCTCTATTAGCGATAAGGCCACCCATTGTTCTAATCCATATGTATCCATATCAATTGTCTAGATTTAAGTTTATGGTGAACAATAAAGTGTGTTCATTCATTCATTTTTTTATTTATTTTTTTATTGCAGGAGATCAGCAGACAGGCAGACGGCGCACTTGATGGACAGCGGTTACCATCGCCTATGGACATTTGCAACACCAAAGGTGCTACGAATGCGCTGCTGCTCTCTTTAGGGAGCCTGGAACCTGGTCACTAATGCCGGAACACAACTCAAGGTTTTTATGGCGACATACTCTAGACCAGGGGTGGTAGCCATCCAGTTGGGCAAATGCCCTACCACCTGGCTGTGGGTTGTTTTGTCGCCTCTTACGACAGGCCGCCGGGCCGCAGGAAATTGTATTCTTTCTCCGTTCCTGCACGGATTAAATTCATAAGTATTGACGGATTCATAAGTAAACAGAACTACAATAACTACAATACCAGTACGGTAATGAATGATCTTATTACTACTAACTGAATCATATAAATAAAATAAAAATAAACAATCAACACAATGGAAAAGCTTTCAAATATATTAAGATATAGGCACAGGGCTTATATGAGAACGGAAGAGGGTAATGACATGTGGTGCTCTCTAGAAATGTGGGATTGACAATTTTATATTTCAGTTATTCCCAGTAGATATTTCTTCCATACTATTTTAATAAGCTCAGCGGATTTTTCTTTGACGTTTTCCGTGGGAAATCATTAAGCCAGGATGTAAGAATAGCCCTCGGCTATAATAAACATCAACCGCTGATTATTATAGCTTTTAATTGGGTCAGAGGAAAATTATTACTCATTCAAGTTTCACTTAAGGCAAGACCAGACATAATCTTACATAAAGACTGATAATAGATTATATTTACACACCACTTAAAATCGTAGACATAAAATATTATTGCTGATTTTAAAGATCAAATTAAGTTTTAGGCGGGAACTGAATGAAGATGTTGTGCTGTACACTTTTTTTAAAACATGCCTAACTGTAAAAATCTATCGCGTTTCCCAACACGAAAATAACATTTAGTGAATACCGTCTATATGCAATTGAGAGATTTTGAATTATTATCTACATATATAACACATTATATTATTATTATATACAATGGGAGTAAATTATGGAGAAGTACTCAATACAAAACTGGCGCTAATCAAATAATAAATATAAATATAACATTATTATTCAATTAAGGAAAGGTCGATTGTATTGTTTAGAAATAAGAGGGTACATAACAAAAATAATTATTAACTCTAAAAAGAAACACGACAAAAACAACTTCGCTACTTAAAACTGTAACACTATGACTGCAAAATAAAAGTTAAATTAAGATTTCGTAATATTTTAAACACATTAATAGAATATCAATCTTTTTGGGATTAGTGTTAACAATGGCATAGTTTCCCCTGTAAAATATATATTTTTTACTATCTGTCCACCAGAGTATCAAAACTTATGCCATATAAGCAATTCGCAAAGTACCAAAACATAATGACGCGATGAGGCGAGTCGCGTTCAGCTTTCTACGACATTCCGGCCGGACCAGTCTGCTTCGCGAAATCTGATGATAAAAATACACTCGTACTCACTCCATGCCTTTAGGGCATCGAGTGATAGTTGAATTATCATTCACTTTTTGTACCAAAATAATAGCACGTAATTACGGTGCTGTGCATATAGTTGCAGTACAACAAGTAGATTTATTTATTTATTTGGACAACACAACAAAGTAATTTATTTATATAATATAATTTGTAAATTATTACATCTAGATTGAAATCCAATTGTGCTGACTGACACATCAGTGTTAAAATTATAATTTTTTGCAAACAAATTTATGTAAATAATGTCAGTAATAATGATTTAATAAATACTTAAATCTAGGACATTAGTTTTAGTGATACATTATAAGGATAATAGATGAAGAAAAAGAAATAATTAAATAAATTACTAAACAAGTGAAGAGGTGTGATCTTTCAGCATCGAAATTGACAATTTTTAAAAGATATCCGTTATTAATCTGTGCAGGAACGGAGAAAAAACACCCTCAAGTGGTTGGGTATTTGCCCGTATGCTGCCACTTTTGGTCTTGTTTATGCCGCTATAACAACCTTCAGTTGTGTTCCGGTATTAGTGGCCAGGGTCCAACCCCCTTTAGAAAGCCGCAGCACGCTAGTTACAAAGGTCCATGGGCGATGGTAACCGCTTTCCATTAGATGTGTCATCTGCCTGTCTGCTCAGGTCATGCAATAAAAAAAATGACGCTGGATTAACGAACGAAGCGAACGATGACATATCTAAAATAACTGGTAAAATTTAAAACACATTAGAACGATCTGTCGAAACCATAAATTATTCCACAACACAAAACAAACAACTGACATGAAATCACACACAAGAATTACAACTCGCTCTGCGGTTTTGCTTACCAAAACCAATTTTAAATGTATTATCTACGACACAGACACGCCTAAATGATTACTTATGTTACGCATCTTCTCCAACATGGCAATTTTGTATTATACAATTGTTTTATGTAATGAAACATCTGCGGTAAAGTGACTAGAGACTTACGGTTTTATTCGTATTGAGTTATATTATTAGTAATATGAACGAGACCGTTTTAATATTGTTGCAAGCCGATACTAATCCTTTGCAGGTGTCTTATCACCCCTTTGAATTTTAGTGATTTATTGTTCACACTTATCTCTTGTTCACGCCGCCGTAGTACGTCATAAAAACTTCTTTCATGTGTTGGTATTTCATGCAAATTCTTGAAAGCCATTAAGCTGACCATTTAATTATTTCAAGAACCAATGGGCAGGATGTTGCTAGGAGGCCATGTCTAATTTACAAATGGATGAAGGTCAGTTGGGAAATGCATCAGTCGTGTTTTGACTGCGAACGAGGCATTACGTAGTGCACTTTTGGAACGAGTATCTTATGACGACGAACTTTGCACGATGTGATAACGATTTTTGCCCTAAGGTTTGGTTTTGTTGTATTCGGGTATGTTTGTAACAACAATGAATTGCTTGTGTGTGTGATGATAATTTCAACGGCATTATCGAATTTACATCTTACAAATCCTCTACAAATTCGTAATAATATACATATGTTGCCATATAGTCGGTTGAACTTTGTATGTAGCTTATGTCAAATTTCAATCGATAGTAAGGCAAATGAAAGGTTGGTAAGATATACATAGAAACGGGCCATTAGAAAATAGATGTAAGGTATATTAATGGATAAAAGCTACCAAACTAGTTTTTACTTCACTTATTTGGTAGTAGATAAGCAAGATGTGCCCGCATGAAAAAGGAGACTACATAATTATTTGCTCAGTTCGAGATACAGATTAACCAGCAGGCTGAGAAGGCTGGTACCCAGAGTGGCAGATTTTGGGTATTTTTTTAATATTTATAAACTTCTTTTTAATACGCTTTTATTAGCTTCATACGTATGTTTTAGTATGTATGTTAGTATGTAATGGAATCTTTGAACATGATTTTGACCCCCTTTAAAACGTCGGATTAATTCGAAATTTGGCATACTTATTAAGAACCGATGATAATTGAATATTTTAAACAGTTTGATCCGTTATCCATATTAGGATAGGATTAGCGATAATTCCAGAGACCGTCAAGGTGAAACACTGCTCTTCTATGCAATAGCTAATAGAGATGTAAATACATAAAGCTATTGCTATATAATCACTAAAAAATGAAAAAAAAAATAGTTTAAAAAAACTAAAAAAATACGCTTTTTTAGAAAATCCAACTCACGCTTTTTTACAATAAAATATTTTTTCTTAAACTATTTTTAATTCAAATGTATTAAATTTATTTTCTATTTTTTAGTTGGATTTTCTATAAAAGCGTATATTTTTAGTTCTTTTATATAGATACCTAATAATGATTAGATCCAGACAAACAATTCAATATGTAAAGTTTTCCAACTTAGATAACTTTTTCACTGTATAGAGCAGATTTTATTGCACGCCATAACAACTATTGAATTCTGGCATTGCTGGCCAGGCTCCAGCCCTTAACCCGATGCCGGCGATACAATGTTAGCCCCTTTGGTGTTGTAAATACCCATAAATGCCCCACTGCTGAGCTCGGGCCTCTCACTATAGCGGAACGGACAATATACCCGCCACACTTGTCCAAAGCGGCTTGGCAGGTTTGGCACATCAGTTATCTCGATGTGCAGGTGTCATCACGATGTTTTCCTTCACAGTTGCGGTAATTGTTACAATATGCACATTAGGCCAGGTGTGGTATGTGGTGAATTAGCTATTACGCTACCACGATTACTGACAAGCGATAAAAAAATATTGTCCCAATTGGTGTACAACTCAACCATTAGGTATAGAAATGATTAGGGACATCAGTATTTAAAACAACCATAATAAACTATAAAAACCACACAAACAGATGGCAGCTTTCTAATCAACTGTAATTTACTAAAAAGAAAAGACATTTGTCAGCTATGGCAATTAACGACCCTACAACATCTTAATGTTGTAGGGTCGTTAATTGCCATAAATTCAATGCTATCGAATTGCATTTATTTCCCTGCACTAATCCACTCTATGGTTAAGATAAATGCAGCTTACGTAAGAATTAAGAGATACTTATTAAGGTTCCGCAGTGATTACATTTTTTGACGGTCATACATAAAACTATGACGATTGTCAAATAGCGTGGTATATAATACAGACATCTGTATGGTTATTCACAAACATCAGAAACGTAGAACGGAAAGCTCCTGAACGAATCTGTTTGCCATCATATGGAACGTGAGAGGAACACATTCGAGAATGTGTTTCCGACAGGATTTTTTAACAGCGTTGCACGTTCCTTCTGTTCCTTCCACATTTTTCTAGAATAAAGTGCACAAAATCGAGTTTATTACTTCATATTCATAAGTCGCTTCGCAACGCTGTTTAAGGAGAAATGAAATCCCCAGCATAGTTCAATTTTATCTATCTCAGGCTTTTACGTTTCTGCAAAACCCTTATTATATTCGTCCTGTCCGCCCGTCAATTTTTCGTATATCACGTATTATTTTCAGATAGTTAAAAGAATTAAATCTACAAGAAGTTGCAGTCACTATGGATGTTGATAAACGCCGACGTATATCTTATATAATATATATAGCTGAAGTGTTTGCTTGATTGAACGCGCTAATCTCAGAAGTACTGGTCTGGTTTGAAAAATTATTTCAGTGTTAGATAGCCCATTTATCGAAGAAGGCTATAGGCTGTATATCCCTACGCTAAGACCAATAGGAGCGGAGCACTAATGAAGGATGTTTCAAAATCGACGGTTGTTTTTTAATTATTTTTTTTACCACGCGGATGAAGTCGCGGGTAGAATCTAGTTATAATATGTCTTCGACCTACTTCGTCCTCACATCATGACTATCCTTTAATGACATTTTATGTAATCTAATAGGTAAGGAGGTCTTAGCTCTAAAAACTGTCTAGAAGACATCTCCGCTTTTAACTTTTGAATTATTATGAAGTGGGATAAAAATACTGAAAAGATTTACAAAGGAAAGTCTAAATAAACAATATCCATTGATTATAATTGGTTAAGTGTGTTTAAGATTAAATACAATCTTTACGGTGTAGTACCCAAATGACAAAATTTGTCACCTCTACGGAACCCTTCGTTGTTCATGTCCTGTCACGCTGATTTGTTAAACACATTTTAAGGTTGCCTCTAAAGCTTGATAAATCTCAGTATTTAAGGGCTCATTGGAGATGGAATTTCTTTATCACACGTTACGATAGCATTTGTAACTGGATTTAAAATAAATGAGAATGCATATAATATTCCGGATTGTAATCAAGATGCTGAGTATGTATTTAACGAGACATTGATCTTGGATAACGAACTAGTGTTATCTTTCGGATTATTACGGCCTGGCCACGACCTTATCGCTGTGAATGATAACTATGTGCGACACGACGAGCGGCAAAATCAAAAGTATTATGAAGATGGTATGAAGTAAGATGTATGAGGCAATCAAACAACCCGACCTGTACATTCAAATTATGTATAATTTGGTATGCAGTATTTATATAATAAATCGTGGTAGCGTAATTGGCTTGCGCACGCGCCCCTAGATCGAAGGGCGCGGTTTCGATCCTGACCAGAACGCATGCACCTCTTAGTCAGTTTTCTGATCTAATGTGCATATTGTTACAATTACCACGTGCTAACAACGGTGAAGGAAAACATCGTGATGCAACCTGCACATCGAGATAAACGATGTGTCAAACCTGCCAAGCCACCTTGGACAAGCGTGGCGGGTAAACCGCTCCCCCCCCGCCCTCTATAATGGAAGGCCCGAGCCCAGCACATGAGACATTTATCGGCTGATTATATATTTAGATAATGAAATGCCTTAACAATTCCGATATGATTAGATTTTAAAGGATTAAAATATACATTATAGATTTTATCATGAAAGCTTTTTCGCTGTTATTCTGACAGTTGTCATTATCACAAAATTAGGCCTGCCTGCTAGTGGCCAATGGTATTTGTTTCACCTCACTACGAACTGCTGATTTTCGGTGCCAACGTCTGTAGGGTCTATCGTCGTCTCACCCCTCGCTAAGCCCAAGTTTGTGATAGGACCATTGTAGTCTGCTTCAAACTTGGGAATTATTCCCCAAGAAAAATTTCTTATGGAAAGTTTTTTGAGTTACAAAACGTCGTCTTTGGTATATGTAAAATACAAGCCAAGCACTAAAATGTATTTAATAATGAAGGCGGTCGGGATATTACGTTACTTCTACTATAATAAATTAATTAAATTTGGGAAATGTCCTAAACTCAAAATGGAGACCCTCTAAACATAATTGAAATTATTTAAAAACATATTTATAAAATCTCAATCAAGAATTAAATCCTTTATTTAGTCTCGATGCCAATAATTCCACTACCTATCCTGGCTTCTATCGGAACACAGCGTAACTGTCGGACAAAAGAAATAAGCAGTGATAACAATTCTTTTTTTGAGGTGATTCCGTTTGCTCCTTACCTCCTCACTGCTCGGGGACATGACAGTGGGGTAGAGTGGGACTCGCCAGCTGCTTTTGCCGAATACCCACTACAGAATAATATACTCCGGTCTTCATATGTATGGACCCTGGGGACTGGAGTCCGATCAACCGTTAATTTATCTCTAGGGACTATACCGCAGCTATGTGCTTATGGTGGCCAAAGGACGTTCGACGCTCTTTCCAACTAAGCCGTAGTTGAAGTCAACGCAAGCTCGCGAAGGCAATTGGATACTGCAGATTAGCCGACGAGAGCTGTTTAGCGAACACCGTTATACGGGAAGCTCCAGCGGCCCCAAACCTGCCATCAATTTTTAGTCGCTCGCCGAGTAGAAACTGGGGTAAATAGGTTATCCTTGAGGCCCTAACCTCCTACTGCCTTAATGGCCATAAGCTTTGTATCCAGTAGAGGCTGCTCGAACTGAAGCTGCCTATAATGAATACAAAACTAAAGAGGAAAACACCACCGTGAGACGCTCTTCGGCATCACCGTGTGCATCGTGCGCGACTGCTGCGGTGCTCATATGGACTAGCCACCAGTTAGATATGTTTATGCTCAACTTGTAAGTCACGTAATATTACATATTATTATGTTACACGCATGTACAAAAAACCATAAAAACTGTTAATATCATTATATGAACAGCAAATGGCATTTATCTGACAAAGAACCACTCCTAAGCAATAAAACCTAACTTTAAGTGCCTCAAACGAAAGTGAATACAAGATATTTGCGTATTTATTAACATGTGATGTAAAGAAAGTAAAAGTTGACATGTTTTGTTGTAACTTATTGTTATGGTAATAAGGTTATTATTAAACTGGTTTTTACAGATGTTAGTTATTATCTAAGTTTAAAGTGGATGCGCATTTGCATCTCCATACATTGTTTATCCTTGTAGATTTTGGTACAATAGACATGCGATTTTCCAAATAATTACAGTATTAAATTATGTTTAAATGCCTTAGTCAATAAATCTACGTTTTAACGGTTTTAAGCGCTGTAATTTCTTTGATTGGCCATATTGGCTGTGGTCACGAACGACAACGATGACAATCGTCATATTTGTCATCCGTGACCACGGCCACTGAAAAGCGGCCGAAACGTCGGAATAACCAAAATCAAATAAATTACCGCGCTTAAAACCGTTATAACGTAGTTTTATTATGTATACAAGTCGCGAAATCTCGTCAAGTCGTAACATTTAAAGTTGATATTAAAGTAGAACATATTCGTTTGTTAAACATACCTATGTATAAAAAACATTTTATACATAGGTATGTTGTACCTTAGCGCCTAAACTACGCATCCGATTTTGATATAGTATGTAGTGTTAATCCATTTGTTATTATATTTATGATCCGAGTGATATAGATTACAATTTTTACTTGACTTTGGAAATGCCAAAATGAAGGGTTTCCTTTTAGTTATTTTTCTCATTAGGTTATTAATTGTTATTCTATGCGACGCAAGAAATATTCAACACATAACTAGAATAATAAAATATATCCTACAACGATAGTAGGGTTAGACCTGCCAGGCAATTTGCTAGATCTTGTTGGTGGAGTGTGTGGAGGAACATTCAATTTCATTCACGCAGATGATCTCTTCTTCTGCGCACGGGCGGTTTCCGCAACCCGACGTGAATGCGCCTATTTTGCGTGCGAGGGTGGATGAGTTACTCCACCCAGTCCAGCTCCTCCAGGAAGTCCGCCAGTTTCTTGACGTCGCTAAAGACTTGACGGAGGATACCTGGAGCGTCCATATACTTCACCCTGTATTGGGGCACATCTCCGCATTCAAGCAGGATATGGGCGGCTGTTTCTTGTGTCTCCGGGCAGACCCAGACTAGTCACTAAATATCTACATATGCTGAAGTTGATTAAAGTTTATAAACAGATATTTCTAAGTTAAATCGGGCTTGTAATAATTATTGTTCATTTTCGCCTTAGTTATATACAGACATATATACGTATGTCTGTATGTCTGTATCAGGTAAAACATTGTTACTCAATTGTAATAAGCCCAGCAGTTTTTTTGTACTCAATCTTCAATGATAGTATCGGTTAAACTAGTTTTGGAACAAAGTATAATTTGAATTATTATAATATTAGTAATTATATTAACTTATATAAAATAATTAATATATTGTTACAATTTGGGCCACCTGCATATTTGTGAACAAAGCACATTTATTACCCGTCGGTGGTTGAGCTACTAGCATTGAAACGCTTTTATAACCGTCTTATTTTATTTACTTTGTGTTTAAAATTTGTGATTGGAACAGCCTATTGTGTATTGTTTTCTTTATGGTAGTCATTAGCCAGGTGTGATTCTTGGAAATTCAGTCTACTCGGTCGAGCAGACATATTATATTTGTACAGTATAAAGTAATGACCCATAACCACTAGCGAAGCAAGACATATGTACTACATTCGGTAATCTATTTAGTGACGGACTTTGCTCGTGTTATTATATTTGTACCTGTGTTATACGTTTGTATAGTTCTAATAAATTGTATAATTTCCAACGGCATTTTAATTCAAGTCCTGCAACTCGTATCAATATAAAATTTGATGCTAAAACAAAGTTTAATTATACATACAAATAAATTTAATTAGGAAAAATTCAATTGGGTACATGACGCATGTCACAAAATTAAATATTTCTAATATAAAAAATTTTTTCTATATTATTGGTTAATTTTAATACAAATTTGATGTTTTTTCAATATAAGATTCAAGAGGTTAATGTATAAATTTTCTGTGTATTAATTTGTATAATTTCGAATGTATTTCTATAAAAGAGTGGGCGTTAAAATACTATACTAATTATTTTTAGAATATGTTGTGTCACGTTTCATCCACCAATTTATTGATGTATAATTTAGCACAGTCAAAGACTATGGTAAATTTCATGTATTTAGTGATGCTTAGGTGCTTAACTTAAAACATTTTCTATTTTAATATACGAGTGTAATTTTAGATTTTGCTTAGGTCGACTAGTAGCGGTTCCTATATCATACTATTTATTCACTCACCTAATGTGGAATGTTGACATTATGCACTATCAGGGCGTTCCATTGGTAACTCACAACGCTCATAACGACCCATGTCAAGAGGTGGGTCGAATAGCCGTTCCACTTGGGTCTACGATCGTAACGCCGGCAAGCAAATGGAACAGGAAATCCCTAATGGAACGAAGCCTATGCAGAAAAAGCAAAAATTCAGCTTATGTCCAATTTTAAACGATATGACAGCAAATGAACGGTTGGTAAGACAGGAACTATAAGACTGTTAGACATCATTAACGATTTAATTTATTGCAAAACTCGTGTGTATGATGTAAAGAAATGATTTACTAAAAAAAAAGTATAAGTATACAATATACATAATATATTTATGGAATTTGGGAAGAAAGAAGAAACAATTGTATACAGAATGATGCATGGAAAAGTGGTCGTTTGAAGGCCATTGCTCTTCCCATTAAAAATGAAATTGATAATCCAAGATCAAACGACTACGATCTAAAAGCAACATTATTCCCTTACGATCAGAGTTGAATTTCCTACGCGTGACTGTGCGTGAGACGATCGCTTATCTTTACACATGTTATGTGCAAAATGGCTTTTCCTATACGTAATACCGTGAACTTTCACTGAAGGTCGTTTACCATGAACACGACGGAGATGTTCACGCTTCGTACAACAACAGCTACACTAGTGATTGCAATAAATTCTTCAATTTGTTATAAATACCTACTAACTAAGCTAAGAGGCAATAATGTGGTTTATTAGATGGATGTCTCAAAAATATATAGAAAACAAAACCTGATAAATCCGGATTCCCAGCGGCGGCCAACCCGTATGACCCGGCGGTCTGAATTGGGGAATACTAAACCCATACCCGGGGACCTTTTTTTTATATGAGGAAATGCGTTGTCGCATCGTCAGCCGCGCGGGGGATCATGCGCGGCCGGTATGTGGGGCTCCCCGACGCCGATTAATCAATACGACCGGCGCCGGTATACCCACTAAAACCTCATGGGAGCCTTCTTCCGCCTAGCGCCGGGGTCACGGTACATGCGCGAGCTTACCCCGCAACCCCGGCAGGAACCATACCGGGACCTAGTCAACCACACATAAGATTTATCAAAATCGTAAAACCCAATTCCAACGCCAAATATCTTGTTTAGGTTGATGGGTTATATTATTGAAGTATTACTAAAGTTCTCTTATTTATATATAGCCTATATTAATCAGGGATAATGCAGCACTCGATTGGTGAAAGAATTTTTGAAATATTTCCTCTTTAAATATTAGTATGGATTAAGTTTAACTGTGAGAATCTGACGCGCTCATCACTCTCTCTCTCTCTCTTCTATAAAAATAATTATAACCTTTTTGGACTAACGTAATTTTTTGAACTTTTATTCAAAATGTGTTTAGAATTAAGGGATTAATTTAAACATTCTAAACTAAAATTTATCTTAAGATATTCTTTAAAGTAATATCTTATACTAATATAATATATAAACCTGAAGAGTTTGTTTGTTTGATTGAACTTGCTAATCTCAGGAACTCAGGTCTGATTTGAAAAAATCTTTCAGTATTATATAGCCCATTTATCAAGGAAGGCTATATATATATATATATATATATCATCACACTAAGACGAATTGGATCGGAGCACCAATGAAGAATGTTTCAAAATCTTGGGGTTTTGAAAACAAATTTCACGCCGACAACGTCGCCGGAACATCTAGTTATATATGATATTCATTCACTTGTATGGGATATTATGTCTAATTTTAAACGATAGTAAGGTAAATAAACAGTCTGTAAATATGTAACAAGTTTCGACAGACCTGAGGCCCTAGAGGGTTTTAATTTTGAAAACTAAAAACTTTATCAACTTGAAGAGATCTTCCTAACATTATAAAATCGAGTCACGCGCCGCCGCGTAGTGACAAACAATCAAACAATGGCAAGTGTAAAAACCGTCATTACCCACTTAATACCGTATAGTTTTAACCGATTATCGTATATAAATACTGGTATTTGAAAATGGTTGCTGTTTATGGTTTAAGGTTTATTATTTTTCGAAATATAACTTTTATATTGAAAGAAAGAAACAATATATGTATTTAGAACTACATGAAAATTAAAACATACTTATAAATAAGAAAAATACAGCTAGGAAATTAAGTTCTAAGTCAGTCCAACTCGACATGATGCAGGTTGAATCATCCAGCGCTGGTCCTCCGCTAGGGGCTATGTTGCAAGTAGTATTAATTAAAGAAAATATAGTTTAATATTTTTTTATAATATTGGGAAATAAATACTGTGAAGAAAAAATAAGTTTTTTTAATTGTATATTAATTGGAATATTTTAGTATTTTTTTTAACTACAACTGGGCTACTCGAGTGTCCGGTTATGCATATTCGGTATTTATAGCACATCCCTAAATAAAATCAACCAAGTGCGTGGCATTATTATGTCATATATATATATATATATATATATATATATATATATATATATATATATATATATATATATATATATATCGGAGGGAAGCTATAATTGGATGGATGTATAACGCACAATATTATTTGTTTACATTTTAATTGCTTTTAAAATTGATAATTTAATTTGGTTTGATGTCTTAAATGTTTCTATAACTAAAAGATCGTTCTAACCTAATAAAAGTTATGAATATTGTGATTTAATAAACGACCAATGAGAGCAGAGCATGTCTTGAGCGGGGTCAAGGACGCCCTCTATACTTTGAGTAGTATCTACGGGGGTAGACTGAGGAGTTTTTGTGACACATTCGGTTGATGGCAATAGGTCGAGTTGGACCATGGAGTATTTTAAAGAAAGTATTTAGTTGGAAGTATGAGCGGTGCCCTGAACCCGCTGCTCGGTCTAAACTATGTTAAATGTCTTTTAAATCTAATTAAAAGTATATAAACCGTGGCCTTATGTTTAATGCTCGCATTTTACCCTGATGACGCCCACTAAATCTGCAAAAACTAAAGGAGATGTCGTGAGAACGAGGCCGTTTTGCGACATATATATATATACATATTGTTTAATTTTCAGTACCAGCCTCCATCAAATCATAAGTGACCCAGATATTGAAGTACTCATTGATATTTGTCTATAAAGCTTAACTCACTCAACCACAGCGGCCGTCAAGTGGAGATCAAGCTTCGTTCTTTGATTGACAACAGTCGTTTGGTTCCACTCCACTGTTGCCGTTTTAGCGACTTTGTCGCTAGATTTAGCGATTTAGATGTGTCTGGCGACATTTTTTTCCATCTAGCGACAAAATATATTTAGCGACTTCTAGCGGCTTTTCGTTTGCAAAGCTGACTACCTACCAACGTGGAAAAACCAAATAGGACATAACTACAGATACTGTACAATTTTGGGCAGATGTATTAAAATACAAAAACGCTGTAGGTTTTAATACACTCCAAAGACATAGCAAATTTAGCCATCACAGTCCTGTCGTTGCCACATTCCAACGCAGAAGTAGAACATTCGTTCAGTCAGATGAATATTATAAAAAACAAACTGGCTTCAACCACTTTAAACTCTATTCTTATTGTTAGGAATCATTTAAAGATTTTAAAACGAAATTGCCATAGGTATGTTTTGCCAGATCATGTCCTAGCCCAAATTACAAAAACGATTAAAAAGCCAAGTGCGTCATCCACATCTACTTCTGCGGTGGTACCATCCACTTCTTCAACGCCATTAGAAGTAGTTGAAGTCGAAGATGACGTAATCGATGACGATATTTTTTATTGTATAGATCTATAGAGATTTGTTTAATAAAATTTTGATTATACAGATTTGCTTTTATTTGGACCATATTTTTAGAATTAAAAATTTTAAAATATTTAGCGACTTCTAGGGATTTTTTGAGTACTTTTCTTAAAATCTAGGACATTTGATTGAGGTCTGGGGACTTTCTTTTTTCCTAAGCGGCAACACTGTTCCACTCCACTTGTCTCTCTCAGTCAAGGCCGGGCGTTGCCTTGCGGCGGTCAATAGGTCTGTTTAACAATGCTTATTGTACTTAATGAAGCGAAGCGTTGTGTGGTTTGCATATTGCATATATGTAGCATAAGGGCAAAAATGTTCTGGTTCAAGGGCTTGATGTGTTCGTCATTAAACTATTTGAAGCGCCGTTATTGAAATTTAACTTTTGTAACAGTATTTGTGACTAATTATATATTAATACGTGAACCAAAAACTTTGTACCCCTTTTTCGAAAATTGCGCGGATAGAGGTGTATGAAAATTCTCACACTTATAGTTTACTAGCGGCCCCGGCAGACGTTGTCCTGCTCTGAAAAAATATGACCCGATCCCAGCGCCACCTACCGGTTCCAATTGTGGATTTAAACCATCCGGGGACCCACTCAAACACACAAAAACAAAATCGCTCCCCGTTGTTAAGAGGATTCTAGAACCCGATCTCAGCGCCACCTACCGGTTCCAACGGTATAAAAACTATCCTATCTTTCAAGTTGGATCAAACTGCACACGGTGTGCAAATTTGATTAAAATCGGTTGAGTAGTTTAGGAGTCCATCGCGGACAAACATCGTGACAGGAGATTTATATATATTAAGATATAAAGAAGAAGCGACGAATGCTATTTTTTAAAAATTATGTTTAAATATTACATTAAATCAATGAAAAAAAATATACACACTACTATGTATATGACACACACACACACACGCATATACTGTTTTGTTTATTTTCAAAGTCAAATTAACAGTGTAAGTCTTGGCGAAATCTGCGATTATAGAAGTAGTCTTTGACGTTAACTATTATGGTCGAATTTCGACCACGGGCGACCACTAGTTAATCTTTATTTGTTAAAAGCGTGGCACCTTGTTTTTTCTTACAAGAGAACTCTTTGGAAAATTTTATTTAATTTGTGTCTTTAGATGATTAATATACATTTTCTACTGTAATTTAAACATAATTAAATAGTGTAATCTTTGCAAAAATCCTGTTTGTAATATATGAAAATTATCTTCCAAGGAAAAACATTCTGAAATGTCATTAGTTATGCAAATATAAAAATATATGTCTTTTGCAGATTTAATAATTGAATAAATTTTAATAGTGCCATACGGATCTGCAGTTATGATTTATGTGGTAGGGTAACGTCAGTATATATATGATAGTCATTGGTCATTGATCACACTGCACTGTACCCGACAGTTTGTACCATGTATTGCGGTGCTCCAGTTTCCTGGTCCAGCCCTTGCCGGGGACCTTTTCTTTGGTCTACCAGATCCGAGAGCGTCCATATTTCTTTCTCCGAGACGCAATCTTAATTTTGTTTCCCTAGAACTTGTCCACTGGATTAGTTATCGGTCCTTTTATTTGGGATTATTATTTTTGCTAATTATAATGGCACCTTGGTTTTATTACAGAATCTCTGTATATTATCTCTCTTACAGCTTATATTTCAAGAATAAGTTTAATTTCGGAAATCATTGTCATGCCCATGCCAGAAAATCATAAAACAAGTATTGCAAGAGTTCAGCAGACAGGCAAACGAGTCACCTGATGGCAAGCGGTGACCATCGCCTATGAACATTTGCAACACCAAAGTGCTACGAATGTGCTGCCGTTCTCTAAACGGAGACTGTAATCTGGCCATTAATGCCGGATCACAATTAGACCAAGGATGGTAGCCATCCAGACGGGTAAATACCCTACCACCTGGCTATGAGTTGCCTTATTGCCTCCTACAATAGACCGTCCGGCCAAAGTTAATTATATTGTTTATCCGTTTTTGCACTGATAATCTATTATAGATATCTTCAGTTCTGATTTCATACTTATGAAACATAACATAGTTTATCGTTAAATCAGTATATTGAAGTATCATTAAGTCTATGGACGAATAATGATTACGGTGGTCGTTAAAAATTAAATTTCTTGCGACGCCCCCTAAAAAGCTTCCTTTTAATGAAAAAACACTGGGATTTTTTTTTGTAATTTTTTCAAGTCAAGACATCACGTGCCTCAAGACGATTCAAGTTAAAACTAAAATTATAAGAAAAATTGAAAGATAAGCTTGAATCACGAAGAATTTTAAACTTTTTCTGAAACTATAATTTGAAATTCATCACTGAGAATGATAATACGGAAGGTATTTCATTGTTAAAACTTTTCCAATCTTAAAATAATTATTACTTCTAAGTATGAAGAAGTTTCCTGAAAAAACATGATATTACCCAAAAATTAACTTGGATCGTCTTGAGGCACGTGATGTCTTGACTTGAAAAAAATATAAAAAAAAATCTCAGTGTTTTTTCATTAAAAGGAAGCTTTTTAGGGGGCGTCGCAAGAAATTTAATTTTTAACGACCACCCTAATAATGATACACATAGATTTATCACTGGTATGATACAAACTAATATGATAATTGCGAATGTAATTCTTCCTTTTTACCTGTTACATTACGAAACTTCAGAAGCTATCGTATAAAGTCGTGAGAATAGTTCAATAAAAAATATTACACATAACCTCTGCTTCAAACAATGCCACTTATCTTGATTGTAACAAAGTATTTTTAATTAAAAAAACAAGCTATTAGACAACATTTTAAACAATAACACTTTATAGCAGTTGTATAACACTGCTGTTCATAAAATGAAGTAAATAAGAGAAAATTGTTTGGCAGTCCGTCCGCTTATTGTATGGAGACGCGTTGATGTCTTTCGCTTACTGTAGGGATGGGACTGCTCATTTCGCACTGCTCGAGTTTGTAAGTAATTCGAGTCACCGACTATCAAGTATATAATTAAATATAATCCATATTTTCAGTTGAAGCTGCCTTTTGTATACTTAAAAGTACATTTAAGGGTTTTAAGACCGATTTTTCGTTCATTTTATAATGTAGTGAGACGATTTGGTCATATTTCAGTGGCCGCTATGACAAAATTACTCAATCATTAAGTCTACGTATAACATATAGTATATAAGTGGATGAGTAATGTTAAATAATTATATTTTTGTCTCAGATCAACTTGCCCTACTTCAATAACTTACTTACATACTTAATTTTGTTTGTGGTTAATTTTTACTTTAGAGAAGTTATATATACCTTTTAAATATTGCATTTAAATTTAGTTTAAATTTTGTCTAATAGCCGCGAAAACCTAATAAAATTTGGTCAAGACCATAGTCATAAGAATTAATCAAATTAATAACAAAATAGAATCATTTAGATGCCAAATCCTTAGTATTTAAAAAAGGGGAAGACGCCCGCTCTCAGAGTGAAATATGCTTCAGCATTAAAAGAGTTCAGTTATTCTGTCACTGAATTTCGTAACGTTTTATATATGTTAATGGCTACTATTGTCTATTCTTAAGAATAAAAAAAGTGTGGAAAATATATTTATTTCTTTAAAAATTACTATCCTCAATTAAAAACCTACTGATAAATAAAAACAAGATTATATTAAATTAAGCGAATTGACTCGAAATACTCGGTTGTCTCGAGACAATTATCAGTTGAGTCGCATCACTAGCTTAGACTCACTGACACACTTGGTGCAGAACATTTTTAAATTTACGTAACAAGAAAGAGGATGTATTGAGTAATTGTGGTTTTGAGACGCCGCCGTGTTTTTGTGTTATTTTTTTGTTCTTATTTCTCTTATAATTTGTGATTGTGAGTTGTGTACCAAGAAGAAAAAGTTCGATTTTATTTTAGGGTTCCGTGGCAATTTTAGTATAAACGAAACCGCTACGTCTGTCTCCATTTTTAGAAAAAACTATGTATGTACTATGAATTAAGTAAAAAAATCACCATGTTGTTTGAAACAAAAATTAAATAAGAAGCTGAGGTAACTGTAATATATTTACAGCTTTACGATGATGTAGTGAATATCCAAAAACACAAAATTAATCTGGGATGGCCACCATACACGAAACTGACAGTTGAGTAATTTCTTTCAATGTACGTAGTCGTGTGAGGTATCTTTAGTCAGATCTTGAAAAATTACGATAATGTTCTTTAATGACTTTATTTATGTTGCATTTAAATAAGGAGGAAAGTATTAAATTACAAAACTCATTGACTCTTCAGGTGATCTGAAGGCTGGTGCTTACCTCGGCCAACTGATCACTATACTGATCCAGCGAGGAAACGTCGCCAGCCTTCTGGGCACCTTACCCATAGAAGATGGTGATCTGGGCTCAGTATTCTACCTATAGTCTTGAGGGTCTTGAGGGAGGGAAGTTTTCTTGCATTGTATATAATTTTATAATTGTTCTGTGAATATAATATATGTTATAACTTACAAACAATACCTTTCCTATCATACAAATTGAGTCCTCCTAACTTCAAATTTTCAACTGATGAAGTTAAAATTATGAATAAAATTTGGGTTGTAGCGCTTTTACTTTTACTTTCGAGGCCTTCGACAAAATTTGGATCGATTTTAGTCGGAACGAGTTGTGAGAACTTTAGTTGCTAAGCTATTGCAGTTCTACTAACTAAAAGGTTCCAGTCATATACGACCCCCAGCAAAGGTTTTGTGCAACACAGACGCCGAGAATGTAAATTTCTCATACCACAATTTGCATTAATATAATGATTAATATAATATTTTAATAACGTTCACTGTTGCAACTCGTAAAATTCGAATTTGTGTAATATCTTAGAATTTTCTAATGCTTTTATTAAACTATGTATAAGTTGCGAAACGGTCAAGGTTGTATAATAACCGAACGTATCTTTTTGTCGAAATTTGTTTACTCTTGTGTGGGTCATCATTTAGATATTTATATTAACTGGTGATCGCCCGTGGTCGAAAGTCGACCGTAATAATTAATGTCAAAGACTATACTTTTATAATTACAGATTTCGCCAAGGCTACACTGTTAATTTGACTTGAACAATAAACAAAATTGTATATATGCATGTGTGTGTCAAATATATGGTAGCGTGTGTAATGTTTTTTTATCGGTTTAATGTATTTTATGCATAATTTAAAAAAAAAAATCTTCTATATACAAACTATAAGTGACGAATTTTCATTTCTCCGTCTGCACAATTTTCGTAGAAACCGGTAGAAAGTGATTGCTTCACGTTTTAATATAATGATGTAGATGGCTACCTAAGTTTTTTTTTTTAATTTTCTCTACAATGCTTTTACAGCCTTATTATCTGCTCATTGAGTTTTTCTCTGTTATATAGCTACCCAGTCATTACTTTCACCAACAAAGCGTCCGCGTTGAGGACATTTGCCTACTTAAGCACAGGATGTACAAGTTATACCTGACAAACGACAGGTGCGTGACCCGACTTAAAAAACCGTCACAGTTTACTTTCCAAATTATTCGATTTCGTCGGACTACTTGAGGTTTTGTGGTTTAGATTATAATTTTTTGTAAGTGGCTGTGGGAAGATGTTTTATAGCAATAAAGTAAGAGGTTATAGTTATAATCAAGTGTATTGAGGTTGGCACTGATAATCGGCGCTATGTTGGGATTTTTTTTTAATTTCGAAACAGTACAATGTCGACCTACAAGCCTTATTATTAATTTATAAAAAAGTTTTTGTGTAAATTTTTAATGTATTATGTGTTTTTTTATGAACAGCGTCGTCTTTTCAAGTCAATAAATCTTTTTCTTTCTTATAGTTCATAATAATAACAGCCCATAAACGTTCCACTGTTGGGCTCGGACCTCTCATTATATGGGAACGGACAGTATACCCGCCACGCATGTCCAAGTGGCTTGGCGGGTATGACATATCAGTTATCTCCATGTGCAGATATCATCACGATGTTTTCCGTTGTTAGCACGTGGTAGTTGTAACAATATGCATAGGCCAGAAACCTGCCTAAGTGCATGCCTTCGGATTAGGATTCGAACCCGCGTCCTTTGAGTTCGGGACTCGTACGCTAGCCATTACGCTACCATGCCACACGAATTAAGCAATAGTTCATAAATTATTTCTTAATTCGTATGACAATAGGTATTACATGAGTAGTATAGATACTCATGCTGATCCCTATATCTTATGTCTTTACACTTTAACTAACATTATGGAAGCTTTAGTAGAGATCTCTAATTATTTCTAGTAATAAATATAGCCTATGTTACTCAGGTATAATGTAGCATTTTAACGGTGAAAGAATTTTTGAAATCAGTCCTTTATTTTTCGAGTTTATTTATTACAAACATACAAAATATAAATTATGGTACGGTATACAATGACATTGTACGACATAAGTTTATGTTTGAAATACTTGGGGTGGAATCATCCAAATTGAAAGATAGGAATGAACCCTCTAATATCTGATTTACTAACCGTTCACTCGTGTTACTACTGGTTATTTTTTTAATACAAGCTCCACACAAGTAATATCTTGCTACCAATGGTGGGTAAATGAATAAATAGTGAGTTTTATATTACCCGGCCTTTAGACGAAGTTGCTAAGATTGCAACAATACTTGTTGGACAAATGTCACCTTTGTCGTCCGTAACCACGGCCACTGAAAAGCGGCCGAAAGTCCGATAAACCAAAATCAAATAAATACCGCGCTTAAAACCGTTAAAAAGTCAAGTCGTGAAAACTTAAGAAAATATTTTGCTAAGGTTGATCAATACTGCGGATTTTAAATATTAAGGGCCGCTTGCATTACGATTGCCTTTAAATAAAATTAGTTAATCATATTAAGCTGCCTACATACGTTTTACCCAAATGTATTGACAGTTTTTAAACATATTTAGCGACAAGTTTTGCGTTTTGCAAGACGCTAATCGTATTAAGGGTGTTAAATGCGTTTAGTGTTTCTTAAATAAATTTAAGGAACGTTATGCAAGTGGCCCGTATTTCTGTGGTCATCTTGGCAAACACGAAGACGTTATGAACGTCATTCCACAACTGTCTTGCAAGATTCTTGAAGAATTTTTTGTTATAAATTTATAAAGTTTGTTTCTCGCACAACGAATTAGCAGGTGCTCTTTAATACAAAGTTCATATTTTGTAAAAGAGCATTTATGATTATGAATAATTACGTTACATTATACATAATAATATAATGCAACAGCATATATTCTGAAATCACAAACAAAGTTTGAATTTGTTTACGTAAATTATAACGCGCGTTATTTGTAATTATTATCTACTTGCTCGAGCGTTAATTCGGGTATGAGTATTGTGGTGAAACAAGGATCTTATTAGACCTAGATATGCACAAGAACTGTACACCAGATAAAGCTTATTCTATAGATGAAATACAACATGAACAAATGTAAAATGATAGTTGTATGAATAATAATACTTAAATTGTTTCACTTTTATAAAGTGGTACCGAAAACAAGCACCATAGATAAAAATCAACCAATTAAGGCCTCTAATGCTGCAATAGGTCAAAAGTGACGTGCAAACGAAACAAGTTTTCAATAATCATTACTGATCAATACTTTACCAATATAATCATAAAAATAAATAAATAATCGGCAGACAAACACATCTATTGTATATACCCAAATTAAGCAAGTTACGTTGTTATGGGTAATATATAACGTAGTACTCTAGGGCCGATCCAGACACCCAGACCATGGAAAATAAAAGGAAAATTAATTTACCATACAAGAAATCGAACCCTGAACCTTTGCATTGCAGCGAGACAAGTCGAGGCTTAGCCCGCTCAAACACAAAGGTCGTCATTGCAATTATATTGCATGTGTGTATATATGTCTTATCAATTATAATATATCTACACGATATGGGTCGTGCGTGATTTTCTATAGTTCTTCTAGGATAATAAAAGAAAATCACCATATCGCTTCCCAATTACTGACATTAAACCATTTAACTCCTTAATTTTTAACAAAACATAAAAAATTACATTTTTATAATACTCTCATAATAATAAAGTGTAGTAGTAACCTAACTATTAACAAAGAACACATGAAAAAGTGTCTTAAAAATAAATAATAATACAATATAATAATTAATAAAGTCAATAGGAAACGTGTTATTGGACACATTAGTAATATATAGTTATTTTAGGTCAGATTTAAATTACTCATTAGTCTTATTTCCTAGATTAAATTGTAATTTTAATGTTGTATTACAAAGATACATCATTTATAGAAAAAATCTTTATTAAATAGTCATAAATGAATGGTTGTATTATTTTTTTGAATACTACTTCATTTTACTCACAATAAAATTATAATGCATCTGAAATCGATCGCGTCTATCTATGGACAACCCCGCTATCGCCGAAATAATCAGAACAGAAAAATTCTCAAGGACGTGGCGTTGCTACAAGCCTTAATGAAAAAATAATTGAGTAATAATTTAAATTATATGCAACTTTCTTAATTTCACTTAATTTAACTTGATAAATCGCAAATTCATTGTGTGTATTACTTAATTTATTAATAGATACAATTATAATAATACGTAACAGTTTTAAGCTAAAAAACTTTCACGTTACTTATGTATGAATTTTAATTTGAAATTAGTTTTGACATTGACTGAATGCGCATAATAAAATGGTTGTTGCATTGTTTTTTACTTTGAATTTAAATATTGCGGAATATTTAATACCCTATTAACGCATTTATTTTAAATATTTTATTCAAAATATTATATATATATATATATATATATATATATATATATATAAAATATAATTTTTTAGTCGCAATTTAATTAAAGTACAAGAATGAAATCACTATTTAATTTTAATGCTAAAATATACAAGATGGGTTAAACAACAAAATTCAAGTATCAGAATTGCCTGATATTTTTTATATTATTTTTCATGCTATAACTACAATTATTTTACAAATTAAGAGCTTGTGTTGATATTATATATAAATATTAATATTAATTAAAGAAATACACATTCAAAATGTTCTTATTTTTGAAGAAAGTTGTTTCGCGTCAATTTCATTTGAATTAATAAAAAAAAAACTTATTAGAGAATGAAATATAAATGTAATTATAACGTTACTTTTTAAACTCTCACATCACATGTATGAAGTAATAATCAATTCCATACACTGTCGATTATTTTCGAAAATTATAAAGTTACAATTTTCTTCACTTTTAAATTACGATATTTAAATATAAATCGCACTTTAACACGAAATATAGCCCTCGACCGATCATCCATACCGAACTTTCACTATAAGAAAGTAAACATCCGTAAATAAGATCCGGAGTTCCGGAAAAAATCACAATATATTTTTTGGTAATTTTTCCACAACTTACCCAAAATAAAAGTCTCATTGTATCCAAGATCTGGGCACTTTTTTGTAGGAAAAGTTCTGTTAATCTTTTATAAGACACACACGCATGCGCGTCTGTGCGCGCTCAAGACGAGACTGCTTTGAGTCTTTAACACAGCCTCTTCGCTTAAGAAAGTAAGTGTACGTTCACATCAAAGTTACGTTCGGACTATAATATTGTACTGTATTACATCACTGCAAGGTTCTGGCTGTTTCTCCTGGAGGTCTGTAGTAAAAGACTTTTGAAACAGTCCCGGGATCCCTAGTCCAGGATATAGAATAGAATACAAAACACTTTATTGTTCACCACATACACATAGTATAAACAATTTACATTAGTAACATTAAACAGTAAAAGTAGGAGCAATGGGCGGCCTTATCGCTTTAGAGCGAGCTCTTCCATACAACCCGGGCTGTAAATAAAAAATCCGGTAGACAAACACACATTTTTGTATATCCCCAAATTAAGCAAGTTACGCTTGTGTTATGGGTAATATATAACGGACTACTGTGGGGCTGATCTCAGACGCCCAAACCAGACCATAGTAAATAACAGAGAAAATACGTTGCCGAAATTTACTATACCAGGAATCGAACCCGGAAAATCGAAATATAGGCTATATAAAAATTAGGGATCCCTACTAAAACTTCAATAATGTAATCCATCAATCTAAACAAACTACTTGGCGCTGGAATCGGGTTCTACGATTTTGATGAAATTGTATGTGTTTGAATGGGATGTCGGGGTGGTTTAGACTCGTAATTAGGCCCGGTAGAGGCGGACCACCTTTTCTGACACACTGGAACTCTTAACGAGTCTGGGAGGATGTTTGGCCGGTCAGATTTGTCTGGCTCATAAGAAAATATTTTAAAATATTATACTCAATAATATATGTAAAATTCAGCTCTCCTGAAATGATGTAAGTTCCCACATTTTTTAAGTGTCTGTCAAAAGTTATGGCCCACAGGAAGTGTCTGACAACTGTATGTCTTTGTTTATAGCAATATCATATATGACATTTGTAAAAACTAGCCTTGCTACTTTGACGTAAGTTAGCATGGTTTTTTTCCACCTTTGATAACTGCTACCTGAAAAACGTCCCCGCTTTCAGCACAGCGAGTATACATTCCTTTCTAAGTTTATGGTAAACTACCGATCCTAAAAATGTCATCGTGCCTAAAATCACCGTGCAGGAACGGAGTAAGAATACAATTTCCTGCGGCCGGGCGGCCTGTCGTAAGGGGCGACAAAACTACCCGAAGCCGAAGTAGGGCATTTGCCCGATTGGATGGCAACCACCCCTGGTCTAAAGTATGTCGCCATAACAACCTTGAGTTATGTTCCGGCATTAGTGACCAGGTTCCGGTCTCCCTTAAGAGAGCAGCAGCGCATTTGTAGCACCTTTGGTGTCGCAAATGTCCATAGGCGATGGTAACCGCTTTCCATCGCCCACTTGATGTCTGCCTGTCTGCTGAACTCCTGCAATAAAAAAAACAAGTAAGTCTGGGGTGACTGGTGTCTTGAACTATTATGCAATAACTTATATTCCACTCTGTTCAATTCTGTCCCATTCTGTTCTATTCCGTTCCATTCTATTCTTCCATTACATTCCATTCAATCAATGAATACCCTAACTAATAGGTGCGTTAAGTGAGGAAAAAATAAAAAAACCTCCACAACACGTCGCCCGTTGCTTCGCCGACGGTCGTAGCCGGCTTTTTGTGGGCTGTTCTGCACCGTTTAAAAGTTATATAAATCTTAAAACAAAAACGAGCACCACTATGTCTGTAATAACGTTGAATATTTTGTAATATTACGTATTTAAGTCAAATAATTACAAGGTTAGTCATAATAAAGTACTTTTTGCACGTAATTAAAACAATTTTTATGCATGAAATTTGGTTGTAAAAGTGAAAATGTTTTAATCTTATATGTTAATGACTTTGGAAAGGTTTGAAGGTTTTATGGTGTATGAACTTGATCTGTGTTTATTTTAAGCATTGCTAGTATTATATAAGAAAGAAAGAACGAAAGAATATATTTATTTCGCAAAGGCGATACAAAGAAAAGAACAGAACGCATTATATTTTATTTATTATAACAAAACTGTATGCCGTAATTTTAGATATGAGGTTGGTACTCAGAATTCGGCAGTGACGAAACTTGGTCCTACACAGTACTGATACCCAATGTCCACCTTCTAAAGCACGTTAACTAAATTACGTGAATCATTATTTTGTTTACAGCTCTTAAACCTATTCGCACTATGCTAGTAATTTAGTCGAGTACTAAATACTTTAGTAACTAAAATAGTCGCAACTGCACAAAAATCGTTCACACTACGGTCGAGTACCGAACAGTAGTGAATGTTGTTTTGCAAGATGAACGTTCAACGCAATAAAGAAAATAAGCTAATAAAGCTACTGGCAGTCACTATTTTAGAATTTTACATTCCACAAGCATTCATGTTGTAAATACGCAGAAACAATTTTTAAAGTAGTTTCTTCGCTTCAGCGAAATTATAAAATGACCTCGATTAAAAGGACTTGTTCGTACTTGTTTAAAACAAATGAACGAGTAAGCAGTGACGGGTGGTGGGAGGTGCTACTCGCCGAAAGAGACAGAACGAAATGGATCGACTCGACTAAATGATTTGCTAATTTACTCGACTAAATTTTTTTATTGGACACGTTTAGTTACTAAATTACTCGGTACTCGACTAAATTACTACCGTAGTGTGTACTAGGCTTTAGCGCTTGAACGAATCCTGTTACGTCTGATGAGTGAGAGTTCCAAAGGCTATCTTCTCTCTCCCCCATCTCATTCACCTATTTCAATCCAATTTCCTCTATCCCACACCTCCTCTTACACCTCTCTATCTCATCCTAAAGGCTGGCAACGTGTTGGTTCGCTCCTGGTGTTGAAAACGTCTAGAGGCGACGGTAACCAGAGAGTATTCAGGCGAACAAATTATATCTACAACGCTTAGTAGACAAGGTGAGGAGGCTAGGAAAACTACTATACTATAAAAATTGCCAAAACTACCAAAATGGTGACTATGGCAAATCACAAAAAGTGTGTGTGCGTACTTATGTACACGCGTTAGAAGTTATACTTTTTTAAATCGGTTAAATAAATAAAGCCCCTACCACGGTCGATTCGACCATGGTAGGGGCTTTATTTATTTAACCGACCGTATTAAAAATACAATCAAAAACTGAGGTTAACTCTAAATAAAATCTTAGAAAATAAATACCACAATCACACCCAAGTACTAGAAAAAGCGATATTTTTACTTACTTTTTTTTAGAAATTCACTGGAATTAGAATTAAAATAAATCCTTTGATTTTACTGATCACTTTAATATATATATATATATGTAGGATACTAAATAAATGATTTATAAATCATCAAACTTGTATATTAATTAAAACACAATAAAGTAAAGAAATATTACAATGCTCGTCTCACAAATTCACAATCCATCTATCAACAACTCGTTGCTACGCAACCACCATACTACACTCGGCCATCCTGAAAAACTAAAATGTTGACTATACTTAACTTCAGGGTGTCAGTTGACTATAGCTAACTTCATGGTGTAGGTTTTATCGTGACGGTGTGCGCGCGCATCGAAAAAAAATACTCTCATCATTTTCCCTAACGCGTCTAAAGAAGTATAACTTCAAAAAATAAATACCCAGGATTTTAGTGTCGTTTTTTATTTCGCGTTTTCATTTCATCGAGTTTCAAATCACAAGGAACCTAAAGAAGTTTCACTTTAAAAAATTAGAGATGTCATGCGATCCACGGTAAGGAACATTTCTTTGACTGAACACCTAACATCGATCTGTGCAGGAATGGACACAGAATACAGTTTGCATAGAGGCGGCCTGTCGTAGGAAGAGAAATACACCCCACAACCAGCTAGGGTGTTTGCCTATCACCACCTCTGGTCTAGAATATACCGCCATAACAACAACAACTCTGAGTTGTGTTCCGGCATTAGTGACCAGGTTCCAGTCTGCCTTAAGAGAGCAGCAGCGCATTTGTAGCACCTTTGGTGTCGCAAATGTCCATAGGCGATGGTTACCGCTTTCCATCAGGTCAGCCTGCTGAACTCATGCAATAAAAAAATACAGCCCAAGTATTTTTAGAGAAACCTACCTGAAGCGTTTTTTAACTATCCCATGGGAACTCTTTAATTTTTCGGGATCAAAGGTATCTTATATATTGACCAGGGACATAAGCTACGACCATACAAAATTAGCCGGAAATTAGCCGGTAGAAACAGACAGACAGAGAGAGAAACATAAAATTTAAAAAATCGAACTTAGTTCTATTTTACTTCTTACATCTTTCTGTATCGGTTTTTAGCATTTTTTTTCATTGTACAAAAATTTGACATCTATAGTTTTATTATACGTATAGATTAATACAAAAGCCTCGCATCATCAGAATAAAATTAAAATTCCATCTGCATACAACTGAGTAAATATTTAAAGACGAATACATATCTGTCTAAATATACGCGTAATACTTTCTTTTTACGTAAATCTCAAACATACACATAATATAACTTTTCCTTGCAAGAGTTAAAAGGGTTATGCCATAATGGAAATCGGCATGCGGGTCAAAAATCCTAATTGGATTTTTTTTTTTTTTTTAACTGATGGCTGCAATGCTGTTTATGCATTGATTTTGCCAATGTCGTGTGAAACGAAAAGCCAGGTGGAAAAAAATAGCTAAATAAAAAACAATTTGGCCGGTAAAGTAAAAAGAAAAAAAAATTCTGCATACCTAATACAATATAAAAAACATATTAACTACGAACATACTTAAAACAACTAATTGGAATTCTGTTTTAGAAAATGTGAAATATATTGCTGGTTTCAATTCAGCGGTGACTTACGACATAACATCCTGTATAGTTTTAATAATATACTGCTTGCATTAAAACGTAGTTTAAAATTTAATAAATCTCCTGCTAGCGATTTATTACATAGTCCATATTCATTTCTTTATAATTCAGTCTTATTTTTAGTATATAGTTTTTAAAAAGTTACTTTATCAAATATATAAGAGCTAATTATTCTCAATTAAAATAAAAAATAATGATCATCTATCCGTGCAGGAACGGAGAAAGAATACAAATTCCTGCGGCCGGGCGGCCTGTCGTAAGAGGCGACAAAACAACCCACAGCCAGGTGGTAGGGCATTTGCCCGACTGGATGGCTACCACCCCTGGTGTAAAGTATGTCGCTATAACAACCCTTAGTTGTGTTCCGGCATTAGTGGCCAGGCTCCAGTCTCCTTCAAGAGAGCAGCAGCGCATTAGTACCTTTGGTGTTACAAATGTCCATAGGCGATGGTAACCGCTATCCATCAAGTGGGCCGTCTGCTGCTGAACTCTTGCAATAAAATAAAAAAAATAAAAAATCTAATTATAATACTATTGTTTGAGTGTATACGAATATATATCTAATTTATAATATCACTGTATTTATATTTATTTATGTATATATAAGAGTTTATTTATATTTTATTTTAGTTTCATATGCCACCAAAATCGATTGTTGTAATTTTCTTTATAATCTCCTGAGACACCGGGTTGCCTGGAAGATATCGCTATACGCGATAAGGCCGCCCATTGTTCTTATACAAATGTAGTTAGTAGTTGTCTAGATTTAAGATTATGGTGAACAATAAAAAGTTTTCATTTATTCATTCAATACTATACTATTATTACGAAGAGGTAAAGTTTGTGAGTTTGGGTGTTCGAGATAATCTCCGGTATTAGTTATCTGAATTTGAAAATTCTTTCACCAGTAGAAAGCTACATTAATTCCGAGATTTTATTTTTATTTTTTTATCTCTTGTTTATTTCTCGAGTTCAGCAGACAGGTAGATGGCCCACTTGATATAACGGTTTACCATCGCCTATGGACATTTGCAACAGCAAAAGTGCTACAAATGCGCTGATGTTCTCTTAATAGAGACTGAAACCTGGTCACTAATGCCGGAACACAAGGTTATTGTAACGAAATATTTGAGACCAAGAGTGGTAGCCATCCAGTCGGGCAAATGCCCTACCACCTGACTGTGGGTTGTTTTGTCACCTCTTAAGACAGGCCGCCCGGCCGCAGGAAATTTATACTTTCTCCGTTCCTGAACAGATGAAACCGAGTGACATGGGCTATATATATAATTAATTATGATTAATAAACTAAATCTATCACAGCACTAACGTTCTACGCAAGTATTGCGCACATCCTCGTACGAGGCATTACGAGTGCTTTCTGCGTTTATGAATTAATGAAATAATTACTTCAAAGCTTAATTAAAACTTGATATGCATGTGTGCGTGGGTGCTTATGTATTTTTAATGACGCCCAGCAAAGTGGGCACGGGTCAGCCAGCCTATAATATAATAAATGTATATAATATGGTTCGAGTTTGTACAATGAATGTAAAAATGAAAAAAAATCAGGGGAGCTAATACGGACCAGCAGATTTCTGAAATGCAACTTTAAAATTTTTTGTCTTTCTGTCTTTTAGAGCATGACGTGAAAAATAATGAACTGATTTATAATTTAAATGAAACACGCCGCAGAGCTAGCTTATATCCCAGGTCAACTCTTAGGATAATTTTTATCCTGAAAATGACGTGGTTTCTACGGGATAGACGAATATAATATACAAATTTTAAATGATGACACGGTTGAAATAGCCTAGTAATTAGGTTTCATAATACATGTTTAATTGTATTAAGGAAATAATTATATTTCTGAAATAAAGTAGTTATGCAGTCTACTTATTTTCAAATTCATTTATACGCAGGTAACATGGAGGTACATGTTTCGCCTATAAAGGAATAAAAATTATTATTTTTTGATTGTCTAAAAGTATTTACTTTATGAAAATACATATATTTTAAAGGTACTCCGTTAATAAATATAACTCGTAAAATAGATTTACCAAGACTATTGTTTTTATATGTCATAAAATAATTTCGAATGTCACAAAATAATTTTGAATGTCATAAAATTATTTCGAATGTCATAAAATCGATAAATTTTGGTGCTGCTATTATTCATGATTCTCAACTCTTTTAGAACACCAGATCCGAACATTAGGTTACGCAATCGTACATCGTAAAATGTCGCAACATCATTATTTACAAGTAGTAATTACTTGATCCGTAGATCGTGTACACATCAAATGCAGATGATTTGCAATGCATGCATTTAAATATATACGATCATCTGTAAATTATCGTTTTGACCTTGTTTTAAGCGCCGCGATAGTTTGTTGTAATTCAAATATAACTAGCTGTTGCCCGTAGCTTCGCTGGCGTAGATTAAAAATATTAATAGTTTGACTAGCCCAAAAATCTATACTTTACTTTAATATTATAAAGACGTAACGTTTGTTGACGTTGTAGGGGGTAATCTCTGGATCTACTAAACCGATTTTGAAAATTCTTCCACCAATGGAAAGCTACGTTATTCCTAAGTGACATAGGGTATATTTGAACGTGATTAATAATAAGTATTTTTTAATCTTTTTCTGATGCCCAGCGAAGTAGACACGGGTCATCTAGTGTTAAATAGGTTCCTTTTTCACTACTGGAGGGGTAGAATTTCAAAAATACGCCGATAATACGTGTGCATTGAATTCTAACCAGAGTCAGGGTTACAGAATTTCGAAACCTACACTGTAGTGTGTTGACCTGTAAAATCCTCTCCGCCTTCGAGAATTAGAAGGACTATACGGTTATTAGATATTAAGAAGATGGCACCGCGGTCACCTTTTTATGCCACTATGGTGATTCACTAATAAGTACGTAGTCATGGCAACACTAACGAAGTTTCACAGTTGCTACTAATAATATAATCAATCAGCCTATAAACATTACAACTATTGGGCTTGGTCTCCCCATTCTTTAAGCAAGGAAATAAATAGAAAATTACACGTTTACATGCTTATTCATCGTAATAACTTCTTTATTAATAAATAAATACTTTAGGAACTCGTTTTTTATTTTTATTTATTGATTTATATTTATTCAATGACAAAAATATGTTGTGTCTGTAATATAAATGCAGAACTCGCGGAAGACCACGACACACCTTCCATGATCAAATTGATCATGTACTAGCAGAAGGTGATGTTAGGAGCCTTAAGAACACACGAGCGTGCATGACAAGAGCTATGAATGTCAAAGAAGCAAGTGAAGTGTGTAAGAATAAGCCTGAATGGCGCTCTGTTTTTCGTGCCTACCTCGCAAGGGACCTGGCGTGAAGTTATGTATGTATGTATGTAATAAAAATACGTAGTACATTAAAATAAATATGTTGAAAAGTCCATAATTACCTTTACCTAATGGCAAATTTTATCAAATTTATAATATATACTATTTGTTTTGTTGACGTTTGGATTTCCATCATAAATATTTATCAGTCCATTGGGCCACAGGCTTGTTCTTTAATAATATACTTCAAATGACACAATCAAACTATTGCGAGAATATTATATCATAAGCGTGTCTTAATAAATGCGTAATTTTCCACTATATAAGTAGTGAATATATTAATTATTTGAAATTCTTTTATTATATTGTTACACGCCGACAAAGTGAATGCACACTTACAGTTTATTACCTGTCCCGCATTTTTACTTCTTTTGTTTACTTTGTGTTTAAAATTTGTAATTAATAAAAACGTCCTATTGTTATTGTACTCGTTTATTTAGTTAGTTATAGAATAAAACAATGTCTGTACGGAGGGGTGTGTCAGTCAAGCGACGATTACGATACGAGCAAGACGTGTACATTCGATAAGCTATATAGTAACAGACTTTGCGCGTGTTATTGAATCGTGCAGTTTGTACTGGTTGTGTCCAGTTATATTTGCACATGTGTTATACGTGTTTGTATAGTCCTAAAAAAATTTAGGCATTTTAGTTCGAGTCCTGCAAAACAACCCACAGCCAGGTGGTACGGCATTTTCCCAACTGGATGGCTACCACCCCTAGTCTAAAGTATGTCGCCATAACAAGCTTGAGCTGGTTCCGGCATTAGTGACCAGGTTCCAGTGTCCCTTAAGAGAGCAGCAACGCATTTGTAGCACCTTTGGTGTTGCAAATATCTTTAGGCGATGGTAACCGCTTTCCATCAAGTAGGTCGTCTGCCTGTCTGCTGAACTCCTGGAACAAAAAACTATGCTGGTGAGATATTTGCTTCCTAAGTCATAAATTGTTTGATTGTGAAATGAAAATTCTGAAAAATGTTAAGGTCAATAAAGTCGATTAAGTTACTTTACAACGATCATCATGAGGCCTTCAGCTGTGCTGGAGTTGAGTGGGGTGTCGAGTTAAAAATCTCTTTGCCCTCGGCTTCAACGCGGACGGCAACGACTCTTCAGTAACGTGGACACGCTAGTTTGGAGCCGCTGGAGGCTTTCTAACTGGTGCCAGGTCTGTACAACGAAAACAACTTCAAGCTCCTGAGGCACTCAAAACTATATACCATAGCAAAGTATAGCCTTCTATATAAAGTTCTCAATACATGCATTTTTTAATATTTTATTTAGGTTTATGGCTTGGCATCTAGGCCTTTAAGCCAGATTTTAGTTTACACTATAGTGTCTTCATTTTCTTAAGCTTATGTGTAGTACGGTTGAACTGTAGGTAATCAGCTAGTGCCATTCAACAGAGTTCTAGTGAAAACTCAAAATGCCAAATTTGACTATATAGTTCACATTTCTCAGAAAACACATAATTACTACTCAAAAACTATCAATATCCTACAACTATTGATCGTTTTAGAGTAATTGTACACATTTTTAGAAAATAAAACTGCACAGCACAACATTTTTCAGTTCCCACCAAAAACTCTCAATACATGCAATATTTGAAACAACACAGAGTGTAAAAACTATTTTTTCATTATATTTATCTTACGATATAAAGAGAATCAGGGATTTTAAAAGAAATGCAATAAAAATCGCAAGAGGTAAAATCAACGTTTACTTTCTATAGAAAAATCTGAAACCGCAAACCAATGTTGTCAAAGCCGCAAATTGTGTTTAATTGACTTTCATTATGCGGATTTTACATCCGCTCATTAGATTTATATATATACATGCAAAAGTAAGGTTGTTTGTTTGTTACTTATACTAATATATAAAGTAAGTGAGTATGAGTTTGTTTGTTTGCTTGAACGTGGTAATCTCAGGAACTACTGGTCTGATTTAAAAAATTCTTTCAGTGTTAGATAGCCCATTTATCGAGGAAAGCTATTATAATTATATCATCACGCTAAGGCCGATAGGAGTGGAGCACCAATAAATAATGTTTCAAAATCGGGGTTTTCTTTCTTACTATTTTTAACCATTCTATATTATAGAAGATAGTTCACAAAGTGCTGAACGGGAGTTGATGAAATTTACCAAGGAGATTATATCACAAGGAAAGAGACTGTTCAAAAACAGATGTATAACAAGAAGTGAAAATTTACATGAGCAACTCGTAATTACTCAAGATAGGGATGTGAGAATTCATATTTAGATATTGATAAAAGGATGATAGATTGATTAGTAGAAAACTCTTTGGAAGAAGGAAGAACAACGGGGACCTTATTGCTTTTGTCTCTGGGATGTAACAATAAAAAAAAGATTTTTGGGATAATTTCCGAAGTAGTAAAATAATAAATTAAATTAAAATAGTTCCAAGATAATAAAATTATTTTGTGCAAATATTTTTTATGTTTGGAAAAATTTCCTAAATTTAGTCTGGTAACCCTGGCAGAAATCATAATCACCAAGTTCGTGAGTAGCTTAAAAGCTCCTAAATCCTACTTGGACTGAATTGCGACACAGACAATGCTTTAATAGTATTTTTTATTTTTAACTAATTAAAAAAATGATTTAGCGAATTCAGTTGAGTAAACGATGTCTTGATAAGTTTTAGAAATTGTACTGCAGAGGGGATTATGAGTAATGCCGACAAATCTAGGCATAATCTTAAGCAGTGCCTTTCATAATTTAAAACTGTGTCAAGGTTAAGTTAAAATGAGTATCGGAATTAAGTTATTTGTTTAATAAAAGTATACTTTAAGAGTAACGGCCTCAGGACGGTAAGAGGGTCCGCAAGGTCCATTTGGTATTATTAACAAAAATAAACTGTTTTAGTGTTATTCGTATTATTTAAACCTTCATGCATTGACAGCCGTTAAATACTAGAATATGTGAGACTAGCTGTGCCTGGGACGTCGTCCGCGTTGAATTATTAACAACATCTCCCGATTTTGAAATTTTTTTATTGTTGCTCCGCTCCTGTTAGTCTTAGCGTGATGATATATAGCCTTACTAGATAAATGTACTATCCAACACTGAAAGAATTTTTCAAATCGGACCAGCGGTTCCTGAGATTAGCGCGTTTAAACAAACAAACAAACAAACTCTTCAGCTTTATAATATTAGTATAGATCTGATGGCAAAAAGAAACCTAGACGACTTCATAAGATACTGTACAAAAATTGTTTAATATAATGATAAACAGAAACAGCAATGTATAAGATACTAATTAAATATGTAGATAGATAGAAGATATAAAATTCTTTATTGTTCACCACATTATGCTAAAAAATTGACATAGTTTGGCCCAATTGTCTTCATTCTATGAACATTTTTTATGAAAAAAATCCATTCCGTTCCATATGTACACCGATTACTTCGAGATTTATGATGCGATTTACGTGATTATTTTTTGTCCGACGCAGAACAGCTGACATTTCGTCCCCTACAAATTTGACATAGTCTGGCCCAGTAGTTTTCATTATTGAACATTTTTTTTAAAAAAAAATTCGGAATGTAATTAAGCAGTGTCTGGGGGTGAAGTGTCTATGAATCTAACATAACCTGTTTAAATGCTTGCTCTCCAAATATACAGGAGTCAAAGCCAGCAAGACCTCAGTTGCATATATATCGCGATTTTGGTTAATAAGTTATGTCACCTACCCAGCGTTACCTGGCCAAGGGTATGAGAAAGTAGTTCTGCAACAATATGCAGACCGTTTCCGCACACGCAATACTTAACTTGTATGAATTGATATTATATCCATACCAATATAAATGGTAAAGTCATTGACTGTTTGTTAACTATCACTTTGACTGAAGGACTCAGGAAGCAGCTAGATTTTTTATAGCCTGAAGCAGGCAAACAGGCAGATGGCCCACTTAATGGAAAGTGGTTACCGTCGCCTATGGACGTTTGCAACACCAGGGTATCGCCAACGCGTTGCCGACCTCTAAGAAATTTTATAACGCCCTTAAAGAACCCCATGTCATAGCGCAAAGAGAAAATCGCAACGAGAAGTTCCCTCCAGATAATTGTTGTACGCGAAATAAATGTTCTAGAGAACCGTTGTGTGGGAGCTCAAGGTAATGGGGATGAATATCCCGTCGATGGCGAGCGGTGCGGTTGTAAAAGTGAGGCGTTGGCACCAGATCAAACAGTTCCTCGGAACAACCTTAAGGAAAAATGTAAACTACATTGTGTTTCAAAAACAATCTTAAAGGGGTGAAATAGTGAAAATAATAATCATATTTAGGATTCTTGTAAGCTATAAAGAAATAACTGTTATATTCTTATATACTACCTACCTACTAATATTGTATATACTTATATAATTTATATACAATAATATCAATATAATAAATTTATTGCAACAACTATTTATGTAACTTTTTTGTCAACTATACTGACCATCGACGCGAGGCTATCGGCAAACCTTCTGTTTGCAAAACGGCAAAAAAGGGAAGTTGATACAGCAGATTTATGATTGAAAAGTAAACGTGAACACTGTTTCCTTGTAAGAGATAAGTACTTCAAAATTTTATTTATCAAAAAGGTTCCAGCCTAAGTGCATGGCCATGAAAGACGGAAGGAAAGGAATCGTTACTTCATTGTAACGTTTACTCCATTGGAAACATTGTTGAATATTCGAGTTGAACGGATTCAAGTAATGTTCTCGCGAAATTTAGTTTTCAGGATTTCGTAGCCATGTGACAAGAATAGAACATGTTTCAAGTTCATTTGTTTGTCCATATGTAAGTTTAAATGTGACCCATCGATTAAATTTGAATATTATTAGTACTATATAATATTACTAATAACCTGCAGCTCACCTCTCCACACCCTTTACTTACGGCATTTTTTGCGGCCCATCTAGGGACTGGCGAGTCACCGTCTGCCCATTTTTTCCATTTGTCCTGAACATTGCGACGGCCAGACGCCATATTCCTTGTAGTCCCAGATCCCTAGTTCCACTAGCAGTACTTACATCTCAATACCCTACTACCTATTATTCTCATTACCTACAATAGTCCTTCACTGACCGGGGCTTGTCCTTGGGTGTATTTTATATAGTGTAGAAAGGTATAAAATGAGTGTCACGCCACATTTAGATTTTTGTCAAGGGGCCTCTACTTGCTGGCCTTTCCATGGCCCCGTCACGCAAGCCCTCCAAGAGTCCAGACCATTTTTATGGCTTGTGGTGGTTTATACAGACATACAAAAACTAATAAAAAAATTGACAGACAAATACAAATATTGTATATTCCCAAACTTAGCAAGTATGTTTATGTTCTGCGTAATATCCAACTGACCATTCTGGAGCCGATATCAGACATACAGGCCATAGCAAATAATGTAAATTTCGTTGAAGAAATTGACCAAGCCCGTAATCGAACTCAAGTCTAACTACAGAGACCATCAATACATGAAATTTGAAAGAATATTATGATAAATGAAGAAAAAGATATATATATATATATAATATTATGATGTAGTCAAATTGAAAAGAAACTATTCACTGCATAATGATGACTAGAGAATGATAATAATTCACAGTTCCAAGTTTAATGGGTTCGCAACAGAAAACAAGTATATAATATTTACGAACATAGTTAACTATTTCCTTTACCATAATACATAAGAAAACACTTAACATAGCTTTTACTTACATTTTAATAAGCGGTTCAGAATGTAATTCCCACAACTTAATCATGGACTCCTCTTATATATTTTCTATCTATTATCCTTCTTATCCAATTAGACTGCTACGTAATTTTTTTAGGACACTTATGTCTACATCAGCGTTCTGAACAGAATAATGGCTCTTTTGAGGTTTTCAAGTAGAAGCACCAATGAATAACTGACGGTATCGGTTGAATTACATTTTTTGCTACCCTCTATACAAATAAGAACAGGGTTACCAATCGTCGAACCCAGGCTATTATTTACTGATGAAAGAAAATGTAGACTGTTGATGGACGCAAGCTAACAGTATTGAATAACGTTCTGATCGTTTAAAATTGATTTAATATCAGAGTAGACAAGTATATTGGTATGGAACCCAAATTAAGTCCAACACAATAACATCTTAGTGATATATCTTTAAAAAAGAAATTATTTTTATTGTTTAAGAAGATGTTTTATATTATAAAATAATAAATTGGATTGGATTGATCTCTGGTTTCTGATTGATTGATCGGATCTTTGAAAGTTGCACCTGTGACTGAAAAATTGAGAGGAAGAAGGTTAAGTTGATATGAGCATATAATGAGGAGAGATGAAAGTCACGTGACAAAAAGTATGTTAAACTACAAGATGGAATGGCAAATGTAGAGGTAGACCAAAAAAGATGGATGGACTGTGTAAAGGATGATATGTGATGTGACAAAAGATGATGATGTTAGAATAGAAGAGTGTGGAAGGAAAAACATATTGTGCCGACCCCAATTAATTGGGATATGGTGAAAGAAAAGAAACTAACGTCTACACAAGTTTAGTAGTGAATGCCTAATACTGATTTAGTTTTCCGAAGTGGCCAAACCAATAAGACAGGGCCGCTTGCGTAAGGTGGCTTGAATTTATTTAAGAAACACAAACGTATTACACCCTTAAATACAATTAGCTTCTTGCACAACGCAAAATTTGCCCCTAAATATGTTTAGAGAACTGTCAGTATGATTTATATAAAACGTATTTAGGCAGTTTAATCTGATTAACTAATTTTATTCAAACGCGATCGGTATGTAAGCCTAAATCACATTTATCGGTTTTTCACTTTAGGGTGTTTTAAATGTTCTTGCTGTAATGTACCTGCTTATGATTATTGTTACGCTATGATTGATGTTAATATTACATAGAACGCTATTTAGTAATAATTTCGTCGATCTTTTACTTATTTAACATCACTTGCTTTTATTCAGTTTCGTTATTATTGGCTAAGATCTTAGCATCCTTTCACCGGAGCGGTGGCGATTGCACGCTTCGTACGTTGTAACATCCATGTGGAAAGGCGATATGGTTTGCCTTCTATGACAGCTTGTCTGCATATTTCTAAAGTCACGTATATAATTAGGTTGGTGGGTAACATTATTAGGCTTTGCTTTCGTCGTCTATAGAAAACAGTTCCATATTTAGATTTGGCTTTGTTTTACAACCGGTCGCCTACCCGACGTTAATCCTTCTCGGGACGGGGCAGTAGTCCAACTAGGGCCGGGAGCGTCAGCACAATGTGCCACCCCGAATGTGGTGGTACCCCATCCTTGGCCCCACTACGCTTAAGAAGGCCCTCCGACTGTGTGGCAACTGGCAACATACACCGTACCGCCCCAATTAAGCTATAGTATATAATATAATATATCTACAGTTCCATTGCGTGAAGGATGATATGATGATTTGTGGTGTGACAGAAGATGTATGTCATAATAGAGGAGTGCGGAAGGAAAATACATATTGTGCCGACCCCAATTAGTTGGGATATTGTGAAAGAAAAGAGAGAGAGAGAAAACAGTTCCATAGATTCATTGCTCCATCATGTTCGGACAGTGCAAATGAAATTTTACATTCATATTAGTTAAGTAGAGACTAAACTTGTAAAACTAGTGAGTTAAACCTATGTAGGGGAGGTAAGAAGAATAAAATAGAAAACACTTTATTGTTCACCAAATAAAAAAATACAGAATGAATCTTTACTATAACTAGTGGTCACCCGTGGTGAAAATTTGACCATAATAATTAATGTCAAAGACTATACTTCTATGATCATAGATTTCGCCAAGGCTACACTGTTAATTTGACTTGAACAATAAACAAAACAGTATATATGCGTGTGTGCGTGAAATACATGGCAGTATAGTTTTTCTTTATTGAATTAATGTTTTTTTTATGGATAATGAAAAAAAAATTATTAGCATTCGTCGCTTCCTCTTCCTTCCAAATTTCATACTCTGTCCGCACAATTTTCGTAAAAAGGGGTAAAAAAAATTATGCTTCACGTATTAATATATAGATTTAACGGCAAACCAAAAGGCAGCCTTATCGTAGTCGGGATTCGAACACACTCTATTAAGATAACGTAGTATCTTAATCAAATCTATCACACCTTTCCCCAGTAGATGTCTTCGCATCGCTTGTATACGCATCCTCACGTAACTTGTTAGACACAATGTATGACACGCACTTTATAATAATTGACATTTAGCGCTGACAGATGTGTCGATAACTCGTCGATTGGTCGCAGATTACGAGCTGTCAAATTGACATTACATCATTCAATAGCGGAACGATGAGACCCATGCGGAACAGTTCTCAAGCACATGAGCATCAAATTAAAGCAAACAGAGAAATATTATTATATCTCCTATCCGAGTTACTAGTTTTTAAAAGACTTAAATTAAATAAAATTTACGACACAGAATAAAAAGGAACAATAATTTATAATTACATACCTGTACACAGTATGGTCTTAGAAAGGGTCCTATTTCATCATGACCGAATGGATCTCATCGTTCCTCTATTAAATTATGTAATCTCAATTTGACAGCTCGTAATCTGAGGTTTATAAGCTCATAGACCTCAGATTACGAGCTGTCAAATTGACATTACATAATTCAAAAGAGGAACGATGTGATCCATTCGGTCATAATGAAATAGCATTCTTTATAAGACCATACTGTGTATAGGTATGTAATTATAAATTATTGTTCCGTATAACAGATCGAATTACCTTAGAACACCCAACTAAAATTTCAGCACAATCTGATCAATGTGTAGGAGCACATTGCGGGCAAACATACAATCATTGTTTTATTTATAAGATTCATACGTGCACTGTTATTAGCAGTGCTTTTTATTTAACTTCCTTTTAAACATCTGCAATTTGATCATATGCCTGCGGTCTATTATATATCTATTTCATCCATTCTTTCTAAATGCCAAAACATTCTTAATATCCTTTCTTGTCTTGTTATGATCACCTTTAAATACACAACATGCCCTTATTACACTGTTCTGAATAATTTAAATAATATAAAAATATACAATGTGCATCGGTGTATTATTAAAAGCGATCCATCCATGTATGCTAGAGTAAATATTTCCTTTACTTTTATGGCAATAAAATTATACAAATGTGGTTTTCTCTGTTTTCTAGTGATAAACTGACGGTTGGACGTTCAATAGTGACTAGGAAGCCTTGTAAATTTATTACAAGGACGCACGCGCGCTTTCACTATGCCAACGGCCGGTATCAACCTTTCTATTCGCGACGCGTCCAACAGATTCGTTTGAACGGTGACACATTGCCTAATAGTGCGGCGAATAAAAAGAAACCATTTTATTACTGGGATACATGTTGGTTGAATATGAATGGCTACTCAGTCGGAGCAAACCCTGACCTTCTGTTCACCTGATGCCGCCTCTCAAATCCTAGCGAAACAAGTAGAAAAAAAATTAACGCTTACCGTCACTGGAGCTGCGTAAGGAAAGATGCAGGATGTTCGGCAGATTTGAGCTTCTTTGCGTTGAACACACCTTACACTAATTGTCCAGACACGGTTAGCTTTCCAGGACTGTGATGGCATGTCGTAACACATGTGATCACTTATGCTGGTGTGCACCGACATTTAACCAACGATTAAATTAAAATAATCACTGTTCTGCATACATTTTTAGAGATTATTATATTTTAATCATCGGTGCACACCAACCTTAGTGTCTTTGACATGTGTTCAAGTATTCGCAGGGGGAATACATTTCGGACCATACTAAGTCCCTGTCGGCTGTGGGGGAGGGACCGGACCGCGGCGATAAGCGACGGGCAGCGTGTGCGAAGACCCTGGGCGGAACCAACTACACCGCTAACCTAGACCTGAGCCCCATACCCAGCGCTTGTGCGGAAGAACATGAGGTGACGAATGAAGCTACACCCATTGTTCAACCGCGGAAAGGTCATCCGGGATATTTTGAAACTTGTCATATTCGTACTCCGAATTTGCAAATGCGGCCGCTTTGGAACTTTAGCAACCAGGCTGTCGGTTCACCTGATCAAAATTTGTTACAATCATTTATAGATATTTGAACACCTGGAATGTTTTGGCTCCTATTATGACAGGTAGCCAGCCCGTCCACGGGAATTAGTATTATTTCTCCGTTCCGGTCCAGGTAAAACTGTTAAACTGCTAAACAGTTAATGAATGTCTTATAAATTTATCGTAAATTTAATCATTTGAAGAATAATTTTGTCATCTTTGTTTTTCGAATAATCGTTTAAAAAATAAATGTCAATAAATCTAGAGCGTTAACATAAGAATTCATAATATAGCATTGGCCACTCTTCCTTCTGGAGATGATGTGGTACATGGTCTTTAATTATTTTATAGTTTTACTTTTAGTATAGTTTAACTTAGAATATCTTGTAGATACAAGATATTTAAAACTATAGATAGATATTTATAGTTAAAGAAAATATGATTAAAGGGTGGATGTGAAATTAGTAATATTATTATCAATTGCCTTTAGCACATTTACAGCTTCAAAAACTCATCTTACAAATGATGATAGCAGGATCCTTTATCCAGCACCAGTTCTCAACCCACGTTCTATCGTCTCTTGTCCATTTCTATCATCCACATATTTCGTAAATACTCTCAACTAGTCTCTGTAAAATGACTACTTATTCGTTCAGAAATATCACAATCCCAAAATTTATAATTTATGAAAACTGATTTTTCACTACGCATTGGGATAATATATAATTTTTGTAAATGCATACACTGAAGCGTATATTTTTAATGCTTTCATTATGTTCACTATTCTGTGGAGCTGTGTGTCCCAAATGACCAACTTCCGAGCCATTATGCGAAGCCCTGCTTACACGGTTAAATTAAAACAATAAAACACATACTGGGTTTAAATCATAAATTGTTACCGTGTGCTGATTCGGTTCTTAGTGTGTTAAATTTAGTATTACTGTGTGTAGGATAGGCCTTGTTTATCAGAAATTAAATACGTGATAATAACATAATTATTTTAATTTGGTATTTAATTTTTGATAATTAAAGTCTATGAGCCTCTACCAAAATTTATCAAAACGACTCATCGACTCTTCAGGTGATCAGAGGGCTGGTGCCTACCTCGGTCAACGGATCAGTATGGCGATCCAGCGAGGAAACGTAGCCAGCCTTCTGGGCACCTTACACATAGAAGACGGTGATCTGGGCTCAGTATTCTACTTATAGTCTTGAGGACTATGGGTAGAACACAATACAAATAAGTTAAGTTTTCTTACATTGTATCAATAGTATGTAATTTATAATTGTGTTAATAAATAATATATTTTATTAAAAAAAAAAAAAGACACAAAGTCAAATATTTAAGTTAAATCGTGGCCCTCATTTTTTTCTATGTATGTATTTTTTTTAAATAATATATAGAAAATATAGTGCTTAATTATATATATTTGAAAGTATCACGGCCTTGGATATGAACCTACATATTTTTTATAACATTTAGTAAAATATTAAAAAACAAAAAAATGCCTTTAATTTTAAGTTGGATTTGTGTTTTTTTTTATGAGAGTTACGTCTTATTGTTCAATTTCATTCATGGTATTCTTTTCCAAGGTTCTAGAGTCATTTAATACACAAACAGATTGATATGACGACATAATAAGGCTACGTTCCATTAGGGACTTACAACGACCGCAATGTATTCGATTCCATCTGCATGCCAGCGTTGCAATCGTAAACGCAAGTGGAACGGCTATTCAGCCCACAGGTTGACATGGGTCGTTGTGAGCGTTGTATGATTGAAAATAATGGCGTTTTCATCACGAGCACAACAACCGCGGTCTCATTGTGGAACGGCTAACGGAGCATTTTGGGCGTTGTGAGCTACTTGTGGAATGCTCTGTATGTATATTGTTTCAATAATTTACTGCCGAAATGTTAAAAACGTATGTAGTATGAATATATTTTTAACCGTATTAGTAATATCATTTCATAATCAAAAAAGTGCAAGAGCTAAAGATATCTTGTTTAATAAATGTAAGGCGAGACGTGATCTCATTATATTGTTATATAAGAAGTTATGACATTATTATTCAATTACATTCAATCAATGTCGTGTATTAATCTCATTAAATAACAATGTTTCCTTCCGTTTAAGCTTAGTTCAAGATTGTATCTGTGCTTTGTTATAATTTAATATTTAACTCTCTAACATCGGTTTAAGTAAACTGTATGTCTTTAAAGACTAGGGGCCATAAAAATGCCCCGGACTTTTGGAGAGCCTGGGCCATGGGGAGGCCAACACGTAGAGGCCCCTTGACAAATTTAAGCTAAACTAGTTTCTGCCCGCGATTTCGTCCGTGTGGAGCGGTTTTTTAACTATCGCACGGGAACTGTTCAATTTCTCGGGATCAAAAGTATCCTGTATGTTGGGATAAAGGTACCACCAAAATTTCATTTAAATCGATCCAGTCGTTTAGGAGATTAGCCGGTACAAACAGACAGACAAACAGAGAAACATAATATTTTAAAAGATCTAAATTTGTTCTATTTCACTTCTTACATCCCCCGACTCGGTTTTTATCATTTTTTTCATTGTACAGAAATTCGACCTCTACAGTTTTATTATATGTATAGATGTGGCGTGACACTGACCGGCGACTATCCCTGTCTACACCATACAATTATACACCCAAGAGCAAGTCCCGGCCAGTGTAGGGCTATTGTGAGAGTGAGAACAAAAAATACCGGGCTATTGGGATGAACTACTAAAGGAAGTAGGGGTCTGGGACTATGGCGTCTACCCATCGCAGCGTTCGGGGAACATGGAAAAAAGGGCAGACGGTGACTCGCCATTCCCTGCATGTCCCATAAAAAATGTCATAAAAAACGGGTGCAACATGGGTAAGTAAACTTATAATTATTGTTACATACCGACAAAGAAATGCGTACCTAGTTTATTACCCTACCCGCATTCGGAGTTCTTTTGTTTACCTTGCGTTTAAAATATGAAATTAGACAATAGTCTATTGTTATTTATGGCCGCAGGAATAAATAACCAGATGTACAGATTACGTTTTCTTAGAAAACTCAGTCCACGACGTCGATTGTTGTATTATATAGTTTACTATAAATATGCCCGAACGGAGGGATGAGGCAGTCAAGCAAGGATAACGATACGAGCAAGATGTAGATTCGATGAGCGATATAGTGACGGACTTCGCGTGTGTTATTGAATCGTGCGGTTTGTACTAGTAATGTCTAGTTATATTTGTATTTATTTTATACGTATTTGTGTAGTTCTACTAAATTCTACAGTTATTTAAACGGCATTTCAACTCGATTCCTGCGTAACTCGTAACATTATTATTGAAATGATGTTGGAAGAAGCTTGACGTACCATCTTGGAGTAACGTTACACAATATTTTCTCCATTTCGAGTAACATGATCCTATTTAAACTAACACAAATATATCAACATATCCGTAAAAGCTTATTACGTGAGCGCTCCCTTTCTCGGGAGCCGAGTATGGGCAGATCAAAGATTCCGAGGTCACGATGTCATTAGTTACTGTGCTACTAAACTTAAGTAATATGTACTATTTCATCATTTACAATCCGTTCGTAACTAATATATTATAATAGTTAACTCAGAATATGAAGATTTAGATTTTAAGATAATAGGCAATTGCTTGGCTATCTATGAAGCGTCAAGGATTCAGCAGAGATGACCGTTCCAATTGTCCTTCGACTGTGTATGGGAAGTTGCGCGGAATAAGAATTATCTGGTTGTTGTGCGAATAAGCGAGTTAAAAGTATATTAGTGTCCAAAACGAAGACAAACTAAATACCGCGCTGAAAACTGTTAAAACGTAGTTTTTGAAGTGAACCTTCTATATAGACGGGGTCTTAGGATTTTCTGTCGTGTTCTAATACTTACATTTTTAAACTCGATATATGATGATATCTTTCGAATTGAATGTTCGAATTGAAAAATTCAAAATGTTATATGAAGGTATTGAAGCAGTCTTGAATATGAAATAACTTATTTTGATAAGGATGAATACCAAGATACAAATAGAGCCTTTTCTAGCAGCGGCATTATAATTAAAATTTTAAAATAAAATAAATTAATAAAATATAATAAAATAATAAAATAAATAATAAAAAAATGTCAAAGAAGCAAGTGAGGTGTGTAAGATAAGCTAAATGGCGCTCTGTTGTTCGTGCTACCCGCAAGGACCTGGCGTGAAGTTATGTATGTATGTAAAATAAAATAACACTTATTGTGGCATAACTATAATAGTTAGACATATGCTGTCGCGACACTTTTTGTTAATAATTATGTGTTCCGCAAAGTCGTAATACATTATTTTATTCTATCACCATCGTTTTCGCAGCGCACGCGATTTTTATGATGTCAGTTAACTGTTTGCCACGAATTCAACGAGCAAATCTTATCAGTGTAAGTAGTGTCTAATCTTCGAGCGAGCGTACGGCGTGACAAACATACTATTCATAATTTCCACACAACACACCTACTCAAAAAACTTGTAAACTGACAATTTTAACTTACAATATTTAAAAGAATCATTAATTTAACTTAATGATGTTCTTTTTACGGCAGACATAGTTAATCAAAGAAACAATAGATAGGTATTTCGTAATGCGTCTTAGGCTGGAGTGCATTTATACAATAATATTGTTACGAGCTACACAGGACTCGAATTAAAATGCCATTGGAATTACTATAGTTTATTATAATTGTACAAACACGTTTAAAATAGCTACCAATATCTGGATACAACCAGTAACACTGCACCATTCAATAACGAAGTCCGTCACTATATCGCTAATAGAAAGTACTACACACGTCTTGCTAGTATCGTAATCGGCGCTTGACTGTCCCACCTCTCCGTTCAGGCATTGTTTTATACTTAACTGTATAATACCGACAAAGGGGCCGCGTTCATTCAGTTAATCCGCACATCTGGCAACCTTCGACGTAATGCAATAAAAACAATAATTAGTTCGACACTAATGACGGCCATAAAAAAGTACGATAATAATAGGATGTTATTAAATTTTAAACACGAAGTACACAAAAGTCCTCCGAATGCAGGAAAGGCAATCAACTACGCTTTACAACAGCCAGGTGTGCGGTCTTTGTCGGTATGTAACAATATAATCGTTGTTATTTACAGTAGAACCTCTTTTAGTCGCACTTGAAGGGATACGCCAAAGAAATTAAGTTACAGAGTTTTCTACTTTTGGAGGACTTCGAATTAAGCCTATTTTGTAAGGAACCATTCGACTTGTAGAGTTAAGATTTATGCAAATGATCGAGTTGTAAGGTTGTAAAATCAAAAATATATTTTTCGAGTTATAGAGGGAAAATAAGTACTGAATTTGTTTATAGGGAGAATGTTTAAGATTTTTGGATAGCTTCTTAATATCCATTTCGGCTTACGCCATTTCTGTTGGTGGTAATACCAACCAATATTGCTACTATTACCACGCCGCGATAATATCGAGAAGATATTATGGCTTTAGTAGAATACGATTTTCTGACACTATCGCAATAGTACTTTGAACATTATGATGTAGTTATTAATGTTTCTAACTTTGAATTTAAATTAAGTATCATTATAACTGCATGTATAATTTGTCACATTTTTCAGTTCAATAAAGTTTATTAATTAATATCTTCGGAACGCCAACATATTGTAATAGACAGGGCCCCAGGTGTGCTGTGGAAACGTGCTGTTAACAAATTGAAACGGTTACGAAATGAAAACCGAGGGATTATACTGTTCACACAAAACGTGCGAATATGTGCAACGCTGTATTTAACGGACATCTTGGTACGTTGCGCAAGATTCAGTTCCCAATCCATACTAATATTGTAGTGTAAGTAACTCTGTCTGTTACACTGTTACCGGAAAAAAACTATGGTAGGTACCAATTTTGCTGAATGGTATACATGGTTGTCGGTAAGAGGTCGCTTCAACGCATTGGATTCAACTTTGCGGCCAAGGTTGGCTCCAATTTGAAATGACCAATATTGATCCAAATTATTGCATTACGCATTGGATTCAACTTAACAATATGCTGCGATGGATGTGTGGAGTGGTGCGGAAAGACCGGGTCAGGAACTCCCGCATCCGCGGCAGTCTTCATGTCCGTGACATAGCAGACAAACTGCAAGAGTGTCGCTTACGCTGGTACAGCCTCGTTTTACGCAGACCCGCTAATTACGTGGGGAATAAATGTCTAGCCATGCCGCCTCCGCCAGGTCCCGGTCGAAGGGGAAGGCCCAAGAAATGCTGGCTTGACGTCGTGAGGGATGACATGCGTGCCAATGGTCTCCAAACGGGGGATGCTGAAGACCGCGCGGAGTGGAGTAGAAAAAGTAGGACAGCGGACCCTGGGCGTCGGAGTGAACGCTCCGAACGCAACCGGGATTTAACGCTCGGATGATGATGATGATGACCAGTTTAACCTCGGCCATAATTGAACGAAACTAATGCACCACACATTGGCTTCAATTCCAACTATGTACCCAAACAAGTACATTGGACCTGTCCTAATTGCCGACGCAGAGCGAAAGACTACGGACGATAACTTATTTACACTAGCAGCTTACGCATATGGTTTGGGTACGTATGATTATTATTTGCATCGTACAGGAAACAACGAAAGAATATGTGGTGTTTGGTTAACATTCAACTTATCACGCCTGTATCCTAAAGAAGTAGGTAGAGACTATGGATCTCCAGATTTAGGGTAATACAATAAAAAATACGAAGTAATATTTAAGTTCCATTGAGTGTGTGAGTTTTAGTACCCTTGTTACCTTGGCAATTAATTAATATATTAATTTAATTTAAAAAGTACTAACTAAAATTGTTCATTGATATGTCCTATTATAATGTATGCGCAATCTTATGCCACCCTACCCTAGATCTTTTCTTTTTTTTAACACCGACGAACAGGATTTGTCCGGCTTTGTTAATATATTTTTTTAACAATATTATTATATACTGACAAAGAAATGCGCACCTGGTTTATTACTTTTCCCGCATTTGGACTTGTGTTAACTTTGTGTTTAAAATTTGCAATTAGACGAATAGCCTATTGTTATTGTTTTCGTTTATGGCCGTTCGCAAGAATAATAAACCAGGTGTGCAGATTACGTTTTCTTGGAACAAAAACTTAATCCACACAGTCGATTGATGTACAGTTTATTATAAAACAATGCCCGAACGGATGGGCGGGGCAGTCTAGCAAGAACCAAAGGCAGTCCACCGATGATTACGGTACTAGCAAGACGTGTGTAGTACATTCGATAAGCGATATAGCGACGGACTTTGCGCGTGTTATTGAATCGTGCAGTTTGTACTGGTATTGTCTAGTTATATTTGTATCTATCTTATACGTCTTTATATAGTTCTAATACATTCTATAGTAATTCCATAGACATTTTATTTTGCGTCCCGCACTCGTAATAATATATACATAGACCCCTACCCTACATTATGCCTAGTTTTAATAATCTAATTTAAATTTATGATAAACAAAAATATTAATACCTTCGTGGCCAAACAAATACTTAGTTTTCATGGTTAGTGAGTTTGTTTCTAGCTCTGGAGTATCAAAGGCTGTAAAAATCTCAGAATCAATACATTCAAATTTAGGATAAGATCAAATTGCTAATAGTAAGTACGATAAAGCCAGTAGATGTGAACTGGTCTATTACGAAACAGTTCCCTTTCACGAATACACTCGGATTAGACGGCAAGTTGAGGTCACTCTAAGCTTTTCATTTAATATTTGTATGAATCATATTTTAAGATTCAAGACGTCTATTTCTCAAAAGAAATTACAATTCATTTACAGAGAAATAGTTAATTACATTTAGTACAGATTTAACCCTATTATTGCATGTGTCCATTTATTGAAGTGAAACTTCTATATAGGCGGGGTCTTTTTCTGTTACGAAAAAGTGTTACGGCCGCGTGGAGAGGAGCGGCATAAATTTAGACTAGACTTGGTGAGAGGCGTCAAAGTTTAGAATAGACTAGGAATGCGATTTTTGGTTCCGGTTTACATAAAAAATGCATCCATTAAAATGTGCCTAACTTAACCAAGTGAACCTGCGAAAAATCGAAATGTGTGTGGGACATATTGTAGAAATAAAACTTCAACGGACAAGTGGAACAACGAATGGCAACGGACAAATGGCAAAATGAATCACAATAAAAATTTGCTTAAAGTTTTACGGGCAGATTATTAATATACTTGTCCAATTTATTCGACAATTAATTCGAGTATTATCATAATTTTTTTGCTTAGTTTATAAAACTAAAATTAAATACTAAAACTAAATAAAAAAAAGGGAGTAAAATTATAAATAAAATATTGGTCCCAAACCACTGTCACTTACCGGGAACGTTCCCAAAAGGCTGGCGGCGTTACCACGCTGAATAGCAATGCTTACCCTTTGAGCAAAATAGACGCCAGCCTTTTGGTCTCGTGACAGGTCTACTAAGCGTTCGGCGACATCTCGATAAAGTTTTAGAGCGTCAGGACCCCACGGACCCAGAGTTTTCACTCCACGTGTGCAATTTGAAAACTTGCCAGTAAAACTTCTATCAGTATCAGTACCAATGTACTATGTATGGGACAAATGTATTAGCTCATACATTTACTACTCATCGCTAATACATTTTTTATATCCCCAAGCTAAGCAAATTACGTTGTGTTATGGGTAACATACAACGGAGTACTCTGGTGCGGATCCCAGACACCCAGACCATAGTAAACATAGGAAACTTCGTTTACAAAATTTACCGTGCCAAGAATCAAACTCGGAGCCTCTGCGTCCCAGTGAGCTCAGTCTGCAAAGGCTTAAGCCCGCTCAACCATAGAGATCACGTATTCTTTATTTACTACTAGCTTTTTATTATTACGAAATTGCCTATCACCGACAGTATGTTTTTTACTCACACGAAAATTTAGATACCAATCTATAATCTAGAGCAGTGTTTTTCAACGTGTCGGTCGCGACCCCCTTGGGGTCGTGAAGCTTCTTTAAGGGGGTCGCGAAGCTTCTATAGCGGAACTGCAAAAGGGTTGGCAAATATTTATCCAAGCCATTAATTATGTTAATAAATTAATATGTCCGATTGAATATTTGACACAAAATAAAATACATGAAAAAAAGCAACGGGCCGGGGTCGCGAAATATTTCTTCATACTAAAGGGGCCGTGTCATGAAAAAGGTTGAGAAACACTGATCTAGAGTGTTATATCGGCTCACAAAGATATTATATTTTTACGTAACCAACCATTAAATTCAATTGACCGGTTCAATACAATCCCGTGTGATAGATACTCTGTGAAAATATTCTTCCACCTTTTGCAATCTATTGTGAATGCCAGGGGCGGAACTGCTGCCGTATCAGCCGTATTCGTGATAGGGGGCCCCCAAGCTACAGGGGTCCCGCAAGTGTGTAGCAAAATCTTTTATAGATTAATAACATTTTTGAGAATAACTGCTTCGCCAACAGGAAAGGCTATTAGACTTGTCACTATTGTCTATAGAGACAGAAAATCTAGAAAAACTGACATCGTCAGCTATGGATGATTTCATAAATAAGCTTGCCGAAAAATGGCGAGAAAAGCTCCTAGGAGCATTACATATTAGAAGTAATAACTTATAATTAATATATATAATTATTTTAATGCAATTCGAGCGTTTATGTTTCTTTTATATTTTTATTACCTTTCCTTTGGGGCCCAAAGGCCCCAACACATTTTGATACAGGGCGCATCTAACGCAATTTATGCCACTGGTGAATGCTATCCATTGTATACCATTATCCGTTTGATGTTATAACATGGTGTGAGATATAATTTTTAATAGCCCGTAGCCATTTTAGTGAAATGGAAGCCTTTTAATTAACTTAGAATCAAAAGTACCCCGACGATTATATTAAGCATAGAGTAAATAATAGCCATAAACAAAAGTTAAAACTAATTAATATGAAATTAATAATACTCAATAACATTTAACATCTGTCTGTCATCGCGGCTAGTGCCTGAAACTTGGAATAAAAAAATAGCCCGCTTAAAACCGGTATAACGTAGAAACCTATTATAGAAAACAATACAAGTTAAATTTCCTTCATTGTATGAGTTTATAATTTAATGTAATCTATCTATTTGTGTTATAATAATAATTTAATTTATATCTTTTTTAGTGTTAATGTTATTGTTGGTGCTTTCACAAACACTAATTCCTTTGCTAATGAGTAACAAAGATATGTAGATGGAGATAAGATCAAAAAAATAGTAAAACGACTCCAATGTTTTTTTTAAACAAATAATTAATGCATTTGTTTATTGCCTAATTGACCTGAGATGTATCCACGAGTCACATTTATATTCATTAGTTATTTAATGCCGCGTCCACATTTGTATAATTTGTACTCTTTCCAATTAGCTTCAAAGGTTTGCTTAGCCAGTGTCAATGATATTCTTATGATATTGGGTTCTATTTTGACCAAAATGGGTACAGAGCTCTGAAAAAATATTCAAGTGAATACTGTTACGAATTTGTAATGTATATTCGAAATGTCGTTGGAATTATCAAAGTTATTAGAATACACACACATATTCAGTTATTACAAGTGTAGCCGAATACGACAAAATCAAACAGTAGTGCAAAAAATCGTTATCATATAAATAGTGCAAAGTTCGTCGTTATAAGATACTCGCTCCGAAAATGCAGTAAGTAACGCCTCGTTTGCAATCAGAACATGTCAGAATGAACGAGGTTTTATGACCTAAGACGTCGTGAACAAAGAATTAGCGCGGACAATAGCCCAATCAAATCAAACGGGTAATAAGACACCTGCAAAGGATTGGTTAGTATTAGTATAGGCTTGCAACAATACCAAGCGATAACAGGATCCATTTACTCAAGTTATAGTACTTTTACTGATGACAAAAAACAGACTTCTTGTGGAGGCTCGAAAACGCACATTTCACAAAAAAATAACTTCCAACACAAATGTACAATTACTGTCAATTAAAATCTCATAATTATTGTTCACTTTTAAGCATAATAAACATTTGAAATAGAACTGCGCAGGAAAGTAAATCACTCGTCAAGTTCTAGCAAATAGATTGGGTTTGTTTATCTAAATTAGTTCGCAAACAATGTTCAAGTCAACCAAATATTGTAAGTGTGGACGCACCATAATAATATTGCAACTGGGTTAAGTCTCAAACTTGTTTCTATGAATACCTAATTAAAAACATGAGACCGGAAGTCCGGGCTTGACAATGGCGAATGGCGGACAATTCCGTGCTTATGCAATTGCTGCATTTTATTTTACAGCCATTATAACGCTTCCTAGACTACTTACTACGAATGCCTTCAAACGAAAGGATGAGTGTTATGGATAGTTTGTTACTATAGGAAATAATAACCCAGTTATGACGTGGGCCCATTCACTATACTGCATGGCAGTCGGCCTAGCTGTCCGCAGCGTAATGCTGGATGATGAATTATGTTGCAGTCTGCATTGCGTTTATCCTCCAGCATCTGGGGAGCGGAGCATCAAACTCCTGTTGACGAATTGAGTTTGCTTCTCCGGGGCATTCTCAACCACTGATGCACGCGGGATCAGCTCGGTCGTAACTACGTTCTAAGTCTCACGCTTTTCCCACTGTGAGTGCGGGGAATATGTGAGGAAGGGGGTTTTAGTGGTATATTAGCCCATGGATTACCGCTTTAATAGGTGTACCTTGCTGAGTCTTTACACAAGCCAGCAATTGACTCTGTTATCTGTGTAATCTCCAGTGGATAACTCTCATTGCTTTGGTCTAATCCATTAAAGGTCCCTGTAGTGTACGAAACGAATTTTTTCGTGCCTCAAAAAACCTGCATTGTGTCCGTAACACCGAGTAGGAAAGATCCGCCCACATCAGGACTGCACTGCAGGATAGTGAATAGGCCTCTTTAGTTATAGGCACACAGCGGAAGCAAAACAACGACCGTCAGTTCGCAAATAAACAAATGGCGATTTCAAGAATTTGTCGTGCAATACCCGCAGCATTTCTGTTAATTTTGACCGCCCGTAAAATAGCAAATTTTTGACAGTAAATGTCATAGGTCACCATTGTCATATTTCATTGTTCCAAACTATAGAGGGTAGAGGACTCTCCATATTCAAAACGACGTAGTAGTACCGTCCAGGAAGTTATCTAATACGTAGACTATAAACTATCGTCACCATTGTCATGTAGTAGCAACACTATTTAAAAAATATATACATTGTCATGTTCTATTGCCTTTGTCCAATACACGAGTCTGCTTCCGAGACGTGAATTTTTTATTTAAAAGTATCTACATCAAGAATCCTCCAATATCACGCAAACCACACCGAAACAATATTTAAATTTAATCGTAATTCTATTGAATGAAAATGTTTTAAATAAAAAAATATGCATTTTTCGATTTAAGCAAGTGGTATTTGCTTTTACTTCACTTTTAAGTGTTACTGTTAATATGTGATTTCATGATTTTTATGGCTTATTTATTACGAAATATATAATTTATTTTTAGCAAACGATATGGGTACACTAATTAATTAAAATTTATTCACAAGTTTTTTGTATAAAATAGAATCGGTAACACTTGGCACTAGTAATTGATTATTAATTGAGCTGTCAAATAAAATAACAGACGTAGTACACTAGCTAGTATGAGATTTTGTAAATGTAAATATACGTAAATAAACAAATTAGTATTGCATCGCAATAAGACCTTGAATTACAATAAAAATTATTGTAAAATACGTGAACAAAGTAAACATTACTCAATATTCTAGATCCGAGATATTTCGTTTTGGTCAAATCTACATTAGTTGCGAAACCGCTTCTGTGGGTGTATATGAGATGTACATTATAAAAAGCTACTGTGTAATCAAATGTTTTTTTCTGTGTGTATTTTTTTAGTATGATTTACAATGGTTACTTTCCATCAAGGACTCGTAACGACCGAGATTTTTCGCGTTCTACTTCTTGCCGGCGTTAAAATCGTAAACCCAAATGGAACGGTTATTCGACCCACCTTTTGACATGGGCCGTTTTGAGCGTTGTGTGATCGAAAACGATGACGTAATTAGTGACTTTTCGCCACGAGCACGACGATAATTTCTTTTAATTCTTATAATTAAATCGAAAAGGATAGTTGAAAACATCCTTTCACTGGAAAATAAAATTAAAATTACCAAGCCATAAATTACATTAAAAAAAAATTATTTACTAATTCGTAGAAGTTTAACTTGCATCTTTAGATGAAATAAAATTATAAACAAAAGCAACAAAAACATACAGGTAGTACCTATATTTACATGATATACGTGGTTAATAGTAATGTTTCCGTTATATTTTTATCCGTACTAATTCGATTATTTAATACTAATTGTATGTTCGGCATGCTTTAAGGTCAGTGACTCCGTCTTTCTATTGTTTACGCCTGTATTATTATTGTGTAGTCAAAAGAACAAAGTTAATACTGTTAAAACCGTGGGTGCTTAATGGTTAACGCACTCGCCTCTCAATATTAAATGATATGGGGTCGAATTTAAGGCAGGAAAATTATCTCACCCAATCACCTCCAAAAAATTAAATGGAGGAATCAAAATATATTTATATCTATGAATAGAAATAACACTCGGCTAAGGGTTGCTTAAACATGCGGGTGCGATTAATTAATATAGTTTAGAGAAACAAACACCATAAGACCAAGGGCGGTGAAAAAAGATGCGGTGCAGTAATTTTCTTAGCTAGGAAACACATGAATGTGATAATCCGGTATATGATATGCTTATGGTAGGACTACAGATATAGAAAATTCGGCTCAATTGCGCCAAAATTAAGTGTAACGAGTATCCGACTCGAAGGACCATTTGTTGCGGAGGCGCTGGGTTTAGGATACCAATGGACTATGTCAAAATTGTAGAAAAAGAAGTGTGGGACACTTTACATGGAAATGTCAGATTGAGGTGGAGGTGATCCATACGTTACAATTACCATTGTAAATGGTGAGGACAACATCTCGACGAAACTTTCACATATAGATAACTGATGTGTAAAACCCGCCTTAGAAAAGCATGGCAGGATGTTCCGCAAAAAATTGAGAGGCTCGAACGCAACAGTGTACGTCTATGGCTTATATGCATAGAATATACTGAGCTTTTCTCTTTATAATCGGCAGATAAGTATACTTTGTATATCCCAAGCTATGCAAGAAACTTGTCTTATAGGTAATATTATAGCAAATAACATTTGCCATGTTAGGAATCGAACCAGGAGCCTGTGCGTTCCAATTATTTAGACCGGCAAGGCAAAGGCTTAGCCTGGTCAGAGAAGTCGTCAAACGTATTATGACTAATACGTACTAATGCGCAACTTTCAATTTCCTGCGGCCGAGCGGATTCTCATAAGAGGCGACAAAACATCCCCAGCCGCACACAAGTCGTAGGACATTTGGCCGTCTGAATTGCTATGCCCTATGCTAAACTATGCCACCATACAACCTTGAGTTGTGTTCCGGCATTAGTGGCCGGGTTCCAGTCTCCCTTTAGAGAGTGGCAGCAAACATCAAATTGTACCTTCAGCAATTGCCAGTTTAGGAAATCTAAATAAACTGACATTTCTGATAGCAGATAGTAGTCATTGATAAACTTTTTTAACTAAAAAGACTGAATGACAAGAATTTGTTACAATATGGTAAATTATAGAAAAATACTCTATGCAAAACAGGCGCCACCCACCAAATAATGCTTAAAATACTGCAAGAGTTAATAGATGAAAAAAGCTAAATCAGAACATTCTATCCTTAAAATTCTTATTATCAAACCTGACAACGTAAAGTAACGTGTTTTAAATCAAGCTTATACCGAAATTCTTAGACCAAACTATTAGATTAAGTAAATGACCGATTGTATCGTTTAGAAAACCAAAAAGAAACTACTATGCAAGTAATGAATCTGAATTTAGCACTTTGGCGAGCACCGCGGAATGGCGAATGAATTCAACTTTTTGCCACCAGACAAGCAGGAAACTATATGTATCCCTTTTTATAAAACGTACTGCTGAGTGAACTCTTTACCGTCGTCTGTTTCTTTGAAACACAAATAAGTCTTCAAGTCTCGCGTGAAGAAAGTATTTCTAGATATGGGTCCCCCCCCATCTTGTTTATTTCTACCTGTGGTACGTCACAGGGGAACCTATATAATATTTAAGTTTATTTGTGTTGCATTTGAAACATCGTGTCTTGGGACGCCCGACAGAAGTGATAGCTTAGCCTGCCTACCCCTGCCCTATGCGCGAGAGAAAGGGAAGCAAGACAGACTGGCACCGTTACGCGCTACGTAACGAACCGGTTTACCCTCCCATAAGAAGTTATCACTTCAATATTTTTATCTTTTTTTAAGTACAAAATTCAACAAGGTATTAAAATGAAACACCAATATTATCACAATAAAAAATTTATTATCTATATAACATAACATCGGACCGTAACCTTAGAATGAAACGTCTGTATATTACATGTGTATATAATAGGTATATAGCTATACATAGCGTGGTTTATCAATCGCTCCCTTATTCCTATAGAGTGAGCAAAACGAGCAATATCAAACCATCACGCCATACGGTACTTGGTGTAAAGACTAGCAAGTGTTATAACAAGTTGTGTTGGATATATGCCACAGGTTCCCAAAGTGACTAACTTGCCCACCCTAAGATTGCAATCCCCCAATGGACGTCGGCAGACCAAACAAATCAAAAGACAAAATAATCCAGTGATCCGTAAAACGAAACGCGAAAATTCCTCAGCTGGCAACAAAGTATCTAAAAAAAATTGATTAAATTTCTTTATAAATAAAAGTAAAAATATGAGTAGAGCTCTCTCTACTAAATCTCTATTTAGGATTATGACAGCTCATAAGAACATGTTTCATGTGCGGCATTTTATTTGTTTTTTTTTAAAGTGTAACTTTATCGGCGTTGGAAAAAATTACCCTCACATTTTTCGGTTACGCGTCACATTTTTCCGTGAGACGACATTGTAATATTTCTTTACTTATTGTGTTTAATTAATATACGAATTGATGATATAAATCATTATTAGTATCCTACATATATATACTGAAGTGATCAGCAAATCATAATTTAACTTATTTAACCAATTTCTGTAAAGTTGCATATAGTAGATAATTTTTCGAAAAAAAAGGTAATAAAGAAGTTTCACTTCATTGGAATGCACACTAGTACACGCACACATGTTTTTTTAATTCGGATGTTTATTCGTAGTTTTAATTATGTGCACTAGTCGCGAAAACTTAATTAAATACGAACGCATAAAAGATTGTGTGGTCTGTGTGTCTGTGGTTTGTGCTATTCACGAAGGCGAGCAGGCTTTATTCGCAGTACATGCATATTGCGATAGTGTGCGTGTCTGACCGAGTGATCAGTTTGGAGCGTGCCGTTAAATCATATTCGCTTTTGGTCTCACGCACATACATACATACACGTATTTGTACACACACAACTCAAGGCTATTCGCACTAACACATACAATCCTTTACCTGTGTCCATGCGCTTACATTGCGGACGTGATAATTATGAGTGTAGTGATATGAAGAATCTGAATAAGTAGCCTGTGACAAGACTCGATAGACAGCTTAAGGAGAGGAATTATCACAGAAGGGAACTCTCATAAAACTTATATAACAGTTTTAAAGATCGATCATAACCATGATTAACAACAAAAGGAACGACACAATAACACTGTAAGCAGTGGATTAATTTTACATTATATATCTTACAATAAATTTAAAAAAATAAAATGAAACCGATTATTATAATTACTTAGAAAAATGGACGTAAAAAACTAAGTATTAAGTAATTTATACTATTATAAATTAAAAAATAAGTATTAAAAGGGGACTACTACCCAAAGTTTGGGAACCTGTGGTATATACCGCTTGATTAATAACATTCAACTATATTACACGCAATTATAGTGCATAGTTATATACTTAAGACTACAACGCTTTAACAAAAATATGTCGTAATTATGAACCTAATTCATGTATCTACTGACAATTATAATTTGACACAATTAGTTAAAAAACTTGTAAAATAAAGCAAATAAATAATTTAAATAGTAAAAGAACGCTCCATGTTTACAATAAAATAACTCATTTACGATTACACACGATTCAAAGATTGGTTTACTGGCCAGTTCCTATATCTTACTGACCGTTTATTTGCCTTACATTACTCCATACAAGTAATGACAAAATTCTACCAATGGTAGGGCAAGGGTATGAATAGATATAGGAACTGGGCATAAATAATATCTTGTTTACTCATTAGCAAGGAACGGTAATGAAATAAATTCACTAAAAAAACCTATTATATTCTGTAAAGGTCCTCTTAGACCTTGTGACACATGGTCTCAAATATTTCGAGCTCGATAAAATTAATATTAGGAATAGAGCAACTTATGCCCGCCTACCACACTTAAGGTGCTGTTACTTGAGCAACTAAAATTGCTCAATTCTCATCAAGTATGACATCACGACTAAACTGGTGGACTTGCTTGGAGGAGTTGGGCTGGATGGAGTAAACCCTCATCCACCATCGCACGCAAAATAGGCGTTATGTCGTCGAGTTACGGAAACCGTCGTAAAAGAAGACTTCACTACTACATCAAGCAGTTTAGGACAATGGCATATATTGCCATATATACCTGTTGCTGAGATACGGCCACACAATCCCATGCAATATGGAGCAATATCAAAAATTAGGCAACACAGTTCCACTCCCGAAAATGAGAGAAAGAAAATTTTCTAAAATTTTAAACCATTAAATATTCGACAACGTTGATTAATGTGGAATATATGGAGCAGTTAGAAGCAATATTCCTGAAACAATTACCGCATTTTATTGCAAATGCTCCAGATTGATCCGCTACTGTTGCCAAGCAATAATTTCTCAAAAATTTTGGATAATTTTAGTCGACTGTGCCACACAGATGTAGACAAAGGTCGAATGTTTTATTTGACATGTGACATTGCTAATGACATTAGGCATTGACAGAATAACGTCATGTATACACACTGGTGTTACTTTTCATTAGATGTTCTTTTTCTACCGTCAAAAATAGCATTTGGGCACAGCATTAGACACTAATGCAGGTAGAGTAGGGACTTATAGCATATTCTATATTCAAATGTTTAATACAAAAGTTGAATTTCGAAGTTTGCGTTTTTTTAGCTGCACTGGCATTCACACTTATTTCACCAGCCCCTATTGAAGTGCGCCAAAAACACATGGGGCCTTACTTATAATCGTTTCTTAAATATAACGAAACTGCTCGGCAACTCTCTTTAGTCGAATATTTTGGTACAACCTATGTTAATCATTGAAATTTCGTTTATCTGTGCTACTCTTCGGTAAGCAACAGGTTATACACGTGTATAAGTGAAAAAATAAATAATTGATTATGGTCTGATTCTGATTCTCTTACTTAAGAGATGCCTAATCGTATCTTAAAGAGATTATTAAAAGTAAGACCAATGCGTAAATGTATGTATAATAGTTATTTCCCATGTCACTTTTCTGATAGTTGCTGTGAAAATGGGAATACTGTAAACGAGACACTAAATCTTTTAATAGTGAAATGTACAAAAAAGCTATAAACCGCGTTAAAACAGTGGTTTAACAAACAACCTTTACTTTACCCATTTTGAAATGGAATACGCTCGTAGAAAACTTAAAAACTAAAAACCATAGACTATATTTAAACTACTTTTTAACATATATTAATCATGATTTGACTGACGCGAATTTTAGTTTTAAACTCATTTGTTAAATAGTAGTTTTAACAATCGCAACAACTGAAACAAATACCATAGACTAAAGTGTTAAAAACTAAATATAAATGGAATTGGAGAATTGAATGTGTTTAGAAAAGTTTTCTGAATGGAACCATAGTTATTTTTAAATATGAGTTTTTTTTTTATAATTTACTCTTTTGATGTTTCTTTTATTAATATGAATCCAAACACCAAGTACCGTCGTATCAAGAGAGATGTGATGGTGGATTTTACATGAAATCGTCGAAATCGTCATCGAAATTGCCGTATGCGTCGTATTGGTTGAGATGCGCCTGGAAACATAAAAAAATAACTACATTAGATATACTTAAACATACTGTTGGTGGCAATACGTGGTAGAGCCAGACTGGGATCAATATCTCGATTACAACTTTTAGGGCCAACCCGATCAGAATATTGGTGTGATACCATCTCTCACAGAAAATTAGTGTGATGCCAATTCTCAAGGATTATTGGTGTGATGCCACCTCTCCAGAATATTGGCCTCATACCATCTCTCACAGAAAATTAGTGTGATGCCACCTCTCACGGATTATTGGTGTGATGCCACCTCTCACGGATTATTGGTGTGATGCCACCTCTCACAGAATATTGGTGTGATAGCACCATATCTCCTAGAATATTGACGTGATGCTACATCTCACAGAATATTGGCGTGATACCATATCTCACAGATTATTGGTGTGATGCCACCACTCACAGAATATTGGCGTGATGCCACCTCTCACAGAATATTGGCGTGATACCATATCTCACAGAATATTGGCGTGATACCACATCTCACAGATTATTGGTGTGATAAAATACCTCACAGAATATTGGCGTGATGCCACCTCTCACAGAATATTGGCGTGATAGAATATCTCACAGATTATTGGTGTGATGTCACCACTCACAGAATATTGGCGTGCTGCCACCTCTCACAGAATATTGGCGTGATACCATATCTCACAGATTATTGGTGTGATGACACCACTCACAGAATATTGGCGTGCTGCCACCTTTCACAGAATATTGGAGTGATAAAATATCTCACAGAATGTTGGTGTGATGCCACCTCTAACAGAAAATATAGGTGTGATACCACCTCATTTAAAAAGAATGTAAACTAACGTTTTATTGATAACTTCGGAATAAGCTTATTTTTATGCACTCGAACTACAAACCGCTCCCGGGAAAATACCCGTGGGTTTCCCGGGATAAAAAAAACACATTTTATCACTTAAAATTTGCCATCAATCGGTGAATAAAATCACATTGAAATTCGATTTTTTCAATCTGGCCATTTTAATAAATTCTCACATAAATTCCCCCTGGAGTACCAGGATAAAAAGGGGATTTTAAGACTAAGAATTCGTTGTCGATCAGCGAAAACCGTATCGAAATCGGCCCATTCGTTTTTACGTGAATCCAGAATACAGAGACAAAGAAGAAATCGCAAGTGTTTATAGTCTATTCCAGTTGTTTCTTTTAATAGCTTCAAATTACAAACGCGGCGTGTTTATAATTTTATACATATACAAATATTTCAATGACTAGTCTATAAATACACACATTCAATAATTATCTTGACGAACTTGACTTATCGCTATTACGCAATCTATCGGACGCAAAATGAAATAAATTATATTATCAGTACAATACTATGAAGATAAGAGGCATTTTCATGATAACCATAAATAACAATACCTGTTATTGTGAAGTATTGGTGCTTGCTGCATTTATGCTGTTGAGTCAACAGCTGTCATTTTAGTCCAGCTAATTAAAAATCAGATTATGCCGTATGGGGCGTCTGCCTATTTGCCAACTTTGCAAATGGACAAAAAAAAACATGTTTTATAATAATATAATATATACTCACATTGTCACCCTCGACTTTTAATTTGGCCTTTCCTTTGCCCTTTGTTGGTTTTTTACTCTTGTCATTCTTCTCCGCTTTTTGTTTCTCAATGTAGAGGTTATCCACTGTCATCTTTATCCTTTTTATGTCTGCAGAAGACACTGAAAATAGAAAAGTTATTGTATCTAAGCTCTCATTCTCATATCAATAATGTGGCTATGGAAGAAGACTGATGACAATAGTGATATTTCTAACATTATTTTATTTATATATTATAATGGGACAGGCATTGAAATCTATTATTTTGTATTATATATTTTATTTTATAATTAGGAGACCAATACACGCCTTGTATGTCCTCAAGCAAGCAAACATATTTCTAAAGCAAAAAAGGCAAATGATTAATTAAAAAGAAACTATGATTTCAATAAAACATTGTTTAATAGTTTAGTGCTGTTTTTTTGTTGTTAAATCAAAATGAAATATATGATATTGTTTTTATTTATCAATAAACTAAAGTGTCTGAAGAATCATAATGTGAATAGTCCGTGTCAAGCTTTATGACAATAAATCTAAGTTAGTATTTTTTTATTGCACGAGTTCAACAGACAGGCAGACGGCCCACTTGATGGAAAGGGGTTACCATCGCCTATGGACATTAGTTACTAAAGAATATGTGTAATAGATAGCCCAATAATCAGGAGAAAGCACTGAGGACAAGATCAGGCTTACTGCTGGACCCTACTCAGATTTTAAGCTATATTATTGTATGTAATATATGCTTTTTCATTCAAAGTATTGCACAATATTCTGTAGGTAATATGGATAGACTATAGTTTCTCATAGTGTATGAATCAATATTGCTCTAATGGTGTATAAGTATTACATATAAATATATACAAAACAATATATTAAGACAGATATATTGACATCACCATCACGTGTGGCACTGCAAACTATGCATCTCAAGTCATCGAACAACCTTAATAAATAACATAAAACATCTCCATTGTTAACAACAATAAAGCCTAGAAAACTTTGGAAGTGTACAAACCGTATACATAGAATATTATAGTTTTTACCTTAAAAGATCATACTCACTTTGAACAATAACATTTCTAACAAGATCATCCACAAAACCGGGGAACTCTTCCCTCGCTTTGAAAAAGTTTATTTTCTTTGAGAGTAGATCAGCGAACTCCGTGAACTCCTCTTTTGTTGTTGGCTGGAAACTATCCAACTTGCCAATGTTGGCCTCTGAGACACCTTTAAATTGACCATAACATATTATTAAGGTAACTGTGGTGGTGTAGTTCAGCATAAACTTATGATTCAAATCAAATCATTTATTTGCTTAAAAACATGGTTGGGAAAATAATATTATTTTATGTTTCACATGTTGTTGTCCTTTCAGGCATGCAAATAGTAATTACGTTAAAAATCAACTAATTAACAAAAACAGACTCAATCCAAAGACATTAATTTTCCTTTTTTTCTGCAATTACACAGTAATTATAGAATGTCACGTGCAGAGTTATTCCATATAGAATACACTGTCAAAAAAGTAAAATAATATATTATAATAATAAACTTTGTCAAAGTATATATTGTCAAATTTAATTTAGAATTGGTCATCAAGAAATTTTTTAAATGAAAAATTATCTGTGTTCACATCCTATCCCCGGAAGCATGCACTTAGGCAATTTTATAACTTAATTAAGTAACTGTCAAATGCTGGCAATGAGCGAAAACATCGGCGATGCAACATACACATCAAGAGATGTAACATGTGAAACCTACTAATCGATCTTGTACTAATGTGGCATTTATACTGCCTATAAAATAACGGTGAAAGGCTGTGATCTCTATGCTTCAAGAAATTGAAATTAAATATATGTGAACATGTTGCAGTATATGCAGTGTAGTGCAGGCTAGCGCACGCTTCTCAAACTCAAAGGGCGAAGGTTCGATCTTGACCGGAAAGCATGCACCACTTAAACAGTTTTCTGATCTGATGTGCATATTGTTACCACATGCATTAATAACGGTGAAGGAAAACATCGTGATGCAACCTGCACATCAAGATAACCTGTGTCAAACCTGGCAAGCTGCCTTGGTCAAGCGTGGTGGGAATGCTGTCCATTCCCCTATAGTGGGAGGCCCGAGCCCAGCAGTTGGCCATTTATGGGATGCTATTATATGCTGCAGTATTAGACATGTGCGCCGGGATGAAATTTCAAGCTGTATTTAAATCTACTTCATCTATGTTTGCTTCGTAAAAATAGTCACAAGTTACACTCGGCAACCTAAAGGTGTGAGCTACAAACTGAGAATAAATAGGCAACATAACGATACAAATGCTACCTCGAAGGACCTAAAGAGTTTAGTAATGTTTTCGCATATTCATAGTAACAAATAACAACTTAAAATGGAACATTATGCTATGTCTTACAACTAGGTACCAGTATAGATATACTGGTACCTAGTTGTAAGACAAATAAAATTGACACGTGTCTAGGTAGAAGACGCATGTCAATTTCACTGAGCAATTCTTCCAAAGACGACCTCTTTTTCTTAAATTTGCAGACAAACATATATTGTATGTTTACAAATTAAGCAAGTTACGCTTGTTTTATGGTCAATATATAACGGACTACACTGGGGCTGATCCCAGACACCCATACCATAGTAAATAACGGAGAAAAACCCTCTGTTTTTTTTTAGACTATCATCTGTTCTATATCTTGACAACAATTTAACAAACTGTTTTAGAGAGCTCAGTCATTTTTAAAAGATTACATTACTTGTAATTATGAAAATAGTATAGAAATTATTAATAACTAAATCGAAGTCTAAGTAAAGTACCATACGCGCTATGTGACAACGCGCTGGACGAACGCGGCGGCGCACATGTCTATGCAATATATGCCGTGGTACCTTGGTGGCTAATAGTTCCTGATGTACCTACACTAGAACATTTTAGTACCTTGCGACAATGTACGAATCGAGTAAGCGGGACAACGCTAAAAATTCATAGCAATCACAACTGCCATTTCCACGTACAAATAAAGTTTAAAATACAATATTTATTTTCATTTTTCTGCGCAAATGAATTGGAGCGATCGGAATTATAAGATGTGTAAAATAGTATTCACCTGCTGTTAAGCAGTTTCGAAACTAATGTGCATAAACATGGGTAAAAGTGTAAGTTGAACATTCCTGTTCTAATGCCTAAAATGTTCACTCAAAGCTTATTCAAGACAAGTCTGGATTGGAAGTTTACCTTGAACATGAAGTGAAAACCGAAAATACTATTAACTAATTGAAGACATGAGTGGATGAAGGTGATAAGTCGCATAATTCCAATTCTGAGTAAATCGAGATAAAAGTTTTACTTTAAACTGAACTGAACTTAACACCTTTCTCAACTCTTTATTTTTTTAAATATGCCTTATATCTATGGTCTAAGGTCTGTAGTCATTTGGTATCGACTTATAACCTTCATCTACGCAAAAAAAGCAAAAAACCGAATACGCGTCACATCACCTTCATCCACTCACGTCTTCAATTATAATTAGGCATTCTATGAATAAGAGTTTATCCTTCAGTTTGGGCAATTATTTTTAATAATAAATGTTTTGCAATGTTAAAAAAGCTACATATCTATATATATTAATACGTGTAGCAAAAACTTTGCATGACGTGCGACGAATGCGAAAATTTCAAAAAATATTAAAAAAAATACATTAAGGGCCGCTTGCATAACGATCGCCTTTAAACAAAATTAGTTAATCATATTAAACTGCCTAAATAAGTTTTACACAAAACGTATTGACAGTTCTTTAAACACATTAAGCGGCAAATTTTGCATTGTGCAAGACGCTAATCATATTTAAGGGTGTTCAATGAGTTAAGCGTTTCTTAAATAAATTTAAGGAACGTTATGCAAGCGGCCCTAGCGTATATACTCGTTTGTTTAGTGTTCAAATCAAATTATAAGTATATATACAAGTAGTCTTTGACATTAATTATTATGGTCGAATTTCAACCACGGGCGACCACTACTAGTACATAAAATAAGTCGATAAACGCCACAACTAGAAAATTTTCATTTTGTTAATTGAAATGTTCATCACTATATCATTATTATAGTTACATTTTTATATGTAAAGTGAGTATTTTATAATAATTTTCGAGATATTGTTGCTATTTTAGAGATAGCTTCTTTTACTTTGCTTCCATTGGAAATATATTCTTACCAAATGTTTCCATAGCGAGTCTCAAGTCAGATTCCTCTTGTAGTTTCTGCTGGCGAAGTTTCTCAGCTAGCTTCTGTTCTGGAGTCATTTCTTCAAGTACTTTCTCTGCAGCCAGGCGTTCCGCCTTTTCGCGCTCAAGACGCTGCAATACGAAACATATAATTGAATTACAAAGTTGCTAAATGAAGTTATAGAAAGTTACTATAATGAAGAGTGTGAGTGTCGGGGTGAAGGTAAGGAAAGGAAAGGAATGCTTCGGTGGTTCGGGCATGTGGAAAGAATATATGATGAAAGAATGACTAAACAGATATACAATGCAAAAGTGTATGGATGCAGAAGTCGCGGAAGGCCACGACACACCTTCCATGATCAAATTGATCATGTGTTAGCAGGAGGTGATGTTAGGAGCCTTAAGAACAGACGAGCGTGCATGACAAGAGCTATGAATGTCAAAGAAGCAAGTGAGGTGTGTAAGAATGGGCCTGTGTGGCGCTCTGTTGTTCGTGCCTACCCCGCAAGGGACCTGGCGTGAAGTTATGTATGTATGTACTATAATGAAGTTTTCATTGAAACAAGTTCCACTGAAGTATATTTTTTTCAGTCATATTCATGTTTTTTTTTAAGCTGAATTACAGCAGACAGGCAAATGGCCCACCTGGGGCTCAATTGGACGTAGCTACGCAAAAAGGATCCAACCCACAAAATGTTATTTTTGAATTATTAAAGATTAAAGTTTTAGCTATTTCTGCATTGCATGGCCGTTGCGGTCGAATCATTAGCCAGGTGTTACGGATTAGGACGACTACAATACAGGCACATTTGTATTTGTGAGGTAGAAAACCAGGGCCTGATGGAGGGAGCAGGCTGTCGAGCGAGAACCACGATCAAGGCGAGACGTGTGTACAATGGGGACCATAGTGACGGACTGTGCGTGTTTTATTGAATTACGACCTTCTGCATTGCGTTTGGACTAGTTGTTTTCGGTTATATTTGTACCAGTGTTATACGTGTTTGTATAGTTCTAATAAATTATAATAATTCTAAAGGCATTTTAATTCGAGTCTCACGCTCATAACACTATTCTTTCACTATGTTAAAAACCTCTAGAAACCACCTTCATTGTGCATAAAAAATATTTCACAGAATATATAGGTGTTATCTCTGTATACTAATTCATTTACATACCGTACATACAACAAAACCTACACATAGCTAGCATATAAATTCTATATAACCTCGGAGGAGAAATGCTAAAAGTGAAAGTTGAGGTCAATGACTGTCTCAGTCTTAAATAGCTGCCAATCCAAAAATAGTAACTACATTAGAAAAACATAAATGCATTTTACATAATGATGGCAGAACTAAAAAAACAATTCAAACATGCTTATCATCCACATCTGTTTCCCATGGATTTCCACTTGCAGAAAATCCTGACTAACAAGTTTCATTTCATCTACTTTTATTAATCTCTTCATACATAATTACTGTCATTCTTGCTGTCAGAGAAGCCAATACATCACCTACATTTAATAATGCACTCAGAAAACACTACTTTTGCTTAAATAGTTATGCCTAGTAAGAACTAGTACTAATAGTATATATTAAATAGTCTATAATATAAGAATATTATAGACTATTTAATATATACTATTTAATTTATAAATTATGTAGTTTATAATACGGCCGGCGTAACTTGGCGAATGTGAACATAGGCTCTGCGAACTTTAGCGCATGTAAACTCGTGAAGAAAATACAATGACCAACTAGTACAAAGCAAGGAAAAAAATACAGGGATGAAGGGCGACCAATTGTATTCACTGACGAGTCGTATGCCCACTCTTCTTCTGCAAACGGGGTTTCCGCAACTCGACGACAAAGCGCCTATTTTGCGTGCGAGGGTGGATGAGGGTTTACTCCATCCAGCCCAGCTCCTCCAGGAAGTCGACCAGCTTTGACGTTGCTGAAGACTTCGCGGAGGCCACCTGGAGCGTCCAGATACTTCGCCCTGTATTGTGCCACCCCTCCGCATTCAAGCAGGACATGGGCGGCTGTTTCTGCGTATGCCCACTCATCACACGAGTGTACATGCTCTTAAGTTCGCAGAGCCTATGTTCACATTGGCCAAGTTACGCCGGCCGTATTATAAGTATGTTTATTTATGTATTTGATATTTAATGATCTGCATCACCTACATCGCCAGATTAGATTAAATTATTCCTTAAGTTAGGTTGCCTGGAAGAGATTGCTTTCAGTCATAAGGCCACCTTTTGTTTCTACCATGACTATTGTAATTGTGTATTTTGAAATTGTATATTTGCATTGGCAACAAAGTGTTATCTATCTATCTATAATTATGCATGTTTATTTGAGGTAATTTTTACCTGACCTTAAGAATTTATTATATATTATAGATTGACAGACAAACAACCAAGTTATGCAAGTTGCGTTTGTCATCTTTACCATTATAAAAAGAAGATAAACCAAACACTTCTTAGAAAATAATAAAAAGTAAGGCCTGCACATGGTAAATATAAAGGAGACTGGTTGTCAGCAAATCTTCAATTATATATAATTAATTATACTTATATTGGTATACATAACTAATGTTTGTTTCCTACCTAATAATACAATAAACAAACATGTGGATTCATAAAGTACTGTATATACCAACTGTTGAAAAGTTATAGTGATACAATTAATGTATTAAAGAATTCATTTGAAACCATTAACATATTCTATGGAAACAATTTGGTATTGCAAACTGCTGTAGTATAATGTTGTGTTGCAGTTGTTAGCACCCAATTCCAGGCAACTAACTTGTTATACAGTCAAGTTCATTAATATATATGCATTGACAAGGATTCAAAATATTGTATGCAGTAGAATGTTAAAAAATATCCTTACAATCAAACAAATCAATAATTTGTGGTCAACTTTTAGATTCATTTATATGTGACAGATTCTGTTCAATAATATGTATGCATTACGATCATAATTATGTGTGCAGTGATGGATTCATAAATATTTTGAATACGATTACCTTTAAACTTGTCTAAATTGTCAAACATTAGATTTTATGAAACCTTTCAAACTCTTTAGTCAAAGTTTGCGATTGGTAACATTAGTTACTGGTCGAAAAGATATATTTGTTTTTTTCAAAGATAAAGTGTTCATGCTTATGAGACATTTAGCTAATATTTCTTAAAGATAAATTAAAATTTCATCTTCTTTATTTATTATTAAAAATGTATAGAATTAATGAACACACAAAACATAAAATAGTGTGTATGTGTGAGGAAGGTATTTCTAAATTTTCCTAAAGAATGTATTCCGAAGAATTGGGAATACCAAGAAATACTGTTTCTTAATGGTGGAGAAGGTGGCTAGAAGAGGGTGATGTAAAACTACATGTGTCGTTTGGTCGACCGAGAAAAACAACTTATGTACAAGATATGCATTGCATTTTCCACCAATTAAAAATGATCGACAAAATGTCATTGACGTAAATGGAGCGTACACAAAATTTTAAATTAATACTCGCTGGCTAAGCCATATTTCAAAGCGGACAAAAAAGCGCTTAGTGCAGCCACTTGTATTCTTCATACTTATGTACCTAGACTATAAAGGTATCTAGCAGACATAAAATCGATGCCTTTGAATTGTAGTGCTGGAATCGCATTGTCAGAATTCCATGGACAGCTCACAGAACAAATGTTTCTATACTGGAAGAGCTTGATGTCCGAGATCACCAGATGTTATCAGCAGTGTGCCGACAACATATACTACTGAAGTACTTTGACCAGATATCGCGAAGGAATCCAGACAACATGCAGAGACTCGTGGTCACTGGGAAAGTTTACAGCAGGAGACATTGTGGTAATCTCCAAATCGGTGGCTTGACTAGATTGCTGACCAGATAAACATTTCAATAAACTTGGCCAGCCACTATGTACAGAACCGATCTCCGTGGAACAGAGTTAATGTTCTCACTGCTATCAAAGTCATAATCCTCAGCAATGAAGGAACAACTAGAAAGAAGGAGCTATTTTTTTATATATAAAAATGTATCTAAGTTCATTGAAATGTTTTTATTTTGTTGATGTTCCATTCAATTTTTGGTTAATAATTTTAAGAGATTCTTTTTTAGTTTCATAGTTACAGAAAAATAAATAAGTTTTCCAAAATCTTATTTTTTTTTAATTCGTATACTTTATTCTGCAAGTACCTAGTTAAGTAATACAACGAGAACACATTGATATTAATCAGAATCCTAAAAACACTAGCTAGTTATGCGACGTTGCCCGATGGGCAGTTGCACGTATTGGCAACAATGCATTATTACTTGCATATAAGGTACTGCAAAATGAATTCTAGGAAAAAGAAAATTTGAGTGAAATTCCCATATCTATAAGATATTTATGAATATTTGACTAGTCAGATATTTTTGAATCCTATGTTATTGAGTTATATTTGATCATATGGCTGGTCACAAATTATTGTAAAGTGTCCAGGCATATATTATTGAACGAATTACATGATGATGTATTAATGAACTACAGACTGTAAATATATTTTTAACATTTTATTGCATACAATATTTTGAATCCTTGTCAATGCATATATATTAATGAACTTGACTGTACAATAAAAAATAAATATTTCAAAATTTATACATTTGGAAATTTTCATATTAATATTTGTAATGTATGTAGAAATATATACATTTCTATGTATTCTCTGTGTGAATGTGTGATATGTGTACAAATGAACTTGATTACTTGAGATATGAAAAGTCCCAGTTTCTCTAGTTATCTAAATATTAGAATGACTTCTAGAATGTTTATTGAAACAAGTTTTATCAATTATTTATTACAAGGCCCTGCTCCACCTGCATTTGTAGTAAGTAATGTGTAAGTTCTTATTCATAGAGAGTAAGAGTAAGTTTGAATGAATCTTTAAGAACCATAAAAAAAGTGTTCAAACTTACTCTAATTCTCTATGAATAAGACTGTTAATGAGTAGCTACATTAGTTATCTGTCAATGTTTAAAATCATTAAAAATGTAGAATCTCAAACAGTCACTAACATTGGCACAAGTATAGCAAATGCAATATAGTTTCTTATTTAAAGCATTCAGAACCAGTTCACCAACATGGTTAGGGTCCACAATAAAAGGGAAATCTTGTTATTTCTACAATCCGATATAAAACAAATTTATAATATATCTGCTACTCAGATATCTGGTACATAAATTTTAAATAGTGGCTGGGTGGAGTGTGTATGGGGGAAGGTATAATTACCCTTTCTGCAACCCCTATGGTTCAGTCTTTGCAATACTAATTATTGGCAAATGTAACCTTACCTATTTTTGCACTAATATTATTATGATGGATGGTGCAAGTGCATGACCAGTGACTAGAATAGTGTTTTGGTTAGCTTAGCTTCAGACCAAAGTGCATGAGCCGAGTGTGCCATGGCAGCGACCAGCAAATACCAAAACTGACTGGTAACCATTTACTATTTATTTTGTGTTCACGATTTATAATTTTGTCTTCAATGGTCACCATTTTGTATATTATCATGGTTACTCTTATACTATGTTTATATGTGAATATGCTCTGCTGGTTTTGTTTCATTTTTTGAAGATTTACAATGTTTTTTGGTTGTTAATTATTGGCTTTTTTTGGACATTGAAGGAATTGTTTAACTTTCAGCCTATGATATAAGTGCAATATTAGTGAAAAATAAGTGTAATTATGTCTATTAAAATATATTTCAAGGTCTCCAGATCTCACCCCCCCCCTGCCTGCTTCATTACTTAAAATTTGTGTATAAAACATCTATAGATTTGCCATATTAACTGCCATATTTCTATTTATCATGAATTTGGGTTTCCGTGCAGTTAGCAGTCACTCTCTGTTCATAGTACACTCAAATTTAAAATGAGAAAATTTCTTGTTGTTGTCTCACTCTATTTATATATGGAGTAAAAGAAAAGATTCTCTGCATCAAGCTTGGGGAATTTGATGGGTTAAAACCAAGATTTATTCATGATAAAATTTTATATTAAATGTTACATATTACATTACTTCTGTGCTTATGTAATGAAGCATGTTACTCTCTAAAAGTAAACAAATCTTTTATGTGAATCGACCCAAAACATGTCTTGTTCATTTAATACATGTACTTTAACTTTACATACATGTAAATATCATTTAAGAACTATTTATTCCTATTACAATTACCAACAATGCATTGAAGACTAATTACTCGGAACTATGACTTTAAACAGTTGTTCTTGTATGATTCATGGCCACATATGGTTAAAATCTGTACAAACCTCTTTTTCAGCTATCTTATCTTGAATTTTCTTTTTAGGTTTTGGCGGAGCCGGAGCCGACTCGATCTTCTCCTCATCCTTCTTCTCTTCTTCTTCGTCCTCCCAACTTTCCTAAGAAAAGAAAGTGACGTCAACACTTGTCGCGTTGAGGTTAAGTACTCAATATGGCACAATACCACATACTAAAACGTTAAAGAAATTCCTGTACTCAAAATAACCATTTGGCACTTGAACGTTACCTTGACTACTTCCTCCTCGTCTTCGCCCTCCCATTTATTAGAACTTGTCAACGTGGTCGGTAGTTTAGGCTCAAAATTATCCGCGTCTGGAAAATACCATTCAATGACATCACTATCACCACATACTTTACGAAATCAATATATTATCATGTTAACACGCACGTACCCCACGACACCTCCATGATTGGGGACACCTAAATAGCACCAATCTAATTTTGTTAACGTTTCACGTGAAGACAAAATCAGGCACCGTCTAAGTTGCCGCAATAATAGCTTTTTATCACAAGATGTCTCCAGGGTCGCCGGAGAATGTACAAACAATATTCTTCTCAGACGAATTTTGTCAAACAAACGAAGCTTTTCTGCAATGACCACGACCGGATTGAGCAAAAGTTAACAAATGACATATTTTTCGCGAATCTACAGCAAAAATGTAATCAAAACTCGATAAGCAAAAATATGACTCCATTGCAGACGATAATTTCCGAATCACTAAACTTTTCAATATGGCTGCCCAACTATGTTGCCATATGGCAAAACAAAGAAAATACTGTAAACTTCCGTTTATTTATTTTAATAATTTTGTTTAAACAAAACTTGATTTTTAATTAATGTATGTAAATTTGCTAAATAAGTTAGAAATTATTACAATATTGTAACCATAATATTCATATTTAATCTGTTTTAATTAAGGTTCTCGACTAGGATGCGAACCACGTCATTACAATAAGACGCGTTAACCCTTTAACGGTCATAACGATCTAGATAAGATAAATTGAATCTGATTTCGAATTTGGGTTATTTTTTATGCCAAAAAATAAAAAAAATAAAATAATTGAGAATATGAGTTTTTTTTAAATGGTGGTAAACATATTCCCTCTGCCTGCAGCGGAGATTAAAAAACCCTATTGAGGTTTGTCACCAATGGCCGAATTTTGTATAATTTGTCATAAGCGGGGTAAGATCTCACAGGTTGCTTATAATAATTGTCGTCCAAATGTAAACATCGTAAGATTGGCTTGAATCTTCTGTATGGCATGGTAGAAGCTATTTCTTGAACTCTAAAAGCGGGATCTGATGACCAGTAAAGTTCTAAAGAAGGTAAAATATTGTAGCCCATTATAATTTTGATTCCTAAGAAAGCTTTCAATTCTTTTGTATCAATATCAGTCCACCACACTACGGTATTTTGATCAGCATATCGGTTGGTTTCTGTAACAATCAATACAAAAACATCTAGAGTAAAAAAAAATCGAAGTGACGAATAGGCCTATTTGATAGTAACATGCATGTTGGACTCATGGGGACACTATCAAAGGTGTCAGGCGCTGACCTGTTGTCAGTCCACAAATTTTTCTTCCACATATCTTCATCTTCGTCAGAAGTAGTGGTTGCTGGCTCTACTTCTGACTCTAAACACTCGTTATCACTAGTTGAATCGCTATCTCTATGTTCTGGACTTTCTTCAGCTCTCCTTTTCCATCCTATCACACTTCCCATCTCACGTCCACTTCCCCTTCCCATCCCACGTCCACTTCCCCGTCCCATCCCACGTCCATTTCCCCTCCCTTTTGCAGGTAATGTGGGTTGACCTATTCCAGTGTAGGTGCTATTAGGCAAGTCTGCACTACACGTAGAAAGTTGCAGTGATTCCAAAGACCTTACTGTTTCAATATACTGTATGTAGGCCTTGGTCATCACTCGATGTGGAAGGCTGAGGTGAAGCCCTTATTGCATCAGTAGACCACAATTCTGGTTCATCTAAGTCCTCTAAAATCCGCTGCAGTTTTGTGGAGTTATAATGAACATTTTCCTCATCCGACTCCTCTTTATCTTTGGACTGGTCTGAATCTGATGGGAAACCAAACATATCCTACAGTGCCGACTCTATTTCAAATTCTTTTAGGGGATTTTTGCTCATTTTCAGTCAATCTGTAAAGTTATAAAAAGTAAGCCTTGTGGTTAAAGGGAATATTCTTCCCACCAAAAAAAAACATCAAAAAAAAATTAGTACAAGATAAACCAAAAATATACCTCATTTCTAAGACACTAGATACAAATCTACAAAAGCTAGAAGAACTTACCACAAATCACCACGTGGGTTCGCAAATTTATACCGATTTCGCTCTCAGTTGAAAAATCTCCTGTTTTCAAATTTCACTGAACCGTTTCGAAAAAAACTTATCTAATATGTCAATGTCAAATTTAAAAAATTGACTTTCTTCTTTTATATTTCGTGTTGCCAAATCGAAAATAATGGAAAGATAAACAGGTTTACTTTTACTTAAAAAAAAAGTTGGTGGGAAAAATATTCCCTTTAACTGTAAAAGGGCTTCTATGTTACCACGACCTAGGAGTTTGGATAAAGAATGTTTATTTATTAATAATAATAAGTATTAGGTTTCTGTAGCGGAAATTGTTCAGTCGGTACTATTATTAAGTAATAGATTTTAAGAAACCGTGACCACATAGTTTTGATTTTTAATTATATCACTCATCCATCCTAAAAAATAGTTTTAAAAATGGCAAAACGTAAAATTGAAATATTCACTGAGATTCATAGTGAGAAGGAGTTTGAAATTATATTGAGGGAGAATGCCGACCAGTTAATTTGTTAGTAACCTAGCCATTGTCCAGTAACGTGTAAATATCGAACTGCCCTGAAAATTTTGAATCTACATTCTACATCCTTTGGACCTTATCCTATTTAAAGATAAAAAGTTCATCAAAAGTTCACGTTTACGTTCACGTTATAGAGATAGATAATATTATTTAATTATATATAAAAGTTACTTTCACTTTTTTGTACTTACCTATTTTAATAAGTATGGAATGTAGGCTATAATTATAGATCATTTTCGTATTCGCAATAGGTATACGTGGTATAAACAAAATCATTCATAATATCGTTAAATAATAATTATAGGCGCTGAAATCTATAGCGAGTGTTTTGGTGATTGCATAGTGCTGGACAGACTTTTTACAAAGATAAAGTTAGACTGGAGCGATGGAAAAATGATCTTACTAAAGGTACAGTCGTTCGCAGTATCTTGAAAAGCATGATTACGATTTATGATTGATTGCCATAATTTTTTGCTCTCCATTATTTACGTGGTGGAGCCATGCTGGAGTGATTATCCTGATTACAGCTATTTGAGCAGGCTTGATCGGTGTGATACTACACTCTCATAGAATTAACTTGAAACAAGCCTTGAGCTAAACAGGATATCACATAATTCTTATCTAAAATAATAAATACCCAGCAACTGTGTATTATTTATAACTAAGTAATATTTATATAATTTCCAAAGTTAAATTAAACACTATAGTATTTTTGCAGGTGCCGTGTGACAAGATGAAAGTTTTTCAAAGATTTCTTAATCAGAGTGAACCGGTCTATATTTTTATACTGGTAACATTATTCATTTTTTTCAAATGGGCTCTGTTTCAAATCTCAACTCGTCAGATATCAACTCTACGTTGTAAAATAATTAGGATATCTCAATCTCCATCGTTTCTTTTGTAAAATATAATAGATATTTCAATAGTTGTATAGTTTGTTTTGAAACTTAAAAGCCTTGTAGTCGGAATCATGTTTACATCCTTTTTAAAATTTCTCTTGTGCATTATAACAATATTTTTTTTTGCTGTAACTGTAAAACAGAACAGAAAATACGTGTTACGAAATATTCAATGCAAAATAGAGATAATTTAGTATATACTGCCTCCTTCTGGCAATGTCACTAGTACATTTTATTTAGTCTTTGGATGTATTGTTTGAGGAAATTAGCTATCTAAAAACCATCCTAGAAACAGTAGAAACCTTAAAAGAGTTAAATGTAACATGTAGACTGTAGGTGGTGCTGTTTTTAAAGCAATTTCATCTGTTTGTTTATTGATCAATTTGTTATTTAATGAAATATATTGAAATTTGTTTATATCCAACTCGAGCTTTCTATGAGACTTTGCCTACACATAATTTTTGAGTCCGCATTTAACAATTAATTATTTAAAATTTTCATTACTTAAAACGGAAGAAAATAGAAAAGTTTAATGATTTTCTTTGTATTTATGACTGATTTAGTCTACAAATTGATTTAAATAATAAAATATCAGAAAACGAGTGAAGAACGTCATCTTGCGTCTTCTAGTCTTGTAGAGGTTGAGAGACAGAGTACATAAATATAATATGAGAGGTTTTGGAGCTTTAAGTGAAAAGAATATATTATTGATTTAAGTTTGAATTTTTTACTGTGTGATTGTCATTCGTATGCATACATTTGAACCCATTTAATAATTCTATGTTCGTAGTAGTATTTTCCATGTCTGTATGCATTTATAAGAGAAATATAACATTTGCAGAACCATAAAGTAACGAAAGTGTTTCATGGTGTACACAGTATAAGATTTGCAGAAATTGTTCAAAAAGAGCTGCATTACTACAGGCAAGAATTAGCCGGAGTTTCCGTTGAAAGACCAGTTTACGATCTGGACGAGACGACGCCTGATGAAATAGTATGTATAGCGGCTTATTTATATAGTCACTAGTCAGTGTTGCCATACGTTTTGTATTGGTACAATTTTGGGCCACCTGCATATCTGTAAACAAAGCACATTTATTACCAGTCGGCTTATAACAGTGAAACTGTTTTATAACCGTCTTCTTTTGTTTACATTGTGTTTAAAATTTGTGATTGGAAAAAACAGCCCGTCGTGTATTTTAATCTTTATGGTAGTCATTAGCCAGATATGATTCTTGGAAATTCAGTCCATGCCGTCGAGTAGACATATTATATTTGTACAGTATAAACACTAGTCACAACGATGAAAGATGACTGTCAGGCGAGAGGCTTAATTACATTTGAATGCGAAGTAAACAAAGGTTATGGTGTTTGAAAGAGAAGAAACCAGAACGAATGCAAGTATAATGGTCGATGATGTTATGCTGGAACAAGTGAATGAGTTTGTATATCTTGGATGTGCTTTTAGCAGGGATGGAAGGTACACCGTTGACATAGAAAGAAGAGTAAATTTGGGGAATAGTGTGAATGGAGCGTTAGGTAAACTTCTAGGCGCTAAGAACCTCAGCCAGAAGGCCAGCTTACCATACACAACGCGGTTCTGGTACCTACGCTCACGTATGGAAGCGAGAGTTGGGTATGGAATAGAGAGCATGAAAGTAGAGTAAACGCGGTCGAGATGCGAGCACTGCGCAAAATCTGCGGAGTGACGCTCGCGGACCGCGTGCGCAATACCGAAGTAAGAAAGAGAGTTAGTCTGAAAGAGAGTGTCGGGGTGAAGGTAAGGAAAGGAATGCTCCGGTGGTTCGGGCATGTGGAAAGAATGTATGATGAAAGAATGACTAAACAGATATACAATGCAAAAGTGGATGGATGCAGAAGTCGCGGAAGGCCACGACACACCTTCCATGATCAAATTGATCATGTATTAGCAGAAGGTGATGTTAGGAGCCTTAAGAACAGACGAGCGTGCATGACAAGAGCTATGAATGTCAAAGAAGCAAGTGAGGTGTGTAAGAATGGGCCTGTGTGGCGCTCTGTTGTTCGTGCCTACCCCGCAAGGGACCTGGCGTGAAGTTATGTACGTATGTAGTATACAGAAATGCCTCAACGGAGGGGTAGGGCAGTCAAGCGATAACTACAAGCGAGGAAATTCGGTAATCTATATAGCGACGGACTTTGCGCGTGTTACTGAATCGTGTATGACGTTTGTACTGGTTGTGCTCAGTTATATTTGTACCTGTGTTATACGCGTTTGTATAGTCCTAATAGTAATGCCAACGGCATTTTAATTCGAGTCCTGTAACTCGGAACAGTATTTTGAACATAAATATCTGGTAAAACTGATGCGGGAAAGTTTAATAATTAAAATTGGTTCGAAGCTAAGA